>OZ018378.1:68785478-70035478 GCA_963969555.1 Polydrusus pterygomalis
TTTTATACAGCGTGTGCGTGGATTTGCTTACCAAATGGAAAGCTTCTTTATTATCAATTTTTCGAAAAAAAGTTATTCTTTATAAAAAGTTTTGCTTTTAAAATTATTAAGATTGATGGCATAAGAATTTCTTTTTAATGTTGTACATGGTGTCTCAAAAAACGAAAAACTTTAATTCTAAATGTGAAAAAACTTTATACCAATATCATTAACCGACAAATTGGAAAGCGCGAAAAGCGCATTAAAGCGTTAACTAATTTGTAGTATACAGGGCAATGATAAAGTTTTTGTTGAATAGTTACTTAACATTTTTGATAAACAATATGGATAAATACCATCGCTATATTTATTATTAAGCCATCAATGTACTATTTGCAGGTTAATTTAGTATACAGAGTGATTAAAATATTCAGATAATTTACAACCTAATTGAAAATTTATTAAACAATCATATTATAAACATATTTACACATAACAAGTTTTTTAATTACTAGTAATTACACAGTAAACACGAACAAATATACATAGAAGATTAAATTTCAATAAGCCCCCTGTTGTTCATCATACACCTAATAATTATTATCAAAAATTTTAAGTAACTATTCAAAAAAACCTTTATCATTGCCCTGTATACTACAAATTAGTTGACGATTTAATGCGCTTTTCGCGCTTTCCAATTGGCCGGTCAATAAATATTGGTATACAGTTTTTTCACATTTAGAATTAAAGTTTTTCGTTTTTTGAGACACCATGTACAACATTAAAAAGAATATTCCTATGCCAATCTTAATAATTTTAAAAGCAAAACTTTTTATAAAGAATAACTTTTTTCGAAAAATTGATAATAAAGAAGTTTTCCATTTGGCAAGCAAATCCACGCACACGCTGTATAATGACCAACAAGTAAACAATTACTAGTAATCTCCTTAGTACTTGAATTACTACCAGAAATATTTCCGAGATCATCAATTTTAAATTTTTTTTTTTTTTTTAATTCATGCTCGCCGAGATATTTCCGGTTATTAATTCAAGAATGGAAGAGAAAAATTTCACACCAAAATGATATAAAAAATTATAACATGACATTTTCCTTAAGAAATTCCAGTAGGAAACTAAGACTACCTAGTAGGCTCTGTGCCTGTCAACAGATAAATATCAAACGAATACTTTACAAAATATAGACACCTGACAAACAAAAATTATAAAAATACAACTTTCCATTCACTGTAGTAATACATACTTGTTGATAGCTAATAGAGTACATTATCTTTGACGAACAAATAAATGTTTGTTTTTTGATACTAAAATCCTAGGAATATAGGAACATATTTTTTGAGTATATAAAGAGACTCAATATAATTATTATAAAATAAAAAAGTGGCCCTGTCATGAAGAACATGTGCAAAAAATATATTTTGGGTAAATTTTAATAGCAAAAAAATAATAAAATGGAGTGCTAAAGATTCTCTTAATTTGTCTTTAATTATTTTATGTAACTAAAATTCAAGGAATTTATATATTTTGTATGGTTTATTTATTAACCACCTAAAATGCGCAAACTTTCTAGCAACTGTCATTTCTTCTGGACACCAGGAACTAAAAATATGGCTTTACTCATTTTCTGTGGTTTGAATAGGTTTAATAAAGCGATGATTAACTACTAGTGACGTGACGTTTAAACTTTTTAATAAAAATTTTGATTCCTTATTGTTTTATCCAAAAATCAGCCAAATAAGTTTCGTTGGTACCCAATCATTAACCGTTTTAACTTTAATGACATTTAAATTAATAATAGCAAAAACTTTAGTTTAATTTGAAATATAATTATTCTTTTCCTGTTTTTATTATTCCATTAATAAATAAAGTTTTTTATAATTTGAATGAAGCCATAGTGTGATATTAACATGGACAATTAATAAGTTTCATAGGTAGTCAAATTTTAAAAGTTTACAGTGATTATTTATTAGGTATATATGTTTTTTTGACGCTAAATAATACAGAGTGGATAAAAACTAAAAAACGACCTTACGACATTTTATTTTTTCTACTGATCTAACATTAAGACCTTCTGTCTTTGGTTACCTAACATTTCCTGTAGGTAGTAAATAATTTAGTTTAAAAACATTTAAATATTTTATGGTTTTTATAGATAACAAAGTTATTTACGACGTACCCGATTTTAAAAACATATTATAATTATATAAATGCTGGTTTTAACACTGTCAAAATTTCATAAGTTATCAATAAAAACCCATAATTAATTAATTCCTTATATTAGACTGTTGGCAACATTGTAGACACATAATTTACACTTGACGTCTTACTTCGGCGGATCTTTTCTTTGAAGTTTAGAGCCTCGTATTAAAGCGGCCAAATTTAATTTTGGTTAGGTGATGGAATGTAATTCATATGACATCCCTATGTTTATGTTTAAATTATGGGATGCATGTGTTTTTTACAACTTAATTTTTTTAAGGCATTTTTACCCCTCTAGGATAAAGGATACCTTAAATTAACGAATTTGTAATATGCTATATTTACGCAATATTAAAACTTGTAATGTAGGTATTATATTTTTTAAGTAAATTTTTAATTCTGAAGAAGCTATTTAATAATTTTTTTTTGTAAAGTAACATCCTTCAAAATCTAATTTTAAGACCATGCCTGCGTTTATGCAGGTCGAACTGAACCTCGCCCAATACTTATTGTAACATAAAAAATTGTATATTTTTTTTGAATTACCTTAGTTATTATTATCATTATTATTCTTATTATTATTTATTTTTATTACTATTTTTCTTTTCAAATCTTTTTGTTGGTACCTATTGCTGGTACCTAACCTGTACTATTTAAAAACTTCCGTACTATATGTGACAAGTTTGGAAAATTACACTTTTCTGAATTTGTGGGGAATTAAGCAGATTCAAAATCTGGTTCTAGTAAGTATTGTTAGTACGGTGGGAAGTTTTCTTTTAGGCCTAATTTATGAGCCAGTTCTTTGTGCATGATCTTTGCCAGTTAATTATGTCTCTCCAGATAAGCGTTGAGTGCAATTGCACCAGAACCCACCGTAATATCTTATAGCGTTTCTCCAGGGTAATTGCATTTTCTGCACCCATCTTTTACATTTCTTTTTAAGGCTAATTTCTCCGGCGATGTGGCCACTTCTCAAAGGATAAATGACGATCTGTCAAGGTTGGTCTTGGAGGTCTCTGATTACTCATTATCGACTAATTCAAAGGAAAGCTCTGTCATGGTCTTTGCTTCTACAAGAATTCGAGATGATATCTTACCTTCGATTAAACTTATAATCAACAACAATGAATTGCCGATACGTGACAGTTGTAGGGATCTATAGGTCTTTCAATAGATTCCAACCTAAAATATAGATCACACAGCTTATTTTCATTTGAAGATGATTTTTAAGTCTAAGGATTATTTAAATCAAAAGCTGTGAAGCCCTAGTTTTTTCGAGGTTTAATTTTTGCGATAGTATTTAAGGTTTTTCAATAAGCTCCGTATTCAGGTACTGCAAAATTCATATCTTTGTAGAAATCCTATTTTGCATAAACTAGTGCATCTTGGCTGGTTAATTATTATAAAATAAAATTAATTTGGATGTTCATACCCTGAATATGAGATTTAGGAATAGTCTTACACCTCTCGCCCATAGAACCGAACAATTTAAAAATTATTTTCCTACCAGATATCCAGAGTTTATAACGAAATTCCTAAAAGCTTTAAGTCTGAAAATCACACGTTATTTAAATATTTTGAATATTTTTTTTTGTCATCTCTATACAGAAAACCAGTTAATTCATCTAAATTCTCTTTTATGTATATTCATATTCATGCTTCATATCCCTTTATTACATGTCATTTATTTAATGATTATTATATTAATTTCATTCATGGCCCACGGTTATTTGCCCCTGATTATTAGTAATAATTAATTTTATTTTTAATTACTATTTCCTTCTTCTTGCTATTGCCTATCCTATCACTACATGCTTAAGGCAAAGAACAGAGGAAGTGTCTTACCTCTCAGCTGACCTTCGGCACTTACCATTAGATATACCTAATGTTAATTGTTTAGCTATTGTTTTAGTTTTGTTTAATAATGGAAATAAAGTATTAATTTATTTATTTATAAATTTATAATCAAAAATTTCCTCGAACTAATTTTAATCCAAATCATACAATAAATTAACTATGGAATATGGAGCACCGCTACCCATACTTTTCATGAGAACCTTCTTTCGGACAAAATTTTTTTAATAATTTTTATTTTAAATGATATAGGTTGTGCGGCACTTTACATAATAGCCTTTACTTGATGAAATGTTTTTCTAATTTGGTAAAAGCCACAAGTGATAAAATATAGAGTTGATTGTTTACGGAACGTTTTCCGGCAATATAACGTGAAATAAGTTGTCCTTTTTTTTCTTATAGGTCATATATTATATTTTAAACCATCCTGTATGTCATAATGGTCATCCTTAATAATGAAGTGCTTCCCCAACCATTTTGACTACCATAGTACATATTAAGATTCCCCTTAAATTGATTTTTAGTACTACCAGTTTTATGATTCTCATTCATTTACTTTTCTCGGAACAATCCTGTATAATATGACAGTCATTAATTTACAGTATTTACAACCATCCTGTATATGACTTTCATTAATCTATTTCATTCACGATTACCCTGTATGTGACTACCATTTTAATCCTCGTTAATTAATATTTACTATAAGAAGCCATTTGCCGGGGGAAGAAAAATAGTTGTGCCTTTATTTTAGATCTTACTTTCTCAGTCATAAACTCTGATTACTTTTAATGTCAACATCAGTTTCGGGGAAGGGAAAAATAGACGGATAATAATAGCCAAAGTTTTTTCACCCCAGGCATATTCCTGCAAAATATTTGAACACAAAAGCAGGAGTTTTTCAAGATAATTGTCTTTATTTTAAGCCTTAGGGGTTGTAGCTGTGGTTTAGTGGTTTTAAAATTATACGGTGATTTTGATCTGCTTCGCTTGGGGGAGACAATTATATTGTTTTTTTAAAGATCCTTATAACTATAAGAAGATTTTCGGATTGTTTTTTAGTTTATTGTGTTTCAAACATATAACGATGATTATGAATAATTTATGTACTTGTACATACTTTAAGGCATCTGTATGAAATCCCGCAGCAGATTTTAAAAAGTCATTCCTTTTGGTGTTCAAATTTACCATGGTCAATTACGCAAATTCGGGAAAAACTTTTAGTCATAAACCTAATAATGAGCAAAATGTATTAGTACGATAAAAATCAAACACTAACTTAATAATATTCAAGTTGGGGATTTTTTGCTTGTGATTTTTGGCTGCAAACTAGGACAAAAAGTAAGGTTTAGTCATTTAGAAAAATATGTGAAAAATAAAAAATATATAAACGTCGAAAAATGTTTCAAGCGGATATAAAAAAGGGCAAATATTTCAGTTTCCTTTTCCCCTTCGATAAATATTTAGACTTGGGCATGGAGTCTGCCAAATAAAGACCCTTCTTAAGTTTAGCGGAGCCCTTTTATTATATTTTCGGCTTTGTCTAACATGAAAATCAAATATTTTCTAGTTTATTTAGCAATACATGGCTTTATCGTTTGTGTTTCGGAAATCTACCATGGTAAAATTTAATTTGATTTGGTCAGCAACTTTCGACGTTGTTATAGCTTCTTTTTAACCGGTTAGTTACTAATAATTTGTCTTGCTAGCTTTGTTGTTTAAGAACATACTTTGATGCTTATTTGAAGTTTATTTAAGCAACATTTTCTTTAACAACTTTTGGAATAAAATCATCATTTACAAACAAAAAGTGAGTAATTATTATTGTAAAGGTATTTTTCAAATGGAGAGGTTAATTCTTTTTATTTTACAAAAGTAATTTACTGGTTATACAAGGTTTGCTTTTTGAGAGCATAAAAATGACTTGTTACAAATAGAGAATATAGGACAGGATGCTTAAAATCTAAGAAAATTAACCCAATATTTTAAAGCTAAATGTAATAAGAAGGGTCCTGACTTCCGATTAAAATTTCCTAATTTTTGTTTATGTTTGCAAACCGACTACTTCGGAATGGAATCACCGATTTTTATAATTCTTTCAGCATTATATTCAGGTTCGTACTATTATCTTCAAACTTAAAAAAACAATTAAGGGAAAGAATTAAACAGTTTTCTATTTGTTGAGGACTTAATGCAGACACACTATAAAAGCCAGATGCAAAAATATTATGAAACAAACAATAGCCAATTAGGCAAAGAGTTTTTTAACGCAAAAATATCCGAAACCTAACCAATTTTATTTATATATTATGTAGTTCCTATTTAGTAGTAAATACTGCACACTCTTCTTGGCAGATAACAGAATATTGTCTTTTTAGATCAAATAGTTTCCGCATAATTTGGGTTAAAATTGGATCGCTCTCTTGGTTTTGTGCCACATATTACAAATATTAAGAGGAATGCACTAAAAATGTTAGGGTTTATAAAGAGATCTTCGAGAGATTTTATGAGTCCACAATCCTTAAAGTCTCTGTACTGTTCTTTGGTGAGACCCAATCTGGAGTATGCATCCTCAGTATGGAGTCCATTTTATGCAACACATGTGAATAGTTTGGAAACTGTCCAGCACAAGTTTCTTAGATATTCAGCATTTAGAGTCCCAGATGGTTATACAATGTCTTATCCTAAACTTGAGTCTGTTTTGGGGCTGGATTCACTTGAGGCTCGCCGTAAGAGGCATGATTTGAAATTATTATACAATATATTAAACCATGTTTACCATTGTCCGGATTTGTGGGTGAAGATTCCACTTTTTGTTCCACCCAGAACCACACGTTTCAATTTTACTTTCTATCAGCCATTTAATCGCACAAATTATGTTTCAAACTCTTTTCTGCGGAGGTCTATCAGGTTGGCTAACTATTATTCTAACGATTTGGACTTTTTTCATCTGCTTCAAGTTTTTATAGGAACCTGCGTCTGGTTACCTGATATTAAGTTTCTCCCTGCTGATTTTTTTCTTTAGTTTGTATTTACGCTTATCTTTTTCTACACTGTGATATTTTTTTTTATTGGTGTTAATACTATTGTTAATCTTGAGTTTGTTAATTTTATTGTGTATTTACCTATGTTAAAATATGCATTATTTGCCAATTTATTGTAATTTTAAAAAATAGGCTAAGCTCGTTGATAAATAAATAAATAAATAAAATAATCAATGAAAGTTGGCAAACGTTATAATTATTTAAGACAATACAGCATTTTCCTTAACTGGCTGTTATAGTATGAAACAATCATTGGAAGTTAGTGTTTCTTATTAAAAAATGCGAAAACACTAGACTCCTAGTCCACTAGCAATCAAAAATTCAAAAGCATATATTTTTTTCGGCACCAGCCCTAATTGCTAGTTGCTAGTGTGTTAGTATATTCAAATTATTATTATTTTAACGTTTAATTTAATATGAATAATAATGTTTTCCTCTGTACGGCGTAGACTCTTGTAACACGGTAGCGACTAGTTTATCTCATCTTAATTCCTACGTAATAATACCAAGAAATTTATATCTAATAGGCCGCAATAAAAAAGCTCAAAATGTCGGTAGTGCAACGCTAATAATTATATTTTATGAAATTTACGAGTGTTTGTACAATTTATAGTAAGTTCGAAGTGTATATTTATGCAAATAAATACGTATAGTAAATTTTACAAGACGTTTCTGTAAAATGCTATTTAATAAGAAAGAAACGTCTATAAATTTAACAAATGCATAGAAATTAAGATCCAGGATAATAAAAAAATAATTCCGTATTTAATAATAATTAGTTCTCAAGGATCAAACCCGGTTCGGTACTTTTTTTTAAATGTACAGAGTGTTTGGGGAGGAAAGGGCAATATTTTGGGTATGTGCTCAGAGGGTGAAAATAAGAGAAATAAATCCATAATATGTTTTAGTTCGATTCTCAACCATTTCTGAAATAATAGGTTCTAAAGTTTTTTAAGTTAATTTCTATTTTAAAAGCGAATAATTGCAGGTACTGCAGTGCAAACTAACTTAAAGAAATTTTCAAAAACCCCTCCACCAACTTCAATACATTTTTCGGCACATTTGTTCCATTGAAAATTCGATCGCGGAGTGCTTCTCTCATTTCCACTCGTGTTTCATATACTAGCGATTTCATCTATCCCCAAAGGCAATAATCAAGCGGGTTTAAGTCTGGTGACTTCGGTGGCCAAACTTGCGGACCACCTCTGCCAATCCAGCGATTGGGAAAACGATAATTCAAGAAATTTCGCACACGGAGTCTAAAATGAGGTGGGGCTCCATCATGTTCGAAGTACATTCGTTCTCGAACATTTAACGGAACATCATCCAAAATGTGTATCAAATGGTCTTCCAGAAACCGAAAATATCCTTCTCCAGTAAGACGCCCATCCATTTAAAATGGACCAAACAACTGGTCGTTGAGCATTCCACACCGAACATTAATACTGAATCGATATTGAAAGTTTCGTTCAAATGTAACATGAGGGTTTTCATCTGACCACCGATGTTCATTGTGGCAATTATTAATTCCATCGCGAGTAAACTGAGTTTCATCTCTAAATAAAATGTATTTGTGCAGAATTCGATTTTGATGGATCCATTCACAAAATTGTACCCTTGAAGCAGGATCACCATCTAAAAGATGTTGAACGGGTTAAACGTGAAAAGGTCTTAAACCGTGACTACCATACGACTAGATGTGATGGTATATGAAGTTCATTTGCAACCCGTCTCGTTCTCTGCGACAATATCCAGAATATTTTCTTCATTTTCCACATCTAGACTGCATTCTTTCAGAAACAATTCTCATGCTTGGAAACATTCCAGTTTCCTGAGCTCTTACAAATACTTTTTAAAAAACTCTTCTACTAGGAACTCTTCAATTTGGAAAACGACGTCGATATTCATTAACTGCGCGCATCGCACTACCGTCACAGTAACCATACACGAATATCATGTCGGCATACTCCCTGTGACTGAATGTGTGGGGGCATTGTAAGTATGAAAATCTTGGTTCAAGTCGATACGCTTAATATGAAGCTAACTGACAACTACTATGTATGTCAAAACTACCAATCAAAATGTATCGGACGTTTAAAACTACAGCCTCTTTTATTATTACAATATAAAAAAAAAATTCAGAACCGATTATTTCAGAAATGGTTGAGAATCGAACTACAACATAATATGGGTTTATTTCTCTTATTTTTACCCTCTGAACACATTCCCAAAATATTGCCCTTTCCTCCCCAAACACTGTATATTTATTTATATATTTATTATAAATTTATTTTTAAAACAAACTTAAATATTTATAATAAGGTTTAGAGCCAAACAAATTAACATTTATAGTGCCTTTAAGATGATTAGCATTATTCAACACGTACGCGTGTGCGTCAGTCTTGCCATATAGTTAGTTTGATGATACGGTATAGAGAATACATCGGTGTTCCTACCTTTCCTAGTACCGACATTAAAAGCAATCAAATAAAGCAATTCTGTGCACTTAATGCCTTAATTAACAATAATATAAAGAAATCATAGATTAGCTATACCGCTTCTCATCTGCAATGTCTGAAGGTTTAGCTCAAAAACAATATCACTATATTGATACTATTCCCTTTGATAACCACAGGGATAAGCAACTTCCTCTGAACCCTCTCTAAATCCGCAGTACGGCTAGGAGACCAGACATCCGAGCAGTACTCCAACAAATCTTACAAAGCAAGAATGAACGGTTGTTAAAAGTCATAATTGAAAAATCGGTTGAAATACGTTAAATTTATCCCAGCAGGCCTTAGAACATTAAGACATTTTACTGTAAAAAGTGAAACCGAGATCTTTCATATTATTGTAGTATCCGGACTATAGTGAAAACTTATTGGCAAAGGCTAACTAGCACGAAAAGGCACTGATAAATACTGTAAAGATTATGTTAAAGTTCAAATCTTTAAGTCGTCAGCAAACACAAACGTCTACTGTATTGAGTGCAAGACTCAAGATCTAGTAAAAAAAGTGAAAAATAAAAGGCCCATAATGAGAACACTGTGGTAGGGGAGACCGGGGCTGATTGTCATATGGGTTGGTTGTCACAAGGCTTACAACTTGGCAACGCCGAAAGATGCAGTTGCCTGGTAGGTCACAAAGCATTCTCGCGTCTTCAGAGAGCAGGTGGGTGGATTTAGTATAAAAATTGCCACCGATGAATTAGGGTCACGCGGACGAAAATAAATAAATCGCTTAACCTAACTAAATTTTTCGCTAGTCATATAACTGTTTGCTTTGAAGACAGCAGTTGATAATATACAAAAACTGTTGAATACATTTTGTTTTTCACTTGGCTGGCTTCGATTTAACGTAAGTATTGAATTTCTATTTGTGTAGTTAGTGGCGTAATTAAGCTTTGAAAATTAATTGTGTAGTGGGGCAAGTTGTCTCAAATAAGCCGGGGTCAGTTGTCACATGTGTTAGCCGAGTTAGCCGTCGTAAACGAAAAAGTGCAATACTTACTGACACCCCAGTAAAAGACCAATTAGAGGAAGAGAGAAATAAACGCCTGAATAAGAAAAACAAAAAGAGGGAAACAGTAAAAAAAAGCGTTTTTGATTCAGGAAAAAAAGAGAAGAAACCGAAATAAATTGAAAAACCTAAGACCACCCGAGAGACCACCAATTCGAATAGTGAAACTGATGAAGAAGAATGTTTTTGTTTAATTTGTCTCGAATCATTTTCCAACTGTGTGCCGAATGAAGAGTGGGTAAAATGCAGATCCTGTGGTGGTTGGTCCCATGAGGCGTTCACTGATAGACAATAACCACTTTATATTTGCCATAACTGCGAAAGTGAATGAACTTAAAATCACTTTTCTCTTTTTCCTTAAAAACTTTAGAATAATAACATTTTGTATTAAAATTTTGTATTAATATATGTTCTTAAAATAATTTTATAACTTATTTATCCTGAAATATACGTCGTGACAACCAAACCCCAGTAATGTGACATCCAGCTCCAACAAAGGGGCAAGTTGTCACAATAATTGTGTCTATTTTTTGAAAAATTCAAATTTTGCACTTTGAATTCATGTAAAGCCTTATAGATTTTAAATAGTATTTCCAAAGCATGAAACATGCTAGTGATGCACTAAATGGGCACATAATGTTTCATATTTAATTATAAAAAAATTAATTTCTTAAAATTGTGTCAACTGGACCCGTCTCCCCTAGCCCCTACCCCCGATGGAACCTGAAATAGATCCACCACTTTTAACAAATTGAAGTCTGCCGGACAGAAAGATTCAATTTAATTTATCTCCAATGTTCTTGATAGTGTCAATTAGTGAATATTAGATCTGTGCGATCTGATAAATTAGACAAGAGAACGAGGTTTAGATATCACGTTTGTCCATTTCTCGTCTCTGTCGCAGTACACATAATAAACAGTTTTTGCAAACAGAGTTTTCAGCTTTTAAATACCTACAAAAAGCTCCAAAACCATAGAAGCTGTTTTTTCCATATTTGGTTCGCCAATTTTTATTTTAGTATTTCGAGCCATACAGCAGTTAGAACAATAAATTTAAATTAAAATTTTAATAATATTTTTTAAATACCCCTTCGTGTTTGAAATAAAAAGCACACTTACACAATTAAAATATTTAATAGCGTCCTTTTGTTTTAAAAAACGAATTTCCGGTCTTTCTTTTTATAGCGTTCATCTTGCTTTGTATTCTTTCAAATTCCCTTTTGTTGATAAGAATTTCTCTTGAAAAACAATTTTGTCATTTCAAGCTTGATAGCAAGACACTGTTCATCAAGTTTATTGAGTACGTTCAAGTATTTTAAAACTGCAGCATGAGCATAGGATTTTAGAATTAACAGAGTACCTATATAACATACAATAACAATATGTGCAATCGTGAAAGCATGTGTGTGTTATAAATAGGTATGGCGTATTAACCAATTCTTACAAATTCCTGGCGCATCGGGTTTAATATATTAATAGTAAAAAATATTTAATAGTAACATATTATTTAAAAAAAATAGCAACCCTTAAAAAATATTAACTTATTAAAACACTAACGCAAATCATTTTTTTTCTTTGTTTTGAAAAGTCACAAAATCTTAAATTAAAATAATAATTAAAGGGCGAATTATATGCACTGAAATTTAGCCAAAATATGTGCATATTTATGCCTTGTTTGCCTTTAAAATATGCAGTTATTTGCATTTTTTTACCAAAGATGCATATGATTGGCATTGGCATGACTGGTATGCAATATTTCTTAATTTATTATAGTAAAATGAGTTCTAATAGGTTCTAAAAAATGGGTTTATTTAAAAAAAAAATCAAAAAAAAAACAAAGAAAAATAACAGTAAACAATTTTTTAACCTAAAATTATATAAAATGTATTTATTACTAAATATTTTTCAAAATTTTCAACTTAAAAGGATTGTCTTCTAGCAAATGTGTAATTGATTCGATTGTTACTTGATGAAGATCCATATTAAATAAATACGTAAGAGAAACAACATTAAGGTTTCCAAGGCCGTAGCCAGAAAATAATTTCGGGGGGGGTTTGTTCCAGTGGCGGATTTAGGATTTGTTCTAAGGGGGGGGGTGCGCAAAGGGAACTGCGCCGAAGGCACTCTTTGGCGCCGCAGGCGAAAATTTTTTGGGTGCCACACCCTTTTTTGGGTAAAAAAACCGTAAAGCTTAATCTGCGGCAATATGCCAGACTTTAAAATACTCTTTTAATTTAAAAGAAATTCGAAATTTAAAAGATCGGTCGACAAAATAAACAATATACTTACTATTTATGTTACTTATTAACATGTCTCTTATATTAAGTCATAATTATATCTAAGTATAATAATTATTATAATAAATTATATTATGTCATAATAAGATGAAAAACAAAAATGAGAACAAAAAATAAACAATAAGAACAAAAAAAATATCTGAAGTACCTAAAGTCGCCACAGTGGTTCTTTTCCCGTGCGTCATCACTTTCACGTCATCAAAATCGTATGAATCAAATCAAAATTACGAGACGAAAAAAGTCAAAACTAAGTCTAAGTTCATAAAATGGACGTGCATGCCTACCGTTTGACGTACCTACATAATATCCCGAAAAATTATTATTTATTTTAAGTTAAAAGAACTATTTTAAGAAAAAGGAACAGTTTTAAGGCACACAGATTTACAAAATACGAATTAGATTGGCAGATCAAAATAAGGTTGACAATGACGTTCTAAAATACAACGGTTGTCAACTAAACAAATAAAAAAAGTAATTAATTGACGTTTATAGTTTTGTTCTTGTCTAGTACGTTATATTATTGTGGAATCTTGGAGACGTTCTCTTATGCTTTTATTCAAACTTGTAACTGTAATAAATAAGGATGCAGAGTTATTAACCATGTTGAGTCCTGATCGTTGATTGATGACGCACGGGCAAAGATCCACTGTGGCGACTTTACCTACTTACTTTGTACTAAATTACAAAATCAAATTTCCAGTTCTTAGAAGAGAACATATTTATGATTTTGTTTACATCCACCTACGTTTATATCACGGTGGGCATATAGGAAAGCCCGACCATTAAGGCGATCTGCAGCCATTGTAGCCCGTAAATAAGATTAACTATTATATATTGTGTAACAACAAAGTGAGACGGGCGCACTGTATATAACTGCAGTCTCATTAATACTCATTAAAAGTCTAAAATAAATATATTTTTTTTATTTCGGGGGGGGATCAATCCCCCTTGATCCCCTCCCCCCCTGGCTACGGCCTTGAAGGTTTCAAATCTTCACAAAATTAGTTTATTTTTATATTAAAAATAAAAATAAAAACATGACATGTTTCGTAGCACTGCTACTTCGTCAGATGTCGAGATGGAAAAATATAAAAATAAACTAATTTTGTGAAGATTTGAAACCTTAATGTTGTTTCTCTTACGTATTTGATTGTCTTCTATTAGTAAAAATATATTTATTCAAAGATAAGCTTCTTTCGACATTGCTGATGTAATCGGACAATACTGCAACTTAGGTAGCAAAATATAAGGGCCAAAATACAACTTCGTTGGATGGTTTACCCTCATAAATGCTTTTTACTGCAGTTAAGCATTTAAATCCTTCATTCTTTTTTACAGTTACATCGAATTTGTTCCTTACTTGACCTCATACTTTACTGGGAATATTGTTACATTTAGCGGAAAACGTTTCAATAATACTAATTGAATCTCTTAAACTTAAATTTCTACTCTCCAACGAGGATATTATGTTCGGTATAAAACTGAAATTAACCTTAATAAAAACAAGACCTTCAGCTGCACGTGCACTTTTTAACAACTCTTTACTTTGCACAACACACTGCGAATCATCATCTAAATACAAAATTAGTCCTTTAATGGTTTCGAAATGCTCTGCGTAGAATATTGCGGCCTTAATCCATGTTCTCCACCGGGTAATTATAGGTACTGGATCGATATAAATACAGTTTGTTAAGCAGGTAATAATAACGCATTAATAAGTGACAATAAACAACCCCTAACAATATACCTGCAAACCCCGGACACCCCCAATAAATACCGTGTGTATAATCAAAATGTAAATATAATTATTATTATTATAATCTTCAGATTGGAAAATCCCTGAAATAAGTACCGAACTGGACATTAAACCTTTAACGTTTTAAATTTTTTGATAAAGCCGAAAACATAAAAATATGCTCATAAAATAATAATTTATGAAAAATATGCATTTTTGTATAAAATTGACAAAATAAGCAAAAAATTAATATATTCCACCCTTTACTTATTTCCAAGTCAAAGTAGAATAGACCAAAAACTAATGTAAAATTTCTTCTATTTCTTCTTTAGACCTTTCAATTACGTCTAAACTAAATTATATATTAATGACAAGCAATTTGCAAATGTCTTGGTCGTACGTGTATAACAATAATTATTAAGTATTATTAAATAATTACCCAAATATATCAAATTTAGGAACGCATTCCTTCGTTCCATCTCAGTCTCCATCTTCAAGTGTAGCGGCCATTACAAACTGAATAGCCTTCTGTATAATTTTCTTAATTAAAACCTTTTAGATGCCCTTCGGTAGAGAATAATTACGTAAGCAAAAAAACGTCTCGCTTGCATTTTAATGGAATAGATTGGGGCTTACGTTTCGTTTATAATTGAGATGAAGCATATTAAAAATTTTAGAGAAAAACTTAGTTTAAAATTTTAAAAAACAAGGGTTTTCATAAATTATCAAAAATAATTACAGTCTGAACCGGAATAATCTTTAATTTGTTTTCTATAAATATTTATAGCCAGTTCATCAGTAAGCTAGAAAATTCTGTTATCATGGTATTTGACAGAAATTATTAAGAAACAATCCACAAGGATTTTGATTAAATATGTAAGTTATGATACGACAACTTACTACCTACTAGAGATCATAGTGCAGTAATATAGTATTTCTCGTAAGAAAGTTTTGGTGTAGTTTTGATTTTCTCCATTCCTTACGTTTTTTGGGATGCTGAATCCGAATCTGAGGTTTGCTAACAAAATTTCGTGACGCAACATTGAAAAAAATGCAAAAAAAGTTAAAAAAAAAGGTAATTTTGAAAGTCTTTTGATTAGGTATAACTCGAAAATCATCAATTCTTTGGTAAAAAAACTTCTAGTCAAAATAAACGTACATAAAATTTTCTTCAAATTTCATTATTTTTTAATTTTAGTTTTTAATTTAATTTTTTTTAAATTTTAGTTTTTAGTTTTTTTTCTATTTTAATTTTAGTTTTTAGTTTATTTCTTTTTATTTTTATTTATTTTTTAATTTTAGTTATCGGATTTTTTAGAAAAATATGTTAGAGTTTTGGAGTAAAAAAGGTGGGTTTTTGGAGAGGCAAATAAAACACGCCACTTTTCAACTAGCGATTGAGCCCGAACGGTTTGTCTGAGAGAAAATTAAAAAAGAATGAAATTTAAAGAAAATTTTATGTACTTTCATTTTGATTAAAATTATTTTTACCGAAAAATTTATGATTTTCGAGTTATAATTAAAAGACTTCCAAAATTACCTTTTTTTTACCTTTTCTAAAATATTATTTTATATTTTTAAGTTCAAATCCGGCTCGAAGGACCAATGAACCGCAATGGCATGTTCTTCTGTTAAAGCAAACTGTTTTTTCGGTGTTAATTATATATACACTTTTATTAGAGCATTTTCAAATGTACCTATATTGTCAAAAATTTACAACAATTAACAATCTGTCTAACATAACTATGACAACAATAATTTCTATTAGGGAGCTTCTACACTGCAGGCTGCGTCAAATGTAGTGTACAAAATTTAAACCTATATTACTGAAAATTGGTACTGGGGCTTACTCTGTTAAAATAAGCAAGAACGTCTTGATGTTTTGGGAAATTTTGCCCTTAGGGGGTAGAAACTGAGAGGGTAGTTCTCCAACGCAACCGCTAGAGAAAAAGATAAACAAATTTAGACAAATTCTGGGCTTGGAACAAATAAATATGTGTTTCTGCATTTTTCCCCTAGCGGGTGTAAAAAGTTTATAATGAAGAAAATATTCTGTAAACACCAGTAATAAAACACGTACTTCTTTTTTTAAACACGCTTTAATTAGCTTCATCTGTATGTTTGTATGTTTGTAACCGACTTCTTAGAACCCGATTTTGACCCACATTAAACGGTCAGATTTAATTTAAATTTTGTAGCCTTATCAAGAACCGCTGACAATACAATAATCTACTAATCTAGCTCAATCTACTTAAAAATTTTTTTTATAATAATAACCTATTTCGCTTATTTAAAGTACGCCTCAGCGTGTTTAAATCCCACTTTCAAAAACGCGCGTGTTTTAAAGTTACCATGGCAACATCAACAACCAGTGAAACGTGAAGTCTAAATATGTCAACTTTTTAATTATTGATTTGACAAAATTACCTTTTAACGTCAAATAAAATATTTTTTTAAGCAATACACAACCAATGTCAACGGTGACAACAATGAATGTTATGTGACAGATTCGAAGTTATTTTTTGTTCTCCTCATTTTCATGACAACGACAGGTATATCACATCACGAATTTACTTACTTTCTAAGTTAATATTTCCATTTTTTGTAATATAAATACCAATAAGTGTACCAATAAAAAAAAATGTAAAGTATTCATGGATAACTGGTCTTTAAAACACTTGCTCTATTTCAAGCACTCCGGCTGAGCCGTCGTGCTTGCAAAATCGTGCATGTTTTAAAGACCGATTGTCGCTCGGGTTTGTTCGGGTTTGTTTTCTGTCAAGACATTGTAGAAGTCTAATGTGACAACCACTTAATATACTATTTTTTTTAAATAACTTCTTAAACTAAGAAATGAAAAATAAATATAGTTTAAAAAAACTAAAAAACACTCTTTAATATAATTAATCAAACTAAAAAGCGGAAAATAAAATAATTCTTGAAATTCTTAATATAGGCAGAAAATAATATTAAAAGTTTTTTTTATGAAAAACTAAAACCAAATTGAACATTTGAATCATCCACTTTTGGACTAAGGTAAGTTGGGTTGAAACGTCATATTTAAGCCGCAGGGACTTGTGGCAGTATTCTTTCCTTACCTTTTAGGGACACCCTGTAGAGTGATAAATCCGTATTTTTAGTATTATTTTCATTAACAAAGCTACGAAATCAATGATATTTTGTTTGAAAGAGAAGGGAAATAATGTAAAAAAACACACCAAAGAAATTTAAAAAAAAAAATAATATGGGTTTGTTCGGGTTTGTTCGGTTACCTATTAAAGGTTCTATTGGGTAGCACATATGGTACCATCAGTACCGGCTGCTTTGATTCGATAGCGAATTTATAACAATCGAATTGCGAAAGCGATGCCGAGGTTACCCGCTAGTTTAATATAGACAGGCCTGCTTGCTAGTGCTGTTACATCCAGTGGCGACTCGTGGTTATTTTAAACGGGGGTCAATTAGTATTCTAAGCAAATATGAAAAGCGCCGCAGGCCAAGAATTTTTGGGGCGCCTCGCCTATAAAATTATTTTTTGGACTATTAAAATTTTTTGTTACCCAATAAAAAAGTTATAAAAATTTAGTATACTTGCTTATTTTTGTCCTTACTAGTTTGTATAATTAATAAATTTGGTTGTGGAGGACCATTTGTTTTAAACATAATACTTTTATCAAAATTTAAACTAGGTTTACTATTTCTTAAGTCTTTAATATTTTGCTCTATCGACATTGTACACAAGCAACAATTTAACATAACAGTCTTAGTACTGTAAATAATTTAAAAAATCTACAAATTATCAAGCCCGGCTGGCACTCGTACCTAAATTCGATAATTAAAAATTAAATGTAAATAATGACAAATTGATAATGAATATTTGATTAATACATTATACAATCCTCACATTATTATGCAGGCCGTTAGCGAGATAAGTAGCATGCGCAAAGAACCGGTCACTCGTTATTTTCTTTTTTGTCTTGTGGTGTTTGTGCGAAAATTTATGTTATCTAGTTTATATATGTGTGTCACATGTGCTCAAAATATTCTTACGAGTAATACACACACGCATACATATTATATAAAAAATGTGACAAACAAGTGGATAATACACAGTTCGGATTTAGAAGCAGATTTGGCACAGGAGAGGCGTTGTTCTCACTCAAAGTCTTGACATAGAGATGCAGAGACATGTACGTTAACGTTTTCGCTTGCTTCATAGGCATCGAAAGGCATTCGACTGTGTGAGACATTGCAAGCTGATCGAAATCCTGAAAGAAACCGGAGTAGACCAATAGGAAATAAACATCATCTCCAACCTTTACTGGCACCAAATCGCCGAAGTGGGAGTAGAACAAGCAACATCAGATGTCATATCGATAAAAAGGGGAGTAAGACAGGGCTGCATACTCTCTCCAATCCTTTTTAACATATATTCAGAGGCCATATTTAGAAAGGCGCTAGACACAATAAATGGGGGCATCGTGGTGAATGGCATCAAAATTAATAATATTCAGTACGCGGATGACACTGTGATCATGGCAGATATTATGATAGACCCACAGTGCATGGTCGACCGCGTTGTTCAACACAGCGAGCAGTAGGGACTGCTCCTAAACATCGAAAAAACCAAAGTGCTCGTTTTTTCAAAAGCTAACATCAACGCAAATCTGTCGATTAAGGGGAATATCGTACAACAAGTATCCTCTTTCAAATATCTGGGCACAATAGTAAACGATCAGATCGACCCGCAGAAAGAAGTAAAATCCAGAATTGAACAAGCTAGAAGAGTGTTCACACAAATGAAAACACTCTTCACAAGATCAGACCTTAGCTTGGAATTCGTATGGTCAGGTGCTACGTTTTCTCGGTTCTGCTGTACAGCTGTGAAAGTTGGACTCTTAACCCTAGTCTAGAGAAGAGCCTAGAGGCTTTCGAAAGTTACTTATACAGAAGAATGCTTCGCATACCATGGGTACAAAGAGTAACAAATGAGGAGGTGCTTAGGCGTATGGGAAAACAAAAGGAACTCCTACTGACAATAAAACAACGAAAAACGAGTTATATAGGTCATGTTATGAGAGGTGAGAAGTATGAATTTCTGAGACTGTCAATCGAAGGCAAAATACATGGAAAGAGATCAGTCGGCAGATGTCAAAATTCATAGCTAAAGGATCTCAGAAGATGGTTCGGATGATTCAGAGCTGCAGTATCCAGGACCATGATAGCAATTTGGATCGCCAACCTTTGTGAGGAGACGGCGACTTGAGAATAAGAAGTTTATAATAGAGACACTATAATGGCGCCTTTTAATTTTCAACTCTGGTAAAGATACCTAAACTACCTTTGATATCCTATGTAATAAACTACTGCTTCAAAAATTGAGCACCAAAAAATAGTTAAATGCGTTTTAAGCCGGCACTGTTTACATGATGATGTGAACTACGCAAACTCCGTATCCTGCTTTAGTCCTCTCCCTATTTAGGACTACGATATACGATACGATATTGTAACATAGCATTAGCGATATACTGGTCATATGTTATAATATGTGAGTAGCATGCGTTTATTTCTCTCTTGCACGCTTGCGCATTGAAATTAGCTTGGTAAAGACAACAGAAGAGAGCCGTGGCCCGTGGTCAAGGGTCCCTTGGACCGAATATACTGCGGGGACGTACGATACGTACCATCACGTGTAGTTTACTTGGCAGAGCGTGACTGCCGTTTTGATCCTAACATTCTCGTAAAATACAAGGGAAATTTTAGAGGTAATAGTAATACCTAAACAAGCAAAGTTTGGCTAATAGGATGAATTTTAAACTTAATTTAAACTTAATATAAATTACGTTAAATAAGAATAGAATAATTCAGGGAGTCATTGACCAAATGACTTTATGGAAGAGCCGCCACTGGTTACATCACAATTGACAAATTGTTGCCAATTTCTCACTTCAAGTCTTCAATTTTAAACTACTCTGAGAAGTAATTTCCCACCATATCTTTTTAATTATCTTTATAAATGTGGTGCTTGCGAGCCCGACCAAAAAGGAAAAATACTTAATTAAATAAATCTTTCCTTATTCTTATCTTTCTCTTCCCAGATATCAGAGCCGTTCAGTTAGAGTAAACTTATAAAAAAGGCTCAATTGCATCCGGTATTTTTCCTTCCTTATTTCTTTTATGGCTGGTCCTTTTTCAGTGAAATTTAATTTTGTGGAAAAAACTGACTTTGCTCTGCAAAAAAGTAAGAGTGTGCTTATCAGTTTTAAAAAAATCAATTTGTCATTCAATGGGCACAAGAAAAGGTTTCTTCATAACATTGAAAAAATAGATCAAAAACCTCTGGCGACATAATTTTGCATTTAAACAAGGATATTAATGCCAATTATGCAGGCTACCATTGCTGCACAGGAGTAAATGCTTTTTATGGAAACCGTCCACACTGCTTTTATGCGATGTTATAAATATGTTAAATTGTATTTATTCTTTCTTGATTCTTCTTGTTCTATAATAACATAATGGATGCACAAAACGCCTCTTTTTTTCACTGTGAAAAATTATAATTTTTTACCCCTTGCAGACAGGTAGTTTTATTTGATAAGCCTAGTGCCATTTCCTGTTTTTCGCATTTCTGTTTCCTGCATAAGAAACCTCATAATTTTAGGTCAGGAATGAATTACTTCGAATGCACAACCTACAAGAAAATAACCAATCCTTCAAGATTCCCGATAAATACAAAATTCAACCTTTTGGCTGGTATTTTGTAAACATCCTTACTACAGCAGGCTTCGTGTTGTTAGTAATATATAATTTCGATGATAATTTGACACCTACAATTTGTAGCTAATCAAATGCTGTTATTTTAAAACGTAACCATGACAACGAAAAAAAATGTTTGCTTGGTAGGGTACCTACCCTGGATGAAATTTTACTGGACATTTATTGACGTCTAAATGACAGGATTTAATGTCATGTGATTTAAAATCTAATATTTTATACATTTATATTTAATCTCGTATAAGATTAATTTCTTGGTGTATAAAATACGTACAATTTACAACTCTCGTTAATTATACTGTTAAACAACTTTAACCATGGCCGCTTAGTTAAAAAATACAATAGAGGAGATGCATAATATACGAGGATTTCACAGCCATCTGCGCTAAAACAGGCTGAGCATAATTATAATATTTTTAAACTTAAATTTACTTTCATTTTAGATTTCTACCATCTTTAGTACAATAAGCTTATTAAAAATGATGGATTAGGCTACTAGTAAATTGTGTTTTATTAAATTTTGATAGAAATAAAAATATTGGTAAAACCTCGATTCTATTGATTTTATGTTAAAATGTAAAAAAAAAATTAATTGAATATTAATTATTTCGGTGTAAAATTTTCTTACCGAATATCAAGCGTGCTTGAATTATTCCTATACATTTATTCTTGGTCGCGAATATTTAAAGAAAATTATCCCTGGTCTTCGACTCAAGATATTTTTCTAAATAAGTATATTATGTATATAAAAAATTTTTTTAAGAACTTAAGTAATTTAACCCACTTACTATATTATATAAGTGAAAAGCTACCTAAGAATAGAAAGTAATCAATTATCAGTACAAAAAATATATCAATCCTTAGTTTTTCTTCCTAAAGCAGCCAACCAATGGTCAATATATTGATCAATTCAGGTAACATTGATCATTATGTTGTCCATGTGAACTATATACTGAAGTCGATATCTCACTGACGAAGGTCAATGTTTTAAAAACCCAACCCAACAATATTTTTGACGATCCTATACTGATCAATATATTGACCGTGTGCGGGCTGCTTAAGGGGTATAAGATAGGAGTTATGTGAAGAGAATATGAAGACGCTTCCATGGAAACCGTCAACACTGCATTTTTATACAAAAAATATATGTTAAATTATATAATTTTTAATTTTTTAAATATAATTTTACTCAAATTACAAACAGTAGTAATACAGCCGGTGCGACGTGCCTATTATATCAAACAAATAACTTTATTATTAATTATTCATTCTTACTCAATCTCGGCTTTTTTTAGCAAGTATTTTTGAAAATGTTTATTTGAAATGCTTTCTGGCAACCCTCGGTAAATTAAGCCGCTCGCGAAAAAATTGTTTCTTTTAAATTGATTAAATAAATCTTTCCTTATCTTTGTTTTCCCAGAGATTCAATCTGCTCAGTTTAGAGCATCTTATATAAAAGGCTCAGCTTCCTTCCATATAATATATCTTCTTCTTTGCTAGTTTTATGGCGGGCCTTTTCTTGATGAAATTACTCAATTTAATTTTACGAAAAAGTTTTTGGAAATTCAACAGAAAAAGTCCATTTTCGAAATTGGTTTATTTACATATGAAATAAATTTCTTATGTACAATATAAGATCGTATAATGTTAAGTCGCACTGGCAATGTATTTAGGGTAAAAATCTGAATAAATTTGAAAGAACTTAGTAAATTAAATGTACACGTTACTTTGAAGTCGAACCGGAACCAGTGAGGACGTAATATCTGAGTTAAAGTAAAAAACTATTTTATATTGAAAAATATTGCATCAATCAACGACGATAGAGCCAGATAGGCATCTCATTCCCTTTATCATAAGAAACCGACAATATCGTGCGAGCAAAAATTATTTGCATCAAAGAGGGCTTAGAATAAAAAACGTAGGGCTTGGTTTAGATCACAATGATATGGGGACGATATATCTATATATAACCAAATCTAGGTGAAAATTTTGTCAAATTCATATTATGACACGATATACCAAACTAATGAGTAATAAAATAAGTAGACAAATACAAATTTATTTTTGTTATTTACAAAATTAACAAAGTAAGAATTTTCGAAAGTGTTGACCAGTATCTCTGAAGAAATGTTACCACATTCTTGGATAATCATTTCTTGTAATTGTTCTAAATTTACAACATGTGTTTTAAAAATAGTGTTCTTTAAATGAGGAAAAACGAAGTCAGCCATAACCGTTAAACAAGGTGATCTAGGTGGGAATTCAATGTCTGATCGAAAACTGATTAATCTGTCGTCGAAAAAATTGCATTCGGCGGCTGTATATGGGCGGTTGCACCGTCCTGTTGAAAATATCCAAAACGTAGTTCGTCGTCAAGTAATTACTCCACAAATGGATTCAAAATATTGTCTCTATACCGCTGTGCTGTAACTGTGTCATGGAAAAAAATTGGACCAACAATTCTTCTTCGGGAAACAGCTACAGACATCAATTTTTTTAGGGTACAATGTGGACTACAAAAATGAGGATTTTCACTACTCCACATGCGTGTATTCTGAGAATTCACATAACCGGAGAGTTGGAAACAGGCTTCATCCGAAAAAAACTCAGGTCTAATAAATCATTTATTTCCAATAAATTTTGGGTAAACCATTGAAAGTAATTCCTGCGTCTTTCGAATTCTGCGGCTTGTATTTTTTGGAATACTTGCACTTTATAAGGAAATAAATTTAGCTGCTTCTTAAGAATAGTCCTGCATGTTCCATAAGATCTTCCCACTTCTTGGGACAGGCGTCTCATACAATTTGTTGGCGTATTATGCAATATTGCGTAATTAAGACTAAGAAAATCAATTTTGATTATTATATTATAAATATTTTAAAAAAAGTTAATGAGATGGGGGTAAAGTGGAAGAAATCACGTGTTTATTAAATTAAGGGATATGTCGTGTTGAGGGCAGAAAATCGATTATTAATAATATAAATGGTATTTCAACATGTCAAATTGTCAAAAATGTCAAGAAGAATTTCTGAAAATATTTTTTTAAATTCTGACTCTATCGCTAGGGGGCACAATTGTTGTGGTACATGAAAGAGGATTTTTTTTTGAAAATATGTCTATATAAGTTGCCAAATAAATGTCACCAAGGTAATGTTACTGCAATTCTCCATATTTTTAATTTAATACGTTTTACTGTAGGACGTAAAATAAGGGCATGGGGGAAGAGGGAATGTCCACTGATTGAAGTGCCTATATTTTTGGTTAGCTACAAAATATACAGCTTCAATTATATATAATACTCTGTGGTTTAGATTAACCGAATTTGGTAAACTGGGTCTCGTTGAAGACAGGGAGGCCAAAAAATATAAAACTTGTACAAGAATAAAGTACCCCTATTTCAGAAAATTCAGCAAAATATTATGAAAAAATGTTGTTTAGAATTAAAAGTTTATGCATAGATTCAAAAACGTGACCTCCTAAAATAAAAAAATATATTTTTTTTAAAAACATTCATAATTTCCCCAAAAATTTTTTTTATATTCACCATAAAGACCTTTATAAATTAATTAAAATCAAATTAATTTCACATATCTTTGTTCAAATTCAAGCATATTCGTTAAATTTACTTGAATTTTTAATTTATTAAGGAATCACAAACTTCATGTTTGTTGCAACGATATTAAATACAACTTCAAAATATCCTAACAATTCGTTTTAACAAGATAAAACATTGGTTATGATAATATGTTAATTAAAAATCTATTATTTAAAGTGCAAAATTTTTATTTTAAATGTTTATTAAAAAACTTTATTCTTGTACAAGTTTTATATTTTTTGGCCTACCCTGTACGTGCACCAAATATGATTATCGAACATGCCGCCAACTTTTATCAAGAATAAAATTTTCTGAGCAATCGGTAATAAAAAAATGCCCATATCATTATGTTGCACACTAACACCCGAATGCACCGTAAGCAAATTTTGCGGATTAGTTAGGTAATTCAGGATTAGGTTAAATGTTTACATGCGCCGCAAGAAAAATGTAGTTTAAGCTTCAGCTTATCTAATCGGTCAACGAAGCGTGGATTGCCCTGGATTAGCGATCGACATCTAACTTCAAAGTCAAATTTTGGCACTATTTTTTTGTAAGTGTTGGATTTTTTTGCAATTTTTTTTATTATTTCGGGATAAAATGGAGTTTATAGAGGATGAAATATTCATTGATGATGACCTAGATATCCTCGACATCATCAACAAATTGTGCGATTCCGTCGTTGTCAGATTTCTAATCCGGATTAGATAATCTAATGACGACGCATAGCTACGGATAACAGATTACAAAAACTGGATCGGGGAACTGGGATTACAAACCACATACGCTGCATTCGGGTGTTAAACAACCACACTGTATAATAAAATAATGATTAGTTAATTATATTCTGAATATTACCCAACATTATATATTATGCATACGGGTGTCCCATAACTAGAGATTCATTTAGGAGGTAAACACAAAAGTAGATCAATTTATGGTTAATTTCTTATGATAAAATATCTATGGTTATTCTTCGATAAATTATGTTTCTTTAAGAAAAGTGTTTATTGAAATGTTTCTTGCGATCTAGTTTTTAACGCAAATATCTTAAAAACCAATTTAAATATCGAGATTAATAAAGTACAACTTTTTTATCTATAAAAGATTCCTCTTTCATATTTTGAGGTGAAGCGGTCAAGAATGCGAAAGACAAAAAATATATGCAAGAATTTCGTGTAACTAGCGTCCTGTATAAGGTATCTTAAAACGAATTTATGAAATCGCCTTTCTTGTCCTCAAAAATATGAAATATTCCACATTTGCCACGTGCCGTTTTGCCACGGCAATAAAAAAGTGCTGTTTCTCCACGCGTAATTTCCATATTTTCTAACGAGTGCTGTTTTGCCATGCATACTTTTATTTCTTATCTACCTGCCTAGATTTTAAGCCTTTTCTTGCAAAACTATCTTAGAATTATACAAAAGTTAAGTATTAAAATATTTATTTTTGTATACCATGTATGTATTGGTTCTCATAATTTTTAATTAGAAGAAGATAATAAACATTATCGAAAGCTTGGCTAATAGACCAGGCCTTTGAAAATGGTAAAAAATGAAAAAAAATAAAAGTAGGATGAAACCCATTGAAAAAGAAAGAGAATATAACAAAAATGAAAGGAAAAATAATTTACGGGCGATCCGAGGTCGGGAAGTGGAAGGGGGTGAGTTTCTAAAGGTGGAAAACGATTTATCTCGATTTTCGGCAAAACTACAATTCCTATGGAAAACGTTAAATGGCAAAGTTGTAGATAATAAAAAGATCTACAACTTTTGTATTTACACTTTTTTCATATAACCTCAAAATTTATGTGAAAAATTCAAATAACCAAGTTTTTGGGTTTTCATTTTTATCTTTTACAAAAAAAAATTTTTTTTACAAAATTTGGTGAAAACTTAACTTTTTATGTCTTAAACACAATGTAATTTTTTTGCTTTAAAATATTTATTTTTTCACCTTATTTTGACTTAATATTTAAAAAGCACCCTCATTTTCAATCGAAAATTCTCACGTCAAAATATCTGCTTTTTTAAAAAAGCCGGTGAGCTTTTTGTTCGTTGAAGGCTCTACTTGCTGATGGTGTAAAAAAATATACATTACTATGGTAAATGTTCTCAAAAAACGCAAAGAAACGAAAAAAATTCGAATCCGATATTTTTTTAAAATCATTATGTACAATTTTGAGTTATTTATTAAAATTTATACTTTAATTACTCGAAAAACGTAAGATTCCATGTCAAAGTCAATTTTGAAATGAATCGGATTAAAATACACAATGGGATTGACCCAGGTAGCCTCACTGCCGTAATAGACGAAAGGACGAGTGGGGAATCTGCACTGACGTATTAGGGTATCTAATTACCATGGCAAAACGCTACTAAAACAGATAAATTTCCTTTTCGTGGCGAAACAGAACGTGGCGAACCAGGAAATTACCAAAAAGATAACTACACCAAATTTGATTAATAGCCGCTTAACTATTTTCAATTTAGCGTTATTAGTATAATTTTTAATTAAAGAAAAAAATGTTTCTTTAAATAGGTTGTTATTAACAACGGTTACTTAGGTTTTAAAAATATACTTATAGAGGTAAGATATTCATAAAAACTAAAATATTTATATTCTATTCGAAATATCTACCATAAGGGCCGGTATGATTACAAAAATGTCAAAAAGTTTGAAGTCAACCAACCAAATTTTTAAAAGGGAACTTTACTGGTTTTCGTAATCTTCTAATATGATAATAACGAGAAATCACCAATTGACTTTTTTGTTTCAGGCTGAATTTTTCCTGTGCCCTGTTAAATCCAATGCTTCAAGCTGTTCGGGGACGTGGAAAGAGTTCTCCATCCCTTCGAGTTGTCTAATAGGTATTTATTATTATTTTGTCTTATGGGTTTATATACTGGTGCATGAAAAAGAAAAGTAGATTAAGTATAATATAATAGTAGGGGAGCCCAACAGGGGATTTTGGGATTTACTCAAGCGCGGCAGATTAACATATGGAAGATACCTTGCACCCTGTTGAGTACCTCTGCCATGTTTAAGTCCTCTATATAGTGCCGCGCGTGTACGGCAGCTGATCAGAATAGTAAAAAAAAATCGATAGCTGGATTTACTCGAGCGCGTCAGATTAAGGTGTGGTGGGTTAATTACATGCTAAAGAGTCAGCATTTCAATAATCTGACGATTTGAGCGTGACGTAAAGGAGTGGGAGGCTCACAAACTTACAAAAAAAAAAGTCACATGGACATTCTTGAGCGCGGTCAATTTTTATTTTTATTTTGAAGGAAATAATTCAAGGATAACGGGAAAATTATAATCTGCCGATTACCACAAGCCGAAGTAACAAAAATCGTCAATAAAGTTTATTAGCGCGTGCAGCTGCAGTGAAGCACTCCGCGCCTCAATGTCTCTTTCTTTATCACTCACTCTCTCGCACCGTTCCCACACTACTTTCCGTTAGCCATCACGCTATCACAGGCTGATCACAGCATTCGTGGGATTATATGTACAGGGTTATTATTTTACATTTTAGTTTGTCCCACTTTTAAAAACCTGTAACTTTTTTGTTTTTCGAGCTAGCGCGTTCACTCAGAAAGTAGGATGTAGAACTTTTGGCCAAGTATTTATGGGTTTTGTCAAAAAAGACAGTAGGTGTCACATGTCACATTTAAAACCAAATATTTAATTTTTTTCAATGAGACACTCTGTATATTAGAAGCGCATTAGATGGTTCCTTTTCTTCCGATTTCAAAAATATAACACACTACTTATGCATTCTTCTCTTAATTCCATTAAAAATATGTAAATATAATATTATTAAAAAGCATCAAGATAGTTATGAAACCGTTTTGTTGCTATGGATTTTGTCTTTATATATATCACAGTCTGTCACTCTTATTGTTATTGGGATTTTTTAAATTTTTCAGAAAATTTTTAAGATTTAAGAAAAAAAAATCATGAAATTTTTATTTTAAACGGTCAGATTAACAAAATCCCTCAAAATAATCATCAGATTATAAATCAGCACGACCAGGACACCAAGCTGAACCGTCTGTATGAAAATCTGACGCGCTCGAGTATGTCAAAATAGCGTTTTTTTTGCATTTTCGAAAAGTCGCCACGAGCTTGCGTCACATCCGAAACGTCAGTCTATTGAATGGGAGCTTCCTTAGGGATCCCTTAACATCCCCTCTGCATATCTGACACGCTCGAGTAAATTTTTTTTTCCCCATTTTTAACCCTTCCGTACCGCCGCCCCCACCATCAAAACCGGCAGATTAATGTACCTCCGTCATGAGAGTCACGTGGGGCATACACACTATTAATATCTGACGCGCTCGAGTATATCCATGTGACTGTTTTTTTTACATTTTTGAAAGCCTGTAGTAACTCCCCCCACCGGTGGAAGGGTACACATGATATGGCATTTTTTCCTTTCTACCATCCAATCTTCAAGATCCAATAGGTCCCCACGACGCTCGAGTAAATCCCCATTTAGCATCGTGGGCTCCCCTACTATAAGCGTAGGTGATAGTTCACAGTTCACTTTTTTTAAAGTATTTTTTTGTTTGATCCACTATCTTGTATGAAAAAGGTCAAAGCATTTTTTTTTTAACTGCCGTGCAAACATATAATTTTACATCAACGCTCGGCTAGCGAACTTTAAAGTGTGAAAAGACCGGCATTTTGCATTGAAGTACACAGAGATGCCAAAAAACAATGGATTCCCTGGGGCCGAGTAGACATTGACAGCTGTTTCGTCCTGGCGTACCCTGGTGGATACTTCTAGTGCAATCTATTTCTGTATTTGCCAAAAAACAATGGACTCCCTGCGGCCGAGTAGACATTGACAGCTGTTTCGTCCTGGCGTACCCTGGTGGGTACTTCTAGTGCAATCTATTTCTGTATTTGCCAAAAAACAATGGATTCCCTGCGTCCGAGTAGACATTGACAGCTGTTTCGTCCTGGCGTACCCTGGTGGGTACTTCTAGTGCAATCTATTTCTGTATTTGCCAAAAACAATGGACTCCCTGCGGCCGAGTAGACATTGACAGCTGTTTCGTCCTGGCGTACCCTGGTGGGTACTTCTAGTGCAATCTATTTCTGTATTTGCCAAAAAACAATGGACTCCCTGCGGCCGAGTAGACATTGACAGCTGTTTCGTCCTGGCGTACCCTGGTGGGTACTTCTAGTGCAATCTATTTCTGTATTTGCCAAAAAACAATGGACTCCCTGGGGCCGAGTAGACATTGACAGCTATTTCGTCCTGGCGTACCCTGGTGGGTACTTCTAGTGCAATCTATTTCTGTATTTGCCAAAAAACAATGGACTCCCTGCGGCCGAGTAGACATTGACAGCTGTTTCGTTCTGGCGTACCCTGGTGGGTACTTTTAGTGCAATCTATTTCTGTATTTGCCAAAAAACAATGGACTCCCTGCGGCCGAGTAGACATTGACAGCTGTTTCGTTCTGGCGTACCCTGGTGGGTACTTTTAGTGCAATCTATTTCTGTATTTGCCAAAAAACAATGGACTCCCTGGGGCCGAGTAGACATTGACAGCTGTTTCGTCCTGGCGTACCCTGGTGGGTACTTCTAGTGCAATCTATTTCTGTATTTGCCAAAAAAACAATGGACTCCCTGCGGCCGAGTAGACATTGACATCTGTTTCGTCGTTAGGAACAGAATGCCATAACCCGAAGCAACTCCACTGATAACACTGCAGCGCTTTAAACCCTGCTATGCCTGCTAAACCCCTAAAATGTATATTTTTTTTAGAGTTGCAAAACATTAATTTTTGAAAAATTGTTAATAGCTCAAAAACTATTCAATTTAAGCATATGATAAAGTATAGAAAATGTTCTTAAAACTAATCAAGCAATACAAAAATATTATAATATACAGGGTGTTTCATTTAAATACATATACCCTATTAGTAACACCCTGTACCTATAATTCAACATAATTTTAAATTATAGACCTAATGCCTCCCTATAACTTTTCATAGGAATCCTGTGTTGAGCATGGGCCACGCTGTATGTAAAGTCCTAAAAATGTTTTTTATAAAAATTCTTACGATTTTGTACTACTTTAATGCTAACTTCTCTTACTTCTTTATAATAATCCAAGAAAAAAAAATAACAGAGAAAAGAGCCAATACTTCCTGTCATAAACAAAATATTTTAAAATATGGGCGAATTAAAGTTCGATTTATAAAATCGTTTTCATCTTTGACTAAATAACAATACCTAACGTTTTAACATGGAAAATTTGGCACATAATTTTTTTTCAATTTTCATTGGATTTCAGCCAAGATTTATAGATGTTTTGACTTTTAAATTGTTTCCTATGTTAAATTTATTTATGAAGCAGAAACACATAATTCATACTTTACATATTGGCTTTTAAAAAACAGGTGACCCAGTGAAATATTTTTAAACTATGTAGCAAAATATAAAATATTTAGTTTCCTGTACATATTTTCACACTCTAATAAAGAAAAGGCGATTAAAAATAATATTTCAATAAATACAAATCGTTAAACTTTTACAACAATTTTTTTCTTATGAAAATTACCTAATTTATTAATAAATTAAAAATGTCATTTTCTACATGTTTTTTAAAATTGGGAATTGTGGAAAATAATCCACCCAAACACGATCTCATTCTCTTTTATCGGCAATTATTTACTTCAGGTTGTTGCGACGATACCAATGTCTAATAACCACATCCATTAAAACCGCGGTAATTACAATATATATAATTGTTTTGCTATAACTCTATTTGCTTTGTCGCTTAGTCAGAAAACAATATATCAATGAATAATGAATGATATATTACCGGTTATACAAGAAAATGCTGGAAATTATCTTTAAGCTAATTTAAACTCGCTTAATAGAATTTATTTTGTTTTATCAAGTCAATAGAAAAACAAGGTTATTTTGAATTCCATTGCTATGGTTAGGGGGCGCCATTTAGCCAAATTATCAATTTCTTCTTTTTTTTTACAAAATTTAAATATCAGTATTTTTAATTATCCTATCATATTTTAAAAACCGATTGTAATTTCTACATTTTAATTTAATTTAACTTACCATAATTTTATTTATCATATCAAAAATACAATGGTACAGAATAGTTACAATTTGTCAAATATAGAAAATAATTAAGGATAAAAAAACTTTGAGCTAATGTTTAAATACAATAACGAAACAAGTAAAGCAGTAAAGGGCGAATTATATGCACTTAAATTTAGCGAAAATATGCGATTATAGATGCCTTGTTTGCCTTTAATATGTGCAGATATTTGCATTTTTTTTTACCAAATATGCACACTGGTATTCAATATTTCTTAATTTAGTATAGTATAATAATGAGGTAAAGAAACACATTGGGTTCTAAAAAATATGTTTTTTGGCAACGCTTTTCCTTTGAGAAAGTACACTGTTAAAAATCCTGGACGTGAGAATCAAAAAAATTTATAATCAATTAAAATAAATCAAATTTAACTTAAAATGTATAGTTATTTTAACTCTTTTGTGTTTAGTAAAAATCAGATTTTAAGAACTAACTTTTCTGGAAGTCGTTTTAACATAACAGCTAACTAAAATTAACATGCAATTCTTTTACGGTTCAAATGAACCAAATACTAGTAACTTTGATAAAGTTTATAATCATTATCAATATCTTTTTTAGTTAAAATTTTAAAATAAGTTAATACTAACATAAAAAATGTGTCAAATTAACTAATTAAGTTGTAATTTTTACTGGACAATAAAATCAGATTAATGTCAAAATATTAATAACATATTTTATGAGTTACTGATTGACTGAAGCGGTTTTAGTTAAATTGACAAAAAAACGGGAGTGGACTTTCTGGGACATAAAAAAAAGTTTAATTTGATTCTTTTCTTTTAACAGTGTAGCATTTCTCCGGCGTAGTCCGAGAAGTACGTTCCTAGGCCGGAAAGAATCACATCAATATTAGCAATTGCTCGAATTTTAATATAAATATTAATATAAATAAGAATTAGAATGTTTCTGTTAGTACCTATCTTCTGTTCGAATTTCAATATTTAATACAAATAAGAATTAAAATGTTCGAAATTTTGTTCTACAAAGAAATATAATAATGAAATATGTCTCATTGATTTGTTATTCTACACGGTTGCCGAAAGAATAGTGTACGCAACACGTCCGAAAACAGTTTTTTTAAACTCGCAGACTTCCATGACTCGCCTACGGCTCGCCCTAGAATTTTGTCAACTTGCCAAAAAAAAAACAGTATTATCCGGACTTGTAACGTAAATTACTATTATTTTATTAAAAATGCAAAAAAAAACAAAGAAAAATTAAATTAAACAATTTTTTAAACTAAAATTGTATAAAAGGCATTTATTACTAATATTTTTCAAAATTTTCAACTAAAAAGGATTGTCTTCAATTAGTAGAAATAAGTTTATACAAAGAAAAGCTTCTTTCAACATCCACTGATGTAATTGGACAATACTGCAAGTACTGCATCGTAGGTAGCAAAATATAAGGCCAAGATACAACGTCGTTGGATGGTTTACCCTAATAAATGCTTTTTACTGCAGTTAAGTATTTAAATTCTTCATTCTTTTCTACAGTTACATCCAATTTGTTTCTTACTCGACCTCCTACTTTACCGGGAATGTTGTAATGTTACATTTAGCGGAAAAAGAAATCCCCACAAACTAAAATAGACATATGTATTACCAATCGATATAAATACCTACGGTTTGTTAAGTAGGTAGATAATAATAACGCATTATTAAGTGACAATAAACAACCCCAAACAATACCTGCAAACCCCGGAAACCCCCAATAAATACCTTGTGTATAGCCAAAATGTTTAAATATAGGTAGGTAATTATTATAATCTTTTGATTGACAAATCCCTGAAATAAGTACCGAGCTAGACATATAAACCTTGAACGTTTTAATTTTTTTGATAAAGGCGAAAACATAAAAATATGCTCTTAAAATAATAAATTGCATATATATGCATATTCCGCCCTTTAATCATGAGCATAACACCGAGGTGTCATTTATTTATTTTAGTTATTGATCTCATCAGAGATAAAAACACGTAAAAAAAGATACCCAACGGAGTAACTACCGAATATAATGATGGTACTAAATTCTCTGTGAGGCTGTCTTTCTCATCATCATAATTTTCGTACATAAGATTTAACAAAATGTCTTTGGACATCCTTCCAATTTTCTAATACCGCAAATAACTCAGGCAAGAAAAAATATCGTTTACTTCATTCGAAAACGGTTCAAAAGTAATCTTTGTTTGCTTTAGAGTCGCACGTTTCTATTCCAACCAAGGCGTGGCTTTATCGCCTGAGATTACACGCATTTCCTATAGAAACAACAAACCTGTCACGTTTGGTCCAATATTTATGGGATTTTGTATGGCGTTTGGTGTTGCATTTCAATTAGAGTGTTTTAACTTTGTTGCCGTAACTCTATATTTAAATATCCCATTAGAAAACAATTGACATATAATTATCTGTTATTAGTTTCTATTAAGAACCATTTTACAGATTTTGTGTAAACTTTAGTCTTGACAGATCTTGTTGCTAAGTATTCCTTATTTATTTTTAAAGCAGTTTTAAATTTTATGTTTTTAATTTTAACCATACCTACATAATTAGGTAGGTAATATTCTTACAAGGACTTGAATAGTTTCTTCTCCAAGTAATTAGTGTTAATTAGTTTTTCATTTTTCTTTTAAAATATTTGAAACATCAAGTAACATATTTTCTTTATTTAATCACCTTTACTCACATAATCCATAATGCTTTTCAAAGTCAGTATACCTAGATTAGGTACCTATTTCTTGGCATGCCATTAATTAAAACCCGAAATTGAAAAATGTTTTTTAATTGTTATAAAGTATTATTGTGATACTCTTTTTTGATGTATGTGATTAAGGGAACGATGACAAATATATATTTTCATCAATGATCTTTGAAAAACCGACCGATATAATAGTTTTAGTTCGACATATCACGTATCGTCTCATAGAGACTGCTGCCATGTCTCTAGGGGGGATGATGGGATATTTGGTTGTTTCGCCTCTACGGTAGGCACCTGTTCTCCCCCTCTTCCCCAAGCCAAAATCCAGGCCACGCCAGTGGAGACCGCCCATGCTGAATTTGTTTACTTTAAGTTTAGGCTTCTTTGGGACTTATTGTTTTATTTCGGGTTGATGAGATTAGTAGTAGATATAGTGGATTTCACCTTAGTTTTTAATGGCCGCCGCTGACACATGTCATTTATAACATTTCTTTTTACAGAACTTAAGGATTGGCCAGGGCCAGACTTAAAAATTATGTGTGAAGATGGGTCAATTTATTTGTAGTTGTAATTATGGATGGAAACGAGAATTACCTAAGCAATTTTTAAGATAATTAAAAAAAAACACCGAAGGGGAATGGAAATAGGATAGAATATCAGAAAAACAATTTCATTTAATTTTTATTCATAATATAATAAAGTGCTGTTATTTTGGTAAAAACACACTCTTTATTTAGTACAATAAAAAATATACAAGGGGCAGTCGTGAATCTAGTATCATCAATAATTAACTACATTTTTTATTAAAGAATTATTTTGTTTTTAAATTTGATTTTAGACCATGCAGTGTTAAGTTGAAAAAATCTATATATTATATTTAATAGCTTATTGTTTACTTTTTTATTTTCTTATTCACGGGTAGATATTTTTTTCTTTAGACTAGGTTCTAAAGAGTTTGAAGTTTACAATAGCTCTAACTTTTCGTTGGTTTATAATAAAACAATAAAAGTTTGTAATGTTATCGAATTAGGTATTTTTTTTAACGAATAAAAAAAAAATAATGTAAGTAGCTACAACAAAAATATATTTTTGTCCATGCGTTTGCAGAACAGATACCTCAAGCACTCTTCAATTCAACTGTATGTAAAACTTATTTTAGCATAATGGTTCACTGTGGTTTTCAAATTTAATTTTGTTGCAAGTTCCCTATTATTTTTGGTCTTCTGCAAGCTGTCGATGTCGTCGTCACCGTCCGAGACATTAATAATTATCTACTTACTTTTGTATAAAAAGAAACACGTCACAGATACACACAGTCCGGCAGTTTAAAACCAAAAAGTCTAATACGCACAAAATATAAGCAAAATGCTGTCTGAAAAATACCAAAAACAATAACACCAACGATCAAGAATTAAAGACTCTAAGAATTAACAGCAGAATGCACGCGGTGTGTCCCAAGTCCCAATGCGGCTCTGTGATATTTAAAGAACGCGACGAGACAATCGAATTAATGAAGTACGAAAAGAGATATGCGAGAGCAAATGCGTAAGACAAAGATGCACATACTAAAGGCATATACGAGCGATGCTGTGCTTTTGACGAGTTTGAGCTCATTGAAGGGCAACGTATTGAACTGTGTAGTGTGCATCTTCGTCATGTACATGTAATTATACGGTCAGTTATATATCCATCTCTTGTTAATCTAGCCAATGCCCGTGCCTGAAAGCCGTTTATAGAATTAGGGATTTTAAAATCACGTGTTGGCTAATATGTTTGACAAGAGAGACGTCAAAGCATTAAAAACTAAGGTGAAATCCACTATATGTTCAGTCGAAAGGCTGTAAAATTTCTTAGGAAAGCACCGATGTCTCATTTCAAAATTACATATCGTTCTTCATACCTTAACTAGTTTCCATTTAGTATTATTTCATGTTTGTCGTAATTAGGTACTAAGGTTGCAGCGATGTTTTCTATGTTGATAATTTATTTCCGATTATTTGGCTGGATGAGCAGGAAAAGGTCAAGAGGTAGAGTCGAAAGTTCTATAATAATTCAATTTATTTGAGATATTTGTTTTTTACCATATATTAAACCACGCCATAAATGCCTTACTTTAAGATATTTGTTCTGTGCTTTAACCTAACATTGCATATTATAATACGCTGACATTGCCCTATTACTGATTGTAAACAATAAAGAAAAAATTTGCTTCTTATTTATATTTTTCGAAATTTTCGGCATATTTAAAGGATAGACGTTAAAAATTATTAAATATTTCTAGATTTTATTCCAACCTAAAGTCCGTTTTTTTCAAACTGTATCTAAGGTATTATTGATATTCTTGTAGACAAAACCGAGTCGAACTTCTATAATTTGTATTTAAAGTATTTAAAATCTTTAATCTACGACAGTGCCATTATGACGTATTTAGCATTATCATTTAGATGTCATTATGACCTTCATAATAGCACTCAGTGCCATTATGAATTCATAATAACATCCAAATGTTAAGATACAAAAACAAAAAGAAAGTCGGTGCAAACTATTTATTTGTTATCTATTATTACTTAGAAAAACGGATTGCAGTTATTTATTGTAAACATCCGAAGGGACACTTTCGGATTCAGAATCTCCCATATTTAAATTATTTTTGGCCAACACGTTGCATACAATAGAAAATTAGACGGCAATAATGACGTTGTCAAAATCGAAATTGAAATAATCAAAAATGCGGTTACCATGATATCGACTAATATGGACACCTGAAAATTTTTAAAATTACGAAAACGTTATCTGATATCAATTAAATTTAGACGAATAAAATCTATTTGCACTATCGTAGATTAAATTTTGAATGATACACGTTCGATATGAACTTTGTTAATGAAACTTGTGCAATTAAACCACCCGGCTAACGCCTCGTGGTTTAACGTTGCACACGTTTTATTATAGTGTTCATATCGAACTAGTATCATTAATAACTATAATAGAACATTATATTCACGACAAATGCTTTTCTGACGCGTATCATTTAATGCATATTAAGGTTCCATTAGCCTAAATCATTCAGCAATATTTAAAAATCCCATGTTTTTTTATTAAACCAAAAATCAACAAGAGCAAGTTATAAACACACCTCTACAAGCAATAAAAGCACGCTCGGTATTTTTCAGAGAGGGAATACTCTTCACCGGATGATGTATTTATTTGCCTTAAAGTACGAAGACTTAACGAACTGTAAACTGAGTTATTTTTAACCTCGTACAAGTCAGAACGGATTGTTAAAAAATAGCTTTTATAAGTATCAAAGTTTTCTGGGAAATTCAGAGAATGCGGCTTTTCGAAAACAGCTGTGTAATTTAATTCCGAAGCTTACACCAGACCACCTAAAAAAATATTGAAATGAAAAAGTTTTTTTGCCGATTAGTTTTTAATAAAAACTACCTATCTAAAATGACAGAAGTAATTTTAACTTTTGGATAAAAAAACTTGAGAACAATTTTTTTGGGACATTCATGGGTCTAGTTTCTCTCTGACAAAAGGATCAACGTAACGTAAAATAGTTAATTTCCTAACAAATGCGGAAAGTGATAATTTCCCGCACGCGACTGCAGTTGACCCGAACGACGCGGAGCGGAGTTCGGGCAAGCGGTCAAGGGCGGGAAAGACACTTTACGCATGAGTTAGGAACATTATTTTTTCTACGACCGTATAGATATAAGTATACAGAAAGTATACATACTTATTTTCCAAAAATTATTTTATTTTAACAATAATATTACTATAATATATAAAATTTTAACTAAAAAGCTACTAATTATTATGAATGATAATAATAAAAAGACAATTTGTTGCATTCTGTAAATTATTTAAAATTGCCGGTCCAGTGGAGTTATTTGGTGTTAACTGGTATTTACTTATTTACTTAATCTGCAGCCTTCAAAATTACTTCGGGAAGTTCTTCGTCTGATGAATCCATTAAATATTGCTTTGATTAGGTTTAATTTAGAAAAAGATTATACTGTCACTTCGAAGACGCTTTTTAAACAACTTTGACGTTTTAGTAACAATGACACGGCCTGGTAATAATAGCAAATGATATCAAACCATCCGTCACAGGTTGGTTTAATAGTTGTTTTCTGACATGAATTTAAAGAAATGTACGCAGGGTTATATAAAAATATCTTCATTATTTTATATTTTCAAAAAATTTAAAATACAACAAACAGCTAGGAAAGAGGTAGATTTTATTAGATGGACTATTTCGGATTTCGTAAATACTTATTTACCTATTGTAACAATGGTTATAACTTCCTAGGTAAAAAACTATCTAATAAGGTCAAAACTAAAATGCGTGCGGAAAAATGAGATAAAACGCACGGTCGTAGAAAAAAAATAGCTATTTACCTAACAAGTGTGAAAAAATTAATTCTTCCGCACGAGTCTGCCGTTCACCGAACGACGCGTAGCGGTGGAAGTGCCACATCCAATGAAAACATATTTCTCGCATATTTCGAAGATAAATCTGAAGTATGGATGCTTTCATCTCTTTGGTCATACTACTCAATGATTAAAGCCATGTTGAAATTAAATTGCAATATATATTAGTAAATATTATAAATTTATCGTTTTTTTGAAGAAAAAAAGGAGAAAGCAATATTAACCTAAAAACATTATAGTTTTAACGAGAGACAAAATTGAACAGTTCTTGAGAAATTTATCAAACAATAAGTACCTCACGATGAGAGTAGCTACTATATCGGGTATATTTGGTGCTTGTCGCAGAGAGGAGCTGTGTAATTTGATAATATCGGATATCGTCGATTTTTTATCAAATACTTATATGATTAACAAATGTGCTAGAAATTCAGTTGGTATTAATAGTTTCGGTAAAATGCCTGCTGTTGTGACGGCAAAATTCTTAAAATTCGGGTGGTAGTTTTGACCTAAAGATGCTAATTTTAAAATTAACAAAACTACAATATCACAAAAGGTAGGTGAAAAAGAAAGACGTTTCAAGAAAGAGTAAACTAAAAGAATCTTAAAAAATGGTACCAACTTTAACATATTTTATCTATGTTTTTTAATGCAAGTTAATTTTAATATTTAGTTTTAAAAAAATATGTATTATGCCTATTAATTTCTGACCGAACACCCATCCCAATTGCCTTTATTTCATTGGGTTTACTAACAACTCGTACATATTCTTTTCCAGACTCTCGCGAGTATTTCCCGGATCTACTCCAGCCAGCTTTCTCCAAGGTAATATTCTTTTTTTAATAATATTATGAAATTTTAAGATTACAGTAATTTAACTTTATTTAATGCTAATGCTAGCCTAAATTTTAATAAATTTTACCGATAAACATTATTTCCTTGTTTTCGTTAAAAAGTAGGTACCCGTTTAAAATTTAGTGCAGTTAGAATGATTATGTTTTTACAGTATATTAAATTTATATTCCAATAAAAGTTTTTGGCAGTTATATAAATTTATACGTTTTTAGTAAATACAGTTATTAATAAAACCATTCAAATCAAACCATTTAAGAAAACTAGGTAAATCACTATAGATTTTACTGTAATCTTAATGTTAATAAATTATAAACGAGATGCTCTGATATTTGATTAGAAAACCGTGGCGTTCTTAAGGAGCGCTCATTGACCGCGTCTTGGTGGTAGTCACGGTGCATGTTTAACAGTATAGATAGCAGTAGCATGGTAGCCCATAGACTGAAAGTTTAAACTAGATTTTTAAATTTTAAATTTTTTATTTTTTTTTTAAATGTTCTTTCTTTATATCATAATCCTGCGTACTTTTACGAGGAAACGATCAAATTGTGAAAATAACAGCTGTCGAATTATAACCGAAAATAATAAATATTCGTAATTTCTACCTGCAACAAGAAGTCTTAAAAGTTGCTGCAAGTCCCTCATGTGGTGTAACGGCTTGTCTTAACTGTATGCCCTATTTGGTGATAAGAGGGGTTAGTAATTTTTTGTAAATAAATGAACCAATCGTCCGGTTCCAATTTCAGCTCTTTAATAAATTAATATAAAAAACTGGTTTTTGTTCAAAAACTATTCCTTCCTCCACCCTCGGGTGCCGATTAGCATACAACCTAATTTAAACCTGCAGTCTGTGTCCTAATACGCTACTGCTACCTATACTACAAAACATTGTGCGTCGTTTTTGTTCGAACAGATTGTTCGTCGACTGGCTCGTCGCTCAAAACAGCCAACAAAGTCGCGGTCTGTGCACTAATAAGCTTAAATCAAATTTTTTTTTAACTGAATCTATAGATTCATCTAAAAATAAATAACGAAAGTGAATAGATATTAATGCAACAGTCGAAATATCTCCATTTAGAAGGTTTTTGTAAGAACAACATATTATCGTCATTGTTGCACTAAATATGGATTCGGGAGGAATTATTCTACCTTATTGCCGTTGAAAAGATAAAACATATACCAAATTATGTTCTTTACTTCCTGTAACAAAAATACAGGTCGCTGCATCTTAACCTGTACAAGGTGTCGCAACATAGTTTGATATTTCAGTTCTCAGACAACACTAAAAGAAACATAAATATAACCCAATGGAAATAAATGTGATACTTTAAATTTTCCTCCATCCAGGTATTTAAGAAATGTTATTTAAATTATGAATTATTTACATGTTTCGAACGTATAAACTGAAATATACAGTAGTATTTTACAGCTGAAATTTTGCAAGTGGGCTAGAAACTGTATTTAAAAAAAACTTTTTCTTATAACTTTTTTCGATATTTTCAGAAATAACCCCACTTTTGAATTTTCTTTTGGAGAAAATTAAAATTTGACAGATAATGCGAATCATGGGACTACTCTTTTTTTGCTTAATTTTTATCTCGATCGAAGCAGAACTTTATGCCCAAGTTTGAATAATAAAAAAATAATCCCATATGATGCGGACTTTACTGGTCACACTGTATATTAAGTGGATGGTATGTAAATTGTCTCATTTCTTTTCATTCAAATCTTTACTTTAAGTAAGTAGCCTATTTCTTTAAGATAACTCCCTTGTGGTTAGATAGAAGAAGATATAGGAAATTTTATAAATAAAGTGGTTGTGGGTTCATAGTGCAAAATAACTATTAAGTATAAAATATATCTGAAAATTAAAAGCACCAGCTATTTAATTGCAGTGTTGAATTCTATGGACCAAATAAGTTCTTTGATTTTTAAGTTTTCTGTGAACCTTAAGTACCTGAGATATGGACACTAAACCTTGGAGATACTTTCAAGTACTTGAAGAAAACGGTCCAAACTTTAAAACTAGCCATGACGATAATAATTCACTTTTTAATAAATTTTATTTATTATCACCACTACACTTATATATCTGATATTAAGAGCAAACACTAGTGTCGCATTCGCCATTTCATTTTCTTATCAATATATCAATTTTTTCTTCTTCAGAAAGCGGTCAAATACTCTTTTATTAGCAATTACCAACAGGTTTAAGTTGAAAAAAATTGATATACTAATAAAAACAAAAAACGAAATTTGGAAACGAAAAATGGTCAAGTTTTGCCCATATTTATTTTTCTGTTTTTATTAACTTATAAACCCAGTATTTTCCAACGTAAAGCTTTAGGTACTGTTCTTCAAAGATGTGTATTTGGTCTATTTTTGGATAAAACGAAGAAAAAACGAAACATTTATTAAAAAACGAGATGGCGAATGAGTCACTTGCTCTTAATAGTTGAAGTTTTTTAAACAACATTTTAAGCGTTTTTATGAATTTGTACGTATTATATTTTCATTTAAGAACCCGTGTTTACGGAAAAAGTTTTTAAACTCTACTTACCTATTTTACCGTCTGTTTCCTGCTGTTCTTACGAAAACTTTCCTATGAGAAATATTTTTTAATATTAATAAATTTATCAGGGTATTCTCGTTTAATTCAAGATATTGTTATACACTAACATCTTTTTGATACCCGACGATCTCCAGCAACAAATCAGTCAGTGTTTATTATAACGGTCTATCGGAAAAAACAGATGATGCGAAGCAATCGTAATTTATTGATGTAAAGTAAAAACGAAATATAAACTTTAAGCCGATTAACGATTATTTTTAAATGAATTGTTCGAGAATTTTCTCTTTAGTTTACCATTATATCAAAGAGCTTTTTAATTCTACAGAAATAGAACATAGCATAGAATAAGCATTTTTTAAATAACCTTAGTATTGGAGATTTTGTAAAAATAATTACAAAAAAGTTAGAATTTATTATGATAGGCAAAACCATAATCATAACCAATTAATTATAAGTAAAATATACCGGGTGATGCATCGCCAGATTGGCCATAGGAAATCCCATGTAAATTTTGCTACCCCAAACATTGGCACCCCTATTAATTTTACATTAATATTGTTTTACATTAATATTGTTTTACATTTTTTTGAACGTGCCTGTATGATGACCCGCAAACCAAATTTTATTATTTTCTATTAAGACAACAAAAAGTTATTTAGAAAATACACTTGGTAAAATTCTTAAAAATTAAATACTACTCTGATACCGTGCGAGCAAACATTATTTGCATCAAAGAGGGCCTTGCATCTAAGGACGTAATGCTTAGCTGTAGAGCTTAATACCTGTTGGGTGTCTGAATTAATAATCAATTAGTTATTCCGTCATCTTTGACAGTCGTTACAAGTAATTTGATTCATCGCTAATTTTTCCAATTTCTTGAACAATTATTCACATAATAAGCATTACGGAACAGCACAAAACATTCATGGTTGAAGCGTATTTTCGAAATAGGGTTAAAGTAAATGGTGAGTGGCAATACAATCCGGGTTTGTGCATGGAGGATTTTCACGAACATTTTTCTAACGTTGCTTTTATTGCTGGGGATTTTTAACATTGCCTAAACAGAACCATGGCTGTGTTTAGGGAAACAGGTTCTATACAACACAAAAAAGGAGCAGGAATACTATTTGTAAGAACAGAAGAACGTGTTGCAAACGTTCGTGAAATAATGCAAAATACGCCAACAAATTGTATAAGACGCCTGTCCCAAGAAGTGGGAAGATCTTATGGAACATGCAGGACTATTCTTAAGAAGAAGCTAAAATTTATTTCCTTATAAAGTGCAAGTATTCCAAGAAATACAAGCCGCAGATTTTGAAAGACGCAGGAATTACTTTGTTAATTTTGGAAACAACAAAAATAAATTTGTACCTATTTGTATACTTATTTTATTACTCATTGGTTCGGCATATCATGTCATAATATGAATTTGACAAAATTTTAACCTAGATTTGGTTAGATATATCGTCCCCATATCATTGTGATCTAAACCAAGCCCTACGTTTTTTAATCCAAGCCCTCTTTGATGCAAATAATTTTTGCTCGCAGGGTACATACTTCCATAAAACCGCCAGTAATAATTATGATGATATAATGTTACTAGTCGTATTATTATTTATAAGTTTTAACGTGGTTGACAGTATTCAGGCAAAAATAATAATGATTAACACATACATGAAACATAGTTCTGTGAATCCGAAATGATATCTGCAATGTTTCCTGTAAAAAACATTTCAAGTAAAACAACAGTTTTGAATATTGTTCGTGACTTTGAGAGTAAATAAGCTGTAATCGATAAGTGCAACTGCTTAGAGCAAAATAATGATGTACTCGATAGTAGAGCAGATAATGCAAATTTAGAACTATTATGGTTCATGTAGAAAAAAATAATGGAATTAAATAACTTTTAATTGGTTTATTATAAAATAATAAAATTTGGTGTCGGACTCCACCACCACCACATCACAAGGACGTACAAAAACGTCTCGTACAATTTTGATGTAAAATGAGTTGGTGAGCCAATATTTGAGGGTAGCAAATTATATATAGAATTTCTCTATGTTTTCAACTATGGTCACTCTGGCGGTATAAATGCAACTACCAATTATTTGTGGACATTGCTTTTGCATGAGTTAGTTTATTAAAAATTTTAAACTTTTACAACAGGAAGAAAAATAATAACTATTTGTTATGTTTCACAAATTTAATCAGTTTCCTGACAGACAATTGTTTCGGCCCTTGCGGGCCATAGTTATATAACTGCCATAATATGATATAAATACCTTTTTCTATTTCACGTTCATAATAAGCTCAGTACGATACGCATTTGCGTATCGTAATGAAGCTATTTCGATACGCGTTTTTTCTTTATTTGATGTTGGTAACATTTAAATGTTTTATTTCATTGACTTGCGCGGCCTTTGTGATTTACGAGAATACCCATTTTTCGCAGAGGAAAAATAGCTTGATAACTTACTTTTTTATTCTGTGTGGATAACAGTCAGGTATGTTGGTTGCATAAATCTATAAATCAACCTTTTGTAGATGCTTCAATGCCAAATCCTATCAAAAATTCAATCTACTAACCATCCAATGTCGATTTTAACTTCAACTTTATTTGAGTTTTCCATCTTCCCTATACTAAATTGCAATGCCGTGACGTAAAATCACGTCTTTTTAAATTCGAAAAAAAGTAGCAAAATCTCCCGAATTTCCGAACGCTCTGTATATGTACCGAATGTACAAGGATCACACAACGTATTCCGTCCAATTTCAAATCTCATATCGCTAAAATAACTTTAGAATCTCGTGGTGAAAATGGGTCAATAAATCAAAAAATGATAGTTTGCAAAATAATTTTTGTTGTCCAGAGGCTACTATGATAAAAAATAGTATTACCAACATAAAATTAAGACATCAAAATTTACAAAATTTGAAGGATTTATTTTCTTTTTAAAATGTATTTTTCTTGATTATAAAAGGTGAAATAGAAAAAAATGTATAAAGCACATGTTTCATAAGGCGTTTTAGCGCACGTGTCAATACAAAAACTCGCCACTTTGTGGCTCGTTTTTTAAAATAGACGCGTGCGCTAAAACCGCTTCTTATGAAACGTGTACTTTAATATACTATTGTAGTGTCACGTAGAATTTAGTATCTTCTCGTACTCCTTTGACAATGGCCCGCAAGGGCCGAAACACGTGTCAGGAAACTGATTAAATTTGTGAAACATAACAAGTAGTTATTATTTTTTCTTCCTGTGCAATGGAACAACAGTTTTACCAAGCATGTAGCCCAACACAAATTAGTTATATTTTACAATAATTGTTGCCACAAGGAAAAGTGTTCGTTTATTACCCTTGAATAAGACGTATTTATTAACAAAATTGGGCATATTTTAGGATATTTTTGCATTTTAAATATTAATAAGTCCCCTTGCTAAACTGTCAGAGCACATACAAACACGTCGACACATATTTTACAAATAGATTTTCTCGTTTCTCTCTCATCTAGCAAAAATACATAAGAAGAACGATTATTTCTGGTCGATTTAAGACGGTGAGGTGATATGTCGTATCGAGGGGACTACACTGTTCTTTGTAGTAAACCGAAAATCTTGTTTCCGGAAAAAGACGTTGTAAAATAATAACATTAATAATTATTAGTATACATTATGTTATTATAAGTACAGTGTGAGTTGGTAACATTTGGAATAAATTCAGTAAATCTAGAAGACGTTTTTTTTTTAGAAAAATCCTTGGGCACGCGTATTAACATTTTAAATTGTGGTCTTTTTCAGACACAAACTGCGTTTTCAAAACTACTTATTTTATGAAGTTACCTTATACAGTATACAGGGTCAAAAACTTTGCATCACACGCGTCCAAATTTTAATAGCCCAATTTTGATTTTGTAGAAAAACACACATTTAATATTGCGCAATTATAAAGAAAATGTATCTGAAATAAAGCATTGTCAAAAGTAAAAATTTTTTATGTAGGTTGCGTTGAGTCTTATTTTGCAAAAGTGGTGCAATTTACAAAATATGGGTAAAAAATCAAAATTATCTTATGCAGCCAAAATTTTGCATGTGAGCTAGAAACTGCATTTAAAAAACTTTTTCTAATAACTTTTTTCGATACTTTGAGAAATAACCTTATTTTTGAATTATTTTTTGGAAAAAATTAAAATTTGACAGATAAGTATGAGAATCACGTGACTACTATTTTTGTTTGCCTGATTTTCATCTCAATCGAAGCAGAACTTGATGCCAAAGTCAAATTTCGAATAAAAATATTAATAAAAAAATCCCATATGATGCGGACTTTACTGGTCACACTGTATATAACGTAGTTGATCTGCCCACTAAAATTATTCTTTTTAACTTATTTAATTGTTCGTCAAGGGTCGAGCTAGAAACACAAGAACATAAAACATTGTTTATTTTATTTTATTACCTGTTTCTTTTCATTTTTCTACCTCGGGTTAGAACTACGGATTCTAAGTTAACCATTACAACAAGCGCTGCATTATAAAAAATACCACACCCTAAAGTTTTGATAGCCGTGCCCAAGCATTTTTTCAAAAAAAAAACTGTATATGGATTTACTGAATTTATTCCAAGTTACACACCCTCACTGTATAGTGCCTCATCCGATTTTTTTTGTTTGAAATCATACCCATGAAGATTTCTTGACGAGCCCGACTCAACTTTGATTCTGTGTGCAAAAATTGGTCTGATTACCATGATACCATGTTAGATTAAAATTACTGTTCCTGCTTATTTGTACTTTTTAAAATTGGATACGTTATCCTGGGTTTGTTCTATAAATACAAACACAGAATTTACGGATTGCAGACACGCACCTACTTACAAATATTTGTATTAGGTTTTACATTTTTAAACAAATTTAAACACAAACCAGCCATTTTATTTTCGGATAGCAACGCCTGCTAACATGTGGTTTTGATTTTCTTTATGTTGTTTAATTTTAAGTTATGCTGAACAGAAACAATATTTTTCGGTTGGTAACCTTCTATTATTATCTCCGATATAAACTTTTTTTGTTTTTAAAGTTTTAAAATGCGATTTAAAATAAAATTTCTTATTCTTGTATCATAGTATCTTTAAATTTGCAAATTATAAACCAATTAAATTTGAATATAACTACAACTTGGCATAATTGATAATATTTTTTACTATTACAGTTTATTGCATTCTTAGGACTTAGAATGCGTTCCCATCTTTTTGTTTTCATTTTTAACTTTCGGCGATTTACACGCAATTATAATATGTATTGTCATTACTCCAATGTAAACATTTTGGAAACGATAGTTTTAAGGTACCTAATAAAAACATATTACAGGAACTTAACTAAGTTTTGTAAAAAAACTAGAAGGTATTCCGCTATTCTAATATAACTATAAGTTTGTTCACTAAATTCAAATACTATAGGTATTGGATGTCCTTCCAACTAGCATTTTTACATCACACCGACGCGACGTTACATTTTTTGACTTGAGACGTAGGAAATTTACGTCAATCTGACTTCAAGACGACCAAAATTTGATCCAATTTGGTGAACAAAATAAGTTTTTTTAGGACGTCAGTATATGACTTCTGCACCTTATAAGTAACGGATTGCAGGAAAGACTGACTACATCTTTGGGATTTATTTGTCTATTGCATGTATTTTATGACAATGGTGACATAGGTTAGCTTTGGTAGACAAATATCTTAATTTGAGTAATCCTCACGGGTAGACATACTAGATCACGTACAAATATGACCGGATGACATTTTGTGGGTCGTTTTAATAAGATACAATGGCTGCATTGGCTGCTACCTATATATGATTATACAGACAAGAGTTTACCCTTAGGATAAACTTGTCTTGAGTGTTTCGGTCGCATGAAATTGAAACGAAAGGCACTTTACAGTTAAAAGCTGACAAGACAGGTCCTTAAAAATTGAGCTTCACTTAATTTATCAAATATCTTGGATAAAGATGAAAACGTACATAATTCAAACAATCATCTAATATTCAAAATACGTAAAGTAGGTTATTATAGGCCAAACAGGAACGGTTTCCCGTATTTTATTTTTATTTTTCCAAAAATATTTTGCGAAAAAACGAAACTGTAAAATTGGCTCCCGTCATTAAAACATGGTGGAGTAACGTCTTTACCTAAAAGGGTTTAAAGCATGTTTAAAGGAAGAATTAGTCGAACACTAATGGCTAATGGCGTGTAGACAAAATGAGTTAAAATAAATATAATATCTAATTAAGTCGTGCATTGGTAATGAAAAGTGCAAGAAACTTTGACTTACTTTTTTCAGTAAAAATTTACTTTTCGTATACTCTAGTAATATTTTCACGCACGGTCGACCGTTTATGCACGTCCTGTTTGGCAATTGACAAGTAACAGTCGGCAACTGTCGAGTGTGTGGAATATTTTATTTATAGTCAAGTTTTCTAGACATTATACAGTGTGGTTCACTGCGTGTGCAACAAATGGGATTTTTTTTTTATAAGTTGTAAATGGTGAAACCAAAGTTTTAATACTGCCAGAAGTTGGTGCATGTCGGATAACCATGCATTTGGGATGCTCTTAGAATGACTTCAAGTCAAACAGTATACAGGGCAGGGCAAAAAATATGAAAGTCTTTCAAGAGTAAAGTGCCATTATTTTAAAAAACAAAGTAAAATAGCATAAGGAAAAATTGTTTAGAATAAAAAGTTATGCTCAAATTTAAAATCAAACAAAATTCCATCAACAGCATTGAATAAACAAAGGGTAGAATTTGCTGTCACATGATAATATGTCGATCAAAATAATATCTGGGTAATATTTTCGGATGAAAAAACTTTTCAGTCCGATCATAATGCCATAATTCGTACCCACAGGAACGAGCTATAACAAACAATATACCTACTAAAAACTTAAATAAAAGTGGCCGTTTTTCGGTAAATGTTTGGGGGTGGATTATTGCCAGGGGTCTTGGAGTTTGTACGATAATTAAGGAAATACTTAATGCTCCGGTTTATTGTAGAATCTTAAATCAAGTTATGTTACCATCGGTACGGCTATTATTAGAGAAAACTCTGTTTTTTAGCATGGGTAATTTGTATAAATAATTAATACAAGCTTCACAATTTAAATTAGTTTTTTAGAATAATTCTTCCATCCATACGGCAAGAGTAATTCAAAACTACATAGTAGAAAGTAAGATAATGTTTTGCCGTGGCCCTTAAAGAGCCCAGACTTAAACCCAATCGAAAATGTTCGGGGTAAAAATTTCGACCGCGCCATCACGATGAGCTAAAACAAAAAATAGTAGAAAGTTAGGGACAAATAACAGAAACTAAGTTGTAAACGTCCCGAGACGATGACATAGTATTATTGAATGGTTTCTTGACAAAGTATTAGAATTTTTTAGTTTTTAACGATTTTTTTTTCCTATAAATAAGTATTTTATTTTATTCTGTGTTATTACTTACTGCTACAATAATATGATGTTTTAGTACCTTAATGAGGCATGCGCACAATAGTATATTAAAGTACACGTTTCATAAGAAGCGGTTTTAGCGCACGCGTCTATTTTAAAAAACGAGCCACAAAGTGGCGAGTTTTTTTATTGACATGTGCTTTATACATTTTTTTCTATTTCACCTTTTATAATCAAGAAAAATGCATTCTAAAAAGAAAATAAATCCTTCAAATTTTGTAAATTTTTATGTCTAAATTTTATGTTGGTAATACTATTTTTTATCATAGTAGCCTCTGGACAACAAAAATTATTTTGCGAACTGTCATTTTTTGATTTATTGACCCATTTTCACCACGAGATTCTAAAGTTATTTTAGCGATATGAGATTTGAAATTGGAAGGAATACGTTGTGTAATCCTTGTACATTCGGATCATATATAGGGCGTTCGAAAATTCGGGCGATTTTGCTAATTTTTTTCGAATTTAAAAAGACGTGATTTTACGTCACGGCATTGCAATTTAGTATAGGGAAGATGGAAAATTCAAATAAAGTTAAAGTTCAAATCGACATTGGAAGGTTAGTAGATTGAATTTTGGATAGGATTTGGCAGAAAATGATAGCTTGAAGCATCTACAAAAGATTGATTTATAGATTTATGCAACCAACATACATGACTGTTATCCACACAGAATAAAAAAGTAAGTTATCAAGCTATTTTTCCTCTGCGAAAAATTGGTTTTCTCGTAAATCACAAAGGCCGCGCAAGTCAATGAAATAAAACATTTAAATGTTACCAACATCAAATAAAGAAAAAAACGCGTATCGAAATAGCTTCATTACGATACGCAAATTCGTATCGTACTGAGCTTATTATGAACGTGAAATAGAAAAAACTATTTACTAAAACGGTTTTTTTTGTTAAACATTTGACTAAAAATAAAGTAGATAACTATTTTATGATTTAGGAATCATTACCCACTATGTCATTACAAAAATCTAACCTTTAAATATTACATTTTCCTTAGAGATCAGAAGATTTAATTTTATTGTCCTGGTTTTTATTAAATGCGATGGTACCTACTACCTACCTTTTATTGTACTATATTATTATAACTTATTGACTTCTACGATGTAAGTAAAAACAAAGACGAAGGGCAATGATAAAGATAAGCAAAAGTCCATTTAATGGCTGTGAGAAAACATAACTTTAAAGCAAAAATTCGACAGCGGTGATCTAATATTCCTCGATGACATTATGTGATTGTCCGATAACCAAAAGTGTATGTAATTTTGACATAATAATTTTACATTTTTATTATTTTTGAAGATAGGTTGCGATATTTTTGTAAATTTATGAGGATAACTTTCCGATTTATGTAATTAACCGTGAGTAATGAATAACACGTTTCAGCGTGATTGGTTGTAACCATTGTAATAAATTCGTTACTACCGGCACGAACTACCAATTAATAATAAATATTAATATCTATCAACAATGACGAGATAATCAATAATATACATTACGAAATACTAACTGTGAAAAAAATGTATTTAAAAAAATATTTTTGAAAGTGAGATAGCCCCTTCTAAATAGGGAACTTGACAAAAATTTTGAATGGGAAAAAAATTCTTTAAATCATAAGTAGATATATTGTCATAATACATAATTATGGCAACAAAAAAAAAACAACATATTTCGTCCCAAATTACCGCTAGCAAGATTTAAAAATGTCCCAAAATTCAAATTTTCCCAAGCGGGTAAAAACGGGTCGTGACGTCAAGAAGTATAATTCGTGTGCGACATCCACGAAATAGGTTATAGGTTGGCAATAAATTGAACGACGTTGAGAATTTCACTTTAAAACAACAATACAATAACAACAAATAAGAACACACGGCAATCCAAATGCAAACTCGGTCGCTCGGCCACCGGTCAGGATGACGGATGACGGAAAGTCATACTTTCTGACGTCATCGGGCTTGTCGCGCTTAAGAGGTCGTTTGAAATGCTTTTGACACGCGCGAAACTTTAAAGAATTTTTACCAAGTTATTACTGATTTTTAAGGAGTAATAATTGGGGAATATTTTTTTTAGGCCTAACTAAATCATATTATTGGAAAAAAAAATTGTAAAGTTCCCTATTAAGTATATAGAGCTAATAGAACCCCCAATTGTCAATTAAATTGTCAACTTGGCTATTCCACATAACGAATTTAATTATTTAAATAAATATATTTAAATTTTGAAAAAAATTGATATTTCCCCAACTTTTATCACATTTTTATTTCCCAAGCTTCCTAAAATTGATATCTCTTAAAATTAAAAAATCGGGGTAATCATTCCCTATTCCCGCGACAAATTTTAATTTAAATGCCACTTGCCGTTAACTTCGAGCAACAACTGGACAAACTGCAAATCTAACCATTGGCACGTGGCACTGACACGCAGACCGACAAAAAAGCGAGTAGCCCGAAATTTTGGCTCGAGAAAGTTTGATAGAAAGTTTTTTTAGTGCGTATGTTATTTATGTTACATACGTTACGTTGTTGTTTATGGTCCTTGGTTGAGGGTTGAGTGAGTATAGTTGTGTGTGGTGACATGCAGATTTATCACAAAATGGACAAAGGAAATAAAATATGTATTTTGATGAAGGTTTGCCTATTTAACTTTATATGGAGTGACCTTCTGGTGAACGAACGACTGACTAGTATTTGCTATTAATTTTGCGAAATTTGGGCGTGGTCCAAAACATATTTTTTTGGATGGGGCTTTTTGCCTATGTAATACCTACCTACCTAGGTATTCATATAGCATTAAGACTTGGATTTTAAATGACAGTCCAATCGCCAATGCTTAGCGACGCCTCTTAGTCATAGAAATTTACCTTTAGATCCGTATACAGCTTATCTCGTGTGCAAAAAGTTAAGTTTTATGTGTGAAAAAATTCGTCTAAGCGCACGGCTCGCCGGTCAGAAGCCTTTCCTCTCAGCAGGACTGGGCATGCGCACAAACCTCTTGTTATCGGCCTGTCCTTTTTTAGCGACATGCTCAAAATACACTCCGGAACCGGTTCGGCGCTATTGTTGTTGTTGGAACTCGGATAGGACTATAAACAATGGCTAGTAAAAACTGTTGTATGATTTTAATATCCCCCAATAGTGGTATTTCGTATTTTCAGTAAGTATGATATATAACTTTATATTATTATGATCAATTTAAACACATCTAACTAGGCCCTAGGCTACATAAACAAGGTATGAACATAAAGAGAAACACACACCAAGACAGATTATTCCGATGCATGTTTTGGTATATTTGGTTGCTTGAACAAGAAATTGTGCTTGAAACTGTTTTACATATACCCAAGTTTTTGCCAAATTGTAGAAATCAATACAAGTTATATACCAACTAATATTTGACTTGAGGTTAGGTACGCGATAATTCCGAAAAATGGCTGTTTTTCTGGTTTTGTTTGTTTTTTCTATTCGATTTTATAAGACTAGTTTAATTGACTTGTTCTCTTCCTTTTCGAACTAAAAACACGAAGACGAATCATTTTAAAACAAATTTTAGAAACAAAACCCTAAAAACAATTTTCTATCCGCAAAACCTGATTTGATTTGGGGTTTGTAATAATTACTAAAAATGCCAGAAATCACTACCTACCTTTGATCAAAAATTGAGAAGAAATTCCAATTTTTTGGCAAGAATTTGGAACAAATTTAAGCTGTTTACACGGAAAAATAAATTGAAGGTCAACTTTTACAATTTTTAGAGCAAGAACTTAAATTTTAAAGCCCGAACCTGTCTATTTTCCCATTCGTCAAATGATAATGTTGCAGTGCGCAGTGGCGTCCAGTGACATTGGAAACAGGGTTGGCATAAAGATTTGGCGGGGAAAAAGGAAAACCGCCGGAGGCAATGCGCCGCAAGCAAAAATTTGTTGATGCCACGCCCAAATTTTGTTAAAATTTCGGTCAACTATTATTAAATTTCTGAAATTAAATTAGATTAAATTTGGTTGTTTGAATATTTTTTGAATATAGTAAACACGGCCAACAGAACATTTTATTAACATGACTGCAACCTGTAAGCCACTTATGATTATCATAAAACTTATCGCTAAAATACCTGTTGCAATTTTTCTTTTGTTGTACAATTTTAAGGGAGGGAACAGGACGCCCCGTTAAAATTATGGCTTGTTTATTTTCAAAACTTTTGGACCGAAACGGAATTGTTTTTAGCCCTTGTACGCAATTTTCATTATCACTGCACTGACACTGCATTGTTATGGGTAACAGCGTAACAAACACTAATTATCTGTAAAATAAAAAATATACGGGACACTAAAAACGCAAAATTATTATTAAAAAAGAAATATCTTTATAACGCATAATTGCAAATCGCGCACGTGTCCGGACTGCGTCGCTGGGCCGCGCTGGCGATAGTAAACAGTTAATTTTCGCAAAATCTCGAACGGAACTGTAAAACCATCTTTTAATAAAATTCCGTAAAAATATAAAAGCTGTATTACTGCACGACGGCTTTACAAAAACTAAAATTACCTACCTCTATCCGTACCCTTGATACTTCTAAACCTTATAAAAATGGGTATGTTTATATACACAAAAGTAATTCTAAGCGTAACATGATACTTATATGGGCGTGAAGGCGCCAAATTTTACTTATTAATAATGTCTTTGAAAATAATAATATAAAGTCAGTTCAACAGAACCGAAAACAATGCGACCTGTCGTTTCACACGTGACAAAATTAATTGCGCTGCGACATTTGCCAATCGCTCTGTCTAGTTTTAACATAAGGCGCTACATGCTACATCCCTGCCTTTAAATCTGTACTTGAAACCTAAAAGTATAGGTGCTGCCTTCAAACGAAGCTATAGCCGGCATAAAAAATTTTAAAACACCTTCGTCCTGCTCATAATATGGGCCACCTACAAAGGAAATAGTATGCTGATTTTGGTCGGTTTTAAATGCGATTATTACGTTTGTTTGATGATTTATGTTTATGTTGGGACAATCCTTGATACTATTATAGAAATATAGTATAGACGATTAGTAGTTTCATAAAAACGTAGATAAGGAAACGCATAATAATATGATTTTCTGTAAAAATTAAATTGGGAAATGTTATAATTTTTTTTTGTAAATGTATGATTTTACTAGGGTAGGCAATGCCTTTTTGCCTACATTACTGCACGCCACTGGCAGTAAGCATGCCTAATACGGTGTCGCTTTGCGTACATGCGCGAGGCCATAAATTTGCCACTTTCGTAATTATTGTTTGCTTATCTAAAGGTAAATGTCTATGATCTGAGGACACTAAAACAAAAGCATGAAATGTAAACAAAGGATTAAATTATTTTTCATCAGCGTTGTATATTGGTACACTTTTTTTTTTTTGGCCACTGTATTTAAATCAAATCTTATTTCATGTCTATCCCCAATTTCTGTCCTAAAATGTCGGAAAGTTGCAACTATAAAAAGTAATCCGAGCGGAAAATTGCTTCCTTCCCTAAGAAAGCTGGGATTCCATTTGCGCTTGTATTGTTCCCGAGTCGGATTATAAAAATTACAAAAAGGCAAATTACCAAAATGATAACCCTCCCAGGGGTGATAAAATGCAAATGACACGGCCTTTAAAATCGCATTTGAACGCTGGCAATAGTAGTACTTTTCGCAATCTTAGCTACGACATAGATTTGCTTAGTTTTGTTGAGCTTAATGTTCTATTATTTTAAAGGGATTATAAAGTTTCTTTAAACACAAGACATTCTAAAATCGATATAAAGAGGGTGGGCGCAGATGGCGATATTTCTAAACGTTCAAAAAATATAAGATAAACACAAAGGGCTAGTTGGCGGTCCCCCCGCCGTAAATTGTTCGAGTTTGAACTTTGTGCTTCCTTTTATTAGTTGGATCCTAGCCTCACTCATGAGCCATGATATCGCTAAATGAGTCTGGGGACGGATCTGACGAAATGAAAGGAAAAAGCACTCTATTTCACTGAGAAAAATCCTTCTATTCCTTATAAGAATTCGCATACTCTTTATACAACTGTTTAATACTAGGTATATGTGACAGCAACGCGCTTTCTTACTGTAACTTACTGTTGTGTAGTGATAATATTACGGTAATTTAGCCAATAGAAAATAAGAGATAATATAATGGTTTATTGCCATTATTGCCCCAAATACTCACAGTAATTATCAAGTTCTATTGGGGGGTAATCCGGTTTCATATATTATACTAGTTCCGACTGGCAGTTGTAATGAAACTTGACATTAATCCTAATAATATTTGCTTGCTACGGTTAATAATTATATATTTACCACTAAAAATCAGTAGGTACTGTAGTTCTCGAAAATTTAAATATATTCTATAATGTGATGCTTAGAGAGCGGATTTGTATGTGATTACATCTTTTGTTTGCTAAATCAGATCAAGCTAGAATCTTATCCCTTTATTTCTTTTATGAATAACTACCTAAATACGAAATTTTATTTCGCATATAACTTAATATTTTGGATTTTTATTGCATAAAAATGTATTATCCATTTGTGTGCCTATAAGCGCATATATAAAACATATTTTGCAACGAAGGAATACCGAGAACCGAGAACAAAGGCTCATTTTTCTATGTTAGCAACCGCAATTAACGATTTGGAAGCCACACAGTTGCCCTTAATTAATTCATTTCAAATATTAGAGAAAGTAGTTGAAAATTTGAAACTAATCCCAGGCGATATAGGTAAAAAAATATTGGAAAAAATGGATGGCGTTTTACATCGAAATCCGGGATATGTACAAATGAAAAGAATTTGCAATATTCTAAAAGGGCAAATTGAAGATATTCCAGATATGAATCCTGAAGACATTGCTTCAATGAAATATGCCCCGATTACTTCTTGCGACGTTGAGCGGTCATTTTCTGCTTATAAAAACGTACTTACCGACAAACGACATAATTTTACTATGGAAAATATAAATCATATTTTGGTCATTTACTGTAATTCAAATATTTAAATAACTTTATTAGTTTTATAATGAAATCATAGTGTTAATGTACTTTTTTTTATAAACAAAAACTTAAAATAAAATATATTGTTCTGTGGTGTACATTTTTTATTCCATATTTCAGAAAGGTTACCGCATATCTTGAGTAGTTTTAACAACATATAAAAAACTTATTTTGCACTTTTTTGTTACATATAAATCCGCTCTTTAGTGATCCTGTTCTTTCGTTCAACATTGCATAATATGATTATCTGTTATGCAACATGGTTTACTGAGATGGTAAAATTCGTCTATAGATTAGAAAGTCCAATACTAATGATGCAAAGTTTAAAAATACTTAAATACAAAGTAAAAATAAATTAATTGAAATAGGTGCTAGTACGATCAATAAAATTGAAATTCAGACAGGACAGCTAGAAGACTCCGAACAACGATATGACCTGCGCAACAAATACGTTGAAACTAATAATACGGCGCGCGGCGATTGCCGATCGCTACAAACCCCCCACCAACGTCTTGTTTCTAACGGATACAATTCATTTTTTGGGACGCTGTTCTGCTCTCTTAATTGTAGAGAAAGCGCGTTACTGGGAACAAAATGGGTCGCATTGAGAAGATACAATTTATTTCTTAACAAAATAGCTGTATTAAAAGTAGATCAGTATTCAATCAAACTGTGCTACTAATGGAACTGATTACAACCAACGAAAACACTGTTCCAGGAAATCTGGAATTGATATAACACCAAAGCGGGTCTGATACACTAGCAATTTATTTAAGATGGGTTAATAAAAAGAATCTATCAATGGAAACTATGTCTTAGCAAACCTGTTGTTTTAGATTATTTTCCTCAGGGTTCAAATACAAAGAAGTAATTTTTTTATGCTACTAATTGTAACTTGGTTAAAATATTGAACTGTGGTTAATTTTACTTTCCAACGTTGTTTTCTCCTGAAGCTTTTTGGAAGTTTTTTTTTCTTTGCTTGTCCTTAGGTTATCATGCTTTAAGGGACTCTCACAGTAGAAAACTACTACGATTGTCGCTTTAATGACTAATTTTAAAAACAGCTACCTGTTTAACTTGATAGAAAATAATTTAAGTTAAAGCTGTTATGTTTCGTGCATAAATTTCCATGTCTGAATAAGTTAGGAAAAAAATGATAGTATGCCTATCACTACATTTAATATGCCCACAACGTCCTTTAAAAGGATATCCCCTTTTCACCCTATTAAACTTTAATGTGAGAACTTGGAATTTCTATGATTTATAACAGACATGGCCTCTTAAATATAAGCAGGAATTTTAAAAACATACGAATGGAGCTTTTCTATATTTTAAAATATTTTAAACATGTTTAAAACAGGTGGGAATTTGAAAACCATAATGCGCATTTAACATTTTTTGAATCTATTAATATTTATGCACTTTATATCTGTCAAATCTCTAACGGAAACAACTTTATAAAAAGTTACAGCTTGATCCGCTAATAAATTTTCTTATAAAACTATTACGGTAAATAAAATAAATTTTTTATTTTATTTTAAAAACATGTATAATGTGAGTTTGTGAATCCAGATCTGTTGAAAAAAATGTCAGCGATGTATGAAAAAAAATGGTCGACATTTTGAACCTAAAGTATTACTTTGTTATTAATTATAACGTTTTCACCTTTTAGGAATAGCATAAGATAACTATATTCTTAAGTCCAAATATTCTCCGATATGTCGGTGTCGCCAGATATGTTCGAATTTTCCCTAAAAATGGTATTTTTAGATACCTATTTTGAAGTTATCACTTTTTAATTTGCATTAGTGTTTAGTATGATAATATAGGAAACACTAAATACTTTTCGATAAATAAAAAGTCCAATATGAAAAAAAAAAGAAAATTGTTGATGGTTCTAGAAAACCAAAACGTTCTAACCAAAATATTATCAAGTAGGCATGTTCTATGTAAAAAGTTGGTATCAAAATGTGTTTAAAGATTTTCAAATTATTGGGAAATAACATAGTTACAACTAATCTAAGGAAATGCAACATTTTAGTTTATTTAAAATATCATAAATGCCTAAAACTTTTTCTATTTAACCGTTTTTCTGTCTCTTATAGTTTCCGAGATCGCAATACTGTCAACACCCTGTATATGGAAAACAATACATGGGAAAATTTTGAAAACTTGTCAGTATGCTTATGTTGATGTGGGTAACACGGCTAAAATATGTTCAATATGGTGGCATTTCCGGTTATATCGGAAGTAGGTGTCAACCTGCTATTATGAAACTGACAGCTTCATACATTTCTTCAGCATTTCACTATTTTTCAACGCCGCGCGCCATCATAGCCAACTTGGAGTAATTGAATCGCCATTTATATTAAATTGGTTACAATTCGAAAACTAAAAATTTCGGAATAGACAACCTTACACAAACTTACAGTTATTTGTAATGCTAAATAAGAAACAATTATAAAATTTAGGGGTTGCTTTATATTTTTGTTAAATAATGTTAAAATACTTTTATTTATTAAAATTCGCTTTAAAATTTTATACTGGGTTATTTATTTATTTCTGGTTTATTTTTATACTGTGTGTCCGGAAACGATGAGCAAAAAATTTAGGGGATAATTTTAGACCGAAAATAAATGCTATCTCTTCTTATAACATTTTTTCGAAAATTTATTATTAACGGAGTTATACAGGGTGTTGGGAGCCTATACTTTAATTTGAATCGTTCCAACTTTTTTGTCCTACACTGTATGCGCATTTTGATTGAATATTTTTATTCTCCCAACCTTTTGACATAAAAAAGGTATACTTACTCCTTTGGCTTCGATAAATCTAACCGTTTTCGAGAAAACGCTAAAATAACATTGCTTGCATAATAATATGATGAATACGAATTCGTTTTAATTTATTTTCAACCTTAAACATAGCATAGCGAAAAAAGTAGTATTTCATGTAGATCGTCTGAATTTTTTGAGAAGAATTAATTTATGCATTGAAGAGGAAGGACGTCACTTTAAACCTTCCTTAATTTATTTTTCTAGTAACTTATGTATTTTAAAACTGCAAATAAAATTTAACTTTAACACCTTGTAACTCCGTTACTAATTAATTTTCAAAAAAATGTTATTCTCGAACTAGAATTATCCCCTAAATTTTTTGCGCATCATTTCCGGACACCCTTTATAAAATATCACCAGCTGAACTATTTTGGATGTGATAGACGGCTTACCTAGTAAAAAAAATGGCCATCTAATCTCGTTTTGGTTTTTTTTACATATACTAATTATCTCTGTTGTCATTTAATTTTAATTAAAATTTTGACCCGCGGCCAGACCTATTTATAGGTAAAAGAGATTATCCTATTTTTCTAATGATTTATTTCTAGTTTTTACTAGTTAATTTTTTACTAGGTACAAAAAATAACAGTTTAGCAGGTTTCATCAACCCGGCCTTTTTAGTAAACCAATCCTTAAAGGTCTCTATTAAGTTGCTAACCAGCTTAAGGTAAACCCTATGCTCGGTGGGACTACTATATAGTTATATAATAAAATTTTGGATTCCGATCCGGCCCCGGGTTGAAATATGTTACGTCTTGACACATATCATTGCCAGGGTCGTCGCTATTTCACGTAAATTAAAATACCTTACGTCTTAAGACGTCATTGCTATTACTCGCGACATACGTTTACACCATTTACTCGAAACTATCTAAAACTGTAAATTTTTTTGTGACCAGTAAAGTCCGCATCATATGGGATTTTTTTTTATTAACAGCTTTATCGTAATTTTACTTTAGCATCAAGTTCTGCTTTAATCAAGATGAAAATTAAGCAAAAAATAGTAGTCACGTGATTCGCATTGTCTGTCAAATTTTATTTTTTTCCAAAAAATAATTCAAAAGTATTTCTGAAAATATCAAAAAAAGTTATTGGAAAAAGAAAATTTCATCTGCATAAAATAATTTAGATTTTTTACTCATATTTTATAAATTGCACCACTTTTGCAAAATAAGACTCAACTACATAAAACTTTTTAGTTTTGACAATGGTTTATTTCAGATACATTTTCTTTAAAGCAGCGCCATATAAAATGTGTGTTTTTCTACAATATCAAAATAATTGTGCTATTAAAATTTGGTCGCATGTGATCCAAAGTTTATTTGTTTTTGACCCTGTATAAATAAGTATTTTTGAAAACGTGGTTTGTGTCTGAAAGTAATACACCTTAATATTAAGACAAAAAAGAACACAGTGTCATCAGTAAAGTGTTCATTAAGTGGGAAATAGATTTTAGTTTAACTTAACGTAAAGTTTATCTATTTTAAACGATTTAATTTAAAACCACTTTATTTTATTTTTTATTTTTTACTTTCAGAAACAAGCTACGTTTTCAAAAATACTTATTACTTACCTTTACAGGGTCAAAAACAAATAAACTTTGCATCACATATTATGCGACCAAATATTAATAGCCCAATTTTGATTTTGTAGACAAACACACATTTAATATGGCGCTACTTTAAAGAAAATGTATCTGAAATAAAGCATTGTCAAAACTAAGAAGTTTTATGTAGTTGAGTCTTATTTTGCAAAAGTGGTGCAATTTATAAAATATGGGTAAAAAATCAAAATTATCTTATGCAGCTGAAATTTTGAATGTGGACTAGAAACTGCATTTAAAAAACCTTTTTTTAATAACTTTTTTCGATATTTTCAGAAATAATCCCACTTTTGAATTATTTTTTGGAAGAAATTAAAATTTGAAAGATATATAATTCGAATCATGTGACTACTATTTGTTTGCTTAATTTTCATTTCGATCAAAGCAGAACTTGACGCCAAAGTCAAATTTCGAATAAACCTATTAATAAAAAAAAATCCCATTTGATGCGGACTTTACTGGTCACACAGTAACTAATTTTTGTTTGTTTCATATCTTATAAATAAAAGGAATAAAAATTATAAGTTGGGTATTTTTATATAACCTATTATGCACTTCAAACATAGTCAATAGGGTGGCCATTTACAGTTACAAACTTACACTGTATATAAATAGATAATTTACCTACAACCGTCAAACAAATACTTATGTTTTCTAATGAGGAAATGCCTATAGTAAATAAGATCCTCATGCCACATTATATTTGCTATCGAAGCAAATTTTATGCCCATTTTAAAAAGCAAAAAAGCAATAGTGCAAAATTGACTTTAAAATTTTACGCTTGCTTTAAAAGATAATTGGTATGTCCGTTTCAGCTTGTTTCTGTTTTATGAACCGGTCTGGGCTATTTTGTCAGTATTTTCATGTAGATTGAGTAATTAAAACACCACAGGGTGTCTAAAAACTTGATAAGGATTACCTAAATTAATACATAAAAAGCTATATACACGCAATGTTGGAGAGGTAATCTTATTTTCTTACACTATGGTAATATGTGGCTGATATTTTTCAATATTCACGCCACAATACCATCCAAAATATTGAAATATGAGTAAGCTAATCCACAATAATATTTTAATAATTTAAAAATGCATGGGGAAACCAAAACTACATCTATGATTTGTAGTACTTAATTCCACATAAATAATCTATTTTAAAAATTGATCATTTGGCTATAATGGAAAAGAAGTTACTAGAAGTTTTTATTTTATTTTTTATTAATTACTGATGACTTGTTATTTTATGACAAAACGTCAAAATTAAAAACAAAACCTTTAAATTGTTTTAAGTGCCTAATGCTAAGAAATAGCTCATAAAACGTATTAAAAATTATAGATCCGTATATTAAAATTTGTTTACATGACGGCGTTATCTAAAGAACGAAACGTCGAATTTGGAAACTATAATAGGTAACGCCGTCAAGTGGAACATTAAAAACGGCTTTAAAATGATTTTTTGTTTTTTTTTCCTAAGTCAAAAATTAAGGTACAAGAAATTAAAAAACATTTGCAACTTTCTTGTACCCATGGCAATTATTTAACCACAAAATATGCCGCATATTTAACTTTGCCTTAATTTAATCCTTTTCGTTTCTACTGTTTTCAAGATCCCTATATTCGCGAACCAATTTGCAATACCATGTATAGGATTTTTAAAATTAAATTTATTCCTATTGCAACGAAATTTTCCAACTATTTTGCTATATAAAGTAAAATTAGAAATACAGGGTTTTATGAAAATTACTTATATATAAACTTTCAAGTCCTGATACAAAGATAAATTGCACGACACCCTGTATATTGTAATAAGCAGGTATTACATTATAAAATTGAAAATATATTTTTTTAGAAATGTTGAGCGAGTTAAAGAACAATTTCGTTGCAGGGAGAAAAAATATTTGTAAAATTACAAAAAAAAATTGCACTAAAAGCAGTATCTACGCTTTATTTATGTCCACAAATAACTTTTGAATAATAGAAATATTTTGTATTATATAAATTCTAATCTTAGTTATTACTAGAATTTATGTTATTACAAATGTAACGATTAGGTTATTAACTTTTGTCTTTGCAAAACATATTATTTGTTTGGCTAAACGGCATATGGAAACAAAAACACGTGAATTGAATACTTCAAGTTATGGGCTCCCAAAGAGCTCCAGCGAACACAACAGAAACACTGTTTCGATAATGTATCGAAAATGATGCGAAACAAACGTAACTAAAGTAAAATCGACTCAGATAACCTAAAACAAGAAGAACCCAAAGAAATATTTGATATAAGTTACAACTAATGTAAAATGGTTGATAAGGGGATTCAAAACAAATAAAAGTAAACATATTTAAAAAACCAAACTGAAAACAATTTTAAAACTATAATTATTGTTGTATGTTGCTAAAAGTTTCGTAAATGAATGGACACCATTGCTTGGAAAATATTTCGAATCAGAAAGATACGAATTTGTTTCGCTTCACTTAAATCGAAAATGTGTCGCTATAATTTGGAAACGTAATTGCCATATATAACTTCCCAAATTTATCTAAAAATGTTTCGAAAAATATTCATTCCCTTGTATGTTAAAAATGTATCAACACTATTATGATTTGTAAAATTTTTCGAACAAACAGTTCAAAAATGTTTCGAGTAACAGAAATTGACAATGTGTCGAAAAAGTTTCGTAACACATTTGTCGCGACACAATTTTAATGTTTGAATCGAAAACGTTTCGAAACGTTTTTCAGCAAAGAATTTGTTTCTTAATATGCTACTTAGGTTATTATGGTATTATTGTGTAACAATAAAAACAATAAAACTGTTTTCGCACCCCTACCATCAGTAAAATTCCCGTTCTTCCTGTCCCTAGAAAATTATATAAAAAGTTCAAAATTTATGGTAATTACAAAATTAACTTTTCTTCGCAGTGCAGTTTGTTTTAACGTTCAACGTTCTCAACTAAACTTTTACTTGTTAGAAGTTCTCTAGTTTACGAGTTTTAGCTGAATACGTATTTCTATAATATACTGAATCTAGCACTTCTACCTGACCCTAACCTATTGTAGCCAAGTATCTGGTAAAGTACACATTTAAATACTCGGGGTAAAATACATCCAATTTCCTATATCAGGCCAAAAGTCCCATAATACGAACTTTCTCTATGAGAGGAAGTGTGATGGCGCTAGTATGGCGCGCTTCCTCCGCCCTAATAGCGGGGGTGTTGTGCGCCGACCGTCACTAACTGCATATTGGATAGAGTTCCCATTTGCGATGCTGGCAGACTTGGCAGCCATCAACTCTTCTGTGAGAATAGAGAGGTATAAAGATTGAAGTTTTTGCGCTTGATTAGCGTATAACGGTAAAATATTTAGCGTAACCGAAAGAAATAACAATTATGTTGGATTGCACATAGGCTATTAGTAATAATAATTAACTAACCAAACAACGTTGACTTTACTTTTACTGTATATTCAATTATATTGGCGGTAATTTTAAAAGAAAATAACGGTTTTTAGTAACTATGCTCTTAACTTGTTCATGATTTAATCTAAAAATCAATTTTCTGTTAAATTACTTGATAATAGGTTATATTTCGCCTTAAAGCTTTAAGTGAAATTATTATTACCTAACCTAGGTGGTTAAAACTAAGAGCAAAACAATAATAGTAACTTAATTTATAAAAGTACCTGTTCTTAAAATAAATGTAATCTTTATAATTATTATATACCTATTAGGGGAAAGTTGCCTATATTGAACCGCTACCTAAAGTGGACCACAGTACATTTCTCCGAAACTAAACAAGTGCCATATCATCTGGCAACACTGTAATATACTTCCACCTAGAACCTTTGATCGGCAACAAACTCAACTAGTTGGCCGTTAGTGCTTGGCGTGTACAGAGCAAAACGTAATTTACACAATTTTAATGTAATATTTTTAGGATTTTCCTAAGAATTTACCTTAGAACAATAAAACTCGAAGCAAAATATTTTTTATGGAAGTTATCAAGTAACTTTTTTTCTTTCCATTTCTCCTATTACCATGCCATATTTGTTTTTTCTTGTTTCTTTCCTGGGTGGTTTTGTAAAACACGTGATAGTTGCTTAAATTGGACCATTGGGAGATTGCCAAAATTGAACCGGTCCAATTAAGGCAATTTTTCCAAATTGTGCAAAAACAATTTTTCTCTTTAAATAAGTTAATGTCATGAACTAACATCATTTCAATATTACTAAAATCTTTTTCTTTAAGTTAAAAAATGAAACTAGTTATGACTGGTCCAATATAGGAAACTAATAGGTACTTTTTTTTGCATTAGGATGTCTTCTACCGAAATTTTGATTGTAAATTTAATGTTTTTTTGAAATATAAGTATAAAACTTCCTATATCAACAATTTTATTTTTTATTTATTTATTTAACACCTAAGCTTCCGATTTAAATCATGTGGTCCAATTTTGGAACCCCCAGGTGCAATTTAGGCAACCGGTTTTCTATATTGAACCACTTGCAGAGGTTTTTTTTTAAAGCCTGGTATATCATAGATGCTTTGAAATCAAATTCTGCAAAAAAACCTACTAAAGTATACTAAGGTATAGCTTCAAGATCGATTTTGTGTTATTATCAGGATCTATGATAAGAAATTTGGAAATTGGTCCAATATGGGCAACCTTCCCCTACGTACGAATAGCTTTAGGTTCATATTATTATAAATAATGTACATCTATTTAATGGTATAGGTAAGCAATGGTTTTTTTGCGAAAAATTTATTATATATTTTCGAACATTCCTTTTTATTTCATGGAAACGTTCATATCTCAAAGATAAATAATTGTAGGTACCTAGCACATTTTAAGTTGTATAGAGTAGGTACTTTTTATAAAAAATTATTTTCAAATTTTTATTCTTTGTCAAAAGTTGAGGAGTTCAAAGCACGAATAAGACATGAGTTTTCTCCCAAAATAATTAGAAATGTTCAAAATAAATTTTTCTTGCGTTTAGGATTACTACCAAATACTTAGTGAACATACCTATATAAAAAATTTAAGCAATTATTGACGAAAAAGTAATAAAGATGGATAGAACGTAAATTTGGTAATTATGTATAACTAAATATGCACTTTAAAAATAACTAATAAAAAACTAGTTTCAATATTTTTTTTTATAAAAAAGGCCACAACTTAAAATGTTGATACCAGTTTTCAAGCATTTTTCCAAAGAATAAAACTGTACTGAATTTACTGAACTTATTCCAAGTTACAAACTCACACTGTATAATATATCATAGTATAAGTATAAAAATAAACCAGAAGTTTTATTAAAATTTATAAAATATCCCAACTTTTATCTAAATTACCTATAATATATCCGTTAAAACTGAATTTCAGAAATTAAAAAAATAATATAAATAAACAAATATTTACTTTTATATGATTCAATAAAGAACGCCATAGCCGGATTTAGGGGGTTCTTAGGGTACTATAGCACCCTCCCCACGATCGAGGGGGCCCGGCCAGGGCGGTAATAAGGGGATCCTAATATTCTAAGAAAGTAGGAAAACGAGTATTTTTGTATAGATTTTACTATAATGATAAGTAAATTAATAAATCATATAAACCTTTGATAGCATTTTGAATAAAAAATTATCGTCAAAACTTCAATAAAAATTAATTCTTGGGGCTCCTGTGCTATTATTAGGTAAACTGTACGAAAAATCTCATGTACAATAGTTTTAGAGTCATAAATAGAGAAATAACTTTTGTATTTAAGTGCAAATTTATTTATTAATTAAAATTGATAAAAAATTAAATACCAAAGTTATTTATCAATTCGAAGTGCACACAGCCAAATTTCAAAATAATAATAGTCTTCTAAAAAACAAAGAAAAAATGATAGCCTCACAAATATAGTTTGCACCCGGCACCACGAAGCCTAAATCCGTCCCTGCAGGATGCATCAATAATGCGTAGGTATGAAAATAGCGACGTGGTCAACTAATGCTATGCATAACTAACAAGACAAAGTATTATTAGTCAAATTACCAATATTACGTTGTTGTTACATTTTTGACAGTACCTACCTACAGGAAAAAGTCTATTCCATTTTTTTACAGTATACTTACGTTTTTAAATAAGCATAAAATAAAGAAATATTATGCAATTCTAACTTTAACAAACTTAATGTGTTTTTCCGTGCGTTACATTAAAATGTCAATTTTAAATAATAATATGCATGCATAGAAAAAATACATATTTGTTCTTTGAAAATATGCATTTAGGTATCTCCATATTACAAGGCAATTTTACAGTGCAATTTAAATATATTGAATGTGAAAACAATTGGTATTTTCCTAAAAGGATGATGAACATTGCCAACCTAAAAGTTTATTGTAATAAGCGGCGACTTATACCATACAAACTGTTATCAACAAAAGTCGATAAGGCTAGTTGGTTTTCCTTTATGTATAAAATAATTGCGCGTAGAAATTGCAGTTTTTCAATTGGCCAAGATGTAATAAGAAAACTGAATTTGTAATTTTAATCTAAATTCTATTTCCAACATAGGTATACCTACCTATTTTCCAATACCACCAAATTGTGTGGGTTGTATTGTTAAAGCTTAAGGCAATTTATTTTAAATTTAAATCCGTAACTGGAAAGCATGGGCGTTATTTTAATAAATATTCTTACACAATGTAATTGTTTATAGTTAGTTTTAAAGAAAAAAACATGATTGAAAAAAATTAACACGGAATTATTTCATAATATATAAATTATAATACTAGCACTGGCCACTTACTTTTAAATTTATTAAGTGAGAAAATATAAATTACACACTATACAGGGTGTCCGGGAAAAGGGGGTCAATCCATTTACCATATATTTGTTATGTGAGGAAAATCGTTCAATACAAGTTTTTTTTTTGAATATACATTTTGACACACACAATAAAGTCCGCATCATATGGGATTTTTTTTTATATAATAGCTTTATTGGAAATTTAACTTTGGCATCAAGTTCTGCTTCGATCGAGAGAAAAATTAAGCAAATAAAATAGTAATCATGTGATTCGCATTATCGGTAAAATTTTAATTTTTTCCAAAAAAAAAAATCAAAAGTGGGGTTATTTCTGAAAATATCGGTAAAAGTTATAAGAAAAAGTTTTTTTAAATGCAGTTTCTAGCCAACTTGCAAAATTTCAGCTGCATAAGATAATTTTGATTTTTTACCTATATTTTGTAAATTGCGCCACTTTTGCAAAATAAGACCGAACGCAACCTACATAAAAGGGGAATGAAGGTAACTTCATAAAATAAGTATTTTTGAAAACGTATCTTGTGTCTGAAAGTAAAAAATAAAAAACAAAATAAAGGGGTTTTAAATTAAATCGTTGAAAATAGATAAACTTTACGTTAAGTTAAACTAAAATTTATTTTCCACTTAATGAACGCTTTACTGATGACACTGTGTTCTTTTTTGTCTTAATATTAAGGTGTATTACTTTTAAACACAAACTAAGTTTTTAAAAATACTTATTTTATTAAGTTACCTTATACAGGGTCAAAAACAAATAAACTTTGCATCACATGCGACCAAATTTTAATAGCCCAATTTAGATTATGTAGAAAAAAACACATTTAATATGGCGCTGCTTTAAAGAAAATGTATCTGAAATAAAGCATTGTCAAAACTAAGAAGTTTTATGTAGGTTGCGTTGAGTCTTGTTTTGCAAAAGTGGTGCAATTTACAAAATATGGTTAAAAAATAAAAATTATCTTATGCAGCTAAAATTTTGCATGTGGGCTAGAAAATGCATTTAAAAAAACTTTTTGTTATAACTTTTTTTGATACTTTCAGAAATAACCCCACTTTTAAATTATTTTTTTTTTGGAAAAAATTAAAATTTGACAGATAATGCGAGTTACGTAGCAACTATTCTTTCTGCTTAATTTTTATCTGGATCAAAGCGGAACCTCATGCCAAAGTCAAATTTCGATTAAGGTTATTAATAAAAAAAATCCCAAATTATGATGCGGACTTTACTGTTACACTGTATATGGATTACCACAGAAAAAAATCCTTTCATCCCTAAAATATTTCGTTTAAACACAAACAAGGTCGTTTTTTGACAACATATTTGCGTCTTTTCGATACTTTTAAAATGCTGTTTAACCATAAAAATATTTATCGAATAAAGTATTTTTAAAAAATGGTTTTTTAATTCCTACAAGGTTATCTAATAAGGAGAAAAATAAAATAAAAATTGACCAACCTTTTATAAACAAAATCTACTTTTTAAGAACTAAGTAGGTAGTTCCTTTTTAAAAATATGGTGAAATCGTTTAGATAACATTCAACGAGCGCTATATCCTAGTCTATCCCTATAACTTGTTCTAAAGTGCTATAAGCGTGACAAAGAGGGACGAACTGATTTATAACAATGATCTGTCATTTCTCAGAGTGGTTTAAGTTGAATGGAGTCAAGATCTTCGGATTTCTTAACTTGCCGTTTGACAAATAAAATAGGAAGCAAGTTTAATACGATTCATTTAATTGTCGTTCATGGTGGGTGATTGATGCCTGATGGTGTACTTTTACAGCAAGTGCATGACTGCATACCTAATTTTGTGTCGGTGTGTCCTAATATTCAAGGTTCATTTGTATTCATTTTCCCTTTAATCATAAATTTGATCCCCTGTTGTTAATAACATGCTTTATAATAAATAAAAGCCAATCTTAAGTGGCCTTGCGTACTGGAAAAACAAATAAGTATTTTCATATAAAAAAACATTGTAGTTAATTTTTGTGTTTTTTAAACCTTATCCCTGCACTTCTTTGCGTAATAATTTGTTTGCCATTTTTTATTATGATTTCCTTACTTTATTGCACCAGAATAAACATTACTGGGATAGTCTAAGTCAAATTACTGATAGATTTAAAAGTATTGCAATCATAATCATATACAAAATAGCCTACTGATGATCTTATTAAATTTACATTTTATTTTTTAAAACTGTATACTTGGATAACTGGCTCAGAACGTCCGGTTCAATTTGGGTGAAGAAAAGTAAAGAAATCTAATAAAATAAATGGCGAATACTGAGGGCCAATTCAAACATAAATGACGAGGGAACATCACCATTTCTACACGACCTCAATTAATCACAAAATAATTTTTTTTATAGATAAAAGATATTTTTTACCTCTGCATCATGTATTTTTTTAGGACTTTAGAGTTGTCTTGTAGCGGCAAAAAAATAATATTTAAAAATGATGATATTGAGGTTAAAAAGTCATAAAAAAAATTAACAACATAGCATAAATAGGTAACATAACATAGCAACAACAGAGTTTGTTTTTTCGACGCCAATTTAATGCAGATTTTTTGCTACTACTAATAGATTTCTGGCTACGGCTAATAAAGTTTTCTCTCATTGTAGTTTAAATAGAAATATTTACTAATATCTACTATAATTATGGCCCTAATATTTTTACTTATTTTTCAAATTTTCATTTTAATTTTATTTATATCTTTGATTGAAATAAAAAGCACTTTATATTTAATTATCAGTATAGATTAACGTCATTAATATAAAACCTAAATCATAAACATTACTGTATACTTTGACTTGGATAATAAATTTGGATATAATTACCACATCATGGTAATTAATAGATAATTTATTCGTTAACAATACTAACTCATCTATTTTATTTCCTGGCTGTTATTAAATCAAACAAAAAATGTATATAATATCTAAATATATACTAGTAAAGTCGCCGATATAATTGATAACTTAATTACCTGTTTATATTTTTAATAATTATTTAATGTTCTCGGTAATTTTCGTAATAAATTAACTAGCAAAAAGCCCGACCGCTGGATTCAAATAAAACGTCTAAACTAACCATACACTATTTCGCCAGTTAGAAATATTAAATAGAGAGAGGTATCGATTCAAATAGTTTATTACAACTGAAAGTCTTACAGAAAAAAGAAAAGCCCAAAGTCTTTCTCCACATTTTTTTATTCGAATAACTACTCGAACCTAGAATGATTCATGATAAATTGAATCGACATGTTTTGGGTGTATAGAAACTCATCATCAGGAAAACGAAGTAAATATTACAATGCTGATGTTGTTAGCAGTAGAGAAAATAACAAGTGAGACTAAGCCGTAATGCAGCTTTCAATGGTACATACGAGGAGTGAAAAAATTTGAATAGTCAAAAAGACAGAAAAGACTTCAGCATACTGAAAAGTCAAGGACCAGTGCAAAGCTACTGTCTTGGGTGGGAAATGAATAGAAAAAAGAAAAATTAGGAAGTTTTAAAAAAACTTTGTAAAAAATATTGTTTAGTGTAAGTAATGAAAAATCTTTAGTTTAATTCAACTATGTCGGAGACATGTGAAAGTGGTAAAATAAGAGGGAAAGAAAAAAGGAAAAATTGTTTTTCGTAAAAGTCATGTAGATGCTTTCATTTAGCTTGAAATAAAATACTGTTGGGGTACCAGGCTTGTTACAGGGTGCTGGGGTAACATCAGCATTGTACTATTTACTTCGTTTTCCTGATAATGAGTATTTCTACACTCGAAACATGTCGATTCAATTTATTATGAATCATTCTAGGTTCGCCTAGTTATTCGAATAAAAAATTGTGGAGAAAGACTTTGTGATGTTCTTTTTTCTATTTCATTAACTCCACTTTGAGTATGGACTACTTCTTCAAAATGAAAGTCTTATGTTGGATTGCAGAAAGGTATTTAACAAAATTAACTGACCAGGCAATTGTGACTTATACAACTGACATTGGCAAACAAACCTTATTTACTCATATTCAAAGTTGCCTGATTATGAGAAAATCATTTCTGTCAAAATCGTTTTATGTCCCAGTAAAAGTTGCTGGTTATTTTTTAAAATCTTGGTGCAACCCGACATAGGTCTTTAAAACTAGTAATAAGTATACATAAACAAAACCCCGTTCTCAGTGTAAGGAATAAACACTATAATTTTAGGTCAAAGAATCAGTGTAACATTGTAGGTATAAATTGGCCTATTTATATGCTTTGGTTTCAGAAAATTTTAAATATTCCGAATGCCTTTGGGGACATTAAAAAAAAAATAACAGAAAAATTCAGTTTTGGTTTTTAGTTTTTTGCGCCCTAATTGTTGACTTAGTATCGTTTTAGAGAGTAGCAAATTTGACGATAAATTTAAGCAGAAATTTGAAATTTGTTTACAACTAAATTTTAACGTATCTAATACACACTTTACAAATTTTATTAGAAAAATATTATAATATTTTACGAAAATATAGAAACATTTCAATATTTTATCAAAAAAATTAATAAAAGTGCGCCAAAATTTGCGCACCCTTGTCAAAATATTTTAAGAAAAGCCGAAAAAGAAAGGTTACGTTTGATTGAAATTGGCATTCGGAGGTTATATTTGCTATTTCCTAATGCCCAGTTGTATAGGTTCCGGTTAATCGGCATTTCATTTTTATAGGTTGCGGTTATCTAAAAATGTCCAGATTAACCGTTGGTTTGGAATTATAGGTTGCGATTAGCGCGAAACTTGGGGTTTAACTAACAGTTAATTTAACAGGCCAAAAAGCACCCGTTGAAAATCAATCTTAGGATTAAAATAGGAAAAAGTGACATACTTCTAACATATAACCTAAAATATGATGATGACGTGATTTTATTATTATGTTAAATAATCTTATCGTAGTGGACGAATTATTAGGTGATGATGACGAGGACCTTATTGTCATTGTGGAGGCTCCAAGAGCGCCTCGCATTTTTAAAATTCGCTATGAAGTTAGCGACTATTTGGTTTAACCGGGATTTATAAAACTGATATATTTTATTAATTTTAAGATTAAAGTGGTACTTAATCTTATCTTTAGCGTTCAAATTAATCAGAACCTATACAACGAGGCATAAATAGGGCATGTGCACAACCTGACAGATGACAGTCGCCCTGAGGAAAAACATATTAAGGTTAGTTTTATGACGTTAACATCGGTATATTTTCAGGTTAGTTTGTTTGTCAAATCATGACAAGACGTCATGATTGCACAACCTGACAGTTGACACTAAATGACAATCGCGCTGAGGGAAAACATTAAACATAAAACCAAAGCGAATATTCTTTATAAAACAAAATCCAAAAAATATGATACTACCTACAATAATTATACTTATTATTCGCACAGAAAAACTACCAAAAAAACACTAAAGAACATTCAAACATCAAAAATACCTGTAAACCTGTCAATATCAATAATACCTGTAACCTGTAACGGTAAAAACAGGTTTTGCTTTTCCTCAGGGCGTCTGTCTAATGACGTCACGTGCACATGCCCTATTACTTTATTTTGATTTACCGAAAGCTGGGTTAGATATAATTTGACATTAACATTTAACAATGCGTCACTGGTCTTTAGTGCGCATGATTTCTTGCAAAAATTGCATCCAAATTTGTTACTGTGTCATACACATTAAAATTCCATGTAATTTTGTACAGGGTGGCCAACTAAGCGAGGTAAGCGGCTGTATCTCAGGAACCGTTAATCGTACAGCTTTCGGAAAAAAAATTATATAAGTAAAGCGATCATGAGAAAATTCTGGAAATTACTTTCAAGTTCCTCATTTCGCCGCAAGGGGGTACATTTGAAAATTATTTTTTAAAATTTTAAATTTCTCCGAAAATTTACAAGTTAAGGTATAAATCTGATTACATCATTGGAAAGCTTAGACAATTCTGCATCATTTTGATTTAAGGCTCGTTGGCGTACCGATCTTGATAAGAGTGGGGAAAGCTATTGAATGTGTAAACATTCAAATCGCTGTAACTTCTAAACGACTTATCCGATTTTACTAAATTTAAGCTCGTTTGATAGGGAAAGGTTAGTACCTTTAATCGTCGTATCCAATGGTATACGATAGTTTCTAATAAAATTGCTAGAGGGCGCAATTTGTAATAATAACAGTTTTTTTGATTTTATCCCGCAAATTCAAATCATACGGTATAACTATGACATCATATTCAAAAAGTAGATTAAATTTGCAAGAAAAAATGTAAAGACCGCAGTTTGATATTGTTGTTCGTTTCAGAATTATTGCCAAAACAATAATTATTAATTCAAATTGCGCCATCTAGCAATTTTATTAGAAACTATCGTATACTATTAGATACGACAATTAAAGGTACTTCCAAACAAGCTTAAATTAAGTAAAATCGGATAAGTCGTTTAGAAGTTACAGCAATTTTAATGTTTACACATTCAATAGCTTCCCCCACTCTTATCAAGGTCGGTACACCAACGAGCCTTAAACCAAAATGATGCAGAATTGTCTAAGCTTTCCAATGATGTAATCAGAGATATACCTTAATATGGAAATTTTCGGAGAAATTTAAAATTTAAAAAAATAATTTTCAATTGTGCCCCCTTGCGGCGAAATGAGGAACTTGAAAGTAATTTCCAGAATTTTCTCATGATCGCTTTACTTATATAATTTTTTTTCCGAAAGCTGTACGATTAACGGTTCCTGAGATACAGCCGCTTACCTCGCTTAGGTGGCCACCCTGTACATATTTTTGTTATAAATTTTTACTAATAAAATTTATCATAAATTTTAGCACAAAATTTGTGTTAAAATTACGTCTGTGTAAAACGGCACGGGAGAAGACAAATAACAGTTTTAGCTGACATTTTTTATGTTCTACAAGATAACTTTGTTAATGTTAAAATTTGACGTTTCGTTCTTAAGTTATTAGTCATTAGTTCCTGAAGGCATATTATAAGTTCGATAACTTATAATAATAAGCTAAAAATGGAAAATATTCAGATTCTTTTGTCAAAATATGTTTATCATTTAAATTTTCATCGAGTACGAATATAGCCTGCAAATAATTGTCCTTATTGAGCCTAAAAATCATGAATACGTTAGTAACAAAAAACAAACAATAAAGTCTAAAAATGTCAAACGTCTTGTGTATTATAGGTTCTAACGGATACAATTCGTTTTTGGGGACGCTGTTTCTGCTTTCTTAATTGTAGGGAAAGCGTTTTACAGGGAACAAAATGCGTCGCATTGAGAAGATACAATTTATTTCTTAATACAATTGCTTTATTAAAAGTAGTTCATTATTCAACAAGATTTTGCTGCTAATGGAACTGATCACTACCAATAAAAACACCGTCTAGCAAATCTGGAATTGATATAACACTAAAGCAGGTTTGATACACTAGCAATTTATTTAATATGGGTTAATACAAAATAAGCTATCAATACAAACTATGTCTTAGCAAACCTGTTGTATTTTATATTAGATCAGTTTCCTCATTGTACAGGGTTATCCAACCAAGACTAGACAAGGCGATTTTTTGACTTTTCCTGTACTTTTATAAAAAAACTGAAATAGCCATCTTAAGTCATTTTCTCCCGCGAATTCGAATATCTTCAGCAAAAAACAATTGAACATCAAACAAAAGTACTAGGGGTCACTTTGATATTTTTTTAAATGGAATACCCTGTATATTTTTTCATTTTTAAATTCCACATAAAATTATAATTATTTTTTATTAAATGCACTATTAGTCTATACTTCATAGTTTCCGAGATATTGACTCTCGAAAAGTGACATTTTTGAACTTTGACAGCTTATAACTTTCTAACAGTACGTCTTAGAGCAAAACGGCTTACATATCCATATCTTCAATTTTTATTATCTTCCCAAAAAAATCAACTTCCGGTTAAACCGGATGTAACTCGAAAGAAGGAAATATAGTTGTTCCGGTTTAACTGGAAGTTGATTTTTTTGGGAAGATAATAAAAATTGAAGATAGGGACATGTAAGCCGTTTTGCTCTAAGACGTACTGTTAGAAAGTGATAAGCTGTCAAAGTTCAAAAATGTCACTTTTCGAGAGTCAATATCTTGGAAACTATGAAGTATAGACTAATAGTGCATTCAATAAAAAATAATTATAATTTTATGTGGAATTTAAAAATGTAAAAATATACAGGGTGTTCCATTTAAAAAAATATCAAAGTGACCCCTAGTACTTTTGTTTGATGTTCAATTGTTTTTTGCTGAAGATATTCGAATTCGCGGGAAAAAATGACTTAAGAAGGCTATTTCAGTTTTTTTTTATAAAAGTACAGGAAAATTCAAAAAATCGCCTTGTCTAGTCTTGGTTGGATAACCCTGTACAGGGTGTCCCAAATTCGAGCCTCATCATGGGGATCTCGGAAACTATAAGAGATACAGCATCGGTTAAATTGTGGCAAAGTTGCGCAATTTCGTACTGAGCAATATTGCAAAAAAATATTTGAGCTATCTTTTTTAGTTTTTGAAATTTTTGCGAAAAACTAAAATTTTGAGTTTTTGTTTTTTTAAATTGCTCGACTTATTTTATCCGCTACAGAAAAACAAGCACAACAATATTAAGGCAACTTTTTACGCTCCATATTGTGACGTTTTTAGAATTTCGTTACAACGTTTCGTTTTTGTGGAACTATTATCAACTTTAATTTTTTAAATACGGACCTGCATTTTTTATTTTATTTTTTGATAGCCCTTTAAGCCCTGAATTCAACCATGTACCACACTTAATTATATTTAGACGTTTTGATGTCATTATTACATCTGCAAAAATGATAATAATTATTTTTAAATACGGCCCTGGTGTATATTTGACTCTTGGTTTATTAAAACCACCATACTGGGCTAAATTAGTATCAAGCGTAGCAAAATAACTATAACGAGGCTGCAAGCGTTCAGGATAGTCCTGTAAATAACGGTCACAAGAAGTTTGTGAATTCCTATTGGAAGAATAATAAACTCGTAACATGTCGCGCTTTTCTAAAGCAGAAAACATAATTTTGCTGAAATATTCAGTATAAATGGTGACTGCAGTTGTCAAGATAATTAAGGTGAAAGTAACAACATGCTTGCCAACCTATAACCTATTTCGCGTATATTTATTTAATTTTTCTAGCTTTTACACAAAATTTAAATAAAATCATTATCGTCTTCATATTTTATAGGTAATAATTGACATATTAAATAAATATCAAGGAATTTCATTAAATATTTTAGGAGAATTTTATAGCGAAAAATGTCGGGTAAGATTTTTTTTAACATTATTATGTCATTCTTCTTTCACTATACAATTCTCCCAAAATTAGCAATGAAATAAATTGATATTTTTGTAATATGTCAGCTATTACCTAAATATTGTACCGACGATATTGATTTTATTTAAATGTTAGTTAATCAAATAATAAACTAAAAAAAGCAACGCGAAATAGGTTATAGGTTGGCAATAGATGAAATGGCGTTGAGAATTCCACCTTAAGCCAAACAATCAAGTAGAAGTTCTTGTCATAGCAACCTTTGTTTTGTTTGGTTTTATTTTTACTTTGTTACAATTTATATAAAAACTTAAATATAGTAAATTATTTGTATAAAATTCCGGATCCATTTACATGTTGTATGTGGTAAAAAGATTAAGTAACTAACACCAGGGCCGTATTTAAAAATAATTATCACATTCCTGAAGATGTAATAATGACATCAAAACGTCTAAATATAATGAAGTGTGGTACATGGTTGAATTCAGGGCTTAAAGGGCTATCAAAAAATAAAATAAAAAATGCAGGTCCGTATTTAAAAAATTAAAGTTGATAATAGTTCCATAAAAACGAAACGTTGTAACGAAATTCTAAAAACGTCACAATATGGAGCGTAAAAAGTTGCCTTAACAATGTTGTGCTTGTTTTTCTGTGACGGATAAAATAAGTCAAGCAGTTTAAAAAAACAAAAACTCAAAATTTTAGTTTTTTGCAAACATTTCAAAAACTAAAAAAGATAGCTCAGATATTTTTTTGCGATATTGCTCAGTACGAAATTGCGCAACTTTGCCACAATCTAACCGATGCTGTATCTCTTATAGTTTCCGAGATCCCCATGATGAGGCTCGAATTTGGGACACCCTGTACAACTAATAATGTAATATTTAATATATTTGATTTTGATTGAGATTATGTAAATAATGTACCTATGCCTACAACCGGTAATATTAAATTATTAAAATTATTATAATAATATTATTATTAAAAGTATGAACTCACACCCCTTTTATTCACAATTTTTTTTAAATATACACCAGATATATCTACTATAATCCTATAATCCTAAAATAAATGAGTAACATTTAGAGTGCAGTAAAATTTAAAGCCCAATTTTCCTAAGTAAACCAAGTCATTCAAGATACTTAACAAGATGGCGTCGAAATAGAAATACACTCTATTTTAGGCTTGCCTGACGACATAACTCTTCTGTAAAAACACTTTAGATATGAAAGGACTGTGGGGTAGCGGTTACGATTACGCGATATGTCCGTCTAAAAACGTGGAATAAATATAATTGGGTATCTTAAATACCTAAAATAAAATAATTATTAATTTTTGACAATTTTTTCAAAAACTGTCACCGGTTCTTTAAACAAAAATTGAGCAACAACGACTATACTCAAAACCCAATATTATACGCAGTGACGTAGCAGTCGAAACCATGGAAATCAAGGCAAACCGCCAATGATAACACAGTATTTTGGCGTTTCCATGGTTTCGACTGCTACGTCACTGCATATAGTATTGCAAGGGTTTTAAGTATAGATTTTGAGATAAAATATTTGGTTATCTGAAAAGAAACGTTTTTATTTACAGCTATAGTATAAAATATGTAATGCATAACATTTCTTACTTTTTAAAAGTTGGAAAATATCACTTTTTAACTTTCGCTCAAGTAAACTTTCCTCCCGTGGGCAGGAAGTGAATAAAAATTTAAATAAAAATAAAAAACGGTCTACACTTTTTTCAATGTATTACATAATAAACTCCATGTCAGATTTTATTTTATAAAATACAGTGTGTCCACGGATAGAGTTTGAAAGAGAAAACCCTTTTTTATTAGTAGGTATAGAAAAAAAGTCGTCCTTTATAAAAACGTCTGCTTGTGCTGAAACTACAATTTCGAATTTCAGATTTGCGATTATTATACAGGGCTCGTCGCAAATAACATTTTTAGTTTTTTAGATTTTTTTCTCAATTCCTTGAGTAAATGAATTTTGCTAGTGTTAAAACTACAATTTCAACTATTAGATATGCGATTACTATGCAGGGTTCGTCAGGAACAACAGTTTTGTTTTCTGGATTTTTTTTTCAATTCTAATTTTCAATTCCTTTTGCTGATTGGCTAAATCATCACTTTGGGAACAAAAGAATTGTCCAAATCCAAATCAGTTCGTAGGGGTTCCGATTTCACAATAATTATCGACTTTCATTTTTATGGGGATATCTGAAGTCTATAAGTCTATAAAACCAATTTCAATAATAACTTACATTTCTTGGAAGAAAAAATAAGAGTAGTTATTGCAAATATCTCAATACAGCAAGTTAGGTATTGTTATCGGGAATTCAGATTTTGAGTTGAGCTATGCGCTAACTCGGTGGTACCACGTTTGAGTAAAAGTTTTATAATTTATTATTGAATGAATTGAAGAAATATGACATGTAATCATAAAAATACTTTAAAAGTAGGCAAATAAAAAATGGCTTTCTTACCACAAAATCGTTATTTGGCCAGATATAAAATCATATTCGAAGTAAGAAAGCAACAATATTTGTTTGTTTATATTTATAAATATATCTTCGCTCATTTGACAAAAAAATAAACAAGATAATGTGTCAGTTTTCAGTTTTAATATAATATATTAAAACCACATATTATGTGGTTTTAACCGCGTTTTTCTGCTGCTTTTGGGTTTGAGGACTATACTTATCTGGGGCCAAGACTCCGTCATTGCATTCATAGATCTGTGTCAAAATCAACCAATTTTGTATTCTGTCAAATTGCACCAATAAGAACCACAGAGAAGAAGTAGAAAGAAAAAAAAATTAACAATAATCAAATTTTAAATTAAAAAAATGATTAACATGGACATATAAGGACTTTAATGCATATGCGATATAAAATTATAAAATCAGCTGTTGCAACCATGATTCTAAAATGCAGGTGCTGATCGGCCTTAATTGTTCACCATAACATTTGACAACTCGTAATGCTCGCGAAGTTATACCTACCTAATTGTTCATCTCATAGCAACCAGTAAAATGGTTCAAAAACTAACATGTGCATTTTAAAAAGGGAAATTTTATAACTGTTACAATTTTACAAAATATTGATTGTTGTAAGTAAAATCGTATACAAACCTTGGTAGGAAATGTCATTCCTGTCTCGAGTTTTTTTAGTTAACTGAGGAGCGGAGCGCCGATATTACACTAATGAAAAACGAATATTTTAAATTGTAAATTAAGCAGGAATAAAACAAATATAATATGCACAAATTAATATTACTTTTAGAATAACTGAAGCCATATTACTAAATAATATGATACCCATTTACATTTTCCAACTAATCGATGTAGGTATTAAAAAAAATATTTGTTTAGGAATAAAAGTTCACTTCCTAAAATATTGTTAGTATTATTCTTGATTAAATCAAAAATTATTAGCAATAAATATTTTAATATACAGTGTCACCAGTAAAGACCGCATCATAAGGGATTTTTTTTTTTAATTGCTTTATTCAAAATTTGACTTTGGCATCAAGTACTGCTTCGATCGAGATGGAAATTAAGCAAAAAAACAGTAGTCACGTGATTCGCATTATCTGTCAAAATATAAATTTTTCCAAAAAATAATTCAAAAGTTGGATTATTTCTGAAAAGAACAAAAAAAATTATTGGAAAAAGTTTTTTTAAATGCAGTTTCTAGCCCACATGCAAAATTTCAGCTGCATTAAATAATTTTGATTTTTTACCTATATTTTGTAAATTGCACCACTGTTGCAAAATAAGACTCAACGCAACCTACATAAAACTTCTCAGTTTTGACAAGGCTTTATTTCAGCTACATTTTCTTTACAGTAGCGTCTTATTAAATGTTTGTTTTTCTACAAAATCAAAATTGGGCTATTAAAATTTGGTCGCATGTGATGCAAAATTTATTTGTGTTTGACCCTGTATAAGGTAACTTCATAAAATTAATATTTTTGAAAACGCAGTTTGTGCCTAAAAGTAAAAAAATACAAAATAAAGTAAAGGGGTTTTAAATTAAATCGTTGAAAATAGATAAACTTTAAGAGTTAAGTTATACTAAAATTTATTTTCCACTTAAACTTAAAAAACACTTTACAGAAGACACTGTGTTCTTTTTTGTCTTAATATTAAGGTGTATTACTTTCAGACACAAACTACGTTTTCAAAAATACTTATTTTATGAAGTTAATTTTAATAGCCCAATTTTGATTTTGTAGAAAAACACACATTTAATATGGCGCTACTTTAAAGAAAATGTATCTGAAATAAAGCATTGTCAAAACTAAGAAGTTTTATGTAGGTTGCGTTGAGTCTTATTTTGCCAAAGTGGTGCAATTTACAAAATATGGGTAAAAAATCAAAATTATCTTATGCAGCTAAAATTTTGCACGTGGGCTAGAAAATGCATTTAAAAAAACTTTTTCTCATAACTTTTTTCGATATTTTCAGAAATAACCCCACTTTTGAATTATTTTTTGAAAAAACTATAAAATTTGGCAGATAATGCGAATCACGTGACTACTATTTGTTTGCTTAATTTTTATCTCGATCGAAGCAGAACTTGATGCCAAAGTCGAATTTTGAATAAAGCTATTGTGAGACTGTATACCTGGTAATTCCACAAACGAAGGATATAGCTCATGTTAATTATTATAATTCGTAGCTACCTAAATAGCGACCAATATGCCAAAAGACAATAAAGACATGCATCTAACCGTATCCGATTCAATTCGATCTTTGCTTAGTTAAAGATTTTATTGCCACGGTAGCTTAAATATTATTGTAAAGTGAAACAACATTCCACCTGTTGTGGTTTGCGTACTATTTTTCAACAAAGCCATAAAATTTTATGATTATGCTTTATTTCCCTAATAACTTTCATTCTGAACTTCAAGCTGCTACTTCCGAATATTATCATCAGACAGCAAGAACTGTGACAAATTTATTATGACCCTGTAAATTTATTGTATTTTCTACCTGGATTTTTCAACAAGTTTACTATTATTAAGACTAATAGTTTTTGTATAATAGCGGTATTCCTTTGGGTAAAATCAATGAACGATGCTCGATGAATGAAGATAAAAAAGTAAAAATGTATTTGATGTCTTCGATAATCAAATATCGGAACGGAAAACTTGGAGCCCTTGTCTTTTGGTCAAAAAATTTTCTTACCGGTTTTAAAATTGTTTTTTCAATCCATGAATATTTATGGTAACTTTGTTCCATGTAAAAAATTTGTGATTCAGACCAACAACTCCTTGTATTGTACGATAGAGCTCTGCACAAGCCGGGGTTTCATCTCGGGCCTCTACGCCGCCCGTCCCGACTCTCAGGTTCGGGTCGGGTCGGGCCACTTAATCAATAAAAGTTCGGGCCGTCGGGTTCTAATACATTTTTTCGGGCCGGTCGGGCTTTTCGGACCGACCGGGCTTTTTTTGCTCTTAGAGGATAATTTCTTTGGGCCACGTCAATGTCTTAATTAACGGGCCGGGTCGGGTCGGATCGGGCCGTAAAATTCCGGCCCGAGCAGGGCTCTATTGTACGAGTGACTTTCTTTCCAAAACTAAATTATTGTTAAAGGCTGATCGCAAGAACCGCTCAACACTTTTTATTAAAATTTGGATTGTGCGTTTTGTCTGTCACGTATTTATCTTCATATCATATTATTTTAAAAGAGATTATCTTACGAATAAAAACAATTTAAAATCAACAATAAATTGCAAGTCATAAATATTAAAAGTATATAATACCTAATTAGAAATAGAAAATTATAATTATTCGATTTTATAAAAGTAGGTAAGTATAATATTATAGCATGATACCAAGAATGTACGACCAATTTTTGCACAAACAGAAAGAAGTACTTATGTACTTAAATGTTCAAAAAAATATTATAAATTTATAAATTATCTTAGGTCGGGCCGTAAAATAATGAACATATTTTCAAAATAACTAAATTTCTCTATAAGGGCTGAACGGCAATCATCTGATCTAATCACAGATTCAAAATTCCAGCTCACTACTTATATCGTCCGATTGAATCAAGGCTTGCGTAGGTCTCTGCTTGACGTTCTGACGTACGTGTAGCTCATATCGCGACGTTTCCGACTGTGCTCGCTAGATCGCACGCGCGTCGTCATCGCAGTCGAGTTTTTCGTCCGTCGCGGGCTCTACACGACTTCAGTATGTGTTCGCAACTTGGGGCTTGTGACAGTTGATACACGAATACGGCAGAGCTTATGTCACTTCGCGATCTGGTTTCTTTACGCGGTTCTTCGAGCGCGGAGAAAAAAATTTAAATTTTAGCTAAAAAAATAATAAGATTTTACATTTTCTAAAAGCGATAATAATTATTTTGGCTTATTCAAAAAGCGTAAAAGTTCGGACAGAGTTAAAAGAGCGTAAATTGTTACAACTGCTAATAAAATATTTTACGGCTCATAAACTTTTTTGTATACAAGGTGCCGCATCATCAGTTGATTTATGTGCACTTTGAGCCAAAGTGTTTTAGCGATCCAATAGTGACAATATAAACATAAAACTTTACTACTAGTTTTGCTGGAGGTCGTCGTTGACAATAAATGAATTTAAGGACATTGTCGCTAATTTGTGTGCTCTTTGTGTTTTTTTCATAAATCTTCTGACTGTCTTCGTGGATCTTCATCGCTGCCATCCTTCCTGCGTGACCTGGACTTTATACGCTGTGACCCTTCATCGACACCATCGTCGCCACCATCGCGGACCCCGTGGCGTGCGCCGCGCCCACCCTGTACGACCATGTGGTGCATCCTCCCGGGCCATCTCCAGCCTCCGCCGCGGGCTCCTCCACCGGGGTGACCTGGTGGTCCATGATGAACGGAGGCCTATACGAAGAAAGCCCGCCTCCGGCACCCCAAAGCGCCGCTACACCAAGTGGTACCAGCGGGATGACCAGCCCTCCAGCTGCAGCCCCTCCTGCTGCTACAACTTCGGCGACTTCAAGTTCTTCGCCAGCCAGTGTAACCAGCAACAGTGGTTCAGCCGGCCCATTGCACATTCCCGCCAAAAGACTGACCTCAGGGGGCTACGGAGAATGTACGGACGGCAGCGTAATCAGGCATGGACAGAACCATTGGTCCTACTCCCCGTCCGAAAATCATCATGGAGGAACAGCTTTTGAACCGGCTATGGGACTTAACCACCAATACAGCAATCCTACATACTACAATTTGCCGACAGATCCAAATGGTAGCCGGGACCATAAACCCCCGTTACCTTTCTGGTCACCTGCAGCAACAGCATCTACAGGCACCCCAGAGTACAAATACAATAGAGGGAGTGCTGGCACAGATCCCTCGGTGCCATCCTCTTGCCACCAGTCATTTGGCACCAGCTCGTGGTGCGGTGTGTATAACTCGCCGTATCCCTCCGCAACGCGACACCACGTTGATGGCCCTTACCTGACTCCTACGGATGAACGGGGACGAGTTGCGGCCCTCGAAACCGGCTTCTCTCATCATGACAGGGGTTACGGCCTTGGCAATTATGGTGCTCCAGAACCGGTTCCATCCACCCCGTATGCACCGCATGGTAAGTCCATTTTTTTACTAATTATTATAAATTTCCTACTTCTATTATAGGTCTCGAAAAAAATTACTTTTGTGATTTAATTATAGGCTTGTTTCTAAGATAACGTTTAAATTCCATAGATTCTTATCAAAAACAATAAAGATTAGGGCTTCCCGATTACTATCTTTGCGCCAATTTCCTGTCATAAAATTTAAAAAACTATTGTTTTGTGATTCACTTCCCGAATTACATACCTATTTAAAATTCAAATACAAAAATGTATTCTCTAATCAAACAAATCACACGCCATTTTCCTTACAACAATTAAGCAAAAACAAATTGACAATTAAACTCAATGTCATTCCATAATTTATGCATTTATTTGTCCCCGCACGAATAACTCTTGCATGTTCATTAAATCGTTTTAAGAATAATCGCTAGATGGCGCCAGTTATTCAAAATTGTGAAATGCATCCGTCCGCTGCGTTAGGATAGTGCAGTGCCCCCGTCTATATCGCCTTGAATAGCGCTCGTTTTCTCAGTAGAGGCTTTAATCAATAAATCTCATGTTGCGTTTGCTGTATATTGTAGAATCAATGTTGAATTATCAGATAGTCCTAACTTACAAAAAATAAAATGATTGCGTTTCTGTATACATCGCGGTATTGGGAAAAATGCATGTTATTTTTTAATTGGTTAGTTAGTTTAAATTGTTATCTATAATAAATTCACAAATAATATCTAATAAATTAATATGCAAGTAACAAGCATTTAAAGATTACATATTTTCCTTTCTAGTTAGATTGTTATAAAATTTTTATTGATGTATTGTTTATAATTGCAAGTAATAAAATAAACCTATAAAAATATTTGACAATAAATCACTAAGAAAATGTTGAATAAGTAAACAAAAATAATGTTAACGATAAACTGTCATAATTAGGTTCAGTCAACTGAAGATTTTTAACACATTTTATAGCTTAGGTCAGTTTTATGACATAGTAAAAGTGCTTTATAACTCCGACGTACTACTACAACTCTAGTACGCTAACTTATATATCCAATGACTCGTTTTTAGGATGGTATAAAAATTAATGTTATTATTATGTTGCATCACTGTTTTTGTTTTCACTTTTTTTTTAATTTTTGGCAATAAAATGGTAATTTTTATTACTTTATCGTTATGATTGTTCTTGTTTTATTAATTATTTTTTAACGTTTAGTTATTAAGGAACATGTCGCGATTAGGAAAAGTATGAAGTAAGTAACTACAATCAATTAAAAAAAAAGTAATATGTTTTTAAATGTTTTGCATACTTAGCACCTACCAAATTATAACTATATTAATAATAAATAAATAAATAAATAAAGGTAATGGGAATATCTACTATTCACTAAAAGCAAAATTAAAATGTTTCTAATAGATTTTGATCTATCTCGGGCAGAGTACAGAAATCCTCTTTTTATATTTAAAGGGATGATAGGTAAAGAAGCGATGATGCCAAATAAACCATTTTTTCTTTTTATTCTATTTTTATTATATAACTTACTAGATACACTGCATAGAAAAGGAAATATTAATGGTTATTAAATAAATAATTATTCATTTATAAAATATGTCAATGAAATATTAATGAAGCTAGTTTTTTTAGAATGATTTTTGGGTTGAAAGGGTACTTATAGCTAACTTACCAAAAAAAAATTCAGATTAATAAAAAGGTCAGTTTGCAACAAAATATTTTTGTATTTAATATTTTTAATAAAGGTTTTATACTTACATAAAATAATTTAATTACATAGATATTAATTGCCGTATTCAGTAACAGCTATATTCCCTAAAGGGGTCTAAATATAAAACCGTCTTAAAATGACAGTCTATGTTAAAAATCACAAGTGTCAGAATAAGTCAACTAAGTATTGTTTTACAAATATTTTTTGGTTTTTCTGTAAATTCACAAAAAAAAAAGTTTTATGACTAGAAATATTTCCTTTAATTGAACTGAAGCTATTTAGGCAACAACATCCCGATAAAATTATTTATCGGCAAAACAGTTTAATTGCAAAAAATCAAATGACAAGTTTAACAATAATAAGACAGATGAGTTTTATACCTTAAATTAAATGTTTTCTTCAGATTTTCCTTTACTTAATTAAATAATAAAAATTCATTTAAGTACCTAGGACCTAGGTACTTATTTTACAAACATTATACTACATCTATTTTCCCAATACATCTGGGGAATTAATAAGTCATTTACGTACATAACAAATAATATAATAAATCTTATGTTTAAAATCACTTAGGTACTTAGGTATATTATAAAATCAGTTCAACAATAGTTTTTTATTTTTTTTTATTTTATATTTCTGTTACTCAAAAGCAAAATATCATGAGAAATATCGTCAATTAAAGAAATAAACATGAAAGATATTTGATGTCATTGGCAACATTGCCTTCGGTATATTTTACGGCCTAAAACACAGAAGAGAACGGGCGTTCGTTTAACGACCCAACATAACATCTCGATGCAGCGTGACGTCATATCTATTGGTGCTCACGTGACTAACACAGCTGACTATCACTTGACACGCCGTTTTTAAGCCGACTTGGCTATTTCGGGAACGACTGCAGTACTACAGAGAGTACCGATCAAAATTCCTAGTATTTTAGTACCATTATTAAATTTGTAGCATGAAAGTAGATTTTTTTTAAATCTTGAATTAAACATAATAAGTGACTCTTAATAATGACAAAATAATGTTTGTGTAGGTACTTAAAATTAAAAATAATTTTTTTTAAAGACCGTTTTTGCAAACAGGTTTTTCGATTTTTCAAACCCAAAAATTAATAAAAACACAAATCAATTTTCTTCAAAACTCTTTTTGCAGAAGGGATATACAGGGTGAAGTTTTTAACTGGAATAAATTCAGTACTATATAGGACTGTTTATTTGCTGAAAAAATACAGAACTACTGCTGAATTTACTTCATGAAATTTACCCCTCTTCCGGGAATAGAAATCGCCCCCAACTTTTTTTTTGTAAAGGTATGTATTGTAATTGTTCCTTGAAAAGGGCACAAAAAAGGAAATACGATCCACTATTTACTTTTGCATTTCGGTAATGTAAACGTCATTTGTTTGATTGTAAAAATTGTTGGAAATGTTGCCCTTTTTTTTTTGACAGACGCCTAATTTAAAGTAAAATTTATTCTTGACATTATATTATTATGTAGGTACCATATATCAGGGGTTATTTGATAAATTTGGTGTATAAGTCGTTGCCTAAGTTTCTCTAAATTTTCTGGTTTTGTTAAGTAAACGTAAACTTTAATGTTTAGGTGATCCCAAAGGAAATAATCTAGAGGATTAAGGTCCGGAGATTGTGGCGGCCATTCAATGGTACACCTTCTTCCTAACCAGCGATTTGTAAAAACTACAAACACTAAAAATATTGTCGAACATTTATGTCGTACTGCGGCGGAGCATCATTCTGCTGTAACAATATTCGATAATCATGAAAATCTGCTTCTTCATGGTGAGGAAATAAAGTAATCAAAGCTCGAATAAGTTAGTTCTCCTTGCAAAAATCCAGATATGTATGGCCATTTACGTTACCTTCAAGGTAGGTATACGTATACTCGTATTAGCCCAATGACGCGGTCGCCAATTATGCCCGCCCAAAAATTAAGTTTTTGCAACAGTTGGGTGTGTAGGTATTTCTCGCATCCAGTGAGGATTTTCTGCGGACTAATATCGACAGTTCTGTTTATTGACTTCTCCATTTAGTACAAAACTACATTCTTCTGTAAAAAGGATCCAGTTACTAAATGCTGATCTAGTGCATTCATTATTACTTCATAAAACGGAAGAAGCCAATCTAGAACTGCCGAACTGGAATAATAGGATTTTCTTGAAGAGTAGGTAAAACGTTTAATTGCGTATCTTCATGCATTACTCCAGACTATCTTATTCCTGGTATGTCCCTGATGTGCCCCACGATATCGTCTTTCAATTTTGCTAATGGTGCCGTGGGAAATTGGTGGTAGATCGGGGTGTGTTTCGTGAAATAAAGCTGATACTTCTGCTTGCATACGCAATCTGTGAACAAAGCCAAGCATCATTAAAAAGTCGATTTGTGTGACTCAGTTAAATAAATCATTTTAGTATAGCAAAAATATTTCTTACTGTAAACTAACGATTAAAAAGCACATAAAACTATATATTCACTTCTTCAAAACGAAAATATATAGTGACCAATGGAATGCGACATCAAGTCAACAAACAACCTTACCAATAATATGTTTCCTTTTTATTTAAACAGTCTGCGCTGGTAAAACCTAAATTTTAATATCAATTGTCGCTAAAATGGGCTGTTTTTTTTCTGGCTTTCTAGATTGGGTACCGAATGGCAAAAGTGAATAGTGGGTTGTATTACCTTTGCAATAATCACAATACTTTTCTTTATAATTGAAAAAAAAGTTGGGGGCGGTTTCTACCCTAAAAAGAGCGATAAAGTATGCCAAACTACTCAGCCGTCGTTCTGTATTTTTTCAGTAAATAAAGAGGCTTCAAATACTGAATTTATTCCACCCTGTATTGTTTCTAGACCTAATTTGAATTTAAAGAATGGAAAGGGGAATATGTAGCAGGGTAATATTTTATAAAAGTTCAAATATTCTAAATTACCCTTAAAATGTCCAAGCCTTATTTCTTTTGTACCGTATTTGATGGACTTCGTTTTACATACAAATTTAATTTTAATCTGGCAAATGAGTTGTTATTAATGTAGTTACAGCTAGTAGGTGTAATCAACTTCACGGGCTTTTGTTGATAAAGTATGCTATGGCACCAATCACTGGCGTAGCTATATGATATTATATAGGGGAGGGCAGACAACATTAAACTTGCGACTTGCAGGAAAAATGACGCTGTTACGCCCAAATCTTGAAAATAATGTACCGGGTGGTCAAATAAGCGAGGACGTCGGCTTTATCTCGGAAACCATTAATCGTACAACTTTCGGAAAGATTTTGTTATGAGTAAAGTGGTCAAGAGAAATTGCTGGAAATTACCTTTAAGTTCCTCATTTCGCCGCAAGGGGGCACAATTAAAACTTGTTTTTTTAAATTCTAAATCTCTCCGAAAATTCCCATATTAAGATATAACTCTGATTACATCATCGGAAAGCTTAGACAATTCTGCATCATTTTGGTTTAAGGCTCATTGGCGTACCGACCTTGATAAGAGTAGGAGAAGCTATTGAAAGTGTAAACATTAAAATCGCTGTAACTTCTAAACGACATCCGATTTTACCAAATTTAAGCTTATTTGGAAAGGGAAAATAAGTGTCTTTAATTGCCGTATCCAACAGTACACGGTAGTGTTTAATAAAATTGCTAGAGGGCGCAATTTGTAATAATAACAGTTTTTTCGATTTTATCTCGAAAATATAAACCATACGGTATAACTATGACATCATAATCGAAAAGTAGATGAAATTTGCAAGAAAAGATGTGAAGACCGCAGTTCGATATCTTTGTTCGTTTCAGAGTTATTGCCAAAACAATAATTTTTAATACAAATTGCGCCCTCTAGCAATTCTATTAGAAACTATCTTGTACCATTGGATACAACAGTTGAAGGTACTTAACTTTTTCTTCGAAACAAGCTTAAATTTAGTAAAATCGGTTAAGTCGTTTAGAAGTTACAGCGATTTTAATGTTTACACTTTTACTTGACAAGAGAGGGAGAAGCTATTGAATGTGTAAACATTAAAATCGCTGTAACTTCTAAACGACTTATCCGATTTTACTAAATTTAAGCTTGTTAGGAAGTACCTTCAATTGTCGTATCTAATGATACACGATAGTTTCTAATAAAATTGCTAGAGGGCACAATTTGTGTTAAAAATTATTGTTTTAATATGGTACCTACATAATAATATAATTTAGTAAAATCGGTTAAGTCGTTTAGAAGTTACAGCGATTTTAATGTTTACACTTTCACTTGATAAAAGTGGGAGAAGCTATTGAAAGTGTAAACATTAAAATCGCTGTAAATTCTAAACGACTTATCTGATTTTACTACATTAAAGCTTGTTTGAAAGGGGAAAATAAGCGTTTTCAATTGCCGTATCCAACAGTACATGATAGTGTTTAATAAAATTGCTAGAGGGCGCAATTTGTAATAATAACAATTTTTTCGATTTTATCCCGAAAATTCAAATCATACGGTATAACTATGACATCATAATCGAAAAGTAGATGAAATTTGCAAGAAAAGATGTGAAGACCGCAGTTCGATATCTTCGTTCGTTTCAGAGTTATTGCCAAAACAATAATTTTAATACAAATTGCGCCCTCTAGCAATTTTATTAGAAACTATCGTGTATCATTAGATACGACAATTGAAGGTACTTCCTAACAAGCTTAAATTTAGTAAAATCGGATAAGTTGTTTAGAAGTTACAGCGATTTTAATGTTTACACATTCAATAGCTTCTCCCACTCTTATCAAGTAAAAGTGTAAACATTAAAATCGCTGTAACTTCTAAACGACTTAACCGATTTTACTAAATTTAAGCTTTTTTGGAAGAAAAAGGTAAGTACCTTCAATTGTCGTATCCAATGGTACAAGATAGTTTCTAATAAAATTGCTAGAGGGCGCAATTTGTATTAAAAATTATTGTTTTGGCAATAACTCTAAAACGAACAAAGATATCGAACTGCGGTCTTCACATCTTTTCTTACAAATTTCATCTACTTTTCGATTATGATGTCATAGTTATACCGTATGATTTGAATTTTCGGGATAAAATCGAAAGAACTGTTATTATTACAAATTGCGCCCTCTAGCAATTGTATTAAACACTATCGTGTACTGTTGGATACGGCAATTGAAAACGCTTATTTTCCCCTTTCAAACAAGCTTTAATGTAGTAAAATCGGATAAGTCGTTTAGAAGTTACAGCGATTTTAATGTTTACACTTTCAATAGCTTCTCCCACTCTTATCAAGTGAAAGTGTAAACATTAAAATCGCTGTAACTTCTAAACGACTTAACCGATTTTACTAAATTTAAGCTTGTTTCGAAGAAAAAGTTAAGTACCTTCAACTGTTGTATCCAATGGTACAAGATAGTTTCTAATAAAATTGCTAGAGGGCGCAATTTGTATTAAAAATTATTGTTTTGGCAATAACTCTGAAACGAACAAAGATATCGAACTGCAGTCTTCACATCTTTTCTTGCAAATTTCATCTACTTTTCGATTATGATGTCATAGTTATACCGTATGGTTTGAATTTTCGAGATAAAATCGAAAAAACTGTTATTATTACAAATTGCGCCCTCTAGCAATTTTATTAAACACTACCGTGTACTGCTGGATACGGCAATTAAAGACACTTATTTTCCCCTTCCAAATAAGCTTAAATTTAGTAAAATCGGATAAGTCGTTTAGAAGTTACAGCGATTTTAATGTTTACACTTTCAATAGCTTCTCCTACTCTTATCAAGGTCGGTACGCCAATGAGCCTTAAACCAAAATGATGCAGAATTATCTAAGCTTTCCGATGATGTAATCAGAGTTATATCTTAATATGGGAATTTTCGGAGAAATTTAGAATTAAAAAAAACAAGTTTTAATTGTGCCCCCTTGCGGCGAAATGAGGAACTTAAAGGTAATTTCCAGCAATTTCTCTTGACCACTTTACTCAAAAAAAAATCTTTCCGATAGTTGTACTATTAATGGTTTCCGATATAAAGCCGACGTCCTCGCCGGTACAGTACCTAGCTCTTGCTCTTATTTCTTAGAAATAAATATTGATAGCTATATTTATGACTTATAGGAGAGGGGGCAAATGAATAAATGCGAGTTTTCCCTTCCCAGCTATGCCAATGATAATCTACAATACTATTTTGTTTCAATAACTACCCATGCCCCTAAGAGTTGCTTAAGAATTTGTTAAGTGCAGTTGCTAACTCCAAGTAAATAATTAAACTTATATTTTAATATTTTTTTCTTAAACCTACTTACACAAGTCTACATGGCCTGCTTTATATTGAAAAAAATATATATTTTGGACTACAGGTTATCCATTCATTAAAATATGTTATCAATAAAATATCAAAAACCCTAAGAGTAAGAATTTTGTGGGTTTCATTCTCGTTTGTTTGTGGGGTTCGGTTGCGTGGCAAGTTAATTATAAAATCACGAAAATTTTTATTTTCTTACTTTTCTTATTAACTCAAGAACATCATTTGACGACGTTATTACTGCTCTTGAGTCTAACAGACGCTGAGCATCGAGGTGTCTTACTTTTCTTTTTTTCTGGATAGGTGTATACTTCTCTTTTTACGACTCTCATAATTAATTCCATTCAAATATTATTACCTTAAGTATTGGATTTCATAAAAACTCTAAAATTTGTCGACGTTATCACAATATTCATTTTTTTTTGTGTATTTTTATTAGACTCAAAAATGTAGCCATGAACTACAATTTTGCGACCTTTTAATTCTTACGATTTCAGCTAGGTACCTAGTCCTATAGTGGGGAGACAATAAAAGCTAGAAGTCCTACAACTCGTTGGTAAAGTAATTAAAACATTTTCTTCAAAGAAATAAATGACAATCAAATATTCTATTATATTGTGAATAGGGGGTGCACAAAACTTTACATGTTAATTATTAAGAAACTTGTATATCTACCTAGGTACCTATACCAGCTCTTCATTTAAAAAAATTACTGATTTTTGGAATGGTAAAAAGAAAATTTAATAAAATTACTTTCTGTTTCCATAATTAAAAACTTTTTTTGTTTAACATACACGACATTTTAAAAATTTACATTTTAACTAACCAAGAACTTTTTATGCATTTAACTGATTGATTGGTGTTCGGGACACCTGAAGCCAAGCTGATGTTCTTAATTTGGCGGTAATTACGTCAATGTCAACACCCCTTGTATGACCTGTGACGGCAATGTCATACAATGTCATAATTATTACTGTTTTTGAATAAAAGAAATAAGACAATTATTCATTTTATTTTAAAAATTTAGTGACCTTGGGCTGAATAATCCAAATATCTTGTAAAAAGAAAAACTTGTTTAGGAACATTGTTGAGAACCCATTATTTAACAAAAATCATTTAGAATCATGGGAAGACACATTTCTAATATCGATTGATAAAAAAGAAGATATTAATGTACATATTAATGCTTACTAATGCTTACCAGTAAAGGCCCTCCTACCGCAAACATGTTTTCCAAAGAACCAAAGAATTTCTTAATTTTATACTTATTTATTTCCATTTCTGAGGAAAAAATTGTGTCTCTCAAATTTTGACCTTTAACAGGAAGTCGAATATTTATTTTCAAAGATAAAAGAGTGAACTCGAAATTCCGGTTGTGGAGTTAAATATTATGGTGCTCACTAATGAAGAGTCGGAAAACAGAATTTTCAATACAGGGGAGTCGAAAAGTAACCAATTTTAATCTACAGTGTGACCAGTAAAGTCCGCATCATATGGGATTTTTTTTATTAATAGCTTTATTCAAAATTTGACTTGGGCATCAAGTTCTGCTTCGATCGAGATGAAAATTAAGCAAAAAAAAATAGGAGTCCCGTGATTCGCATTATCTGTCAAATTTAAATTTTTTGCAAAAAATAATTCAAAAGTATGGTTATTTCTGAAAGTATCGAAAAAAGTTATTAGAAAAAGTTTTTTTAAATACAGTTACTAGACCACGTGCAAAATTTTAGCTGCATAAGATAAATTTGATTTTGTAAATTGCACCACTTTTGCAAAATAAGACTCAACGCAACCTACATAAAACTTCTTAGTTTTGACAATGTTTTATTTCAGATACATTTTCTTTAAAGTATCGCCATATTAAATGTGTTTTTTTACAAAATCAAAATTTAGGGCTATTAAAATTTGGTCGCATGTGATGCAAAGTTTATTTGTTTTTGACCCTAATGTATAAGGTAACTTCATAACATAAGTAATTTTTGAAAACGTAGTTTGTGTCTGAAAGTAATACACCTTAATATTAAGACAAAAAAGAACACAGTGTCGTCAGTAAAGTGTTCATTAAGTGGAAAATAAATTTTAGTGGTGGGTAAAAAATCAAAATTATCTTATGCAGCTGAAATTTTGCATGTGGGCTAGAAAATGCATTTAAAAAAACTTATTCTAATAACTTTTTCGATATTTTCAGAAATAACCCCACTTTTGAATTATTTTTTGAAAAAAATTAAAATTTGACAGATAATGCGAATTACGTGACTACTAATTTTCATCTCGATCGAAGCAGAACTTGATGCCAAAGTGAAATTTCGAATAAATCTATTAATAAAAAAAAATCCCATATGATGCGGACTTTACTGGTCACACTGTATATCATATTTTTTTAATGCGATGCTACGTTGCTGGTTCAATAAATGATTAGGCGAGAAAATTTTCTATTTGTCCATATAGAACTTATTTACCTACAGATTTTCACAAAATCCTCCAAATATCAAGCAGTGTTACTGATTTTTGGCAAGAAGGTCGCTCACTCCCCTGAATCTAAAATTCAATTTTCCGATGATTCATTATCGAGCACCATAATATTTAATTTCACAACCAAAATTTCAAGTTTAATTTTTTTATCATCGGAGAGATATTCACTTTTAGGCGACACCCTGTTAAAGGTTAAAAATCTCAGAAACAGTAGGATACAAAAACTTTTAACAAAAGTTATAGGAAATGAAGAAAATAACATGCACAAAAAACATATATTATATAGGGTGCTCTATTTAAAATAAACAAGTTTGAGACAACTTCTGGTATAACCGGAAGTCGCATCTAGTCGCTGTTATTTCATTTGAAGAGAAAGAATCTCCAAAAACCCCATTATCGAAATTTGCCGGGTTGAAATCGTATTATTTTCCGAAATATTCCAATGGACGATCACCGTGAAATACCCTGTATGTTAATGTATATGTCACTCATGTAAAACTAGATTACCTATTTAGATGCTTAAATTGTTTAAATGCCTTAATGCTTCCCCAATATTTTCTTTAGAAACTTGGATAACAATTAGCCACAAACAAAGACCGTTGAAAAATATAAACCGAAAAGAAATAATTCTAGTTACTGTTGTCTGCCTCTACAGTGAAATTGAAAAGTGAAAGGCCTAAGTGCCATTATTCGTCAAATAGTTTTTATTATGGTTTTAGGTCCAATGTACCTTAAACTAGTTGTACAAAAAATTTCAGGGCGATGGTACTGCTAGTATGAGAAAATCATCAATCTATTTAATGGTGTCGTATTAAAAGCACCATATAAGTATTTAAAAATATTTCTGGTCTTCCTGTGAAATTTAGTTTGTGTACTGGGGACCTTTTGGATATTCCACTCTTCAATTATTTTTACTTGTAAATGAGCAGTGCGATATTTCCAATTATTTATTTTATTCGATTTTTCTTCTGTTTCAGGGTCCCTAAGTTCAATGGGAGTCAGCGTACCTTGCGGCACCAGCAACCCTCTTGAGTGGACCGGTCAAGTAACAGTTCGCAAAAAGCGCAAACCGTATTCAAAGTTCCAAACGTTGGAACTTGAAAAAGAGTTCCTTTTTAACGCTTACGTTTCCAAACAAAAACGATGGGAACTAGCGCGAAATCTAAACCTTACCGAGAGGCAGGTAAAAATATGGTTCCAAAATAGGCGAATGAAAAACAAAAAAAATACGCAACGACAAGCGTCGCAAACACAAAATAATAATAACGCGGCGACTAACAACCAAAACCATCACCATCATCCGGGCCATTTGCACTCGCAACATCACGTAGTGAATCACCACGTTGCCGCTAATGGGACTTTAAAACATCATCAGTGACCTATGGAGTTTTCCGGGGTAGTGCTCGGCCATCCGCACGGGTTGGCTACTTAAACACCCTGTTTAACTTCATTTAAGTGTCAAAGTAGACTTTTCAAAGGGTGTTTCTGAAACGAAATTTTCACAATCCCGGAAAAATATAGTTTAAATGTTTTAGTTCTTTGCTGTGCCAAAGAAATCGGTTTAATAGGAATAATTTTAAATTTATTAGTCATTTTGATCTTTTGTGGAAACATTGGTTATCACAGGGTAAGTCTTGGCATATATTATGGTCACTATATTATGATACTTTCGATCTACGTAGGTAATTTATTCCAATATTTTTGTAAAACTACATTTTCTCGACGGAATCGAAATTATTTTTTTTTTTGTAATCATTTGAAAATCTTTTAAATTTTCTAAAAGTTATCGGTGTAGGTTGAATAAAATAATTTTCAGTCCTTCCTGCAATTCCCCAAAATTGGCACACGATTTATTTTAGTTTAAACAGAAGATGCATCATTAAATTATTCTATTATTACTACGGGTCTAGGAATTATTTTCCACAGTGAACTATCTAGATTATAAATCTATTAGCTACATTTCAAAATATAATGTTTCCCATAATACAGGGTTGTGATAAAAAAACGAATCAGCCTTTACTAAAGAGTACCTACCGTTTACTTGATCACGAATCGCTCGAATACGTCAATTTTATCTTTTGGGAAAATAAAATGTATACAAAGTGAAACAAACTACGTGAGTAAACTTAATTTTTTTTTATTGAGACATATTGCATTTTTTATATTTTCATATTTTACGATCCATTCTGGACATTTTCATAAAATATGTGCTATCCTACCTAAAATAAATGACTTTGCCGTCATCTAAAATGTTTCTGATTCCTAAAGTATTAATCAAACAGACAACATCAAATAAATGGCGTTAGATTGTATTTAAATACAATTTTTCCAGGTCGGTGGATAGGTAGACGAGGCCACCTAGATCGACCGATCTCAACCCGCTCGATTTTTTTTGCGGAGCTACGTTAAAAACTCTGTTTAGAAAGCTAAGGCCGACTCTAGATACGGTTTAAGGAGTCTATTTGACGAGTAATACAAGGAATCTCTCCAAGTAGTACAAATGTACAACAGGAGTTAGTAAATCGATTGGTTACTGCAAGATAGTTGGTGGAAATCATTTTCAAAGCTGATCCGTTTCTTTATCTCAACCCTGTAAATGAGAGTTGCCATTTCAACGGCATGACGTTGAAATATTGTGCTTCTTAGTTATTTAACTATCGCATAGTAATTATGTGTTTCATGGTGACTTGACTATCATATCTGGCAAAAAAATGGTCTCAAATTAAGAGGAAACTTATTAGGTACTTTCCAAATTTATTACTTTCGAAAAAATTTTCTATTGAAATATTTTTTTTTAAATTATATTGACTCAATAAAGATGGATAAAAATGGATATTAAATAAAATCCCGATACAATATTAGGTTTTTGGGCTGAGCTAGATAATTAAAATAACGGTGGAACAATTTACTAATGTCTGATGTTTTTTTTGTTTTAAACTAGCACTAAATTGTTTATGTACAGGAAATTAATCAAGCAAATCTTTTGTTATTTCATTTATTTTATTCGTTATTTTAAAAGCTTTTTATTCTCAGAATGAATAATTTGAACGTTGAAAAATGTTTTACAAAAAACCTACTGTATGATCAACACAGTGTATAAAAAAAAAGAATTCATACAATAGTGATTTTGTAATGAAGTAAAGCGTAGGCTAATGAATCTGATCGTGTCCGTGTATATAATAACCATCGTCATTTTTCTATACTATAAGGGCTGTTTATATTAAAATCACGAAATAGACGATAGCTCTCCTCTATGTTTTCCTAAATAATAAGTTACATAGTTAAGCAAGTCTACTACCATATTTCAATAATTAATGAAATACTGGTTTTTTAATCCTGAAATTGAAAATCTCACCTCAAGTTACCAAAATATCCACAAAAGCACCAAATCGCTAAAACAAAAGACTTTTGACAGGGCTTGTGCAAATCGAATAATGTGTGTGCAAAGCACCAAAAATTTCCATTCTGAAGTAGTTTTAAATATTTTTTTCATAGGTTATAGATAGACGATTCATGTGTTTGAATGCGAATTTGTACGAAATTAAAAAATAAACTTATATTAAGTTTTAATAATTGATGTTTTACCTAAATTGTTTTTAATTTTTTGGTCGTGTCGTTAAGGTTTGACAAAATTTTATTCATTTGATCTGCTAAATCTAATATTGTATTTAAACCATAACCAACAATATTTTCCTTATGTCCAGTAATTTAAATAAATAAAATAGTTTTCTTTTTGAACTTCACGAATCTGTTATTATTTAAAAATAAAAGATTCTCAATTTTTAGAATACCTACTGATTTAAAATGTTGCCATTTCTTAACTAACGGCATCTTGTATTGTTATATTGTTTTAAAAATAAATTACAGTGCAATTTTATTTTTGTACTTAAATTTTACAATGCTCTCTGTTTTATTATTAATTTTATAGTTGTTTTCTAAATTTTGTTAAACATATATTTTGTTGCCAGAAATATTATTATGTCGGTATCGATGAGAAATTCCAGCAACTATTTTTAAATGTTGCCAGCAACTATATTTTAAACGTATGTATGTAGGTATATATTTTATGTAAACCGCTATTTTATATGATGGTTAATCTACGCATTCATATAGAAATATTGATTTTTTAAAAATCTGTTGTCTGATATTTGCTGTGAGTTTTTGATTAAAAAAGTTGTTCTCAAACCGTCGTTTGTTTTAAAATGGTATAGGCATTACTTTCTATTTTACATTATTTGTGTAATAATTATATTTGTCTATTTTTTATATTTTATTTTAAATTATTGTAAAATATACGAAACATACATTGTTAACGACGAAAAAGTATAATTTACAGTCTTTAGTTATACATTGCAAAATGCATATAGATTGCTTAGCTAGAAACGTCTTGGAGAGGCAATATTTGGTCTAATATAATTTTAGAGACGTCATGGGAGAAAGGAGGCAAATTTTCCTACCAACCCGCTAATAGCTTGAAAATTTTTTTAGTTCTTTAAATTGAATGTAAGTAAAAAAATTGATACTGAAAATATAGCGCCGTATTGCGATAGGTGCATGACAACCAAACAACGATAAATGCATACTTCAGCAATCACAATGTTTCAATTACATTTTTTCTATAAAAATATGTTTTATTAAGCAGATGGTAGCGGGGAACAAAATTTCAAAAAAATGCTTTGCTAAATTTGTAAGAACTATAAAAAATTGTGTAAAAGTGAATACAAATTTCCGAAAAGCAACTTTTGGAGTATGCTCCCTACTAGGGTGTACTATACGTGTCAAAAAAAAAATCGTTTTTCAAATCGGAGCTGCAAAAACATGCTTTACTACTTAACTAAGAGCCATGTGAAAGATGGTTTTTCTAAAATTATGTTTTGAGGTGTCCCAAGAATTTTTAAAATAAAAAAAAATCGATGATCATGAAAAAAAAATATTAGTTTTTCAAAACGGAATAGCTGCAAAAACCTGCTTCACTACTTAACTATGCGAAAGATAATTTTTCTAACATTATATTTCGAGGTGCCCCCAAGGTCTTATATTTAAAAAAAACATGATTTTAATTTAAATTATATATATTTAATTATAATATATAATATTCCTTTAATAAAATAATCAAGTTAAAAAGAAAACAAACTCTTTGTCAAAAAAAAGTATACAAACTAAAACTGAAATGATAATTTAAAATAAGCATTAGTTGCATAAAAAAATTAGTGTTCAATTTTCGCGAAATTTTTCTAATTTAAAAAGGCAAAAAAGCTTGGGGCACCTCGAAATATAATGTTAGAAAAATTATCTTTCTCATAGCACTTAGTTAAGTAGTGAAGCAGGCTTTTGCAGCTATTCCGTTTTGAAAAACTAATATTTTTTTTCTTGATCATCGAATTTTTTTAATTTAAAAAATTCTTGGGGCACCTCAAAACATAATTTTAGAGAAACCATCTTTCGCATAGCTCTTAGTTGAGTAGTGGAGCATGTTTTTGCAGCTATTCCGATTTGAAAAACGATTTTTTTTTCGACAAGTATAACTTCACTCCACCGTACTGCCTACCCCTAAACGCCGCTATGCCACTGTATAGAAATGTTGCATTTTTAAAAAATTAATCCATATTGATAACTCCATTTTGAATTACTGTTTGTGTTCGGAAAATCTATTCAATCTTCTTTTGTGCATTTTTATATTTTAAATTAATTACTTACAGCCGTATTCACTAAATGGATTGAAATTTAAAACCGTCCAGAGTCCAGATTTAAAATAACAAGTGACAGAATAAGTCAACTAAGTCCTCTATATATTGAAAATATTTTTTCGATTTTGCTTTAAGTAAATTCAGAATAAAAAAGTTTTTTGGCAACAACATCCCGGTAAAATTACTTATCTGTAAAACGATTAATTTGCAAAAAATCAAATTAACGCGAAAACATCATGTAGCTTACTAAATTTAAAACTCTGTGTGAATACGGGTGTATTTTTAATCTTTAAAAAATAATGAATCAATTAAAGTTGAAAAATTGTAAATAATATTAAATAAAGCAATAAGGAAAATAATAAATTATACCATTATTAAACTGATACAGACTAAAATATAGTGATTGGTAATTATATTGATAATTTCTTTTTACACATTATTTATATGAAGTTACGGGAAATTCTCACTCGATAATGGTAATAATTTCTGAAAAGGTGATGATCGAAGAAAAACTTAGACTTAAGATTTTGTAAATACGTCGACTGTCATTTTTGTCACTAGTTGGTAATTAATTGGTATGTTTGAAATGTAATAAGTGTTGCCTATTTAGCCTAAATGTATAGTAAATTATTAAAGATATAGAAAGCTTAAATAATATTCGCCATATTTCCTGTGTTACTTAAGTTTTTCTGTCCTTTTTCTTAAAATACTTGTACATATTACTTGTTAGGTACCTGTATATCTGTAGCTTATTGTATACGGTTAATATAAAAAAAATTTGGTTTGCCAACAAAATATTCTAAAAGGGTTTTTAAAATATTAAGGAAATATAAACAAGTTTTGCAACTAAGTTTATACAGGGTGCTCGAAATTGGTGCTGACAGTATTACGATCTCGGGAATTATAAGAGATAGAAAGACAGTTAAATGGGAAAAATTTTAGGCAACTACATTAGCAGTTTATTGGTGCTTGCGAATCGATTCTGGTTTTTTGGTTTTTGGGATATTTTGAATAAACAAAATGTTTTTTAATTACAACGTTTCGGCTTCCTGGAACCATCATCAATTTTTTTTATAACCGCCATATTGGATTTTTGATTTATCAAGAAGTAGTTAATTTTTCCTATAATATGATACTAAACACTATTATAAATTAAAAATTTATAACCTCAAACTAACTAAAAATAACATTTTTAGGGAACATTCGAACATCTTTGGCAACACCTACATATCCGAACTTAATAATAATATCTATTTATACTATTCTTTAATTAAGGTGAAAGCGTTATATTTAATAACAAACTAATACTAAGGTTCAAAATGTCGACCATTTTTTTCAATACATCGCTGACATTTTTTTTAACAGATCTGGATTCATGGAGGATTGTTATTACGGTTAATATGACTAAACATATCCCGAGTTCGTTGTTTATAAACTTGGCAGGTATCAGGGGGATTAAATTCGTATGCCTCATTACCCATAAATAGAATTCTAATGAGGTAAAGTACGGGGATCTAGCAGGCCAGCGCACGGTGACACCGGAAGATAGGTACTAACTTTTCACCGAAAATCTCCACTAAAAATGTTTGTACTTGTCTGGACTTCGGTGCGAGGTAACCATCTTGCTGAAATAATGTAATGTGTAATATGTAGGTATGGAATTTTCCTTAAAAATGTAATTTTAAATTATTTTAAGGTTATAAACTTTTAATTTATTATATAGTCTTTGGTATTATATCATGGGAAAAATTAGGTAATTTTCGATAAATAAAAAATTTAATATTGTGGTCATAAGAAAATAGAAAATTGATAACTGTTCCAGAAAACCGAAACGTTATAACTTAAATACTAGTAGTAGGCATGTTCTATGTAAAAAAGTGCTATAAAAATATGTTTACAGATTTAAAAAATATTGGGAAATAACATAGTAACAAGCGATCTAAGGAAATGCGACATTTTAGTTCATTCAACACAACCAGAATCGATCCGCAAGCACCAATAAACTGCTAACATAATTGCCTAAAACTTTTTCCATTTAACCTTATTTCTAGCTCTTATAGTTCCCAAGATCGTAAGACTATCAGCACCCATTTCGGGCCCACTGTATACATATTTTCTGATAATAATAATATGTAATTACCTTTTTTAACTACCCGCATAATATATTCTAAATCGAAACAAAATATTATTATGTGCAAACATTTTGCTTATTATTAGTCAAACAGATGAAATAAAATAAAATAATTATTAATTAATATTTATTTCCAAACTCTTTTTATTCACTGTTCTATTTTTGTTATGGTAGTACTAAATCCACGGTGGTGTTCCAAATAAAATAACCTACCAGGTATATATTTTTTTAAATTTGGAAACCACCTAACCAAATTGTTACTTATATTATGATATTATTCATTTGGTCTTGATCTTAAAAAGTTTTATTTAATTTATTAATTATTTTTAAAAACGAAAACTTTTAGTAGGTACACTAAGGATGAGACTAAGATAACTGCAATATTTTCTATTATTAACCTTTGAGCAGTCAACATCTCAATAAGGTATCCCTGTAATAGGTGTGTAAAGGTTCAAAATTCTTTTAAAAATCCTTCTCGTTATTTTTATTGGTAGGCCAAATTTTTTGTGACATTTTTATTTGGTATAGTTATTGTACCGCTTGGTGTATTGCCATTAAACTTACTGTAATATATCGGAGGAAACTTCTCTAGAAAACCGAATTTTATTGTAACTATAAACTCATATACTAACCAGATCCTAATGTAGTTTTTTTGTCAAGTCTAGTGTCAGAAGATGCTTAGAAGTAAAGACTTTTTTTTGGAAAAATTTGGGCAATTCGAGATTTTTAATTAAAAGTCTATATTAAATTAACAAGTAGGTACCTAAATTAAAAGTGCAGTTATTTAACAGTTGCCAATATTTCTCAACTCCAGCTTATCATAGATTTTTTAGATTCATTTTTTGGATTCTACTTTTATTTTAGCTGCGTAAATTTAGTATATAACAGTTATTTTTCAAATAGTTTTATTTTTTCTACTTGATAATATTATAAAAGTTTTTAAGGTTTTTAATAACTACCTATATATTAATACATTAAAAAAATAAGTAGTTTACTGGTCCCTTTTGGAACTTTTAATCAAATAAATTTGTAGATAAATTTGATTGATTGCACCAATTCATAAATTTTTTATCTTTGCTTTGCCAACTTTTTTCCAAAATGTATAACTAAGTATAAAAGGAAATGTACATAAATAAATAACTCGATTTCAGAAATTCTGATTAACCTATCTGACATTTAAAGTAATCTTAATATTTCTAGTAGGTATGAGATTTTGTTTCGAAATAAAAAGTATCAATTTCTTTATAAAATAACTGCAAATATAATGATCTCTAGTTGGTGGAATAAACTGTACTACCTATATTTCAGTAAATAAAATATTTGTTAATTTGGCCCAGAAATTTTTACTTAATATAGCCAATTTTTACACAAACAGAATAGTGTATTTTATAGATAATATTGGTACTATTCTGGTGAAAAAAAAATAGCAAACTTGGTTACGCAAAAAAAAAAATTTAATGCGGGGACTCTCAAAGTCTGATAGAACTTCAAAAATAAGTTAACAAAAAGTGAAGCTGCAGAAAATGTCTTAAAAATTGGATAGCAATGTAAGTCAAATTATAAAATATGGATAGCCAATAAAGTAAAGTCACTAATGTTAATAGTAATTAAAATCAGATATTTCGTTTGGAGAAAAAGATAACGACTAATGGTCTTATTTTTTTATTCTGGCCTGATATAACATGTTAGTTTTGTACATTTTTAAATCTTTAACTTGTAGGTAACAATTTTTATAATTTGTTGATGCAACGAAGTGTATTTCCTTTTTGTCAGAATATGCCTCAGAGGCTTTTAAAGACATTAGCATCAAGAAGAATGTAAAGAACTAAGTATCCCTGGGCAAACACGTTTTCATAGTATTCTACACAAACTGGCTAGAAGATTTTCATTACTTAAATGCATAAACAATTTATTATTTTGCTTAATGTGTAAAAATTGATTATAATTTCAACATAGTTCTTTCCAATCATATACCATTTTATTGCAGATGGTTTTGTAAATAATTTTAAAATCTTAAGAACACTCTAAACACAACAATTATATTAGTTGATTATAATTGTTAATATATTTGCTGATTTTACTTAAAATTGTAGAAAAATGTGCTATAATGTATATAGGTACATAATAGGGATTTACATGGTAAAATCTTTACATTGTGTTGGATTTTTCACACTAAATGTACTAAGTATAAGCATGTATTATGTAAAATGATATTAATTTAGTGCACTACTATAGTTTATAAAAAAATTTACATGTTCTGATGACTTAAATTGTCAGGACATTTAAAATAAAAAATCAAAATAAAATGAAATTTTTTGCATATTTTTTAAAAAATCCCGGTATTTGTAATTAATTATCAATGGTATACCATAATGCATTAAAATTAGGACGTCTCTACAGTGTAAAAGTAACATAAAATATTTTTTTTAGAATATCTTATCTTGTAACATACATATACACATATTACACTTTTAAACCTATTAGATCCAGTTAAGGATTATTAATTATTTAAAACAATAAAATCATAATCAAATTTTTACTGTGTAAATCCCTAGCCACCAAAAAGATATTTTAAACGTAGTTTTTTACCACTCGTTTTTAAAAGTCAGTTAAAAATATTTCTTTGTGTATTTTTTAATTTTTTTTTTGTGTGATGAATTAGTTATCTTCAATTTCAGCAAATTGGCAATAAAGAATAACGCAAGTACACTACAGGAAAAGCTAAAACAAATAATTATTTAAAAAGAAAAGAAAAAACTAAAAGTCTTCATCTACAAAATTTAATAGAACAAAAATTTGTTCAGAGGTCTCCACATGTTTCGAAGGTAGAAACGTTGATCATCAGGAAACAGGAAAATGTATTGCTGATGGTTTTAGCAGAAGAGAAAATGATAAATGGTATAAAACCTTAATGAAGCTTTTATGGAATTAAGAATTGGTGTGTCGAAATGACATAATGTGAAGAAAAATAGAAATAAGTTAAAACATATGAGTATGTGAAAAAGTCAGTTAAAAGGGTCTAAAACAACCAAATAAACCGGGGAAGCAGAAAAAACACTTTTAAAAAGAAGATGTCAAAAGGGTTTTTGTATAAAGTACATATATGTCTGTAAGACATTGTAAAACATAAAACTAGGGTTTATACCATTTATCATTAAATTAATACATTTTTCTGTCTCCTGATGATGAATGTTTCTACGTTCGAAACATGTAGAGACCTCTGAACAAATTTTGGTTCAATCAAAAATGGTTTTTCTTTCCTTTTCATACCTTCTACTTTCAACTCCACTTTAAGCATGGACTATTTCTTCAAATAATAAATTATTTACAACTATCATTAAGTTCTGGAAACTTCTGGCAAATAAATGTACATAGTTTTGCCTTTTGAGTTATAAGATAAAAGTGTATCTACCCATTTTTCCATACTTTTATATTTTATTTGTTGTGTTCAAAAACCTATTGTTGTGTTTATGTATTTATGATGTATACACATAAATAATTATTGAGTATGCCTTATGTGATTTATTACCCACTTCACAAATTGGTCGTCATTTAGACGTTAAAAACAAACAAAACGCCATTTAGGAAAATAGGTACTAATTTGACTCCCTAAATACAACTTTATTATGGATAAAAAGTATTCTGAAAGTTACGAAGAGTGGAAAGAGAACGAAAACATTTAGCGTCATGGGGTTTTTATATTTGGTCGAAGTCGAGCAGCACCAATATGTTTCTTTTATAACACAACATATTTTAGACAGACGGGATCAACAACGGTCAAGCAAAGATATTATACAGTGTGTATCAGCCAAAGGGAATAAATTCGATAATAAATATATGTGGGCGTGTCCGAAAAAACGCTCGGACACGTCGATTGGTATTTTTAGTTGCGCATTTTTTTCAATAAAAACTTTTTATACGGGGTCTGTCATGTAACAGTCGCCAATACCAACTTTCTTATTTTAAATGCAAAATTCTATATGTTATTCAATTTTTGTATTTTTTAGAAAATTTTAGGCATATTTCATGTACCGGGTGGTCAAATAAGCGAAGACGTCGGCTTTATCTCGGAAACCATTAATCGTACAACTTTCGGAAAGATTTTTTTATGAGTAAAGTGGACAAGAGAAATTGGTGGAAATTACTTTAAAGTTCCTCATTTCGCCGCAAGGGGCACAATTAAAAATTGTTTTTTTAAATTCTAAATTTCTCCGAAAATTCCCATATTAAGGTATAACTCTGATTACATCATTGGAAAGCTTAAACAAGTCTGCATTATTTTGGTTTAAGGCTCATTGGCGTACCGACCTTGATAAGAGTGGGAGAAGCTATTGAAAGTGTAAACATTAAAATCGCTCTAACTTCTAAACGACTTATCCGATTTTACTAAATTTAAGCTTATTTGGAAGAAAAAGGTAAGTACCTTGAATTGTCGTATCCAATGGTACAAGATAGTTTCTAATAAAATTGCTAGAGGGCGCAATATGTATTAAAAATTATTGTTTTGGCAATAACTCTGAAACGAACAAAGATATCGAACTGCGGTCTTCACATCTTTTCTTGCAAATTTCATCTACTTTTCGGTTATGATGTCATAGTTATACGGTATGATTTGAATTTTCGGGATAAAATCGAAAAAACTCTTATTATTACAAATTGTGCCCTCTAGCAATTTTATTAAACACTATCGTGTACTGTTGAATACGGCAATTGAATATACTTATTTTTCCCTTCCAAACAAGCTTAAATTTAGTAAAATCGGATGAGTCGTCTAGAAGTTACAGTGATTTTAATGTTTACACTTTCAATAGCTTCTCCCACTCTTATTAAGGTCGGTACGCCAATGAGCCCTAAACCAAAATGATGCAGAATTATCTAAGCTTTCCAATGATGTAATTATAGTTATACCTAAATATGGGAATTTTCGGAGAAATTTAGAATTTAAAAAAACAATTTTTAATTGTGCCCCCTTGCGGCGAAATGAGGAATTTAAAAGTAATTTCCAGCAATTTTTCTAGACCACTTTACCTACTCATAAAAAAATATTTCCGAAAGTTGTACGATTAATGGGTTTCAAGATAAAGCCGACGTCCTCGCTTATTTGACCACCCGGTACAATATCCTATACATATCTTTAACTGTTTCGGAAATATTAAGTGTTTTCAAATTTATTGCAAAAATTAACAACACACTCAAAAACTAATAAGTAATACTTTAATTTCTTGATAATGTAAAAAAACAAAAAAAAAAATAATGTAGGATATGTTGAAAATGCTCGCCGCGAACGTCTTGGCAACATCCTAATCATAAATAGAAATTTCTTCTAATATTACTGAACATCTCAGGCGTGACCGATCTAATCACAAGCGTTATTCGTCTTCTTAAGTCGAGGGGTTTAGTTTAACATACAAAATTTTTGACATAACCCCATAAAAAGAAGTCTAATAGCGTCAGATCAGGGGATCGTGCTAGCAATTCCATCGATCCACGCCTCCCTATCCACCGATTTGGAAATACTCGGTTGAGGTACTGTCGGACATTTTATCTGGTAACGGGGAGGTCCTCCATCTTGCTGAAACCATATCATATTCGCTGGAAGTTGTGGGCTTGCTGGATCAGGATATAAGTTTGTCAAAGTTGGCAAGACATTATTTTGGAGCAGTGCTAATTTCTGCCCAAACATTAACCGTTTCAGGATATTGCGTATGTTCTTCTCTAATCCAGTGAGGATTTTCCGTAGACCAATCGCGGCAATTCTGACGATTAGCATGACCGTGAAGTGTAAAGGTGCACTCATCCGAAAACAAAACATGTTCTAATTGGATCACATTATTATCTAACATTGCCATAATTTGTTCACAAAAATACGTTCTCCGTCATGAGTTCATGAGTAGGTATTATTTTATAGGGATACATTTTATTTTCTTGTAAAGTTCGAATAGTCGATGAATGACTAACATCGAACATTGGGGCTGTGTGTCGACTAGAAGTATGTGGGTTTTCCCCAAACTTAAGCATAATATCTCAGTTGGTATCATCACTTATTACATTGGCTGCTGTTCTATTACTAATTTTCCCTTGAGTTATATGCGGCAAATTTGGAAATTTTTTATGAAATAAGCGAGCAACTTCGATTTGTATCCGTGTTTTATCTCCATAACCAATTATCTGTAGAATTATTATTTTGTGCATTTCTGTTAAATAAACCATTTTTCTGATATGCAGTTAACGAAATTCAAACGACTCTAACACTGACAACTACTGTCATGCAGAAAGACAATAATTTGCTAAGGTCAGGAGTTTTAAACATAAGTAGGTAAACGAAACTATTTATTACCTTTTTTTATTTCATATCATCTTAATCTTAACATAGTATAAAACAAAGTCGCTATCCTGTCTTATGTGCTTAAATCTTTAAAACTACGCAACGAATTTTAAAGCGTTTTTTTTTAATAGATAGAGTGATTCAAGAGGAAGGTTTTTATGTATAATTAGCTACCCGCCCCGGCTTCGCACGGGTGGAATTTCAGAAAGTGGCATGCTGGGTACTAATATATCGGGTTTGTTCGGGTTGCGGGTTGTGCGGGTTGCGGGTTGCAACGCATGCCGGGTACACGCTAGTTAAAAATAAAAGCTAAAATGCAATAAATCTGAAAACACTTAATATTTCCGAAACAGTTAAACATAGGTAGGTATAGGATATTGTACATGAAATAGTTCTTAAATTTTCTGAGGAATCCAAAAATTGAATAATATACAGGATGTTGCATTAAAATAAGAAAGTTGGTATTGGCCACTGTTACATTACATGACACACCCTGTATAAAAAGATTTTATTGAAAAAAAGGCGCAACTAGAAATAGGTACCAATCGACGTATCAGAGCGTTTTTTCGGACACGCCCCCATGTATTTATATCGAATTTATCTGATACACACTGATACAGGGTATTACAAAACTAAAATTTACGATTAAGTTAAAAAAAATTTAAATAGGACAAGAATTAACATTTTAAAAATTCTAACATACATAAAAGTGACAAACATTCATATCACAAAGCGACATTTTAATCAATTAAGTAAATATTTATGTGAATAGGGCCATACTTAAAAACTACTATTGGTGCTGATAGAATAAGGCCACACCATTAAAATTGACAAGAACTTTGGCTTTTCGTGCTGTCCTGATGGATCGGAAGCCTTCGGATGCGTTTCGTTAAAATTCGAGCCCGGAGGACAACTTATGTCGCATCACAGGGTAAGAGAATTGAGACGATGCCTTTTGCTGCCCTGTTACCGGCATGTTGTCGATTTGAGGCCCATGAATGGTTTGATAAACAGAAGGTTCTTCTGAATGACGCATAATCTATTTTTAAAGAAGAAATATTTATAATAGGATAAAACAATTCAATTAAGGTTCCCAAATTATTAAAAAAAAATATTCTGATTCCCTATATTATTTTTAATAGGTACAACAAAAATACCGGAAATGGTGGCTCACTTAGATCACTGTCCAAAAGAATTAAGAAAAAATCATTGTAATGTAGATCAAATAATGGATTTGATATTTGTAAAATGTAGTTCAGAAACTAATTAGTAAAAAATACGATAATCGATACAAAAATATACATATATACATAATAGAAGCGGGTATCCAAAGCTTCACTCGCGCATTTCAATAATTGTTATTATAATAAATTCGCTATCGAAACAAAGCTGCGGTTACCATACATACTATCCAATAGAATCTTGAATTGGTAAGCCCATATTATTTAAAAAAATAAATTTCTTTGGTGTTTTCCATACATTATTTCTATCTTTTTCAATAAAAATTGTATTTATCTCCCAGCTTTGTTAATGAAATCACATTACCTTTCCATGGCGTCTAAAAACACCTTAGGGGTAAAATTTATTGAAATCAGTCAAAAAATATTTTACCAATATCGATAAACTTATATAACCCCTTTTCATCCATTTAGGGGCAGACGTTAAGAAGAAAAAAGATTACTTATATTTAGACAGATTTAAAAAAAAATAAGTAATACTTATTTTATTGATTGTAATTATATTAGATTATTTATGCCGAGTTTCAGAAAAGCCCGTCAAAAAATATATTTTCCTATATACATTTTTATAACCGCGTTTTACCCTATGGCGGTCGACGCGACGTTCAAAAAATAAGAAATACCCGTTTTATTAGTTGTTTCATTCCACCTCTGAGTTTCAAGAAAGCCTGACCAAAAAGTACTTTTCCAATAAAAACTTTTATACTCTCTTTTCACCCCTATGGGGGCCCATTCCAAAAAAAAATTAGTAAAATGGGTTTAATTAGGTATTTGTATTGTAGAGTAATTGTGCTAAGTGTCAAGAACATAATATTACAAAAAAATATTTTTCCAATAGAGATTTGTATATTATTATCCTCTTTTCACCCCTTTAGGGACAGATTTTCAAAAAAATAAGAAGTACTTGTTTTATTAATTGTGTTTAGAGTATTTATGCTTTCAAGAAATTCAAAACCAAATTTTAATAACAACATAAAATACTTACCTTTTTTGACTTTTTTTTCACAGCACAATAATCTACTGGAAAATCGAATGAAGTTTTTATTTCAAAAATTCACAGCCACTTTGTCCAAAAAGTAAATATGGTAATTATGAGATTATTATCAATTTTAGGTCATGTATTGCTTATAGGGGATACCAGGTCTAGTATAGTCACAATTTTTACATAAATATTTTTATTATAATTTGAGAAGAATTGTGGACAAACTTTATGTGCTATTATTAAGATTCATGTTTTGGAAAACTATAGAAAATTCTTCCGCTTGTAACTATAATTTTTCAATCAATTTTAATTTTTTAAAAATTCAATGACCAACACAAAGTCTAGTGATGAGTATTTGATGCAACGATCACTGTGTCAGATTATTCAGTCAAAGTAAAATCAAATTAATAAAATTTGGCATTTCGAAACACGCTAAAAATTCAATAAACGATGCGTTGCCAAGTCATCCTATATTTGATACATGCGGAGTTGCTGGTCATAATATGGGACAAGCGGCCCCATATAATCTTTTGAGGTTAAAATAACTGCAGAAATAAAAGAGATTAAGAAAAAACGAATACATCAAATCGTAACTAAATAAATCTCAAGAAATATTTATGTTCTAATTTTATGGTTATTTTTCATTTTTCTTAGAAAAAATATCAAATTTATGTAGTGGGAAAAATTTACTCACCATTAGCTATTACCAGGTTTACCATTTACTAGGTAAACCATTAATCACCATAGTTACGTTCATTATAACTGCCGTCGGTATTTTCATTAACGAGAATATTTGCATTTGACAATTGCCGGTGTCATATAGGGTTGCCAAATTGTAACCGTTGTGACAATCAACCCATGTGACTATGAGCCCTGGTCTCCCCTACTTTGTTTCGTTCGATAGACAATTTGCAAATGGTATGGTAAAAAATATGCAAGGTGTTCCGTTTAATAAAATAATATTTTTCTCATTTATCTGAAAACGCTGTGTTCAATAATTGTTTTTTTTGCTTTCACTATCTTAATTAGCAGAAAAAATGTTGCTACTTTGTTAATTTAAACGGCTTTGTATCTACATTAACAAAAGGGTTAGCACGAGGGGTGTCTCACTAGTCAGAATTTGTACACCTACTGCCAAATTTGGCAGGACTTGTCGTTTTTGCCCTTGTCCTGCCACGGTCCTGCTTGTCCTGCCAGGGTCCTGCTTGTCCTGCCACGGTCCTGTTACTGTCCTACCACGGACACACAACTTCTAAATATTTATCTTCTTTCTTAACAAAGAAATAAACTCGGAAATAAACAATATATTTTATCAATAACTTGCATGAACATAATAAATGAGACTGCAAACTTGACTAGTTGACTGTTGTGATTCACCAGTGTTTACAACAGAACTCAAACAGGAATATTATGCGGCGACGCGCGCCGAGAACTTTAAAAACTGCGACGTCTGTTACACGCACTTCCATTTATACTTTCAATTAATAAACAAAAGCAAACAAAAACATTTTTTGCTTCCCGCTATTTATCCCTACTCCTAAAGTTATTGGAGAAATCTGATTGGATCTGAAAGGTACTGCCTGTCCTGCTTCGATCCTGCCACAGTCCTGCTTCGATCCTGACAGGTCCTGCTACAGTCCTGCCAGGTCCTGCTACAGTCCTGCCAGGTCCTTCTACAGTCCCGCCAGGTCCTGCCACAGTCCTGCCACGGTCCTGCTAAGTCCTGCCTTAACATTTGTACACCTACTGCCACAGTGAGACACCCCTCGGGTTAGCAATAGTGCGCATGCAGTAAACTGGGTACATCCTGTATACAAGAAAATTATGGTGTCAAACTAAAACTAGAGAGTTTATGACGAGGCCGCATAATAGGTAAGTTATGGCGAAATAAAAATATAGGTATTCTAAAAATCGAAGATGGCTGCTATAAGAAATAGGAAGGGAAGTTCTGGTAAGTGGGTAGCAGTGACACCTTTTGGTATCTAATATGTTTACTTTGAGGATTTTTGAGAAAATCCCGCCTTTTGTTCACTATAGTTACGCCACCTAGCGGTCAATTTAGAACGTTAAAAATAATTTCCAGCAATTTCTCTTAGTAACTTTGGTAATAAATATTTTTTTCAGCAAGCCGTACGTTAACGGTTTCTAATAGCGTTTTCGGTTTACAACTCTGGGAGTGCTCCGAGAGCGCTCTGTGACGTCATCGATCGGCCCGAGATTTGCTGTCACTCCGAAGGCGGTTGCCCTCGGACGGAGTGTAAATTGAACGTGATTGAGCTTGAAAATATGACAGATGTCAACATACAAAAATAAACAGTTCATTTTCAAATTTAAATCTACTTAAGGTTGAATTCTCAACGTCATTCAATCTATTGCCAACCTATAACCTATTTCGCGTTGATTTTTTGAGTTTATTACTTTAATAACTAACATTTAAATGAGGAGCGATCAGACAAAAGCAGATAAATCCATTTTCAACGAAAATCAGTTTTATACCGGATTCTCAATTTATGGGGTCAGATAAATCCATTGGCGAGATCAGATTCAAGCTAAATCAGATATTTCGTATTAAAAATAGCGTTCGAAAGTAGCCAAATCAAGCAAATGCAGATAAATCCAAAAAATCCTGTTTTTAATTCACGTTTCAGGCAAAACAAGATAAATAATTCGTTTTAAAATCAATTATAATGTAAAGGTAATAAAGGGAGGTGATCTATTTGCTATAAATAGCATCAGTTCTGGCACCAGCGCAACCACCTGCATGCCGTTTGTCTGCAAGAAATAATATTTTTGGTGAGATTCTATTATGTCTACGAATGTGCATCGGTATACTGATATGAATTTAGTGAAAGAAAATGAAACGGAACAAGATTGCGACTGTCTAGAAGAAGACATCGGGATGCATATCTAACAAATTATTTAAATAAAGGAAGCTTTTTAGAATACCTATTATTTGTAATATAAAAAGTTCATTGTATGTAAATTTGTCAAATAAAATATTTTCGCAATACCAGTAAACATTACAAAAACTTACAAAAACACCATTTTTACACACATGTTCATGATCCTAAATATTATAATTAATATTTTTATAAAATAAACAATCATACAATAATAGTGTATATCTAAGTTTTTTTAATAAATTTTTTTATTTCGATTTAAGCAAAAGAAGTTAAATCCACTTTATTCAAGCAAAACAAGATAAATCCATTTTTTAAATCGCGATAACTCTTACAGAATGCCTATTATTTTTTATATTTTCATAATTTCAGGTCCTTAACTTAAGCTTTATTGAATGCATTTCTCATTTTTACAATATATCAAAGGGCCGCTAGATTAGCAGTTTTTTATCAATAGCTCAAAACTATGTAAAATGGATTTATCTGCTTTTGTCTGATCGCTCCTCAAATATAATCAATATTGTCGGTACATTATTTAGGTAGTATCTGATATATTACAAAAATATCAATGTATTTCATTGCTAATTTTGGGAGAATTGTATAGTGAAAGAACAATGAGTGACAATGACATAATAATGTTAAAAAAAAATCTTACCCGATATTTTTCGCTATACAATTCTCCTAAAATAAGTTATGAAATTCCTTGATATTTATTAAATATGTCAATTATTACCTATAGAATATCAAGTCGATACTAATTTTCTTTAAATTTTGTATAAAAGCTAGAAAACATAAATAAACCTATGCGAAATAGGTTATAGGTTGGCAAGCATGTTGATACTCCCACCTTAAGCGCGTTTATATCCAAATAATACCTTATAAATTAACACGCTAGACGATAAACAAACACAGAAAACACAACAAACGAGATTACACATCAACAAAAGAATAGAAAATGGTGTTGGTTTGCGGTTCTGCGCAAGCGCTGCCTCTCTACTCTGTAAAAATTTTCAGATCTAAAAAGAGCACTCTCAAACTGATTCAGAGTGACCAGATTTGTAAATCGAACGTGCTACTCCGAGTGAGAACAGTGGATTTTGATAACCGAACACGCAAATCTCGTGGAGAGCACTCTCAGAGTGCGCGAGAGCAGTAAATCGAAATCGCTATAAGATACAGCAGGCGTCCCTTTTTAGTTGTACACCCCATACAAAATATACAAATTTATGAGTAATAGATGTGTTTTGGACTTCCATTGCCTTTAGTTTTTTATATCACAACGTTTCAACTGGTAAGTATCTCTAGGCGTCTTCAGGTGAATACTAAACAAGTTACAAAGCTACGAGCCTATTTATACTACCTAGGGGGGGCGGAGCTAGTGACGAATTCGGGTGCAGTCGTGAGTCATCTGCTTACGTCACCATGATTATTCATCTGCTGACTTCATCCGCTTACGTCATCACGTTTGCATCACTACTCAATCTGAGCCTACACCTATTTAACAAGGGCTTCCAAATGTTTCTTATATCTGCAGAAGGTTTACTGAAACAGTCAGGGTTCTGGATTATGACAGCTGCTTCTTTGAATTTTCTCTTCCGCCAATGCTCTTCTTTAAGTATAATTTTTGCGTTTTCCCATTGTAAATGATGGCCGTGGGTCCAAGCGTGGTCTGCTGCACCGGATCTGTTTGTTTCTCCTTTCAGTGTGTGGTTTCGATGTTCTTTAATCCTTGTTTGGAGAGGTCGTAGAGTTTTACCAACATAGGATTGTCCGCATTCGCAAGGTATTCTGTATACACAATTCTTCGTGTCCTTTTGATTTGTTGGTTTTGTCTTCGTCAGGTGGCTTCTTAAGGAATCTTTGGAAATAAAGACTGTTCGGATGTTGTACTGTTGTCCTATCCTTCGAATTTTTTCGGAGATTCCCTTGACATAAGGTACATTCATGGTGGGTCCAGATTCATTATCTTTGTTCGTTCTAGTTTTGTGATTTTGACGCTTTTTGATGGCCTGATCGACTAGTTTCGTAGGGTAATCATTCATACCAAGGTCTTGCTTGATGTTGTTAAGTTCTTTCGTCAAAGTCCCCTGCGAGTTGCAAAGTGTGAATGCTCTATCGACGAGTGTTTTGACTATTCCATGTTTGGTGCTGTTTGAATGGTTTGAGGCGTAGTTAAGATATTGACCTGTGTGGGTTTGTTTTCTATATACCGATGTTTGGATGGTGCTCCCGATTTTCTGTACTACGACGTCTAAGAACGGTAATCTGTCGTTATCCTCCTTCTCCATGGTAAACTTAATTGTAGGTGCCAGGTTGTTCATATGTTGTAGAAAGGTTTGAAGTTCGTCATCGCTTCCATTCCAAATGATGAATGTGTCATATACGTAACGAAGCCATAGCTTTGGTTTAATATTCGCCTTGTCTATCGCCTGATCCTCGAACCATTCCATGTAAATGTTGGCTATTACTGGTGATAGGGATGAGCCCATTGGTAGTCCGTCCTTTTGGCTAAAGAATATGTTCTTCTCCTGAAAGTAAGAATTATTTAGGCAGCATTCTAGAAGCTCCACTATGGCATTGATGGGTAGCGACGTTCGTTCTTCGAGTGTTCGGTCTTCCCCAAGTTTTCTTCTAATGATCTGCAGTGTTTCCTTCACTGGGACGTTAGTGTAGAGACTTTCCACGTCGAAGCTTACCAATCGGTCCTCTGGTTGAATTTCCGTTCCACTTATCATCTCGACGAAATGCTGTGAATTCTTTACATATGATGCGCTGTGTCCCTGGAGCGGTTGTAATATTGGAAGCAGATACTTGGAAAGTTCGTAAGTTGAAGAGTTTCGGGAGCTTGTAATGGGTCGTAGAGGCATGTTGTGTTTGTGTATTTTTGGCAATCCGTATAGATGTGGGGGTTTGCTGTGATGCGGTGTTAAGCGTGTTCGTGTCCTTTCCGGAATGTGTCGTTCATGCTTCTTGAGTGTTCGGTATACTCTTCCCTCAATGGTGGTAGTGGGGTCCTTTGGAATGCTCTGGTAGTTTCCTTTTTTCAAGACTTCTTCGACTTTTTGGTTGTAGGTGTCCACATCCATCACGACGGTTGCATTTCCCTTGTCTGCGGGTAAAATCTTGATGGTCGTATCCTTCCGTAATTTGGACAGGGTGATGGATTCTTCCTTGGTAATGTTTGGCTTCGGAGGTTTTGATTTCTGTAAAACTTCTCTCACTCAGCTAATTTGGGAGCACATTAGGGCCTTGCTGGCGTTCTTTAAAATCTTCTTCGCTCGTTGACCTGGAATAGGTGATTTGATCTTAAAACCGTCAGGAATAATTCCTTGGTCTCTCGCTTGTAGTGGGAATTTAATATGCGTTTCTTCTCTGGTAAATGATATTTTTTTACTTTTTTTGTAAATTATTTAAACGATCTAAATAATTATTATTATCTGGGAACTATTTTTAATGTTTATTACGGCCTACACTGTTAGAAATCCTGGACGTGAGAATTGAAAAAATTTATAATCAATTAAAATAAATCAAATTTAACTTAAAATTTATAGTTATTTTAACTCTTTTGTGTTTAGTAAAAATCGGATTTTAAGAACTAACTTTTCTGGAAGTCGTTTTAACATAACAGCTAACTAAAATTAACATGCAATTCTTTTACGGTTCAAATGAATCAAATACTAGTAACTTTGATAAAGTTTATAATCATTATCAATATCTTTTTTAGTTAAAATTTTAAGTTAATACTAACATAAAAAATGTGTCAAATTAACTAATTAAGTTGTAATTTTTACTGCACAATAAAATCAGATTAATGTCAAAATAGTAATAACATATTTTATGAGTTACTGATTGACTGAAGCGGTCTTAGTTAAATTGACAAAAAAACGGGAGTGGACTTTCTGGGACATAAAAAAAAAGTTAAATTTGATTCTTTTCTTTTAACAGTGTATCTTTGGGAAATCTGGGGTTGGGCGACAAAATACACTTATCAAAAATTAAAGTATTTTGGAACATTTGTTGTTCAGTAGTGATTCTACTATTATGTTAAGATTTCTTTCTTTCTAATTATTGTTTTAAAAGGTCCAATCATTTACTGTTAGGATCTAAAATATGATTATCCCCTATGCACTGCGTTGTCATTCATGTTTTTTTTTAATTTTTTTTTTGTGATTGATGTCCTATGTTATTTTTGTTTTGTTTTGTAATAGTAATAATGATAATAAAAATAATATTTAGTCACTATATTTTTTTTTCGTTTGTCGACTTACTTACACAATAAAAATTCAATTGATTAAAAGCAAGGGATGTCTGATTCTGATTTAATTTCTTTGATTTAAATTTTAATCAATTTGTAAATCAATTGTATGAGTCGTATTGTTATTTACAAATAATATTCATATTCGATTGCTTTAAACCGATACTGATTAATGGTATAAAATATGTTGACCTTTTTAATTATGTTTAATTTGAGGGATTTTGAAATGCCTTAAAAGCTGCTGACGCATGCGTAACACGCAGCACTTTGATCCTTTCATCAGTCGAAAGTACCATGCCATAATTTTCCTGTGGCAGTCAGTAGTTGGTTTTGGACGGTAAGTGTCGCTTGCACGGTGCCAGTTGAATTTGTCTTTGTGTGTGACATAAGCAAGTCAGTGGTTGTAAAAGCACTAAAGGCGAGTTTTACAGTACTGCTACTGCAGAAAGGCTTCCTAAACTTCATCTTAAATTTGTATGTTTATCTGTTGCATTTGCCTTCCATGCAGGGGTTTCAAAACTACTCACCTGCCTATTGTGTCTAATGTTAGGATTATGCAAAAAAATCGTTGAAATTTTCTTTTGTTTGCATAACCCCAGCAACATACCTACTCTTATCTTAAAACAAAATAAAAACGTTTTTTATTCTTATAATCTTTCCTAGAGTCCATCAAAACTGACACCCTAATTTAAGGACCGAAATTAGTATATTACATAACAATTGTTGAAAGTGGTATTATTCAAACGAGGAGGTATTTAGCACGAGGCGTTAGCCGAGTGCGGAAATTCTCCGAGTGTGAGAAAATCACTTTCACACGAGACATGTACACAATTTTTCCTACGACCATACAATATAATCAAAAAGAGTTTGATTTGTTTTTAATAGTTTGTAGGTATCACCATTGTGTTAATCAAATTTTTTCAACACTAGAGTTGAAAAAATAATTTCAACTCTAAAGTTGAAAAAAATAAAAACAATGCCCACCCTTATCACCTTTACACATTTTAACTTACCTAGATTTAAATAAAAATAATAACTTTTTCTCCTATTTGCTTACGCACATCATACCTACTATCTATGTAGGTACAGTAAATAAATTTCGTTTCTGAACTTTTAGCTGCTTGCATTCTTTTAATAAAACAATAATATAGGTACCTACGAAAACAACATAACCTCAACATTTGCTCAACATTATAGAAAGATAGAGATTGAGTTAAATATCAAGAGCTTGTTAATTATAAAAGTTATATCTTTTTCGATTTGTTTTAAATATAGCTAAAATAAATTTAGGTTAAGTACATAAAGCACATTCACGTGTACCATATCCTGTAACATTGTATGGATATTTTTTATCCGAGATAATGGCAAAATTAAAAATCGGTATTTCCTAGGGTATTCTATTTCTGCTCTATAGCTGCCCCTTTTTTTTCTGTGGTTCAACTCAGTTGACATGTAAAATAACAGTTGGTGGGTTGCCTGACATATTTTCCCTTTACCTCGTAAGTATTTTTCCTTTCTGATAATATTATTTTTATCATAAATAATACTCTTAGGTTCCCAAAAATAACGAAAAAAAGGATTTTTTTTTATTTGCAGTAATGCCCTAGTGTACTTTACCCCACCCAGCACCCCAATTCACTCCACGTGTTCCGTAAGTTTAATAATTCAAATAAATAGTTTTGTTGTCCAACACCTGTTTAAATTAAATATAGTGTGCTTTGTATTTCCACACTCGTGTTGAAATATTTTTTTTCAACACGCGTGTGATATTTAGCACTTTCTAGCCAAGTTAACCGTGCTGTTATTGTCATTTTCGTAGGTGGTCGTAGGAAAACTAATGTTTATATACTAGTTCAGCCTATACCAAAGTATAGGTTAGGAAACCATTTAGGGGCGTCGTTAAACATCTCTGAATATTTCCGATAAGCTGCTTAAATTTAATCAAAAAATGATATAAGATTAAATAAAAAATCGAAGCCAATTTTATCATTGATCAAAATATTTAATATAAATTTATTAAAATATAATCAGTGGGAATTCTTACAATTTATTAGTTTTAAATAAGATGGCTTAATCACGGACTCTTTGATCGAATGAGTAGGCAGTATGATTTTTTTTTAAATCAATCTGGCGTGGGCCTGGATTTATTCAGTAAATTAAGAAAATACAGAAAAACTTGAACTATTTATTATTGCAACGAGCTCTAATGTATTGATCAGGGGCGGCTCGTGGTATTTGAAAGTGGTGAGGCACAGTTGAAATTTTTTTTTATAGCAAGGTTAGATTTTAAAGTTAGTCTAGTGGCCACTCTGCTTCGTCAGTTGTGTAATACCTAGGTACCTACCTTTTGTAAAAGAAATTATAATATTAAATTAAAAAAATTAGAATATAGTTTGTAAAGCTAGGGCTATGAAGTGTTTTGAAAGCTCCGATTTGATTTCCCCACCCCACCGATAGTAACAAGACTTTTACTCAAATCTGGAACAGGTCGCTTTACTTCTTTTACTATGTACAATTTATCTTCATAGGAATTACTTGAAAAATTCTGCTCATTTACTAAAAAATTAACAAGATCACAAGTAGGATTGCGAATGTTTACATTTACCTGGGGAAGTTGTGACGCTGTGCTAGGTCCCGCTGAATCCATTTTTCGCTAATAAGCACAAAACAAATAAACTAATAAGTAAATATTTTAGAAAAATCACTGCCCACTGTTGGAAAAAAAGCAAAACAAAAATCAGTACGGAAAATCACAAAAGAATTTACCGAAAACTATAATAAAATACAATGTAGGTGTAAAAGTCAAATTCACTATGTACTCTCTAAACTCTAAACTTAACAACCTGTTAATCTAATAATAGCATTTCTCCAAATTCATCTAATAGATTAGATTAGTCCCCCCGCGTTCGCATTAAATTTACGTAGAGAGTTGAGGCTGGCCTCAAAAGAATGTTTTTATGCGCTATTTAAAGCTAGATTCGACTGGACTATTACGGTATCATACAAGACATTAGATATTTTCACTAATACGCTAGACAAGGAAGCGGGAGGCCGGGCCTCTAACCATGCATATACGACCGCATGCAGAAATGAGATGGATGATATAAAAACAAAACACGCAACAGATCAGGAAAGACAACGAAGCGCGAGACCGGCTTCTACCATATACGACCGCATGCAGAAATGAGATGGATGATAGCTGATATTTCTAGCGAAGCGCGTTAAGATTGACGCTGACTGCATTAATTCTAATGGATATATATTTTATTCAAATAGTAAATTAATATAAATGTGTAATTTATTTAATTTGCAAAATTATTGGTGAGGCACTGCCTCACCTGCCTCATAGGAGAAGCCGCCACTGGTATTAATACTTTAAGATTTGAAACATAATTTCAAAGATAATTCGTATATTAGGTCCAGTGGCGTGACAAACACCTCCGCAGACCCCGCATCGCGGGGGGGAGCCCGGCCAGCCGGAGGGCCCACATTTCATTTCATAATTTTATTTTTTTATATACATTCTGAGAACTTAACTTCGTTAAGTGAAGAAGTATTTATACGTGAAAGCGCGGAATTTACAAACGATATACCATAAAGTCTTATCCATTGACTTTCCTAATCAAATTTTAAGCCTCAGAAAGTGACTTGGATGATAGAGATTGGTGATGTTATTTCTAACTTTACCAGTTAGTGTGGCATCAGCGGAACGATCTTTTTCCAAACTTAAAATAGTAAAATCCTGTTTACCTAACACCATGGGACAACAACGCCTTTTGGATTTATCTTTAATCAATATGGAACACGAGTTTGTTGAAACATTAAATATCGATGAAATTATGAACGATTTTGCAAAAAAAACCCTCGACGATCTGGTCGTTTTGTATAATACCTTGTATAGTACTTAGTGACATCATGTATATGCAAACTTGCTGAGTATTTATGTGTTTTACTGTTTTCTATCTTTTAGATTTTATGAGGCTCGATTACTGCTACCCCCGTTACTACCATACATGGTAAGCAACATTGTAAGTAGTGTTTTAAAATTTAGATTCTGCATCAAGTTTGCTGGAATATTACGTATAATGACTTAATAACTACCTATGTTATGTCCATCAGTCAACAGTGGCGCCGGAACTTCGGAATTGCTCTGGGGGCTTGGAGCCCGGATCTCAACTAGGGTTGCCAGATATGTTGAAAAAAAAAACGGGCAAAAGGATTTGCGCCAAAGGCGCAATTCCTCCTTTTCCGAAGGCGGTCTTTTGCGCCGCAGGCGAAAATTTTTTTGGGTGCCACGACCTTTTTTGGATAAAATAACCGTAAAGCTTGATGCGCATATCTGACATCACGGCTGCCAACGTGTAGAAAATATAGATCGAGCGGATAATTAAAAATAGCCGTGGTTTTGAAAAAAATATTTTTAAAATATTGCATTTTTGTATTATATTTTAGACGACTTTGTCTTATTTGCTACAAAATCCGAAAAATCACTAAAACTGGGGCATTTAACGAAAGTTTTCACTAAATCACTTTGGATTGGTTTCGAAATCATTAAATCTAGTGAAATTTCACCAGACCTGGCAACCTTGAGACAAGGGACTTTCCAAATTCTCTACGTGCTCTCAGCAAAGTGGCAGACCAGGGTTGCCAGATCTAGCAAAATTAAAATTTTCAAAGACAAAATAATTTTTTTCTAAATATGATAACCTGCTAAATTAAAAAAGGAAACGACAACTGCAGATAAATTTTATAGAAAAAAATTAAATTATCAAATCTCAAGTAACGCACGTTCGCAAACGAATTGCTATTAGTATCATTATTATGTAAACGTACTGTGGGGGTTAGGCTATGGGGGCTACGCCCCCAAAGAAATATAGCTCTGGGGGCCCAAGCCCCTAGAGCCCCCAACGGAATCGGCGCCTATGCCAGTCAACCTATAGGATTATAAAATAAATTCGAATTGTTTGCTGTTTTAATAGTAGGTACGTAACGCATAATGTGGCCTTCAGCCTATTAAATTATTACACGATTAACGAAATTCAAAAATTCATAAGCCTGAACCTTATAGTAGGTAATGAAAATAAGAATTATCATTTTCCATTCGTTATAGAGAAAACGTTTGCTGGGGGGGCCACTCAGGTTTTGTTACGCTACTGATTAAGTTAAGTATATTAAAACTTCGCGTTGGCACACCATTTTACTTGATTAAGAAACTAATAACTAAGTTACACTAAACAAAAATTAGTTTTTGTTATTTATTTTAGACACGTTTAGTATAGTTAAAGAGAAGATGTTAACTCAGGGACATTGCCTTCAGACAAAGCTAATAATAAACAATATAATGTGTCTTGTGGGGAGACGAAACGCAATATGCATTATGTATCAAGAAAATAAAGACGTTACCCCTGATTTTTCTTGTCTAATTCGTTTGTTTGAGCATGGCGTTCTCAAGTTTTATTGGTTTGCAGGATTCCCCCACGATTCTAAGAATATTGTTGTTTTATTCATGACTCGAATATCAATGGAAAAGAAAATAAAATTTTCTTGGATTCCATGTTTCTGTACTTTGCTGATTTTTTGAAAAACGTTACCTTATTTACTGAATATTGATTCTATGTTAAGAGACACAAAATTAAAATAACTCTGTTTTGATATGATTTAGAAATTTTATATTAAATTGTTTTTTTTAAATTAAAGAAATATTTTCCTCGTCTTTGATTTGACAATGAAAAGTAACTAAATACTATGTTTTAAATTATCTACCTCTGGCCAAGAACCATTCGTTAATATAGTTATGAAAAAAACATTAGGTAAATAACAGTAGCGTTACGAAAAAAAAACATAGTTAAATACCGAAAAATATAGTATTTATTTTGTTCATTAAATTTAAACAAGAAAAATTACATTTTTCCCTACTATTTCTATCGACCGGTATTTTTGCTTTATTAAAAAAAAATGTAATTTATTACCTGATACTGTAACAATATTATTCGGAACTTATGTATAACTTAATATACACTTTAAAATAGTCAATAAAAACTAGGGTGGCCATTTAAAGAAATTATCGTCTTATCTCTAATTTGGGAAAAATGTACCAATATTTTGTTATGTAGTTTATAAGTTTTAAATAATAAAAACAAGATGAGTTAATATTAAAAAATCTGATACCGTCAATTTATCAAGAGTACCAAGGTTACAATATTCGAAACTTCAATACTTATTCATGACTGTTGGAATAGTTGATAAAATAAGTTTTCTGCAAATACGAGTAAGTCTTGATGCCTAAGAAATTGCGATAGGGTTGTAATTAGGACAAATGTTTAATTTTTAATTCTGCATCGAATGACATAAAAAGATACAGGGGTTCCTATTTAAAGTAAGAAAAAAAAAATTGCTTTAAAGTTTTCAAAGTTTGACACTAAACTTTGGACACCCTGTACAATTCGTATTGGTCAAACTTGGTTAACGAGACTGTTAAACTTTATTTAATAAGTATCTTTGTATAATTTTATTAATGAGGCATTATTTTTATTTTTTATTAATTTTTAAAACCAGTCAGTGGTGCAAAACTGATATATTTTAGTTTTTATTTTTTTTTGGCCTATAAGTAATACTGAATCGATTTTAATTAAATTTTGGGGGTATGTAGGTAATTATAGGAGGCACCCAAATAAGTAAGAAAATATATGGCGTGTAATCTAAAAAAATACATCCTTATGACGTCACACTTTTTTGGACACCCTGTATAAAAAAAAATATTTTCCTGAAATGCGCCCCAAGATACAGGTAAGGTCTGCAAAATATCAAAATTCTAACCTAATTACTAAGTAAGCTATAGAATAGGGAGGTGAGGTGCATGCAGGACCCTGTATATAGATACATAATATTATATTGTAAAATTATATTGTCAATTATATTAATTATTAAAAATATTGTAAAATTTAATTTAATCAAAGTTGCTCGGAATTTTCTTTACTAAGGTAGGTACCTAGTGTTAAATAATACTTTACCTGAAGAAATTGGCATAATATTATGTCTCGTAGCATGGAGCCTGAGGGCTCAAACATGGAGTTTGTAGGCCAAACCAGCAGAGGTGGCAACCATAATAGTATTAAATAACACCAAAGATTACATAGAATACTAACGTGGAAGGACGATTACAACAATAAATTCACAATCTTAACAGAACCTATTGTTTGTGACTTTCTCCAGTTATTGTCGTTAACCTAAAATAATAGGATTTAATAAAAAAAAAAATATTTTTCGGCAACCGTCCGGGAAGTACCCACTTCCCGGACGCTTTTCCTTTGAGAAGTAGCATTTCTCCAGCCTAGTCCAGGAAGTACGTACTTTCTGGACTAGGCCGGGAAGAATCACATCAATATTAGCAATTGTTCGAATTTTAATATAAATATTAATATAAATAAGAATTAGAATGTTTCTGTTAGTACCTATCTTCTGTTCGAATTTCAATATTTAATACAAATAAGAATTAAATTTTCGAAATTTTGTTCTACAAAGAAATAAGTATAATAAAGAAATGTGTCTCATTGATTTGTTATTCTACACGGTTGCCGAAAAAAATAGTGTACGCAACACGTCCGAAAACAGTTTTTTTGGACTCGCAGACTTCCAGGACTCGCCTACGGCTCGTCCTAGAATTTTGTCGACTCGGCCAAAAAAACAGTATTTTCCGGACTTGTAACGTAAATTACTATACTATTCTCGTGTCAAAACTGTCAACTTCATTTTCTTATTTTGGCGTCTTACCGCTAGAAAATAGACGTTGAGATGTTTTGCGGATTTTAAACCAATGTGGAAAATTCGGAATAATATATTATCTACTTTTCTGACTGTAGGGTTAAATTTTTGATTAGCTGCCAGCCAACAACTTTTCTTGAAATCGACTTTATGCGCCGTCATATATTGGTAAATCCCTATTAATTACAAATTGAGTTAATTTAAGCTCAAATAAAAACCCAAAAGTTTGGCAACAACGTATTACTCTAGAGTAAAAATTGGTGTATATTTTCACGTGGTTTCATTAAGGCACTCGCAAGGAACCTGATGGATGATTGGCTGTCTCGCCCCCCCCCCCCCCGGCGTAAATAACTGCATCAATTTTAGCACCATGTAGACCATACCTATAGCACCCAAGTTACAGAGCTAGCACCATGGAAGTATTAAGCACTTTTACTCGGGAGGGGTCTAATTGTAACGCTAGCCCGCCCCTGTGTCCATAACTGCGTAAAATTTTAGCATCACCATTTAGACTATACATATATCTACCACTACCTAGCACCCAGATTATCACCATAGTCGTTACGGATTTATTAAGCACGTTTAGCGGGGGGGCGGAGGGGGGCTAATGTAACGCTAGCCCCCCGGTCTCCATAACTGCGTAAAATTTTAGCACTATATAGACCATATCTATAGTACTACCTAGCACCTAAATTATAGAGCTAGCACCATAGTACTGTATCAAGTGCATATTAAGATACCTATACATACATAAGTACAAACTTTCAGATTTCTATTCCTTGTACAAAGCCCGCACAAATTGAAGAGTTGAAAGCACGAATAAGACATGAGTGCATGTATGTTAATTTCTCCTGAAATAATTGAAAATGTTCAAAACAAGTTTTACTTGCGTTTAGGATATTGGCAAATTAATAGTGAATGAACAACATTTTGAGCCTTTATTGATGAAAATAAAGATGAAGACAAGGTTTTTTTTTTTCAATTAAATAAACATTATGTTTAATATCTCAACAATGAGAGGGACTTAAAATGTGTAATTTGATATTTATGAATAACTTTTAAAATAGTCCATAAAAAGCTAGGGTTGGCATTTAAAAAAATCATTAATATCGTCCTATCCCTATATATTTTTTAAATATCACAACTTAAAATGTTAATACCCGTGCCCAAACGTTTAAACTGTACAGGATTTAGTAAATTTATTCCAATTTGCAAACTCGCACCGTATAGTTCAACACGTGGACCATATACTGACCAATATTATCCTGCATAGGTCAATATATTGACCGTGTGCGGGCCGCAATAATAGCTGTCAGTAATAGTTGAACACAGTGATGGGTAGTCACGGAAATATTATAACGGATACGACGATTTTCTTTAAACCTAGCAGGCAGACGTGGCAGATTGCACATATAACTTTAAATTTATGTGCTATTGAGAAAAGAAAAAAATATTAGATTTATTACCTTAATTTGACGGAACAAGATATTTCGCATAAGTAAATAATTTAACGTCGTGATGCCATCGCTAGTATTGAAAGTAGTAAATAAATTAAATCAGCAAGTTTATAAATGTGTAGTAACAATATATTTTTTTACTTTACATCAAATTCTTAGAAATCTGCATACAAACATGATTATTTTTTAAGCCAGAACCCCAGACATAAAAGTGATAAATAATTGGTGGCTATGGACCATTTAGATAATGGAGCACCACGCTGGAAAGGGCATAAAAAATCATACCGACACACCACCCATTCCATAAGAAGAAAAATAAAATTCACCTTTCAAATAAGGGTACATGATAACACAGACAAAGAGATTGGCTCTAGCACTGGTTGAACACAAAACCATTTTTTTAAATGATCTAATTATTATTTTTTAAGTATAGGACTTTGTTGCAAAGTAACGAAAGCACTTACACATTTAAAAAATCGATTAAATTTTAAATCAAAATACACTCAATGACTCGGTACTAACTAAATCCAGGTCCACACCAGATTGATTTAAAAAATTACCTAACTCTACCGACTGATAACATTTAAAAATCAGTGATAAAGCTTTATTATAAATTTTTTTTAAAAACTGATAATCAATTTATATTAAATATTTTAATAAATAATGATAAGATTGGCTTCGATGTGTAATAATTTAATCATTTTTCATTTAATCTTAAATAATTTTTTTATTTAATCTTAAATAATTTTTTATTTAATCTTAAATAATTTTTAGCTAAATTTAAGAAGCTTATGGACAGTATGCAGATATATTTTAAGACGTCCCGAAACAGTTTCTTAAACTACCTATACTTTTATATCGGCTGAACTATTTTAATCAATTTGTAAATAAGTTGTATGATTTATAATTAATAATCATATTGGATTAATTCAAATCGATACTCATCAATTCTATGCCAACCTTTTAGATCATGTTTGATTTGATGGATTTGACGCATGCGTAACATGCAACATTTTAATCAGTCGGGAGTACGACCCCATAATTTTTCTGTGGCACGTCAACAGGTGGCAATTAGGGGGGTGCAACAAAATCGATTATTCGATTAGAGATAATCTTTTTATGGATTAATCGAAAAAAAAACTATTTTTTGAATAATCGAAAAAAAAATATTTTTCAATTAATCGATTATTCCAAAAAAAAATCATTTTACGATTTTTTGATTAATCGATTATTAAGTAATCGAAAAAAAAAAGATTTTTCGATTAATCAAAAATCAAATCAAAATCGAAAAAAAAAAGAATATTTTTCGATTAATCGATTAATTAGGTATTTAAAAAAAAAATTGCGATGATTTGATTAATCGATTATTAATCGAAAAAAAAACTATTTTTCGATTAATTAATTGACCAAAAAAACTATTTTTCAATTATTCGAAAATATAGATATGTTTATTAACTTCGATTAATCGATTAATCGATTATTATCTTCGATTAATCAGAAATGATATATTGATCTCGATTAATCGATTATGTTCAATTAATCGGTTATTCTCGATTAATCGGAAATAATCGATTATTTTCAATTAATGGATTATTTTTGATTTTCGATTAATCGGATGTAACTAACTATTTTCGATTAATCGGATGTAACTAACTATTTTCGATTAATCAATTATTTTTGATAAATCGATTATTTTCGATTAATCGATTAGTAGGATATAATCGATTATTTCACAGTAGGTACGGCTACTGCAGAAAACCTTCCGGATCTTCATCTTATGTTTATGTGTTGTATTTGCCTTCCAGTGTTACAACTCGCGCTTATACATTTTTTCTAATAAAAGGATTTTGACAAAAAAAGAATCTATAAGTTAAAGTTTCCTTTTTTCCAGATCCCATCAGTAACATACTTTTATCTTACAACAAAATAAAAACGTTTATGTTTCTTGTAACGTTCTCTTGTTAGCGTTCAGCAAAACTGACCTCCCTAATCAGACATTTTGGAGAGAAGCTATTTTGTGTGCTATCCAGATTCGTTCCTTCAACTTCGACAGACAGCGCCTTTAAAACTAGTTTATGCTAGTTCAGCCTATACAAAATGAGGGCATCTTAAGATATCTAAATATTGTCCATATGCTTCTTAAATGTAATCAAAAATGATTTAAGATTAAATAAAAAATAATTAAATTACACATTGAAGCCAATCTTATCATTATTGATTAAAATATTTAATCTAAACGGCTTATGTACTGACTCTTTGATGTCATCAGTTGGCAGAGTTAATATTTTAAATCAATCTGGTGTGGACTTGGATTTAATCAGTACTTTTTTTTAAGTTAATTTGAATTCAAAATTTAATCATTTCTTTTAAGTGTGTAGGTATATAGCTTCTCTCCAGAATGTGTGACAAGGGTGTCAGTTTTGATGAACGCTAGGAAGGAACAACCTTTAGAAACAATAATTTTTTATATTGTTTTCAGATAAGAGTATGTGGCGGATGGGTTGTAAAAAAACGGACTTTATCTTATAGTCTTTTTTTTTTGTCCTTTTATTAGAAAGAATGGGTAATGGGTACGCAGTTTGGAAATTATTTGAAGGCAAATGCAACACATAAACATACAAATTTAAGAAGAAGATTCGGAAGGTTTTCTGCAGTAGCAGTACTGCAAAACTCGCCTTTAGTGTTTTTACAACCAACCACTGACTGACTGTCACCTGTTGAGGTGCAACAGGAAAATTATGCCAATTACTAAATAAATTGCTAGTTACTAGAAAAACCCATTATTGAATCTGTTGATTAATACATCACTAAAATATTTATTTTAGTCTTTTAGTATCCCATCCTCCTGCATTATGCCATTAACGGCTTGTTTAAGCATATTAAATCAAACCATTTATCAATATTATCATATAATAGTATATTTTAATAACATCCAAATTAATCTCTGATTTTCCAGTAACAAACGAAACAACAGAATAATATATTCTAAATCTGTTTAACCCCGTTTAATGGAGTTCCCCGCCCTGCAGACAAAAATGTCATGTTAATTCGCACGATAGCTGCACCGAGCGCGGGGAGAGGGGCTGTCCCACCGATCCGTGGGGATGTTTACGATTTACGAGCGAGAGACCTGCCCTCGTTGTCGCTAATGGAGTAAAAAGAGACGGAAAATAGCCGAACTATCCGGATATTAGAAGAGTTCGAATCCGAAATAAACGGTGTTGCCAATTCACCCGGTTTTGTATACTAATATATTTGTTATTTCGTTAAACAATGGTAAGTGAAGCTTGTTATATTTGTCGGTTGGTGGGATGCTCTAAGGATGTGTATAATACTGTATAACCCAGTCTTCATTGTATAGCAACTTCATGGACTTTCTTAACCCCTATATTTTCTGGTAAAAAAGAAGAGTCCCTCATCACAAATTTTCGAACATCTTTCCTTTAAATATATTAAATCGTCTAAATACTAGTAAATACTACTATATAAGATTTCGTAGATTTCCTTTAGCATAGTTTCCTATTTTTTAAAGGTGCCTTTTTCTAAATCATTATTTAATTCCTGCTCGTTTTGCTCTCCGATTACTTTCAGAGCGCTCGCAAATTACCCTTTGTTGATCTGTGGTAGGGACACTTCCCGAACAACCAGATGGCAACAGCTGATACCGATGAATGCATTTTTGATATTTGTTCATTCGCTCTTAAACTTCAGAAATATTTCTAAAAAGGAGAAATAAAAAGTCTGTCTAAAACACAAACATCGTTGATATTATATGGGGATGTCTTTACATTAGAGTAAAAGATCAAAAGGACATGTTTCAACCATGCATGGAGAAGGTCATCATCAGCGATTAGAGAAAAATAAAAGTTGAAAAGCTTTACGACATTATAACAGCTAGTTCGATGTACAAATGTGAGAGCTAGTCTCAAAGGAAAAGCAGTTCATAGAAGTTCTCCTTTCTAAAAATTGAACCACTGAGAGAATGGTCTACTTCATGAACCCATAATTAGTTCTGTTTTTTTTTTTAAAGAATGGCCTTTAAATGATCTTGTATTGACACTTCTTAGCAAATTACTATTTTTGAAATGGGTAGATATATTAATTTTCATGCAGATTTATTCATAATCGAATGAATGTTTCTTGAGCATCAGAGAGGCAACTTATTTGCCTCTCAATTCTGTTAAATTATAGATCCTCAAAATAGATATAGATATATAGATAGATATTGAGGTAAAGCAGAATTATTGATTTTCTGAATCTTCAGTAAGTACTTATATATTTCGGACCAGATCATTAAATATTGCATGTAGTATAAACATTTATAATTTTAGAATGCAAAATTTTAAAAAACTGAAAATTTCGAAAATATTTTTTTGGTCATTGTTATTGTAATTGATATAGTATCTAACTAAAGAAAATACTTACCGATTGTTTTACTGATTACTAATTAATTAGTATATATTATTATCTGTGTTTAAGTTAAATTAAATTATAATTCCCCAATGTCAGCATATTCAAAAACAACGCTAAACGCTGTACTATCAATCGCAACGTTTAGCTTAAAAATAGAAAAATGCAACTACTTCCTGGAAGTCCTAATGAAGCACACTATTACTTCACATCTATTTAAAGAGGCATTAACGTTACGTTATTTATTGAAATATTATTGATAAATTATTCTCAAAAATCTCCTGTTTCTAAAAATATTTGGCAGGTAATAAACAATACTAGGTATAGACATGATACCTTGCAACGAAACGGCAGATTCCAACAGCTCCAGTAGTCCTGCACATGGACTCTGATGAACAGAAAAGTCATTATCGAATCGCAATCGCGAATCGTTATTTTTATTTTAGAAATCTGGTAGACACCGATCGCTTCTTCTTTTCTATTGTTTTCGTCCTTCCCCTCCAGCCCGGATGCGATTTTACAAAATATAAACTATTACAGCACAAGACACGCCCCCAATTACGAAATAACAAAATATAATCGGCCTCAGCACAATCCTGCAAAATCTAATCGTTTGCAGCACAACGTGGCTGATCCATATAAATAAATCTTGATGAAATATATTTTTCTTAACAATCCGCACGAGTCCCACCGCCTGACGAGTCCTTTTCTACAAATTCCGTCGAGAAGGTATATTGGCAACCGGTTTGTTCGTTGTTACCCAGAGCATTTTTTTTCCACAAATATTATTTTATAAAAATAAAATTTAAAAAAATGCTCTGGGTAACAACGAACGTTGTGCTGCAAACGATTAGATTTTGCAGGATTGTGCTGAGGCCGATTATAGTTTGTTATTTCGTAATTGGGGGCGTGTCTTGTGCTGTAATAGTATATATTTTGTAAAATCGCAGCCCGGATAGAATCGAATTGAAACGAAATTAAATTGCAGCAGAATCACATTCCGCATATAGAAAGAATAAAGACAACCGACTAGACAAAGATGACCTTCATGTCGCCCCGTCACGTCGAGTATTGTACCTTAACCTCTTACGATTTGTAATTTGTGTTAATTTACTGTGTGGGAATATCGTTAAAAATATTGCTATACAATGGAAAATTTTGAAAAAAAAAGGCAAATTGAGATAACACGCCGTTCCAAATGATATTGACGAAAATGCTCGCGACGCTATTTTAATTAATGATATGCCCCTAACATTTGCGATAACATTTTAGTCGCTTATTTTACCAATAGTTTTATCCCTAAAAACTTTGAAAATAATATACCTACCTAAGCCGTCTTTAAAATACAACCATACTCGCAAAAAAAGGAAAACAACGTTTCAGACTTGTTGAGGTTAGATTTTTGAGATTTATAGGTCAATAACTATTAAATTTTACATTGGCAACAATAAAAATCAAAAATCCCTAGTGATATTAGAAAAATGCCGAAGACTTCCGAACTCTAATTCTATTATTAGAATCGAAATATGGGAGTAGCGAAATGCGATTTCTAACGAACTTTTTCGAAACGCTTTCAAGCGAATCGAAATTAAAAATTCTATGTATCAGAGTCCTGCTGCTGCTGCTGCTGCTGCTGCTTAACCGTCATTATATAAAACTGCGAACTGGCAACGCCGTAGCCGATCTGAGGGTTTCGCAAAGTGTGTCCTAAAAGTTTTACAATCGCCGACTGTGCGGCGTTGTGCTGCTGCTTGATGGCCTATCTTCCAATGTGGATGGCGGCCATAACGCTAAGATGTATACGGCTGCGCTGGGCCCCTCCTATATATGCTATATGCAATCCGCATGCCACATACCTAAAGGTACGAAAAGAGTGCAGGGTGATGTTGTGTGTGTGACAGTCATTAGTCGTGTTCGACAGCCGCGGGCTATCCCAAAAGGTGAGCAACCTAACCCACTTTCACATTTTCACCTAATGAAGTAGGCTGTTGCTTCTTGCCGGCCGGCTCTACACTGACCATGTGTTGTTTTGCATGCGTTTTCATTGTTGGCACGACCTCGACGATCATTGGTCGAGAGTCATCAAGATAATTCGTAGAGCGGAGCCGTTTATCATTCTCTTGTGACAGCTTACGTTTATTCCATAATTACATTTTGTTTTTTTTTAAATGTTACCTAATTTATTTCCTGATTAAGCATGCATGCAATTATTTATAATATTACATTATAATAAATTATACATACCGTTATATGAAGATACGCAGTATCATGTGCTATAAACCATATTATATAATATAATGTCAATTTATAAGACATAATTATAACAATACCATAATAATAGCCCCAATTTCCATGATTAGGAACCTTTTGCGCACGCGTGGGCATTTTAATTTGTATAAAAGCAGTCTTTAAAGTGAAAAAAAAGCAGGTAAAAAAATTTCAATATTAATTATTAAGGACCGTTTAAAATAAATTTATTATTAATTTATATAGGTATCTGTACTCCGGAGGCATAAGATACTATGTTCAATTTTTTCAAAAATTAGGTAACTATGTAGTTTTATTCAGAAAATGAAACTCTATTGTGGGGCATACAACACCAAGTCCAACTAGTTAAGTAGCTGAGAACAGGGTAGACTTTTAACACTATGTGCATTTTTATTCAGAGGCCTAAGACACCAAGGTAATAATAGATATCTGTATGCCTCGGATCTTTAGTAATATCTATCTATAGCAACACATTTAGCGACATAGAACACTATATAATAACTTGGTGTTATATGCCTCTAACTAGATCTATATAATTGTAGGTGGGGATTACACATTATGTTAAACGCCAGCTATCGGCATTTAGGCGGCAATAGGTTTTTATTTTAAACCTAAATAACCTACCACAAAATATGAATACTATTCAAATAAATGAAGACATTCAAATTTTTAAAGTTAATAAAATAAAATATTTGGGAATTATTTTTGACAGTAAATTAAATTGGAATTTTCACATAGAATACTTAATTAAAAAATTAAGAAGTTTACTACCGATTTTTAAAAACATTAAAAAATTTTTAAATGTAAGACATATGGAAATATTATATTACGCGTTAGTTAAACCTCATTTAAATTACGGAATTTTAGGTTGGGGAGGAATAAATAGAACTTTAGTTAAAAAATTAGAAATATTACAAAAAAGGTTTCTAAAAATTATATACAATAAAGATTATCTTTATCCTTCAAAATAATTATATTCAGAAACAAAAAAGTTGAACATTAGACAACTTTACATTTATAACATCTTAATATATATATTTAAAAACAAAAACCTTATACAATTTAAAAACCATAATCATAATACACGTCATAAAAATGAAATAACCATAAAACCTAAAATAAATAAGTCCATAGGACAAAAAAATTTCAAATATTTATGTTTTTATTTAAACGATTATTTACCAACAAAAATTAAAAAATTGATTTCATTAAAAAAATTTAAAGTCGAAATAAAAACATGGATATTAAAAACAGACAATTTGAAAATATTTTTAGAAATGCTTTAATTAATTAATTAATATTGTTCTGAATAATTTATATGAGTAATATTTTTTACTTAAAAATTATAAATTAATAATTTTATTATAGGTAATATATTTCTTCAAAAAAGCTGCGTTTATACTATAAATTAACATTTTTACTTTAAAAAAATTGATTTTTAATGCATATTTATGATTTATGATTTTACACTAAAACAGAAAATAAGATTTGCCCCTAACAAGCTCAGCTTGAGGGGATTGAAGAATAAGTTTATTGAAGACAACATAAACATATTTATTATATTATTAAATTTTTAAATAAACTTATTATTATTATTATTATTATTATTATTATTTGGTCTATTATTACATTTCTTTTTACCAAAATGCATACCATTTCCATTTAATTTACTCATTTTTTGTAAAAATTTGATATTGTGTCATATTATGCCTCCCGAGTACAGTATTATGGCTTATAATTTTTTACAGGTATAGAACACTATGTCCATCAAAATACAAATAATTTGTATTATTGTAATTATTATGATAATTAAAATTTAAAAAAAAAATTTATTTACAAAGAAACACTAAATAATTAATACTTTGTGTAGTAAAAGTAAGATAATACATTCATAAATCAACACTAAAATCAAAATTATGTTAAACTTAATTATTGTTTTTACTAAATATCCACAAATCAAGCTGATGACACATAGTGTCGTATGCCTACCGAGTACAGAATTAAGTTTAACATAATTTTGAGGTTAGTGTTGATTTATGAATGTATTATCTTACTTTCACTACACAAATTATGAATTATTTAGTGTTTCTTTGTAAATAATTTTTTTTTAAATTTTAATTATCATAATTTGTATTTTGATGGATATAGTGTTCTATACCTGTAACAAATTAAAAGCCATAATCTGTACTCGGGAGTCATACAACACTATGTCCAATTTTTACAAAAAATGAGTACCTATATTAAATGGAAATGGTATGCATTTTGGTAAAAGAAAAAGTAATAATAGACAAAATAAAAACTTATTGCCGCCTAAATGCCGATAGTCAGCTGGCGTTTAACATTATGTGTAATCCCCACCTACTATTATATAGATCTAGTTAAAGGCATATAAAACCAAGTGATTATATAGTGTTCTATGCCGCTAAATGTGTTGCTAAAGATATTACTAAAGATCCGAGGCATACAAATATTATTATCTTGGTGTCTTAGGCCTCTGAATAAAAATGCACATAGTGTTAAAAGTCTACGCTGTATTTCAGCTACCTTAACTAATTGGACTTGGTGTTGTATGCCCCACAAAATAGTTTAATATTCTAAATAAAACTACATAGTCACCTAACTTTTTGGGAAAATTGGACATAGTGTCGTAGTTCAGCTACATTTAAAAATAAGTTATAGTCTAACCAGAATTACTGTAATTGGTTTTGGAAGCTATTGTTTATTTAATAAATATTCCAGCGGTATTAACTCAAATAGATTTAATATGGTGTTAACTTTACAATGGGGTTTACAATTACTGGTGTAAGAATAAGGCAACAAGCTAGATTTATAGGTAGGTACGTTATTCAATTAAATAATGAATATATACCGTTACAATACAAATTGATTTCATGAATGACATGAACAAAGTATCAGTTTTTATATCGATGATTAGACCAGTAGATACCTACTAATTAAAAAAAATCATCTTATTATTTTGAATACATGGTAACGAGTTCGATTATTGCGTACATTTTAAAATTTATATATATATATAGGTATCTTTAGCCAGCGTATACCGGGTGTCCACGGAAGGTGGCTCGCCCCTCTAACCTTTTTGTTTTTCAAGATAATGAAATAAAATTCGGGGGATTTGTATACAACATAAAACTGCATTTTTTGACAGGTGACTCAACAGTATGTAACTTCCTGTTTAACCGGAAGTTACATAAACTTTCAATTTTTAAAAGGGACACCTGGTATATTTTTACTTTTTTTGACTCCATATGACATTCTAAATACAACTATGTATCAATTGTCACTTTTTGTTACCAAGAAAATATTTTTTTCCAAATTTATTGTTTTATCTAGAGGGCTATGAATACCTTAAAATCACTTATTTCAGCTCTCTAATCTTGGGAAAAATACAATTTTACTATTTTTTATCCAATGCGATGTGCTATGTAAAATTTAATCTTTAAAGTTGTATAACTCATTTTTTTTAAATGGCAACATGCTGGCTCGTCGGGTTAAGAAAAAAGAGGATTTTATTACGATTATTTTGATACCATACACTAATAGGTTTACTAAGTTTATTTAAAAGGTAATAGTTAACTGAGGAACACAAAAGGAAAATAGTTATGATAATAGGGTAGGGCGATATATTGTGGACTGAGCAGTAGAGCGTTTGTTTCAAGAACAGCATCCTAATTTATTACCACCGGTTTCGCAAATCATCATTAGCAAAATTTGAAGAAGGTTATTGTGAAATGGTTAATGTAAGGGATGTACCACGACCAAGAGAACCTTGTATAATAAAGAAAGACACACAATTAAATATCTTGCTTAGTCTTCAGGAAACCCCTGTCACTTCAGTTAGACACCTGGCAGGAATTAATGTAAGATCACCCATATCGTCGATTTCAATTTTATGAAAATATGCTGAATTCACGGGATTGGCATTCGATACTTTAGGTTCGGTTAGGTTAGAGTGGCAGATCTCTGGCATTGACTAAACAGTCACACGTAGTCCTGTAGGACCGTTGTGGTACCACACGTATTCCGCGGAACCTATCCGCATCAGCATCCTGATGGTTAACGCGACGTGACGTAGATCGTAAAAGAATCGTGACCAGCCACTGCTGTTAATAAACTTCGTGAGTCGACCCAAATGAAGGGTGCTCACTTCCTCCAGATCATTAAAGAATGGTTCGCCCAGGACATTGAACCTTCTTCTAGCGAGGCCGGGGCACTCACACAAGAAATGCTTAATACTTTCCTCCTCTTTTTCATCTCTGCAACTTCTACAGAAGTCGTTAGTGGGTATTTGCATACGTTCAGCGTGTCTACCGAACAGGCAATGTCCGGTGACTATGGCAGTGATGTTTCTTAGGTCCTTCCGACTGTGTTGTAATAGCACTGCGGTCTTCCTGCCGTCAAGTAGGGGCCACAATTGCCTGAAGATGCTACAAGTTGGCAGCCCTGTCCATCTGCTTTGTGCAAGTTGTTTAGCTAGTTGATCTATATCCGCTTTGTTCGATATTTTGGATTGGGATATTTTCTGAAATGAGTGTACTTTTGAATTAAAAAGTCTTATTAATGTTTTGTCAGGCATAATTGGTGACCAAAAATTATTGGGCCAATTTGGATTGTTATATCTCCATTTTTTGCAAGATGACTTTATTCCAGCGTTGGCTGCTTTATTTTCTCATCATGTAGATGCAGTTATTCATTATGATCGAATATAGTTTCAGCGGGTGAACCAAACAATTTCGACAATGTCAAAATGTAGTTTTCCCTAACCGACCCTGTGGATAGGGAGAAGAGGTACAACTCAATGGCTGGCAAGATCACCAGCTCTTAAGCTCTCCAGCTTAATGTAAGTCTCTTAGGTATCAGTGATTCAAAACAGTAACGGAAATTCAAAGGTATTTGTGGGTTGTTAAGCACTTTAATTCATCTTTTCTCGAGTAATGTCAATTCACTCACTTGTAGTAGATACAAAAATTGGGTTAGTGTCCATTTCTTGATGAAGTGCAAAAATAGCAGTTAAATTTAAAAAATGTAGTGGCGTTTATGGATTTTTTCAAAAGTAGATGAAAATTTATATTAAAGAATTAATTGACTCGTCCGTTACTTTATGGCAATACATTTTAGGGTTAGGCCATGTAAAGTGAAGCCAATATATGCATTGCTATGTGTCACTATATTTAAAAAAGGTTTGGCGTTACGGCCTTATCGTTATATTTCTTAAAATCAGTCTAATATTATAACATCTTCATGACGCTAACATGAATTTACTAAACTAAGGGTATATACAGTATGTCTCCGTAAGTTTGCACCATATGGAAAACTTTTTTATTATTCATTTTACGAAAAAAGTTATTCTTCATAAAAAGCTCTGTATGGTCTAGAACCTAAAATGCAACCATCAAATATCGAAATTTTCCAGTCATGTACGAGGTTTGTCAAAAAATGTGAATTTTTCCCAATAAGAATGTGAATTTTTCCCAAGAGTAAAGTACCTTTATTTTTGACATTATCAAAAATTGTTATTAAAAAAAGTTGATCAGAACTAAAAACCACGTCTAAATATGCAATCATACGCATTTATGTTGAAAAATTATTTTATTAATTTATTATTAATTATTTAATTTTTTAATTATTTAATTAATTTAATGCGTGTTATTGCATATTTGGACGTGGTTTTTAGTTCTGATCAACTTTTTTTAATAACAATTTTTAATAATGTCAAAAATAAAGGTACTTTACTCTTGGGAATAATTCACATTTTTTGACAAACCTATATGACTGGAAAATTTCGATATTTGATAATTGCATTTTAGGTTTTAGACCATGCAGAGTTTTTTTTATCAAGAATAACTTTTTTCGTAAAATGAATAATAAAAAAGTTTTCCATATGGTGCAAACTTACGGAGACATACTGTATATAGGTATACAGGGTAATAAATAGTTTATGCCAAATAAAAATATAGTATTATTGTTGTTGTTGGTATACAATGTTATTTTGGAATACATTTTTTTTTGTTAGGTATAGTATAGTTCTTTATTATAAAACTTTTCTAAATATAGTGACAAATAACGAAATATATATTGGTTTCATTTTACATAGCTAAAATTTATATTATTTAATATTTTTTTCAAGAAAAATTGATTATCAATATTACCACAATTTATCCCTTAACCGTATACCAGAATTGCAAAAATGTTGATATAGGGACTATGGCTATATTTAGAAATATATTAGAAGTGTTATCTTAACATATATAAAACAAAGTCGCTGTCGCTGTCTGTGTGCTTAAATCTTTAAAACTACGCAACGGATTTTGAAGCAATGTGCAATTTCAGAAAGTGGCATGCCGGGTACTAACATATCGGGTTTGTTCGGGTTTGTATTTATACCAGCGGGTTGCAACGCATGCCAGGTACACGCTAGTTTAAAATATATTGTAGAATGGTCCTCTCGGATGCTTGAGTTCGAGTGTCCTAGTCTTGCTGATTAATATTTTAATTTTTATATCAATAATTAAATTTATAAAAATTCAATATTATCAGATAATAGCTGCAAATAGAAATTACGAGCTCAGTTCGTTTAAATTCCGTTTGCGCGGAAATATAGTAATATTCGTTTTTTTTATCCCGCTAAACATTCTGTTTGATGTTAGGTATTGTTCGCAATTATTGCTTTAAATTTATTTGTTTGGCCACTATATGCATGCGGAATATCATATTTTTAAGCACTAGAGTTTACCTATAAGATATTCCTGCGAGACAAACGGAACGAACAACCGCGAATAATTATTCATTAATATTTCTTCTCCCAAATAATATTTCCGTATAAATATAAAGTGTATTTTGGACCTAGGTTAATGGTAAATGCGCTATACAATGTTGGACGCCTTTCTGTTAGAGATTTAAATCCAAAATATATGTATTACAGATTATGTATTTAAAATATTATATAAATACTATATTTTTTTATTTAATAATATCTACTAAATTTAGTTAACGTCTTTATTGTAAAACATTTTTCTTTTTTTCAAATTTTGGTTTTACCCTAGATGCAATTTACAAAATATATCATTAGCATTAACCATTACCTACTGTAAAGGGCGTAGGCAATTTCGGCCCAGGCCAGGTAGCAACCAGATATTGACAGGAACTTTCGGCTCCGGAATGGAAGGGTCATGTTTTTATTACGGGCATTTTCGGCCCCAACAGTCTAATATTATAACATTTTAATTTTTTGTCCATTTTATCAATAATTTTTTTATGATCTTTTGTGTTTTGGATCATTTATGAAATGAGAATACAATGTATGGTTTGTATATTTCGGTTTTTATTTCAAAATTAAATTTCATCATTTTCATACATACCTATCTAATAATATATTTTACATATTACAGCATACTTTAAACAATATTTAAAAATTACTTATTGCTACTACTTTAAATTCATGAACAAAACCAAGTAATTGCATTTTTTTAAACCAACTTTGATTCAATATTTACTCGTGGAAAATACTTAGCAATTCCACTTTTTTCAGAAAATGATATTTTTGCGCCATCTATTAGTATAACGTCAAAGCCATCTTTGAATATGTTTGCCTATGTGTAATTTATAACGGTTTATTTTTAAAACACACCTTAGAAATTTGCCTATATATCCGACTTGACAAGTGAACACCTTAGAAATTTGCCTAACTCCACACTTAATTTAAAGAAATTTGCCTAACTCCACACTTCTCTTGTATAATCATTGGAGGTTACATGAAACATTAAAACATTTATTCGTCCCTCCTGTAAAGTTTTATAAAATGGACATAGGCACTTTTCTTATTAAGGCGACGATATGGTAAATAATTGGCAAAAATATTTGGTACCGTATGAAAATGTTCCGTCCATATTTTTCCATTTCAAGTAATGCACGAATGATTGTTTCAATGTTATGTTCAAGATTATTTATAAATATAAAATCGTCACCTGTGGTCATTGTAAGAGAATAAGCACATAAGCACTGACTGCACTATGAACTTCTTCAATTGATTTTGGTAATGAACTTGGTAGCAATTTCTGACGATAGTTATTAATATTTTTTCAAATAGCCTCAATGTCTGAGATTGTAACATCATTTGAAGAATTAGTAGCAATAGCTTGTCCAATAATCTTAGCAGATTTTTCTGTTAAATCTTCTTCAGCGTTTCGTTTGCACGCATTGGTAATTGTTTTTCTCTGTATCTTGCGTTCATATTATTATATTCCATGATTATGCACTAAGTCAGCTTTCGTTAAGTCAGAACCGATTGTAATCACTTTCGGAATTCTTCTGAAAGTGCCGCCACGATACTTCACCACTTTTTAATTCTGTGCTTTTAAAAAACGTATAGTTTTCTACAAGAAGCAAATCTCGGTTACGGGCATACTTTTAAAAGGTATATATAAAACACTAGCGTGTACCCGGCATACGTTGCAACCCGCTGGTATAAATAGAAACCCGAACAAACCCGATAAATTAGTACCCGGCATGCCACTTCCTGAAATTGCACCCGTGCGAAGCCGGGGCGGGTCGCTAATTATACATAAAAACCTTCCTCTTGAATCACTCTATCTATTAAAAAAAAACCGCTTCAAAATCCGTTGCGTAGTTTTAAAGATTTAAGCACATATAGGGACAGACGGGCGATAGCGACTTTGTTTTATACTATGTTAAGAAGATACAACTTCAAGAACTGAAAAGGAATGATTATAATCGTTCTTTAAATATAAATAAGAACCATTCCTGTCATGGTTATAACAAATTAATTATATCAACACCATCCCTTAAGCATACCTAAAGTATTGGGTCAGGAATTACCCTGGGTGGGTACTTAAATAATAATGAGCTATATATACCTACACTGTCTGGGCCGACATTTCTTGCAAGATTATGTGACCCATAATTCCAAGCAGATACCTGACCCAATATGGGGCCGAAAGTTCCGCCGCCCACTGTAAAACGCCCAAAAAATCTGAAATACTAATTAACTGTGGTAGGTAAATACCAACTTTTATCAAGAATACGATTTTCTAAAAAATGTTTATAAAAAATCTAAATTAATTGTCGAATTATAATTATTTAAACTGATGCCATAAACCATAAATCCCACAAAATGGAGACAGATGAAGGTGTTAATGGTTAACAAACACGCCACGTTTATATTTGGTAAAAAGGTCTTCATTACCACATTACCCGTTAAAATTCAAATTTGTTGCTTTAATATCATCGCATGTCGGTAGTAAAAAAGAATCTGTATTTTTAGTAGCACGCAAAAGAAAAAAAAATATCCTTTTAATTATTCATTTTCTTCATTTTTAAAAGAAACTGGAACTAGAAATAATATTTTCTGTTCAATTGATAAAGTACCTAACTGTAGTAGGTATATGTATTAACAGAAAATTTTTTCGCAAACTTCCAATAAATACACTGAGGATAATGATCTAATACAACAAGTTTGCTAAGAGATACTTTGTTTGATAACTTATTTTTTGTTAACCCATAATAAATAAATTGCTAGTGTATCAAACCCGCTTTAGTGTTATATCAATTCCAGATTTGCTGAACAGTGTTTTTATTGGTAGTAATCAATTCCATTACTACCAAGGTCTTGTTGAATAATGAACTACTTTTAATACAGTAATTTTGTTAAGAAAGAAATTGTTTTTTAATGCGACTTATTCTGTTATCAGTAAAGCGCTTTCTTTACAATTAAGAAAGCGGAACAGCGTCCCCAAAAACGAATTGTTTCCGTTAGAAACTATAATCCACCAAGACACTGGTGGGGGTTTGTAGCGATCGGCAATCGCCGCGTGCCGTTTTATTAACGTATTTGTTGCGTAGGTCACAACGTTGTTGGGAGTCTTCTATATGTGTTGTTGCTGTTGTCTGAATTTGAATTTTATTGATCGTACCAATACCTGCTTCAATTAATATATTTTCACTTTTTTTAAACCTTTAAATGTCAGATAAAGCAATAGAAGTTTCTTATTACGCACAACCCATCATCAGTATTGGACTTTATGAGCTATGGACAAATTTTACCATCTTATTAAATCATGTAAAACCAGTAAAACCCTCAATAGAACTTGATAATTACCGTGAGTATTCAGAGCAATAATGGCTATAAACCATTCTATTTCCTATTGGCTAAATTACCGTGATATTATCACTACACAACGGTCTAGCAACCAACACAACTTTAGCGGCGTGAATCACCAATAAACTAAAAGAGAAATGATCCAGAACTATTATATTTAAAGAAAAATAACTGCTAATTGTCTAACCTAGATACATCTTATTTCTTCGCTGGGAGAATATTAAAATTACAGATTGCATATTCCAGTTGGCACAAGCTTGGTATCGTCGAATTCTAAAACTGGGATTAACCCAACTCAATCTACCAAACACACCCATCCATATTCACTTTTGTTGACGAACTTATCAATGCTCAAAATGAAATTTACATAAAATTCAATAGTATTGACGCACCTCACATTTAAAATTATAACGACAAAGAAAAAGCATTATTTTATTATTATTAAAATTAGAGCCTATAAAAGTAACAGACTATTCGCAGTGGAATACGTTAAAATTATATCACTTTATTATGTCAATAATAATTAAAGATGTAATGAGTATGTATGTACTTATTTATGTATATTGTAAAATTTCTTAATAATTAACATCTCATAACATTGATTTAACCTGATTTTTATTGCCTGCTGTTAATTGTCTATATGTGCCGAAATGGGTCTTAAAATGAAGGAGTCCCTCTTCTCCACTTTGTGCCGATTTGGGTTATTTATATTCCGGTTACCTGTTCGATGGGCTGATATTGGAATCGCCCGTGTATTCAACTATTCAGACGTTATTCTGACTTAACGAATTCAATATTGACTATTAATTCTCTATCTTCTTTTTGACGTTAGGAAATTCCTTTTTGGCGAGATTACAAATCTTTAAGTTCAGTTAGGTATCTTTTAAATAAAATTAATAGAAGTGAAACCGTAATAATTGTACCAAATATACCTATTTAGTAAACATTTATAATCAAGCTAGGTAGTGTAGATACTTCAAATGCATGGGTTAAATGATAAATTCAGTATGTGATCTTGATCCTATTATATTGTATTGTTATTCCAAAAATAGTAAATTATAATGTTATTTTTGTGAAACTTTATCTCTCATAAAACGGATCCAAATGCACGTTACCGACGAAAAATCATGGGTTTGTTCGGGTAATTTGTCAGATCAATCTCCAAACCACTTATAAGTAAGACTAGGATTCGATGGAAGAAAGGACACTCAAAGCTTTACTTGAACTAGTATACGGGGACACCGTAAAGATAGCAGCACTAAACTCTGTCTATTGTCGGTGTGGGATACTTTTAAAAGATACCAGTACCTCAGCAAACTTATAAAAAAAGTAAAATATGTAGCGACAAAATTAGCAGGAAAGACTGGTTAAAATATTTCATGGATAGACATAGAATAAGCCCCCGAACCCCAGAGTCTACGTCATTGGGACGGTTGATGGGATTTAATAAAGTTGAAGTCACTAGATTTTTTGATATTCTTCCCGATATAAGATTAAAATACAACATTACAGTTGATTGCATCTATAATGCAGATGAATCGGGATTATCCATAGTTCCTAATAAAAAGCCAAATATTTTATCACCTACTGGCAGTAGAAGGGTGTCCAGAGTCGCTAGTGGGGAACGGGAAAAAATACAACAGTTGTATGTGCCATGAATGCTCAAAGCACCTACGTTCCACCATTTCTCATTTTTGGAAAGGTAAGAATGAGACCTGAACTTCTAAATGGATGTCCTCCAAACTCTGATGGCATTGTGCAACCTAGTGGATGGATGAATACAGAATTGTTTGTTTTATACCTCAAACACTTTGTTAAGTTTGTTCGACCATCCAAAGAAGCACTAGTGTTGTTGATAGTAGACAACCACTCTTCTCATACATTCTCATACATCTCTGGAAGCAATTCATATGATTGGGCTTCCTCCGCACAGTACCAACAGTCTTCAACCATTAGACGTTGGGTTCTTTGGACCATTGAAGACTTTTTATTGTCAAGCTAGCGACAACTATTTAGTGAACCATCCTGGAAAGCCCATAACTGATAAAGCGGTTGGCGAATTGTTTGAAAAAGCGTTTCTAAAGGCTGCGTTAGTGGGAACAGCCGTTAAAAGTTTTTCAATATGTGGTATTAAACCTTACAATCCTGACGTATTTAGGGAAGATGATTTTGCTCCTTCCATGTTAAGTGAGAGGCACATTACTGCTGAAGACGACTCTTCGAGCAGTGATAATGAACCACTAGCTAATATTAAGAGCTAACTGAAACGTAAATCTATGACGTCAGCCCTTCCCGGCCCCTCGGGTATAAAAATCATTGATAATGAAGTAAAAATTCAGAAAGAACCTCTAGATATTACAACAAAACATCAAGAAAATCCTAGTTCATCTTGCATCCAAAAACATGTAGAGAAAAACGAATAAGATCTTCCTATTCCTATAGAAATATCGAGTTGTATCCGAAAGACTGATGATGATGGTCACATCTCACTAGTCCACATGAGACCACTTCCCAAATATAATCGTCCGGTTAAATCTACAAAAAGAGTCAAACAGCGAGCTTCTGTTATCACCTCGACTCCAAATATAGAAGAACAAGAAAAGAAAAATATTGAAAAAGAAAATAAGAAACGAAAGATTGATGTTTCAAAAGTAAAGAAGAATATAGGACTTCAAGAATTTAATAGAAAGCAGCCAGAAACAAAAGAAGAAAAGGGTGATATTTTTTGTCCAGGATGTCAGGAACCATACAATGAACCTCCAACAGAAGACTGGATACAATGTAGAGCGTGCGAAAGTTGGTGGCACGAATCATGTACAGCGTACGAGAAGAAAGGCAGTTTTTCTTGCGACCTGTGTTTGTAATCGTCAACTTGCCCCTATGGACTAGTCAACTTGTCCAAGTACTGGGGCAAGTTGACGAAAATGCAGTTTTAAATTAAATTTTCTGTAACTTTTTTAGATTTAAGTTGTGTTTCGTTTTTTTAAATTTTAAATAGTAACCCAATAATTGCGCTACTACATAAAAATAAATCTGCTTTTAAAAACTAAATGGTCTTTTTTCTGCAGCATTTGGCCCGTTACATCGTCAACTTGCCCCGTTCTCCCCTAACCAAAAAATAGCCGAAAAACAAGCAGAATTTTAATTAAGAATAACGGCAACTCTCAATTTTCTTGTTTTTCTGTATGAAACCTGTATATATAGTAAAGTGGCTTTTAGGCGAAGTTGACATGATGATACTGTTCATAGAGTTAAAAAAAATCGTCAGAGAGTGTATTTTGCATTGAGTGCAAGTTTGATATTTAAGTCTGGCCTGAAATCTGGTGATTATCGTGATTCGATGAATAGTATAAACTTTGAGAAATGGCTTGAAGAATAATTGTTACCAAACTCGGAAGAACCATAGCTTTGGCACTTGAATCCTATTGAAACGGTTTGGTCGCAATATAAGCGCTATTATGATGCAAAAATAAGTTCTATGCATCCTGTAACAAAATACTGTCTGTGGTCTGTGATCTGTGGAACATACATAGAAAATGTAACAGTGGAAAAATGGAAAAATTATGTAACACACACTAATAAAATTATAAATGATATTTAAGAACGGGAAAGATTTATCGATGCTTCAGATACTCTTTCTCTTTTATTATTAACTTGGACGAATCTGATGATGATGATGATCCTTGCGAAGATGATTTATTTTAATCATTAAACAACTGCATTTTGTTGTGTTGTCATTTTTTATTGTATTTTTTTCTTTATGACTTTATAAATAAGATGAAAATATTTGAAACAAAATTTATGGACTGATGCACTAGAGAGGCATTAGACAAAAAAAATTATGATTTAATTTTAAATTTTATAAATAAGTTTTATTTATTTTTCAGCAAATTTAAATTACTTAACTAAAAATTTCATACTGATTTTCAAAAACAAAATGTTTCATCCCATGATACCTTTCGCCCTAAATAAACTTACTTATTTTTGACTTCATTATCATTAATAGTATAAAAATAATAATTAAAAATTTGAAAAAACGAATTTGTATTTTATTTTTTCACATGCATCAGTCTTTATGTAGATCAAGCCTAAAAAAATCAGAACCTTTACCACCGGTAAGTCAAACTTACTGAATTAATTTACGTACCGCAAATATGGAGAATATAAAATATGTAACGGTCAGCGGTCATTGAACAGACTGCCTTCTTTTTTTGTTTAACTTTACCTCTATCGACACAAGAATTTACATTGGGCCTTGCTTTAGGAAACATTGCCAGCAAAATTATTTAAAGTGATGTCATATAAATTATTTAATAAGAAATATAAGAAGGGTCCATCATAGACGCCGGTTTTCCCCTAAAATAAAATCTTTAAACAGAATATATTTTAACGCATGCGTGATCATACTTGATAACAACTATTATAATACAACATACCGTGCGAGCAAAAACTATTTGCATTAAAGAGGGCCTTGCATCTACGGACGTAATGCTTAGCCGTAGAGCTTAATACCTGTTGGGTGTCAGTAACTACCTGAATTAACAATCAATCAGTTATTCCGTCATCTTTGACAGTCGTTACAAGTAATTTGATTCGTCGCTAATTTTTCCAATTTCTTGAACAATTCACACAATGGGCTTTACGGAACAGCACAAAATATTCATGGTTGAAGCGTATTTTCGAAACGGGGTTAGAGTAAATGGTGAGTGGCAATACAATCCGGGTTTGTGCATGGACGATTTTCACGAACATTTTCCTAACGTTGCTTTTATTGCTGGGGATTTTTATCATTGCCTGAAAAGAACCGTGGCTGTGTTTAGGGAAACAGGTTCTATAAAACACAAAAAAGGAGCAGGAATACCATCTGTAAAAACAGAAGAACTTGTTGCAAACGTTCGAAAATAATGCAAAATACGCCAACAAATTGTATATAAGACGCCTGTCCCAAGAAGTGGAAAGATATTGTGGAACATGCAGGACTATTCTTAAGAAGCAGCTAAATTTATTTCCTTATAAAGTGCGAGTATTCCAAGAAATACAAGCCGCAGATTTTGAAAGACGCAGGAATTACTCTCAACGGTTTACCCAAAATTTATTGGAAAGAAATAATTTATTAGACCTGACATTTTTTTCGGATGATGCCTGGTTCCACCTCTCCGGTTATGTGAATTTTCAGAATACACGCATGTGGAGTAGTGAAAATCCCCATTTTTTTGTAAAGTCCACATTGCACCCTCAAAAAATTGTTGTCTGGTTAGCTGTTTCCCGAAGAAGATTGTTGGTCCTATTTTTTTCCATGACACAGTTACAGCACAGCGGTATAGATACAATATTTTGAATCCATTTGCGTGGAGCAATTACTTGACGACGAACTATGTTTTGGATATTTTCAACAGGACGATGCAACCGCTCATACAGCCGCCGAAACTATCAACTACTTACGCAATTTTTTCGACGACAAATTGATCAGTTTTTGATCAGACATTGAATTCCCATCTAGATCACCTTGTTTAACGGTTATGGATTACTTCGTTTTTCCTCATTTAAAGAACACTATTTTTATAAAACACCAGTTGCAAAATTAGAACACTTACAAGAAAGGATTATCCAAGAATGTAGTAACATTTCTTCAGAGATGCTGGTCAACACTTTCGAAAATATGAAGAGACGTGTGAATTTATGCTTGGAGCATGGCGGTGGCCAATTTCAGCAATTTATGAAATTATTTTTCTTTTTCTTTCTGTATATTCTTACTTTGTTAATTTTGTAAACAACAAAAATAAATTTGTATTTGTCTACTTATTTTATTACTCGTTAGTTTGGCATATCATGTCATAATATGATATTTTAACCTAGATTTGGTTAGATATAAGTATCGTATCCATATCATTGTGATCTAACCCAACTACACTAAGTTTTTTAATCCAAGCCCTCTTTGATGCAAATAATTTTTGCTCGCACGGTACTCTATTTTTGTAAACGACCCTTGATTGCTTGGGGAGATTATAAAATACCTTAACGTTTACAGTACAGTACATGTACTGTATCTTTCCTTCCTTCGCCATATTAAACGCTATTATAGAAGGTATATTATTAAATATATTTAAGAGTAAATGACACGTCAAACCAGTTCATTGGCGAATCAAGATACCAGGAAGGTTGTTACAGTTCAAAACCTGTTTGAAACTATAATCCAAAGAGTCTACCTACCTCTCCTTCAGCGAATTCCTTTCAATATTATCATGTTAATGGTGGAACAGGTTGGCTGCATATTAGCCTTCCACATTTTTATGGTGCGGTTTAATTTCGGTAATTAAATTCGCTGTTTATGTGACCTAATCTTAGCTTACAAAAACTCATTGCTAATTTATAAAGTAATATTTAATAAAGATAAATTTCTAGATCCTAAAAAAGATAGTTTAAGAATGACTAAATTGGAATCATTATAAAAGTGGGACAATTTGATCACTAAAGGGCGGATTATATGCACTTAAATTCAGCCAAAATATGTGGATAGGTATATATGCCTAGTTTGCGTTTAAAATATGCAGTTATTTGCATTTTTTTTACCAAATATGCATATGGATATGCAGTATTTCTTAATTTATTATAGTAAAATGAGGTAAAGAAACACATTGGGTTCTGAAAAATATGTTTATTTTTTAAAGATACAAAAAAAAAGAAAAATAAAAGTAAATAATTTTTGAACCTAAAATTGTATAAAATACATCTATTACTAAATATTTCTCAAAATTTTCAATTAAAAAGGATTGTCTTCTATTAGTAAAAATATCTTTATATAAAGAGAAGCTTCTTTCAACTAGTACTGATATAATCGGACAATACTGCAACTTAGGTAGCAAAATATAAGTCCAAGATACAACTTCGTTGGATGGTATATAAATGCTTTTTAGTTAAGTATATAAATCTTTCATTCATTTTTACAGTTACATCTAATTTGTTCCTTACTTGATCTCCTACTTTACCGGGAATGTTGTTACATTTAGCGAAAAAAGTTTCAACAATACTAATTGAGCCTCTTTAAACTTAAATTTCTACTCTCCAACAAGGATATTATGTCCGGTATAAAACTGAAATTAACCTTAATAAAAACAAGATATTTAGCTACAATTGCACTTATTAACAACTTTTTACTTTGCCCAACACACTGCGAATCGTCACCTAAATCCAAAATTAGTTTTTTAATGGCTTCGAAATGCTCTGCGAAGAATAGTGCGGCCTTAATCCATGTTCCCCACCGGGTAATTACAGGTTCTGGATCGATCTAAATAGAATTTGTTAAGCAGGTAATAATAACGCATTATTAAGTGACAATAAACAACCTCTAACAATATACCTGTAAACTCCGGAAACTCCCAATAAATACCTTGTGTATAACCACAATGTAAATATAATTATTATAATTTTCAGATTGGAAAATCCCTGAGATAAGTACCGAACTGGTCATTAAACCTTTAACGTTTTAAATTTTTTGATAAAGCCGAAAACAAAAATATGCTCTTAAAGTAATAATTCATGAAAAATACGCATTTTATTATAAAATTGACAAAATATGCAAAAAATATATATGCATTTTGCATATATTCCGCCCTTTATTGATCACTAATATCAATTAGTTAAATTTTATAATGTGATTCAAAATTTCCAAAATCTAGAAACAGTTGAACACCAGTGTCGGCTTTAGGTCTACTGCTGCCGGGTTTTAAAAATTTAGTTCATAAATTATCTAATAAAAGCAAAAAACGAAATTTTGTCAAATTTGCCCATATCTCTTTTCCTGCTTTTTTTATAACTTTTCTAACATAAAACTGTAGGGAATTATTGTACTCTAAAAGCGGGCATTTTGCCGATTTTTGGAGATAGAACAAAGAAAAAACAAAATATTGATGAAAAAACGATATGGCGAATACGCCACTAGTGATTGCTCTTAACAAAACTATGTAAAATAGCCTACTATTTTTGGTTAAATCAAAAATAGATGTAGGTAATAAAGAACGAAGCATGTTTACTTATTACATTTTTCCTTTAAAAATTAAATCTAAAATTGTGATTTCAATATTTTGGATTATCGTCACTTTGGGTGATGTATTTCGATATTTGATTGGTCATTTTATGGGCAAAAACTATTCCTCTAACTATAGATACACAGCTTATATAGCTTGTAGCGTAGATCCAGCACATTTTTTTATTTTTCAATTAAATTCATTTTTGTTTGCTAATTATCTTATAAATGACAAGAATAAAAAAATTTTGTGCTTATGAATAATTTATTATCCACTTTAAAAATAGTCAACAAAAACTTATGTTGAAAAAAAAACGAAACTGGATTTATTGAATTTATTTAGGTAAAACTGTTTTGGATTTTAAATGATTATAAAAGAATTTATTTAATTTCAAGTTTTTTATTATAATTTCTTCTTATGTCTCCGGTGGCTATGAGTCTTCTTAACCCCTCGGTAAGTCTGGCACGGCTTAAAAACAAACGAAGAGATGTATCTAGACGAAATTATTTATCAAAAAAGAGAATTTTATCAAAAAAGGCTAAAGAAAATGCTGAGCTAGATATAAAACTAATCAATAGAATTAATTAATCAAGTAGGTCATGAAAAATGGTAAATAACTAATTAATGGTAATAAAGTTTAATATAAGGCTACGAATAAATGAAAGTAATATTTCTATTTGTAGTCATGTTGTAAGGGTATAAATAAAATAAGGAAATGAACGAAGCATATTGGTCGAAGACCAAAATACTGGGTGTGGTTATTCTTGCGAATAAATATGTATAATTATCAGTGGCGCCTTAAGGATATTCTTTCGTGGGTTAAAGTCCACGGAGTATTTTTTTTTAATCTCAAATCGAAATTTAAAAATTTGGCATAAAGATAAAATCCAGATCACCCGAATTAATGGTTCATGAAAGACAGTGACGTACACAGAACACATTATGTACAAAATATAAGATTTATTAATTGATTCAACCAAGTTTTTGCAAAAATATTACCGCGATCTAAAATTGTTGTTTTTCTTTGTGCTAAGGTGGTTCCCACATCTATCTTTTCCCTTTCCCGTTAGACCGGAAATCAGAAACGAAATATTGATCAAAAAACAATATGGAGAATGCGTCACTAATGTTTGCTCTAGTGCTGAGTACTAACTAAAATAGCCTATTATTTTTGGTTTATTCAAAAATAGACAGATGTAATAAAGAACAGAGAATTAATTATTACATTTTTCATTTAAAAATTAAATCTAAAATTGTGATTTAAATGTTTTGGATAATCTTCAATGGTTTTGTGATGTATTTCGATATTTGATTGGTCATTTTATAGGCAAAAAATACTTCACTAACTATAGATACACAGCATTATACAAATTGAGGTTGTAGCTTGGAAGAAATCCAGTACATCTTTTTTTATGTATAAATGCTTGGACACGGGTATTAACATTTTTATATGTGGTCTTTTTATAAAAGAATGTTTGTTTTTCAGATAAAGCTTCGTTTTCTTTAAATGGTCGGGTTAGTAGACTAATCTACAGAAACTGCTGCTCGCTCCTATAAGGGAGCACTTAAATACAGTAGGGGGTTCTTGGAGTGGCCATCCAGATCGCCCGATCTTAACCCACTGGACTTTTTTTTTATGGGGCTACGTCAAAAATTTAGTCCATAAATCTAAACCCAACTTGATAGATACGCTTAAGAAATCTAATCGACGAATAATACGAGAAATTTCTCCACAATAGGTTTCATTAAAAAATTAAAGTTGTTACACGTAGCATTTTTATAACAATAATAAAAAAAAAGCATATCAAAAAAATTAATTTGATGGGTTCGAACAATTCTTGAGTTAGTGGGCGGCATTCTATATAAAATCCGCGTTTATCATAACCCTATATACAGGGTGAGTCGGGAGGAACGGACCAAATTTCAGGAGTATATTATACACTTGAAAACAATGTAAAAAAACCCATATTTTATGTTCTTATTCGATATTCATTTGTTTTCAAGTTATAGCGCAATATACAATTTTTTTCTACATTCCACTTTTATCCAAATTTTTACGTAATTAGAGTATACCATGTTCAAGACTCTAAACTATTTGACATCTATGTTGTCTTGACAATGTGTCTGTGTATTGTGGCAGTAATTAAACGTTTATTTTCAAGTTTGAGTGATTAAAGTGTTACAAAATGCCAAATACTTATTCAAATTTAGAATATGCAAATATGGTGTTTATTTATGGTTTCTGTAATGCTACAGCTGCTGTTGAAGAATATCGTCAACGGTATTCACATCACAGACATCCGACTAGAAAGAGTTTTTAACAACTTGTGGTATATCTGAACCAGCTACTTGTAGGTTTAGAAGAAGTAGAAAATATTCTGGATTTAGTAGAATAAAATGCAACGACCTCTCACTCACGAAGAATTGGTACTCAATTGGGCATTCCACAAAAAAGAGTATTAAACACACTCCTCGAGCAAGGCTTATATCCATACCATGTACAGGGAGTACAGCACCTGAAACCGGAAGATTATACTAAACGTAGGTATTGAATTTTGTCGGTGGATAAATAATCATGGTGTTGTGTCGCGTATAGGTACCTATACTTTTTATAGATGAAGCAACATTCACCCGTAACCGTATTAATAATACTCGTAACTCTCATGTATGGTCAATCGAAAATCCCCACGCAACAGTTGAAAGTAATTTTCAACATAAGTTTTCAGTTAACGTGTGGTGTGGTAGGCTCGATGGCTATTAAATTGGCCCTTTTATTTTGGAGAATCGCCTCACAGGAGACAACTACACTACCTAAATTTTTTACAACATGAGATACAAGGACTACTAGAGGATGTTCCTGTAAATATCAGAAGGCAAATGTATTACCAGCATGATAGAGCTCCTGCACATTTTGCTCGTCAGGTCAAGCTACATTTAGACGGAACATATTCAGAGCGTTGGATTGGTCGCGGTGGTCCTATTAATTGGCCTCCAAGATCTCACAGCACTAGATTATTGTTTATGGGGCTGGTTTAAAAATGAAGTGTACAAAGTGAAAGTGGACACTTGGGATGCACTAATTCGACGTATTAAAAATACTGCAGCGAATTTTAAAGAAGAAAGACATGAAGCATTTAGATGAGCAAGACGTGAGCGTTGACGAAGCAGAAAATGTTTAGAAGTCAATATTTTTGAACATTTCTCAAAATAACGCTATGACTAGGAAACCGTTAATTTATGAACTTTTCTTTATTTGGTATTACGCTATAACTTGAAAACAAATGATGATATCGAATAAGAATATATGGGTTTTATCAAATTGTTTTTGCGTGTATATTACGCTCCTGAAATTTGGTCCGTTCCTCCCAAATCACCCTGAGTATATAGATTGCTATCCAATTTAAAAGTTAATACCAACCTATTATACCGTATCCAATGCAATTTTTCAGCATGTACCATAAGGATGTCTTAATAGGTTTTCCATTATAAATGATCGAATCAAATTAAGCTATTCGTTATTATTATTATGTTTTTAAACTTTTTTCGTTTAAAATAAAACGGCAGAATAGGTATTTAAAATTAAAATTATTTTTTATTAGTCATTGTATGTAAGGGCATGACGCTACCTTACCAATACATTTTTATTACAAAAATCAATAACCCAAGTAGATTCTTAAGAAAAGAAGCATTCTCATGTTATTTTTGTTTATTCACCCCCAACAATTCAATTACGTATCCCCAGAAACAACATTATTTAAGCCACATGTTGCACTCAACTTCATATAACATTCCCTAATTGAATGTGCCATATAGATACGAACGTGCCGATAGAGTCAGCCCAGACGTCTGTATGACTGGGGTGAAAAGAAAACAGATCGATGTTTCGCCACCCTCCTCGCGTCTCTCTCGATTCCACCCCGCCGTGTGTCGAATGTACGTCCTCCGTTATGTTGCATTTCAGCTGGGTTGCACTTGTCAGTCCGGTTTAAATTAATGGACGACCAGACGGCCATCTTGTATTGAAGTATTGAATGCATATTATTTTGAAGTATTAATTGATTGATAAATTAAAGGGCGGATTATATGCACTTAAATTCAACCAAAATATGCTCATATATAAGTATGCCTTGTTTGCCTTTAAAATATGCGTACTGATATGCAATTTTTTAAAATTTATTATAGTAAACTGAGGTAAAGAAATACATTGGGTTCTAAAAAAATATGGTTATTTAAAAAAAAATGCAAAAAAAACAACGAAAAATAAAACAATTTTTTAACCTAAAATTGTATAATATTTTTCTTAATTTTCAACTAAAAAGGATTGTCTTCTATTAATAAAAATATGTTTATACAAAAAAAAACTTCTTTTAACATCTACTAATGTAATCGGACAATACTGCAACTTCGGTAGCAAAATATAAGGCCAAGATACAACTTCATTGGATGGTTTACCCTCATAAGTGCTTTTTACTACAGTTAAGTATTTAAATCCTTCATTATTTTTACAGTTTCATCCAATTTGTTCCTTACTTGACCTCTTATTTTACCGGGAATGTTGTTACATTTAGCGGAAAAAGTTTCAACAATTCTAATTGAGTCGGTTAAACTTAAATTTCCACTCTCCAACGAGGATATTATATCCGGTATAAAACTGAAATTAACCTTAATAAAAACAAGATCTTTATCTACACTTGCATTTTTTTAAAACTCTTAACTTTGCACAACACACTGCGAATCGTCATCTAAATCCAAAATTAGTTCTTTAATGGCTTCAAAATGCTCTGCGTAGAATATTGCGGCCTTAATCCATGTTCCCCACCGGGAAATTACAGGTTCTGGAGGTAAACTAACTCCTGGTAATCTCTCCTTATGCAAAACTGCACTCTTAGAGGTGCTTGTAGACACACACTTTTTTTCCATTTGAAATTAGTTTATTTACCAGAAGTATGTATTACAAATCGATATAAATACAGTTTGCTAAGCAGGTAATAATAACGCAATATTAAGTGACAATAAACAACCCCTAACAATATCCCTGCAAATCCCGGAAACCCCCAATAAATACCTTGTGTATATCCAAAATATAAATAAAATTATTTTACTCTTCAGATTGGAAAATCCTTGAAGTAAGTACCGAACTGTACATTAATAAACCTTTACCGTTTTAAATTTGTTAATAAAGCCGAAAACATAAAAATATGCTCTTAATTATTTGACAAAATATGCAAAAAATGCATATACATATATGCATTTTGCATATATTCCGCCCTTTATTGATAACTATGTTAATTTGATTTTGAAGACTAACAATTTTTAATTATTATAGAATGTATAGTAAGGATATTTAGCGAAATTGCTATTTTAGGGTTGGTTATATTTTTTCTATGCTCTCATTCATTTTTTTTGCGTAACTTACTAACGGCCGTTAGTAGGCTGTCGAGCAGTGTGCAATGAGTTTTGAGCGGCGAACAATGGAAAAATATTTTCGAGCACACTGAGAGAAAACTCTATTAGCCGTTGCTAGAAATCCATTAGTAGTAACAAAAAGTCTGCATTAAATAGACGCCGAAAACACAACTCTATTGTAGCTAGGTTAATTTTTCTGAAATTACTTTTTAACCTCGTCGTTTTTTAAACATTATTTTTTTCTGCTAAAAGACAACTCTATTGCCCTAAAAAAATATATGATGCAGAGGTAAAAAATATCTTTTATTAATAAAAAAATATGATTTTGTGAATAAATTGAGGTCCTGTAGGTAAAAAAGTATTGCTTTTTAATCATAAAAATTGTCTGTCAGCTATAAAAAAAATTATTTTTATCATTGGTAGTCTATAGGTACCTATAGCTACTACTTAATTACTTTTTTCTGAGATAATTTTTTTTAGGATTGGCCCTCAGTGACGTATTCGCCATTTTATTTAAATTTTAAATCTATAGATTTCTTTACCCTTCTTTAGCCAAATTAAATCTCTGTAGTGATAGAGGTTACCGTCATTGTCATTGTGTCATACGATTTGTAATTCAGAATAAAATTAAAATAAATAGCATTTTTAACGTAAGGGCAAATAAACAAATCGTTGAATGAGCAAGTCTTCGAAAAAAAAGAACCGATAAAAATTGTAATTTAAATTATGGAACACCTGATAAAGAAGAAAATTCAACAAAAACTAAAGAAATGAAGGATATGTCAAAAATTGAAACCGAAAGTGAAAATCAAAACATATATTTAAAAGTATTACAGTCTTAAGATGATCCTATTATAGCTAAGGACGTGATAATTCGAGAACTAAATGAGAAATTAGTTTTGCTGAAAGAGAAAATTCAATATATTGAGAACACTCAAAATTATCAATGTTGTAATAAAGAAGATAAAAATAATGTCATATTGTATAGTGAATGTTTAAATTCTACAAATAATTTTCAACCGATTGCACCAAGTCCAATTCCAATACCAAAAACCAAAGAATCGATGGTTGAAGGAAGTAGTTTAATAATAAAACCACATACCATCAAAGAAAATAAAGTCACGAGAAATGAACTTGGGAGACACATAAATCCGACAAAACTAAATGTTAACATCAAAAGAGTTGATAATCTTAAAAATGGCGCTGTTAAAATATATTGTAAAAATAAAGAAGAAATAGAAAAATTAAAGTGTGAAGTTGTAAATAAAATTGGTAAAAATTATGCAGTAAATATGGAGGAAAAAAAGTTCCAAGAATAAAAATAATTGGAATAGAAGATCAAATGGATGAAGTTCTAAGAACTAAAGAAAAACCTAATAGAAAAAAATGATTTTTTAAAAAATGTTAACATAAATTCTATTAATGATGACTGCTATGTAAGAAAATTTAAACAAATTATTATTGGATTATATGGAATGAAGCAATTAATATCAGAATATACAAGAGTTACAAAGAAATCAAAAACTGTTATAGATATGGTAATAATAAATTTTTTTTAAATGTCGGAGTTGAAAGTAACCCTAAAATTAGTGATCATAATTGGATCTTCGTTGAAATAGAAAATTTATGTGAAGATTACAAAGAAATGTGACCTTTACTGACTATAACAAATTACGTTTGGAACTTATTTCATGTTTTTGGAATTATAATATTTTGCATATAAATTTACTTTTTACGCAAATTTACAATAACGTAGAGGAATGCATAAATAAAGTACAAGAAACAAAATGTATTAAAATTCAAAATAATCCGACGCCATGGTTCAACAGAAAAATTTTAAATGCAAAAAAAAAGACCGTGATAATATGTACCAACATTTTTCAATAACTTAAGTTAATGAAGATTGGGAAGAATATAAAAAACTTGGAAATAAATGTGTAGCAGTTTTAAGAAGAGAAAATACTTTATATTATGATAAACAAATAGATAATAACAAAGGAGATCGTAAAAAAATGTGGAGAACCTTAAAAAATTTAGTTAAACCTACAGTTAGAAATAACATTAAAGAAATAATTTTTGAAGATTAAAAAGAAACGGAACCATTTATTATTGCTGAAAAACTAAATTCTTATTATATTCATAGCAGTGAAGAAATTGTTCAACTGAAGAACTATGCCAAATAGTAAACAGAAGACTAAATTTTTTTGAAGAATTCTATGAAATATTATTAAATAAATGAAAACTAGTAATTTCAAAATTAAATTCAAATAACAACTATGGAGAAATATTGAATAAAAAGGCGTTAAAAGAATCATTTGGCAGCATTGGTTAAATTTAACAAATTCTTGTTTAAAATATGGAAATATGCCTGATGAATTAAAATGTTCTTACATTGCATCAGTGCCGAAAGTAAAAAACACTAAAAGATGGGATGAGATGAGCCCAGTAAATGTTATATGGGATATTGAGAAACTATTGGAAGAAGTCGTATATAAACAGTTATTAGAATGCATTGATGACAACAAAATTTTAGTTTCCGTTCAAGCTGGTTTTCGAAAAGGGTACTCGACAGAGACAGCCATTCAATGTGTGATTGAGACGTGGAAGAGAACCATTGATCAAGGGGAAAATGTTTTAGCTGTATTTTTGGAAACAATTGACAGGGCTTGATTATTGAGTAAATTGTATCAGTATGGTATTCGCGGAAACGTTTATAAATGGTTTAAAAATTATTTAGGTAACAGGTCACAAAAAACAAAAATATCAAAAACATATTCAAATAAAAAAATAAATAGTATAGGAGTTCCTCAAGGAAGTATGCTAGGTCCAATATTATTATTATTTTATACATCAACGATATGCCTTTAGTTTTAAAAATGTGTAAGTTACAAATGTTTGCTGATGACACTTTAATTTACATTAATGTTTTAAATATTTTTGATGGTCTAAATACTCTAAATTCTGAGATAAATATATTATTAAATTGGCTAAAAGTAAATAAATTAAAATTAAATGTTTCAAAAACAAAAAGTATGGGTATGGGTAATAATTTAAATTATCAAAATATAAATGTTGTAATTGATGTTGAAAATTTGGAATTAGTAAACATTTTTAAATATTTTGGGATAATCATTGATTTAAAATTAAAATTTTTTAATTATTTTGAAAGTATTATATCGAAGATTGCCGGGAAAGTAGGTTATTTTTAAAAGAATCAGTTCTAATTTAAGTTTGTGTTCTAAAAAAAACTGTATTTAATATCTACTATTATATTACCACATTATATATACAGGAAATATTTGATAAATTACAAATTTTACAAAATAAGGCAATGCGGATTATTTTAAATTGTGACAAATATACAAAAATTAATTTTATGTTGAAAAATATAGATTGGTTGAATATCAGAAATTTAATTTTTTATTTAGTATGTACCTTTATACATAAAATTAAGTATAATTCATTGCCTGATTATTTTTAAAAAATTTGTTCTTTTAATTATCACCATCATTATAAAACAAGAACAAAAATCAAAATTTTTATGTGGATAGAGTATCTAAAACATTATCTTATAAATCTATTTTTTATAAATGGACAAATTCATAGTTTTGCAGATGATACTACAATTTTTTATACCGATGCAAATTGGGAAAACTTAAATAATAAAATTAAAAAAGATTTTAAAATTATAAAAAATTGGTTTGATAACAATCTGTTAACAATTAATTTTAATAAAACAAATTATATTCCTTTTACTTTAAACCTAAATAACCTACCACAAAATATGAATAGTATTCAAATGAATGAAGACATTCAAATTTTTAAAGTTAATAAAATAAAATATTTGGGAATTATTTTTGACAGTAAATTAAATTGGAATTTTCACATAGAATACTTAATTAAAAAATTAAGAAGTTTACTACCGATTTTCAAAAACATTAAAAAATTTTTAAATGTAAGACATATGGAAATATTACATTACGCGTTAGTTAAAACTCATTTAAGTTACGGAATTTTAGGTTGGGGAGGAATAAATAGAACTTTAGTTAAAAAAGTAGAAATATTACAAAAAAGGTTTCTAAAAATTATATACAATAAAGATTATCTTTATCCTTCAAAAGAATTATATTCAGAAACAAAAAAGTTGAACATTAGACAACTTTACATTTATAACATCTTAGTATATATATTTAAAAATAAAAACCTTATACAATTTAAAAACCATAATTATAATACACGTCATAAAAATGAAATAACCATAAAACCTAAAATAAATAAGTCCATTGGACAAAAAATTTTCAAATATTTATGTTTTTATTTAAACGATTATTTACCAACAAAAATTAAAAAATTGATTTCATTAAAAAAATTTAAAGTCGAAATAAAAACATGGATATTAAAAACAGACACTTTGAAAATATTTTTCGAAATGCTTTAATTATTGAATTAATTAATTAATATTATTCTGAATAATTTATATGAGTAATATTTTTTACTTAAAAATTATAAATTAATAATTTTATTATAGGTAATATATTTCTTCAAAAAAGCTGCGTTTATACTATAAATTAACATTTTTACTTTAAAAAAATTGATTTTTAATGCATATTTATAATTTATGATTTTACATACTAAAACAAAAAATAAGATTTGCCCCTAACAAGCTCAGCTTCAGGGGATTGAAGAATAAGTTTATTAAAGACAACATAAACATATTTATTATATTATTAAATTTTTTAGTAAACTTATTATTATTATTATTATTATTATTATTATTATTATTATTATTATTATTATTATTATTATTATTATTATTATTATTATTATTATTATTATTATTATTATTATTATTATTATTATTATTATTATTATTATTATTATTATATAAAGGTTTGATAGAATATATCTAATAATTTGGAAAATTCTATTAAATCTCAAAATTCATTAAAACTGTTTAAAAAAACTTTAAAATTACATTTAATTAAAAAACAAAATGATACGACAATATTTGATACAATTTGCAAAATGTTTAACTTTTCTGTCTGTTTTTGATAAAAGAAAGAAAAAAGAAATCTATAAAAATATGTTAAAAAAAATGTATTAAAAAATATTTACTTGTAGCTTTTTGCTAAATAAAACATGTTACTACTACTACTACTACTACTACAGTGACGTTTTAAGCCAATTGTCTAGGTATAGGTACCAAGTTTTAAAGAATAAAAGGGAAAATTAATTCAATTCAATTCAATTGTGTGAAATGGCCAGTGATGTTTATTTTGAGAAAATAAAATAAGAAAATCATAATAAAAATAAAGTGGCGTAGAAGTTCTTACCTAAAGAAACATATCAGTTTGAATAAGGCTTAATAAAACACAAACATTAACGAAAATTAAAGAAATTGGCATATCGGACAAGTTTTTAACGAAAATGTTTTGTAGATATATGAAAATATTTATTTTTACAACCACGTAAAACAAAATAGGATTAGTTTTTATTTATTGTAAAAACAACAGAGGATCAGGTTTATAGTTCGAGGAAAAATAAAAACATATAAACCTTGAATATAAGAACACATCTATACAACACTTATATCACGGAACACAAAATTAGGTTTGCAGTCATGCACCTCGCACTTGCAATAAAAGTACACCATACCATCAGACATCAATCACCCACCAACAACGACAATCAAATGATATATTTTGAATTACTTCGTGTAACTTAAACCACGCGGAGCAACGCCAGATCATTGTTTTAAGTTAGTTCGTCCATCTCTGTTCCGCTGTAGTAAGAGATAGACTATATAGGGCTCGCTGAAAGTTACCTAAATGATTTCTTCTTATTTTAAAAAAGGAACTATCTAGTTCCTAAAAAAGTTATAAAAAGAGGGTTTTATTTTTTGTGATAATTAGGTAACCTTGTAGAAATTAAAAAATCATCAATTCAAAATATTTTATTCGATACATATTTTAATGGTTAAAAGGTATTTTGTTACCGGAAAAAATATAGAATAGGCGCAAAAATATGTTGTCAAAAATGATCTCGTGTGTGTCAAAACATAATATTTTAGAGATTAAAGAATTGATTTTTGTGGTAACCCATATCTATATATTTAAAAAAAAACTTGTATTGAATGGTTTTTCTCAGTGTATGCAACTTTAATGGAGTTGTAGAAAAAAGTGTAATACTCTTTAAAATGGGAAAGAAAGAAAAAACAAAAAGTCTTCCTCCACAAAATTTAATAGAATGATTCTCAAGGGTCTCTACATGTTTCGAACGTAGAAACGTTCATCATCAGGAGACAAAAAATGTATTTAAATGGTGCTGATGGTTTTAGCAGAAGAGAAAATGGTGAAGGACCCTAATGGAGCTTTCATGGAATTGAAAAATTTTCTGATGTGTAAGAGAGCCATAAAATGGAGAAATTAATGAAATTTAAACCATATTCAGTATGTGAGAAGTCAGTATAAGTGGTCTAAGATAGATAAAAAATGGGGAAGAAGAAGAATCTTTCTAAAAAGAAAGTATAAAAAAATTATTTTTTAAGAAAACATTTTAAAGTTTTTGTCAAAAAGACTTTGGTGTAGAAAAATTTGTAGTAGTTATCACATAGGTGATCTGTAAAATTAGAAAATGAAATTAAAAACAAAGAATGAAGTCAAAAACTTTTTTAAAAAACATTTTTTGGATACAAAGTCAATACTTACGAAAACCACATAAAAGAGCTTGGTGGGGTACTGAGGTTTAAGGCTCAGTAACCCCTCCAAAGGTTAATTTAAATGCAGTTGAAATATTCAGAAAATCGCACATTTTATCAAAAAATATTCAAGAGGTCGAAAAAGTTGTTAAGCGTCCATGTGCTGGACCCAAATGAAATGGTTAAAAATATGATCATTAAAGAGAAAAAATCGATGCGTACTGAAATATTGTTTGTGAAAATTTGAAAGTAATAATAAAGTCATGGTCGACTAAAAAAATATAAGACAATATGTTCTTCAAAAGAAGATTTTCTGTAGAACCATTTTTATTTTTGTATGGAAGATGAAAATTCGTATTATACTCAAATTTCCAGATTTTGAAAACAACTTCGTTTGGGTAGTAGGAAAGGACCCCAAACAAGGTTTTTTTAAAATTTTCAAATTTTAGAAAAATAAAAAAAAATCTTCTCTCATACAAAAATAAAAATGGTTCTATAATTTTTAGGACCTTCCCAACATACAATCTTCTTCTGAAGAACATGTCTTAGCCGGCAATGATTTTTGTCCTCATTAATGATTTTAAGTTTTTTTGCTCAATAATACTTAATTCAGTATGCTTGGACTTTTTCTCCTTAATGTATCCCATTTTTGATCATCATAAAGGTCATTACACCTTTAAGTTGCATAACACCAACCATTTTCTCATTTTTTTTTTGCTAACAACAACAGCAAAATATTTATATTTTACTAATTTTTCTACGCTAGAAACATGCTAAGATAAAAGGCGATAAACTTTATTATTCTAATAAATATATATGCAGGTATTGACAGCTTATTTTGTATTAACCCATATTAAATAAATTGCGAGTCTATCATACCCGCTTTAGTGGTATCAATTCCAGATTGGCTAGAACAGTATTTTTGTTTGTAGTAATCAGTTCCATTAGCAGCACAGTCTTGTTGGATACTGAGCTACTTTTACAGCAATTTTGTTAAGGAATAAATTATATCTTCTGAATGCGACGCATTTTGTTCCCACTCAAGCGCTTTCTCTATAATTGAGAAAGCAAAACAGCGTCCCCAAAAATGCATTGTATCTGTTAGAACCTGTAATCCATAAGACGTTGGTGGGGGTTTATAGCGAACGGCAATCGCCGCGCGTCGTATTATTAGTTTTAACGCATTTGTTGCGCAGGTCACATCGTTGTTCGGAGTCTTGCTGTCTTGTCTGAATTTGAATTTTAATGACCATATAAATACCTGTTTCAATTAATTTATTTTTACTTTGTATTTAAGTTTTTTTAAACTTTGCATGTCAGATAAAGCAATAGAAGATTCTTATTTCGCCCAACCCATAATTAGTATTGGACTTTATAATCTATGGATGAATTTTACCATGTCAGTAAACTATGTTGCATAATAGATAATCATATGCAATGTTAAACGACAAGAACAATATTACACTAGAGGCTATTTAAATTTTTGAGAACTACAGAACTGATTTTTAGTGATAAGTATAATAATATGCTTTATTAACCGTAGCAAGCAAATATTATGTGATACAGTATATAAATCCAAATTACACCCCCAATAGAACTTGATAATTACTGTGAGTATTCAGAACAATAATGGCTATAAACCATTCATAGCATTAACCTTTTTTCCCATTGGCTCAATTATCGTAATATTATCACTACACAACGGTCTAGCAATTTTCGTTGTATACAGTAGGAAAGCGAGTTACTGTCACATATAGTAATAAACAGTTGTATAAAAAGTATGTGAATTCTTATAAGGAATAGAAAACTTTTTTTCTCAGTGTACCATACATTTTTAACGGTCTTATTATTAACTAATATAAAATTTCTTTTACTCATGTGAAATTATTCTCCATTATATGTTTTTGTACATAATTTATTATGTAAAAGTAAATAAATTAAAATTGAATATCAGAAATTTCTCATATCTGCAGCAACAAAAAAGTTGTTTTTTCAATATTCTGATAATCGGGATGAATGATTGAAAATTTGATAGCAAATCTATAATTAACTCTACTTCATGCATTATTGTTTATGACTTACCTATTTAAGTTTTCAGAACAATCAATATAATAACTCAGTCCTGAATTACGCATATCCTATATATAAATTGCTTTGGTATTTAATCTACACTTTTACACCATTTTGTAATTATTACATTTTTCCCTATTTATTCACATAAAATACATACTTATTTACACTCAATTTAAGTAAAAAACAGAAAACTGAGAAAACACATCACAACCATCACTATTAAAATAAATATGAACTTGTGGTCAGCTGCAGGTATAAAACCACACTAATTTTAACGTCGTTTAGAAAGTTAAAGTTTCGGCATCCATTTAAAATAGAAAATGAACATTTCGAAATGTGGGTCATTTTTTGCTTTGCATATTGGGAAAGTCAGATTTAGGGTTCTAGGTCGTCCTGTCATAAATTTACAGGCCGGCAAAGCTTCAAAGACAAATCAGAAAGCCAGTAAGTATTTAAATTAGAACTTATAATAGTGTTCAGAGAATTTTTAGATTTAAATATACAGGGTGGTTCACGGTCAGTGGCCTATTAAATCTACGGAAAATTAAAATATTTTTTACTAACTAGTCTTTGGCATTGATTGTAAATATCTCTGAATTTTTTTCAAAGTATATTTATTTGCTGATGACACCCTAATTTACATTAATGTTTTAAATATTTTTGATGGTCTAAATACTCTAAATTCTAAGATAAATATATTATTAAATAGGCTAAAAGTAAATAAATTAAAATTAAATATTTTACAAACTAAATGTATGGGTATGGGTAATAATTTAAATTATCAAAATACAAATGTTGTAATTGATGGTGAAAAATTGGTATTAGTAAACAGTTTTAAATATTTAGGGATAATCATTGATTCAAAATAAAAAAAATTTAATTATTTTGAAAGTATTATATCGAAGATTGCCGGGAAAGTAAGTTATTTTTAAAAGAATCAGTTCTAATTTAAGTTTATTTTCTAAAAAAACTGTATTTAATACTATTATATTACCACATTATATATACAGGAAATATTTGATAAATTACAAATTTTACAAAATAAGGCAATGCGGATTATTTTAAATTGTGACAAATATACAAAAATTAATTTTATGTTGAAAAATTTAGATTGGTTGAATATCAGAAATTAAAATTTTTTTTTTAGTATGTATCTTTATACATAAAATTAAGAATAATTTATTGCCTGACTATTTAAAATTTTTTTGTTCTTTTAATTATCACCATCATTATAAAACAAGAACAAAAATCAAAATTTTTATGTGGATAGAGTGTCTTAAACATTAGCTTATAAATCTATTTTTTATAAAGGTTTGATAGAATATAATAATTTGGAAAATTCTATTAAATCTCAAAAATCATTAAAACTGTTTAAAAAAACTTTAAAATTACATTTAATTAAAAAACAAAATGATACGTAATATTTGATAAAAATTGCAAAATGTTTAACTTTTCTGTCTGTTTTTGTTAAAAGAAGGTTGCGTTTTAAAATTTAAAAATAAATCTATAAAAATGTGTTAAAAAATGTATTAAAAAATATTTAATTGTAGCTTTTTGCTAAATAGAACATGTTACTACTACTACTACTACTACTACTACTATATATTTGAACGCATGCGTGATCATATTTGATAACAATTATTATAATACAACATATTATATTTTTGTAAACGACCCTTGATTGCTTGGGTAGATTATAAAATACCTTAACGTTTACAGTTATTACATATTATTACAGGTTGCGTTTTAAAATTAAAAAATAAATCTATAAAAGTTTGTTAAAAAAAATTTATTAAAAAATCTTTAATTGTAGCTTTTTGCTAAACAAAACAAAACGCTTCCGGTTATATTGGAAACCAAGGTAAACTGTGATTTTTTAAAATGGATTTTTTTCTTGATTTAAATGGAATAAGACAGTTTTATCGGATTTTTTTGATTGTTTGAAGATATACAGTAATGGGCAGAATTCTCGCTCCATACGGAAAACTTTTTTATATTCATTTCTTAAAAAATTTATTGATTAAATTTTAAAACTAAATTGAGGTCAGTACTGAGTATATCCAGGTCCACACCAGGTTGATTAAAAAAAAACTAACTATGCCAGCTGATTGCATCAAAGAGCCAGTGATTAAGCAGCCTTATTCAAAAGTGATTAATATAAGAATCATAACTGATTATATTTTAATCAATTTATATTAAATACTTTAATCGATTTTGAAAAAATTGGCTCGATGTGTAATAATTTAATCATTTCTTATTTATGGGAAAGAAAGAAAAACTAAAAGTCCTCCTCCACAAAATTTAACAGAATAAAATTCTTCAAGGATATCTACATGTATCGAACGTAGAAACGTTCATTATCAGAAGACAGAAAATATATTTGGTGTTGATGGTTTTAGCAGAAGAGAAAGTGGTGTAGAACCTTAATGGAGCTTGTATGGAATTAAAACTTAAAGTGTAGAAGAGACATAATATGAAGGAAATTCATAAAAATTAAAACATACTGAGTATGTGAGAAGTCAGTAAAGGGGGTCTAAACTAACCAAATAAACTGAGGAAGAAGAAAAAACCTTTCTAAAAAGAAGTTGTCGAGATTATTTTAAAAAAATTAAAAATTTTTTTATAAAACATCTTTAGGTGTATGTCTGTAAGACATTGTTGACATTTCTTATTTAATTTTAAAGCATTTTTTATTAAATTTAAGAAGCAGATGGCCAATATTCTGAGATATTTTAAGACGCCACCAAAGGATTTCTTAACCTATACTTTTGTATATGCTAAACTGGCTTACCTAAACTAGTTTTAAATACACTGTCTGTCAAATTTGAAGGAACTAATCTGCATAGTATCAAAATAACTTTTCTTCAAAATGTCTGATTAGGGTGGTCAGTTTTCATGTTATTTATTATTAGGAAGAGAACAGCGTTATAAGAAACAAAAACGTTTTTATTTTGTTGTAAGATAAGATTATATTAATGATGTGTAAAGGTAAGAGGGTAGTTTTAAAAACACTCGAAAGGAAATGAAACATATAAACCAACAAATTTGACGATCCGGAAGCCTTCCTGCGGTAGTAGTACTGTAAATATCGCTTTTAGTGCTTTTACAACCACTGACTTGCTTAGGTCACAGACAAAGACAAAATGAACAGGCACCATCTTAATGATAAGTAACGTTCAAAACCAATGACTAACTGCCACCTGCTAACGTGCAACAGGAAAATTATGAAATGGAACTTCCAGCTGATTAAAATGTGGTATGTTACGCATGCGTTAAATCCCTGCCATCAAACATGATTTAAAAGGTTGGCATATTTTACACAATTGATCAGTATCGATTTAAGTAATCCAATATGATTATTTTGTATAAATCACAGTATAAATCATACAACTGATTAAAATTTACATCAAAAAATATAATCAACGGTACATCCCTTCCTGTTAATCAATTGATTTTTTACTGTGTATGAAGTAGTAATAGAATCGATCTCAAATGTGGGTGCAATAAATTTGATTGAAAAAAATTTTCAAAAATAAAAGTTATGCCGCAACATTAAGGAATATTAAATATTGTGTAAAATTAAATTGGTATTCTGGCAACTAAAGTGGCTCAAGTGGATTTTGAAATTTTACATAAAATATCGAAATAGTAAAACCATCAATTAGATCCAACAATGCCTCAATACGGAGGGCTGGTGAAATATGAACAGCTGTATATTTACACAAGAGTGTTCTTTTATTTAAAAAAAAGGAAATGGCTTGCTTCGCTCGTATATAAGCATAATGTCGGAACTATATTTATATCAGATTTTAATTACACGTCATTTTTCTGGGCCAATTAATTATTATTAAGCAGATGTTGAGGGTTACTTAAAGTTCAGTTAGGTTCGTTTACAAGAATAAAACACAACGATTTACTTAATTTTTTTGAAGAAATAGTCCATGCTTAAAGTGGAGTTAAACGTATGAGAAAGAAAGAAAAACCAAAAGTCTTCCTCCACAAAATTTAATAGAATAAAAATTCTCCAGGGGTCTCTACATGTTTCGAACATAGAAACGTTCATCATCAGGAGACAGAAAATTTATTTAGTGCTGATGGTTTTAGCAGAAAAGAAAATGGTGTAGAACCTTAATGGAGCTTTTACGGAATTAAAAAAATTATGTGTAGAAAAGATATAATAAGAAGAAAATTGATAAAGGTTAAACTATACTGAGTATGTTAAAAAAGTTATTAAAGGGGGTCTAAACCAACCAAACAAACTGGGGAAGAAGAAAAAACCTTCCTAAAAAGAAGGTGTCGAAGATTATTTAAAAATTGTTATAAAACTAGGTATGTCAATAAGACATTATAATGATAAAATTTTCATAATTATGAAGATATCACAATCTGTAAAAAATAGAAATTGAAATTAAAATCAAAGAGTGAAAAGTGAGAGAGTTAAAAAAAATTTTGGAATATTTTTTTTTAATAAAAAAGTAAATACTTACAAAATGACAATGCAAAAAGTGTTTTGTGGGGTACTGGGGATTAAAGCTCAGTAATAATGTGCAAATACAACAAATTAATTAATTTTATTGGTTTTTAATTAACCGCTTGCGGGGATACTGAGCTTAAATCCTCAGTACCCCAAAAAACACTTTTTGCAATGTAATTTTGTAAGTACTTACTTTTTTATTCAAAAAAATATTTCAAAAATTTTTTTGCTCCTTCACTCTTTGATTTTTCAATTTATATTTTTTACAGATTGGGAAATCTTCATAATTAGGACAATTTTATCCTTATAATGTCTTACTGACATACCCTTGAAAAGTTTTATAAAATTTTTTAAATAATTTTTAGGAAGGTTTTTTCTTCTTCTTTCCTTTATTTGGTTGGTTTGGACCTCCTTTACTGACTTTTTCACGTACTCAGTATGTTTTAACATTTTCAATTTGCTTCTTATTATGTCACTTCTAAACTTCAATTTTTTAATTAAATAAAAGCTCCATTACGGTTCTACATCATTTTCTCTTCTACTAAAACCATCAGCACTAAATAAATTTCCTGTCTCCTGATGATGAACGTTTCTACGTTCGAAACATGTAGAGACCCCTAGAGAATTTTTATTCTATTACATTTTGTGGAGGAAGACTTTAGGTTTTTCTTTCTTTCCCGATTTACGTTGTGTTAAAAAAATTAAACTGTTTATCCTAAAAATATTTTTTTTTGTTTAAAAAATTAAATTTATTATAGAAGACACTTAAATTAAAAGCCTATCTACTTATAATATACTCATTATTATTCCAGTATAAAACATATATTTAAAGTTTATTTTTTGAATCAACCTACCGATGTCTATTTTATAATTTTATTATTATTAGGCGTTTGCTACTTAATCGGAAAATTATGTTAAAATTTTAAATTGTTTCATTTCAAAATATTAATTAAGAAGTTACATTATAAATTTAGATTTTTAATAGTAACTTACTAAAACATTTTCCGTTTTTAAAATTGTGATAAAAGTTGTTGATATTGTGACCTTTTCCTTATACAGTGTCACCATTAAAGTCCGCATCATATGGGATTTTTTTTTATTAAAAGCTTTATTCAAAATTTGACTTTGGGATTAGGTACTGCTTCGAACGAGAAGAAAATTAAGCTAAAAAATAGAAGTCACGTGATTCGCATTATCTGTCAAATTTGAATTTTTTTCAAAAAATAATTCAAAAGTGGGGTTATTTCTGAACATATCGAAAAAAATTATTGGAAAAAGTTATTTTTTAAATGCAGTTTTTAGCCAACATGCAAAATTTCAGCTGCATAAGATAATTTTGATTTTTTACCTATATTTTGTAGATTGCACCACTTTTGCAAAATAAGACTCAAGGCAACCTACATAAAACTTCTTAGTTTTGACAATACTTTATTTCAGATACATTTTCTTTAAAGTAGCGCCATATTAAATGTGTGTTTTTCTACAAAATCAAAATTGGGCTATTAAAATTTGGTCGCATATGATGCAAAGTTTATATGTTTTTGACCCTGTATAAGGTAACTTCATAAAATAAGTATTTTTGAAAACGTACTTTGTGTCTACACCTTAATATTAAGACAAAAAAGAACACAGTGTCTTCAGTAAAGTGTTTTTAAGTGGAAAATAAATTTTAGTTTTACAACGTAAAGTTTATCTATTTTCAACGATTTAATTTAAAAGTCTATATTATAATTTATTATTAAGCTATGTCATAATAACGTTAACGTGTATTACTTTCAGACACATAGGTACTAAGTTTTTAATAATACTTATTTTATGAATTTACCTTATACAGGATCAAAAACAAAAATACTTTGCCTCACATGCCACCAAATTTTAATAACCCAATTTTGATTTAGATAAAAACACACATTTAATAGGGCGCTACTTTAAAGAAAATGTATCTAAAAGAAAGCATTGTCAAAACTAAGAAGTTTTATGTAGTTTTCGTTGAGTCTTATTTTGCAAAAGTGGTGCAGTTTACAAAATAAAGGTAAAAAATCAAAATTACCTTATGCAGCTGAAATTTTGCATATGGGCTAGAAACTGCATTTAAAAAAACTGTATCCAATAACTTTTTTCGATATTTTCAGAAATACCCTCACTTTTAAATTATTTTTTGGAAAAAATTAAAATTTGACAAATAATGCGAATCACGTGACTACTATTTTTTAGCTTAATTTTCATCTCGGTCGAAGCAGATATTGATGCCAAAGTCAAATTTCGAATAAAGTTATTAATAAAAAAAAAGCGGACTTTACTGGTGACACTGTATACCTATACACAGAAAAAAAACCTGTACCTACATTAAATTAATCATCAATATATTGTACATTACTATTATGAAACGTTCATTGATAAAATGATTTCTGATCATAGACCTATAACTTACTTCATTCAAACGATGATCGAGCCAACATTAACCAATAAACTGAACACATCAAAAATTAATAATTCTTTTAGTAATAGGTACATTACATATGTTCTTTATCTTTAAAATAATGTATTTTTCTTGATAGAACTAAGAACAGCAAGCATCAAAAATTAATAAACGGTGTTCATTGTTTAAATGGACACTAAACGTTGATTTTACGAACCAACCATTAACTTTGCCAATACGCGCCACAGTTAATGCTGCCGTACATTGGATCAACCATCGCGAACATTAATACCATGCGAGCAAAAAATATTTGCATCAAACAGGGCCTTGCATCTAAGGACGTTATGCTTAGCCGTAGAGCTTAATACCTGTTGGGTGCCAGTAACTACCTGATATAACAATTAATCAACTATTCCGTAATCTTTGACAGTCGTTACAAGTAATTTGATTTTTCGCTAATTTATCCAATTTCTTGAACAATTCATACAATGGGCTTTACGGAACAGCAGTAAATGGTGAGTGGCAATACAATCCGGGTTTGCGCATGGACGATTTTCACGAACATTTTACCAACGTTGCTTTTATTGCTGGGGATTTTTATCATTGCCTGAAAAGAACCGTGGCTGTGTTTAGGGAAATAGGTTCTATACAACACAAACAAGGAGCAGGAAGACCATCTGTAAGAAAAGAAGAACTTGTTGCAAACGTTCGTGAAATACGCCAACAAATTGTAGACGTCTGTCCCAAGAAGGGGGAAGATCTTATGGAACATGCAGGACTATTCTTAAGAAGCAGCTAAATTTATTTCCTTATAAAGTGCAAGTATTCTAAGAAATACAAGCCGCAGATTTTGATAGACGCAGGAATTACTCTCAATGGTTTACTCAAAATTTATTGGAAATAAATGATTTATTAGACCTGACATTTTTTTCGGATTAAGCCTGGCTCCACCTTTCCGGTTATGTAAATTCTCAGAATAGGTACACGCATATATGTGGAGTAGTGAAAATCCCCATATTTTTATAGAGTACACATTGCACCCTCAGAAAATTTGTGTCTGGTTAGCTGTTTCCCGAAGAAGAATTGTTGGTCCTATTTTTTTCCATGACACAGTTACAGCACAGCGATATTATAGAGACAATATTTTAAATCCATTTGTGGAGCAATTACTTGACGACGAACTACGTTTTGGATATTTTCAACAGGCCGGTGCAACCGCCCATACAGCCGCCGAAACTATTAACAAGTTACGCAATTTTTTCGACGACAGATTGATCAGTTTTCGATCAGACATTGAATTCCCACCTAGATCACCTTGTTTAACGGTTATGGATTACCTACTTCGTTTTTCCTCATTTAAATAACACTAGTTTTAAAACACCAGTTGCAAATTTAGAACAATTACAAGAAAGGATTATCCAAGAATGTGGTAACATTTCTCCAGAGATGCTGGTCAACACTTTCGAAATTATGAAGAGACGTGTGAATTTATGATTGGAGCATGGCGGTGGCCAATTTCAACAATTTATGTAATTATTTTTCTTTTTCTTTCTGTACATTCTTACTTTGTTAATTTTGTAAACAACAAAAATAAATTTGTATTTGTCTACTTATTTTATTACTCATTAGTTTGGCATATCATGTCATAATATGAATTTGACAAAATTTTAACCTAGATTTGGTTAGATATACCGTCCCCATATCATTGTAATCTAAACCAAAAGCCCTACGTTTTTTAATCCAATGCAAATAATTTTTGCTAGCACGGTATTATGAACACTCTCATAGACTTTTGGTTTTCGAGCTTATTTTTGCCGACAAATCTTCAAACGCCGATATCTTTGTTCAGTCGGTCTTATATAAAGTTGAAGTGTAGAAGCGAGTTTCTGCTAGAGCTACGATCGAATACAGTATGATTTGTAAAATTGTGTAATTAAAGGAATTCAAGCAGATATACACGGAAAGGTTATTGAAGCAAACCGAATTTTAGAAATGTGAGTCCTATAAGCTAAGTACATATTTCGTTGTTTCCTTTTTGTGGCTATTTACCTATTAAAGCTACTGGCCATTGTTGCTTTTAAAAATAATAAGTTTTGTTAAGAGGAAACGCTAAGTTTTTACATGTATCTGATTTATGCCTGTGGTGCTCCTATTATAAATAATTTAACAAATTTTATGTAGAGTAGTTGATTGTACACAATTTTATTATCACACTACAGGTAATTTGGAAAACTTATTCGAAAAGCAGGAAAATGACAATGAAGGTTAAAAGTAATGCCAATTTTTAGGACAAACCATAACTTTTTTTTTTAAATGTTTCAATTAAATAATTTAATTTTACATGATGGTACAAAAAAACGTATTGTGGAAAATATTGCACCAAATATAACCCTAAACTAACTCCCATAGAACCTAACCTATAGAAGAATTTTAAAAGAATCGTTTTGTTCTTTAATGCAAAAATAAATCCTGTATATTACTCATCGAAAGATATGTTTCAAAATTGCGTATTTTTGGGTGAAAATTGAAATTTTAAAATTGTAATTTTTCAGCTTTTTTGTTAAATTCTCTGAATTATCTAATACTTAGTGTGACACGAAACATGTTTTCTGTACCCTGTAGCCAGTTCTTAAAAATATTCATGGCAACCACACAAATATGCAGGTATAAATCTAATTCATATAGAAAAATTGCACATTTCCCTTAACATTATACTTCATTTTCCAGTTTTTATTTTTTGGTTTTAAGTTTAGATACTTATACCTTTTTTATTTTTCAGATGGAAAAACGCCTCAATTTTATGGGCGATCCATGGCTATTTAGTGTTGGCTGCAAAATTTTGTTCAAGGAGTTCTGGCAAGACAATGCATACAAAGTACACTATTAAAGACTCTTAAGAATCATTTACATCTTGTGCCACAACACAACAGGAAATGAAAGAGCACATTATGAATCTTAAGGCAAGAAAGTCGGCAATTCAGCCTTTCATATTATGGCTTAGCGATCATATCTCAAACGTATCTAATACATCTACTTTGACTACATTTGCTATACATTTTTTTTTACTTAATTAAGGAAGTGGATATAATTATATTTTAAAATTATTAGTGTCCGACCGAAACAAGATTTTCAGCCGAAACCGAAACTTATTTATACATGTTAAAAATTCTATTCTATACCTACTGAAATCTAATGTATTTTTTACACATATACGGACAGTGAACTCGTGTTAAATGAAATAAAAAAACAATAATTCAGATATGAAATAAAGATATATATTTATAGGTATAGACAACACTGCCGACGAACTCACCCAAAGTTAGCCGAACGGTGCGCGACAATTCACGAACATTGAGTTTCGGCTCACCCGAAACTGAAACTGTCACCGAAACTAGCCGAAATTGAAACCGAAACTGAATCTTCGGTCGATCTCAAAAATTATTATTTATATTTTTAATTTAGATTTACGCCAGGAAAGTAACTTGTAAACAGAGAGTCCGAAAGTTTATATAAATTGTGAAGCCTATTTGCAATAAAAAAATTGATCACTGAACACGTCGTCTTTCTTTATTTTTGAAACATATTATAGACTACTGTTATACATTATAAGTATTATCATTGACAGAGGCTGTACTATTAGTACAGTAAATACAAATAATGTCGGTTTGTAATATCTATAACCAGCAATCACCGTGTTCACTGTTCATTGACTCAACTTACAGCAACCATTGAAGTAATGTCCCTCGTTCGTCATATTAATAAACGGTGATCATGGGTTCATGTTCACTGTTCATTGATTCAACGTACATCAACCATTAAAACAATGTTTGTCGTTCATCATATTAATAAACGGTGATCATGGATTCATGGTCACTGTTCATTAATTCAACGTACAACAATCGTAACTTGGTGAACAAGAAAATTAACGTACAACCGTTATTCATTGTATCAATGATACCAGTCGTCGCGTCGGTTAAAATTAATGTTGACGTTCATTGATTTAATGTACCTACTTCTTTATTAATATTACGTACTTTTTTCTTTCAGTGTATCTTTTAATTTTCTGTTCCTATTATCCTATAAAGATCCTATATAGTAGCGTAATTTTTTATTATAATAATGGATTTTTTTTGCGAGATTTTGAGATGGCTTATAGTGAATTATCACTACACGTTGAATTATTAACACCCTTTTATTAGCTTGACCTGTATGTTTGTATGTTTGTAACCGACTTCTTTGAACCCGATTTTGACCCACTTTAAACGGTCAGATTTAATTTAAATTTTGTAAACTTATCAAAAACCGCTGACAATACAATAATCTCCACGCAAAAAAATCTCCTGTCAAAATTTGACAGCTCTGCTGTCAATATGTCAAATCGTTTAAAAAAAATGATATTAATGAAAAAACTATAAGGTCGTATGTATATTGACGGTGGAAAGTTAAAAAAAATACGCAAAAAATTCTCTTGTCAAAATTTGACACCTGTCAATATGTCAGAATTATTACAATAACCGATAGTAATGAAACAAACGTGGGGTCGTATAGATATTGTCGCTAAGAATAAAGAAAAATTAAAAAAAAAATATTCTACCCGTCAAAATAAAATTTTGACAATTTTTTTTTTATAAATTTTGAAAATTTTTGTCGTTTGTAAGTTTGTTTGTAACCGACTTCTTTGAACCCGATTTTGACCCACTTTAAACGGTCAGATTTAATTTAAATTTTGTAGACTTACCAAGAACTGCTGACAATACAATAATCTATACTAATCTAGCTCAATCTACTAGAAATTTTTTTTTTTAACAATAACTCAAACTAAAAAATGAAAAATAAATATAGTTTAAAAAAACTAAAAAACACACTTTAATAATTAATCAAACTAAAAAGCGGAAGGTAAATATAGTTTAAAATAATTCTTGAAATTCTTAATATAGGCAGAAAATAATAATGAACGATAAACATTAGTATTAAAGTGAAAAAAAGCGTGGGGCGCTTTGTGCTATGTTTTTCGTATATCGAGCACCCCACGTTTTTTTCACAATAATACTAATGTATATTATTTTCTGCCTATATTAAGAATTTCAAGAATTATTTGAAACTATATTTATTTTCCGCTTTTTAGTTTGAAGAATTATTAAACCGTGTTTTTTAGTTTTTTTAAACTATATTTATTTTTGGTATAGAGATAGGTATACTGACCGCGGCATCGGCGGTCTAAACATGTTTAGTTAAAAGTCAACGAATAATGTCTTATTTTATTTATAAAAGGTCACCTAAACTGCCTGTATTACTATGACCAACAGAAATATGAAATTGTAATTTTGACAAATTTAGAGTTAATTATATTAAATGTGAAACTTCCAATATTCAAGTCTTTAAGTGTCCGAGATCGTGTAGTAGGCACCGTGAATCACTCACTCTGCATGCCTTTTTGACAAATTAGTTAGTTTTTATAAAAATACAATTTTTAATACCTGTAAATTGTTATTACCTATAATAACACAGGCCTGCATGAAATTTGTGATGACGTGATTTTTGTTTGCTGAGTTCAGTTTTTATATAGGAATAACTAATTAAAATACAATTAGTCTCTATCACCCACAGATTTTTTTTTTTGCAAAAAAAAAGAAAAAAAAAAAAACTTATAATAGGCGTTTTAATACATTTTAAAATGAATGTAGTACTTCAAATTCTAAATGATTGATGAATAAAAAATTATTTTCTGTGGTGCTACACACCTTCCGACTGGAAACTTTTTATCGACTTCAAAAAGGAGCTTTAAAGCTGTTCTTTTACATAATGACAATGTTTTTGCTTCTGTTTCGGTCGGCCATACAGTTAAGTTAAAGGAAAACTATGAAAATTTAGAGGAATTACTTTTAAGAATACAATATAAAAATCACAACTGGGAAGTGTGTGAAGATCTAAAAAATTTTAGGTCTTTTCTTAGGTCAGCAGTCTGGATTTACTAAATTTCCATGTTTCCTGTGCGAGTGGGCTAGCAGGAATCGAGAACAGCATTGGATAATAAGAGAGTGGTCACAAAGGGAGACTTTAACACCTGGAAACAAAAATGTAATTCGCGAAAGTCTTATTGACCCTCAAAAAGTTTTACTTCCACCACTTCACATAAAACTTGGACGTATAAAACAATTTGTTAAGGCATTAAACAAAGAAGGAAATTGTTTTAAATATTTGTGTAAAACATTTCCGGCTCTGTCAGAGGCAAAATTAAAGGAGGAAATCTTTGTAGGGCCGCAGATAAGCAGCTTGATGAAAGATACAGAATTTGAAAAGGTAGTGGAAGATAAGGAAAAACATGCATGGAATGCTTTTAAAGAAGTTGAACCTACATTACTACTATGTTGAGATCGTTGAAAACATGCTGGAAAATTTTAGGAATTTTAGAATATGATCATAAAAATTCACTTTTTACATTCCCATTTGGACTAATTCCCGGAAAATCTTGGGGAAGTAGGTGAAGAGCAAGGTGAAAGATTTCATTAATATATTAAAGAGATGGAAAAAAGATACCAGGGGAGCTGGGACACGAAAATGATTTCTGTTGGACATTGAGAAGAAATCATCCTTTAGCTGAAACAGAAAAACAACCAAAAGAAGCTTTTCTGAAAAAAGAAAACGTTTTTTGAAGAAGCGTAATGAATAAATAATCATTTATAATAGTTTATATGTGTATATTTTGTATATTTTTGTATTTTTTTCCTTAATATATTAAAAAACTAGCTTATAAATTAAATAAATCGTGTTTTTTCTATATTTTTGGATTTTACCGGTTTGAAAAATAACCTTACGTGATATAAAAAAACTGAAAGCAGATTTGAAATCAGCGCTACCCAATTACTAGAAAACAGTTAAAATTTTTAAATCAACTTTCAAAGTGTTAAAAAATGCAGGCCTGTGTAATTTATTGGTAAATTTTTGAAAAATTAAAATGTTTTTACACAAACGTACCAATAAAATTTAAATCAGCAACCATACACAGGTATAAAGTCACAATTCTGGCAGTTGTTAGAAAGTTACCCCTTTGTAGCTGTTTGGTTATTTGGGTCATTTTTTGCTTCGCATGCATATCTATAGAATTTTGAGTAATACCGAAATTTACAGAATCAAATAAAACCCATCGGCCATAATAATTATAAGGGCTATGTTATAAAATAGAATGACAGCACTTAACCAAAGCAAAAATTAAATGGTAAAAATAATATATTTCAACTTGATGCATGATGTAGGTACCGTGCGAGCAAAAATTATTCGCATCAAAGAGGGCTTGGACGGCTTGGTTTAGATCACAATGATATGGGGACGATATATCTAACCAAATCTAGGTCAAATTCATATTCATGTTTCCCTATAAACACAGCCACGGTTCTTTTCAGACAATGATAAAAATCCCTAGCAATAAAAGCAACGTTAGGTCTGTAGTTTGTTGGACAAAAACACAGCAAATCAAGACAGCCACAAAACTCAACAGTGTACAGAGGCTGGCCTGCTTGTGTATCGTCGGTGCAATGAGAAGCACCCCCACTGCAGCAATGGAAGTCATACTAGGACTAACACCACTAGATATACACATCAAAATGGAGGCTAACTGCAGCGCCTACAGGATGAAAGCAAACGGGGAATGGAAACAACGCCCCGAGAAAATAGGGCACACAAGAGCCACGGACCTTATCAACGACGAGCTCCTGGAGATGCAAACCGATCGCATGAAAGCGAAATACAACTTTACAAAACCATTTAATGTCAGGTGTGACCCTGATATGTGGTCCAAAGGAAAATCTCCGTCACTAGACAATGGCCTAGTCTGGTACACTGATGGGTAGAAAACGGCCAACGGAGTAGGCGCAGGTATATTTGGGGAAAGACCCAGAATGGAAATCAGCATCCCCCTGGGAAAATACGCCACAGCAGAAGTTCATGCGATACTAGCATGCATACAAAAGAATCTTGAAAAGGGCTATCACGACCAAAAGATACATATCCTGTCGGACAGCCAAGCTGCTCTGAAGGCTCTGAACTCCTTCCGACCTTAACGACCTAAAAGACCTGGCAGCCAGAAACAACAGGGTTGAACTCCTATGGGTTCCTGGTCATTCAGGGATAAAAGGCAACGAAAAAGCAGATGAACTGGCAAGAACCGGATCTGCTTAAAATTTCAGGGGCCCAGAACCCGCCCTTGGAATATCAAAAAAGGTAACCAAAACAACATTAGACTGATGGGCGCAAAAGCAACATCTATTTCGATGGAATGGTACACCTGGCCAGGCATACGCACGGGCCGTTATTGATAGGCCCTCGAAGATGCTATCAGCTGGAATGCTGCTCTTGACGCGCCCTCAGTTAAAACAAGTGACCGGCCTACTAACAGGCCACTGTCACTTAAGAAGGCACCTTTAAAGAATGGGAGTCTATAATGGATCCATTGAATGCAGACTTTGCGGCGAAGAGGACGAAACCGCCTCCCATATAATTTACAGCTGCGAAGCGCTAAACCGTAAAAGATTCAAAATCTTCGGAAACATTCGACGTGGCGACAATCTTCCGCACGACAAACTTGGAAGGAAACTGCTGGACCTCGTAGAAGGAACAAATCTTTTCTAACAAGACTGGGGCGCACAATAAGCCAGAAGGCTGCAGTGTAAGAAGCTTGGGCCACACGTCGAACCCGACCCCCGCCTTTAACCAACGTTAGGAAAATGTTAGTGAAAATCGTTCAGGCACAAACCCGGATTATATTGCCACTCACAATTTACTCTAACCCTATTTCGAAAATACGCTTCAACCATGAATGTTTTGTGCTGTTCCGTAAAGCTCATTGTGTGATTTGTTCAAGAAATTGGAAAAATTAGCGATGAATCAAATTACTTGTAACGACTGTCAAAGATGACGGAATAACTGATTGATTGTTAATTCAGGTCGTTACAGACACCCAACAGGTATTAAGCTCTACGGCTAAGCATTACGTCCTTAGATGCAAGGCCCTCTTTGATGCAAATAATTTTTGCTCGCACGGTACAAAAACCTAGAGTTGATGAATTTTTTAAAAGCAAACTAGATTGTTATGATTCTTCTTTATATCGGCGCCTTTGCCCTTATATAGCCCGCCACATTTTCCAGATCCAGCACGTCCCTGAACAACCTTCAAAAAAAGTCTAATACAATTTTGATGTAAAATTACTAGTAGAGCAAAGATTTACATGGGCTTTCCAATGACCTGTCTGGCGGTACACCACCCGGTATTTGCAATATATTCCAGAATTTTTTGACACACGGCAAAATAACTAATAATAAAATAAGCTTCTTTTTTATAAATATATTCTGAAAGGCTCTTAAACTACATCGAAACTAATGTTAAATCGGCGGGCCCGACTGCTCCATAACGACCCTCGTCGAGCGAGGGCTATTATTTCACTTTTCACTAGTGGCGGAGGGACAATTAAAAATTTATGTATATGGACCTGTGGGAGGGATTTGGATTTTTATCGTTTCTTTCACATTATATTTTTAGTGTTGTTATATTTTACAAATCAGTTTGTGACGAAATATCGGTTGTGACAGACAGATTTGTTACTTGTAAACGAAATGAATATAACGGTTTATTTCTGTGTTGAAAATATTTTATAACTAAGACTTTAGGAATTGATTCATTCTAACGGGATTATAGTTTTTGTTTTCTAATTATTGTTAAGTTAACGTTTCATATTTGACTGCCAAAGGTAAGATAAGATTATAGTTATATTTGGTTTATTTTAAAGGAACATATTACGTCAGTGTTGGGGTTAAATAAATTCGTACCGGAGCGCAGAGTCCTGTCGAGTCTGTGCTAAACTACATTTTTTTTACGGTAAATCGGACTCTCCAGTGAATACGTGTTGGAAGTTAAGAGTATTAACTTAAATAGTTTATATGATTTGGGAGTTAATGAAACAATACTTAGGGTGGTCCAGTTTGAAACTGGCCTTATAAATGTTTAAATGATTTTATAGTGTTAATAAAAACGTACTTGCAGCAGCTGCTTGATGGTAGGCAATTGATTTTAGGCTAATTCTTGTTTCCCTACGTAGGCCATACGTTTACGTAACCTAATAATAAATCCCCAATTTGAATTATTTTAATCAAAAATGCTAGTTTTGGCATAAGGGAACATTTCAAAAATGAGTTTATTAGAAAAATACGCGTTGAAAACGATAATGCGCTTGAATTAATATTTATAACTTGACTTTTAAATTCTAAGATCTACATTATCATCGTTAAACAAATAAATCTTTGTATAATTGGAAGTAGATTATGTTTTTCATTCCTAAACACAATGAGCAGTGACCAACACAATATTCATACTATAACCACAGTAATCCTTAATAGATATCGTACAGAATAACCGATCAAAAATCCTGCCTTTTTATTGGGCCGAAATGGATACGGCAAGTTATGATTTATACATTGCAAAGGATAAGGGAGGTTTTGGCATGATTTTAAAAGCTATTTGAAAGGTGTTACAAGTAATTTTAACATAATATTATTTGCAAAAGAGCTATCAATTTTTTATATACATACACAGAGAAAAAGCTTTCTCCACGACCATTACTCAATGCAATAATTCCAAAATAATTTTTGATAATAGAATGTAAAAATTCTCGCTCTTGAGTTGGAATATTTATTCTGAAACACTTGCTTTTTATGCGTTTTGCGTGTATTTTCATTCCATAACAAGATACGGAGTGAATATTCTGTAATTGATATAAACGACATAGGTTGCCATGAATTTCGAAACTGTCAGTGTCAGATAAAAATGGCCGCGTTGTAATAATTATTTTCAGACAAATTTTAGTGCAAGTCAAAAAATGAGTGAAAAATCGGATGAATCAGATATGGAACTGGATGGTCGTGGAGAAAATATAGTCTGCTACTCGGTTAAAATGAAAATTCGATACTCGTGGTTCCTCACGCTCGCTACGCTCGCGTTCGGAATCTTTCACTCGGATCGAATTTTCATTCCAACTTCGTTACAGAATCTACTATTCTATTCCTTATAAGAATTCACATACTCTTTCTACAACGATCCAATATATAGGAAATAAGAGTTATTGATACCATAGAATGGTTTATAGCCATTATTGCTCTGAATACTCATAGTAATTATCAAGTTCTATTGGGGGTGTAATCTGGTTTTATATACTGTATTAGTTCCGACTTGATATTTATATAATAATATTTGCTTGCTACGGTTAATAAAACATACTTACCACTAAACTGTAGTTCTCAAAACTTTAAATAGCTTCTAGAGTGATATTGTTCTTATCGTTTAAAATTCATATTATTATCTACTGTTTACTGAGTTGGTATAAATTCGTCCATAGATTATAAAGTCCAATACGAATGATGGGTTTTGCGAAATAAGAATCTTCTATTGCTTTATCTGAAATGCAAAGTTTAAAAAAACTTAAATACAAAGTAAAAATAAACTAATTGAAACAGGTATTGGTACGATCAATAAAATTCAAATTCAAAAAGGAAAATAATACTACGGCGCGCGGCGATTTCCGATCGCTACGAACCCCCACCAACCTCTTGTGGATTATAGGTTCTAACGGATAAAATTCGTTTTTGGGGGCGCTGTTCCTTTCTTAATTTTATAGAACTGGGACAATGCGTCGCATTGAGAAGATACAATTTATTTCTTAACAAAATTGCTGTATTAAAAGTAGTTCATTATTTAACAAGACTGTGCTGCTAATAATATAATATAATAATATAATAACTAGTACCAATAAAAACACTCTTCTAGTAAATCTGGAATTGATATAACACTAAAGCGGGTTGGATACACTAGCCAATTCTTTAATATGGGTTAATAAAAAATAAGCTATGTCTTAGCAAACTTGTTGTATTAGATTATTTTCTCCAGTGTATAAATTATTTTGAAAATTGAAGTTTTAAAGGGAACCCTTTGCATTCGCAAAATGTTGGCTTCTGGGCACTAATGCACATCAAATCGTCGATCTTATGGCATAAGGCCCTATCTCGTTTTTTGCAAGTTTTCAGGAGAGCAATTTAAAGTAAACTAATATCTTTACGCCAACAGAATACAAAGAACTATACCGATTTATGCTATATTTTTTTGGAATTATGAAGAACAAACGATGTAAGTTTTTTGTGAAATACCACATTTCAAAATAGAAATTAACATTTGGTTGTAATCAGGGTTGGGCTGATTTAAATCAAGTGAAAATCATGATTTAAATCACTTGATTTAAAAAAAAAATCATGATTTAAATCACTTAGGTACTTATCACTTTTTTTTTAAATCATGATTTAATATTCTTATTAATTTTTAATTCAGAACAATGAACAATATAACATATTAAAAAAATATTTTCAATAATCAACAGTATAAGTATTTATAGAACTCGCGCTTTTAAGAAATAAAAAATTAGTAGGTGTACCTATATAATACATAATATAAACTTTAGAAGCGCGTTCTGACAATATTTTGGGTATATAGAATTTAGATCGACTATATTGTTAGACAGACATCAAAATAATTTGTATTAATTTAGAAAGAGAGAAAAATGTTAAATTTTTAATATTTTATTAATCAATAAAAAAAAAGTAATAAAAATCAAAAAAATCAAAAAATCAGTGATTTTTTATTTTTTTAATAAAAATAAAATTTTGCCCAACCCTGGTGGTAATAATGGTTTATGTGAGATAGGGCCTCTTTTTAAAGACTCTAAAAATGTTATTGGTATATTTTGGTAGAGATAAGCCCTTCGAAGTAAAAATAAAATGACCGATTTTACGCGCATGTTTTTTATAATAAGTAAAACACAAAACAGTAAAAAATAACAAAAATAGAGAAAAACTAAATTTCATATTTAAAAAACATGATTAAAAATATTATTTTAAAACGAAAACAGAATAAACTCGGGAACAAATCGAATTTATAGTCATTATTTCAACATAAAAAACGAAAAATGTATCTCTACAAAATTTAAATCTTTATTATTACAACCTAATACTATACACAGTAAAAAAATACGACAAAAACTTTTATTATATTTTTGAGTATGTGGTAATGGGCGGTAAAATAATTTATCTTCAGGCGAAGAAATAACAGGCTTAATGCAAGAACAAAGGGGCATTAGATTTTCATACTTTAACATAGATATAGGCCTTTGCTCTTTATTTAATTTTTGACCATTAAACAATGTAGCATTTGCCTTTTTAAAGACATTGAAAGTTATTTCTTGTCTACGTGGCTAGTTTTAAAAAATATTTTATTAGGATCTTCCTTTTTTACAAAAAACTCAAAAACATCCGACCATTTAAATTCATTTCCGGTGTCATCCGTTTTTATAGATTTAATTCTTAGATCTTCGCTTAACTTTTTATAATCTAAAAAGTCATCATAATTTACCTTGGTAAAGCTTGTTTTGCCTTGCCAAGCGAAATACTGGAACCAACTGGGACGGGCCTAAGTCAAGATTCTATCGAAAATTGTCACGATAAAAAGCCCTATCTCAAGATTCGCCTTTATGCTGTAATAAAACTGTTCATATTGCTCTAAACTAGGAAGCAGCGAGATAGCCAGGACTGCCGGAAGAGGAACCCCGCAAGGCGGGGTGCTGTCGCCAACTCTGTGGCTAAGAGTAATGAACAAAATTCTTATAGCGTTAGAAAGGGCTGGATTTAAGGTGATTGCATATGCCGACGACTTGATTATACTCGTGTCGGGCAAATATTTGAATACCATCAGCGATCTAACAGAAACAGCGCTACGAAAACTCCAACGGTGGGCTGCGAGATGCGGTTTGAGAATCAACCAAGAAAAAACGGAGCTAGTTCTATTCACACGCAGAAGGGTGATTGAGAACTTCAGGCTCCCAGTCCTAGACAACAGTACTTTAGTGCTGAAAGAAAAGGCAAAGTATCTAGGATTGATACTAGACTCCAAGCTTAACTGGGGAACGAACATACAAGAACGAGTTAAAAAGGCGTCAGTTGCGTTCTATGCCTGCAAAAAAGCTATTGGTAAGAAATGGGGATTGAAACCCCACATAGTTCACTGGATTTATACAGTCATTGTAAGACCTATACTAACCTACGGGGTCATGGTCTGGTGGACTGCTTTGGAAAAAGCAATAAACATGAAGAAACTAACAAAGGTACAACGGGCAGCTTGTTTAGGAGTGACCGGTGCCCTTTACTCAGCACCGACGGCGGCACTGGAAGTGATGCTGCATCTGATACCCATGGATATTTACGGAAAAAGTGTGGCTGCAAAAAGTGCTCTGCGACTGAAAGAGTCGAAATGCTGGACCAGCACCAACTACGGACACAGTAGCATACTAAGGATATATCCAGGCCAAAATCTGCGAGAGCCGACCGATTACACTGTTTCGCTGCCAGACTTTGGAATGGGCTTTTCTATGCTCATTCCGGGTAGGGAGGAGTGGGAAGGCAATCAAGTAATAATGGAGGCGGATCACTCGATCTTCACTGAAGGTTCAAAAATGGACGTCGGGGTTGGAGCTGGTATCTTCTCCGAGAACATGCAAATACAGAGGTCGTACAGACTCCCTGACTACTGCAGCATTTTCCAGGCAGAAATTTTTGCAGTGGATAAAGCAGTCAACACCCTGCGGGATCACCCTGGCTTGAAAGCAGCTGCGTCTATAGCAATCTATATAGACAGTCAAGCAGCCATAAAGGCAATTTGCTCCAGCAGCACTAAGTCAAAATTAGTAAGGCGCTGTCGCAATAATCTCTGCACACTTGGTGCTCAACATCGAATCACCCTGTGTTGGGTTCCTGGACATAGCAAAATACAGGGCAACGAGACTGCTGATGTGCTCGCCAGGGAGGGCGCAAGCAGGTCTGCCGAACTAGCAGAGAATACTGTGGCTAGACCACTGGGATCAGTCAAAGAGGATATAGATCAAATAGCTAAACAACTTGCACAAAGCAGATGGACAGGGCTTGTAGCATCTCCAGGCAATTGTGGCCCCTACTTGACGACAGGAAAACCGCAGTGCTATTACAACACGGTCGGAAGGACCTAAGAAACATCACTGCCGTAGTCACCGGACATTGCCTGTTCGGTAGACACGCTGAACGTATGCAAGTACCAACTAACGATTTCTGTAGAAGTTGCAGAGATGAAGAGGAGGAGGAAAGTATTCAGCATTTCTTGTGTGAATGCCCCGGCCTCGCTAGAAGAAGGTTCAATGCCCTGGGCGAACCATTCTTTAATGATCTGGAGGAAGTGAGCAGCCTGCAACTGGGTCGACTTACGAAGTTTATTAACAGCAGTGGCTGGTTTGAATGAGCTGTCAAGATTCTTCTACGATCTACGTCACGTCGCGTTAACCATCAGGAGGCTGATGCGGATAGGTTCCGCGGAACACGTGTGGTACCACAACGGTCCTACAGGACTACGTGTGACTGTTTGGTCAATGCCAGAGGTCTGCCACTCTAACCTAACCTAACCTATTTCGAGATAGGGTCAAGTGTTTTGTCGCTTTTATAAAGAATTAAAATGATTTCAAGATAGGACCCTTGGCTAAAAACAAGTAGCTATACATTAAAACAACATATTCTATGATCTTAACGCATTTTGGCCCTATCTCGAGATAGGGCCTTATGTCATAAGACCGACGAAATATAGAAGGTTAAATGAACCGTTTTTTAATTTTCAATTTGGTGCTGTATATTACTGAAATTTTAGAAAATTTCTAAACGCTTTAGTTGAGAAAAGGGGCGAGAAGGTCAATTCCAGCAGGATGGTGCACCAATTCACGTATCTCTTAATAAGCTAAATCGTTTTGAAGAATTTTTCGGTGAACAAGTCATTAGTCGTAATATTATGCCAGTTAGGTAGCGTCCAGGGTTCTGCGATATCACACCATGCGACTTCCTTTATACCTCGGTTTTACGGTTTTAAAAACCGTTTGCGAAAACTTAGAAGACCTATTGGCTAGAGTTACAAATAAAGTTCAGAAGAATAAGAAATTCCCACAAGTGCTCACCGATGTTTTCGATTCTGTAAAATAAATAATATGAACATTGAACATGTTTGGAAGTAAAAGGTGAACACGTCTCTCATTTAGTTTAAATTCATAGCTTTTAGGTTCTTAGTTGTAAATATATGTTCATTTTTTAAAAATTTTGTATTATGCATTGACAATGACAGCTATGTAATTGTCTTAAAAATAAAAAATAATGTAATACCTAACTGAAAAAAGGGGAATAAATTCTATTGTGCTAGAATATAGTTTAAGACCTTTGAACATTCATGGGTAAGGGATAATTACCTCCTTTACATAAAAATAGGTACAATTTTTTTTCTTTGAAGTAATTTTTTCTTCTTCCCCGGTTTATTTGGTTGTTTTAGACCCTTTTAATTGCCTTTTTCACATACTCAGTATGTTTTAGATTATTTCTGTTTTTCTTCACATTATGTCATTTCGACCCACCAATTCTAATTTTATAAAAGCTCCATTAAGGTTTTATCCCACTTATAATTTTCTCTTCTGGTAAAACCATCAGCAATACCTACATTTTTTTGTCTCCTGATGATGAACGCGTTCTGTTAAATTTGTCCTTTTCAAAAATAGTTTAATTTTTGATATATTTTTAATGCCTTAGCGATGTTACTATTTTTGCATGTTCAGGAAAATTTCCTATATAAATATTATGCAAGAAAATATTTTTTTAACAACCTGAAAAGTCCTTATAAAATAAGGTTCTATTTCATCTAACACAGTTAAATATTTTATAATTTAGAGATATTTATTTATTAATATCTGTGTTAGATGAAATGCAATCTTATTGTATAAGGATTTTTCAGGTCGTTAGAAAAATATTTTCTTACATAATATTTATGTTACAACAACCTGAAAAGGAGACTATCTAAAGGGTTTTCCAATTAGAACGATATGATTTCAAAATGAAATAAAGTTAAAATATTTTCAGATACAACAAAACGTTTTATATTATCTTAAAGTATAGTCGATAACTTTTATGTTTTGAATAACACATCGTTTAAATGTCCTCCGCGACTTCGTGTACACGAGCGAATTCGACGAACCCAATTTTCGATGACTTTATGCAATAAATCGGGCGTGATCTGACGAATGCAGGGTTCAATGTCCAACCTTAATGCATCAAGTGTTTGTGGTTTGTTTTCATAAACCTTAGATTTTAAATAGCCACACAAGAAGTAATCTAAAGGAGTTAAATCACAGCTTCTTGGAGGCCACTGAACAGTAGCATTCCTTGAAATTATCCTTTCGTCAAACTTTTCTTGCAGTATATCGATAGTTTCATGAGCAGTGTGACATGTGGCACCGTCTTGCTGGAACCACATATCCTCCAAATTAAGTGCATCTAAATTTGGCCACAAAAAATTTCTTAACATCTGTCGGTATCGTTCACTGTAACTGTATCTCCTGCCTTATTTTGGAAAAAACATGGCCCGATGATGCTACCATACCATAAACCACACCATACAGTTACCTTTAGCGGATACAAAGGCTTCTCATGAATCTGTTGTGGATTGTATTCACACCAAAAACGGCAATTTTGCTTGTTAACGTATTCACTTAACCAAAAATGAGCTTCATCTGAAAAGATAATTTTTTTGGCAAAATTAGGATCCCTTTCAAGTTGTTTTAAACTCCAAGCAGAAAATTCTCTGCGCCGACGATGGTCCAGTGGCTTAAGTTCTTGGGTCAAAACAATCTTATACGGGTGTAAATTCAAGTCTTCTTTCAAAAAATACGCAAAGTTGTCGTTTTTTTAATCCTTAACTCTTGAGCACGACGAGGAATTGATAAATTTGGATCCACTGCAACACTAGCTCTTACAGCAGCAATATTCTCAACAGTTCTTGCGTTTCGATGTCTTCTTGGTGTTTTTACATCGTGAAGAGTAAAATTATTTTCAAATTTCTCAACGATGCGACGAATGGCAAGCAAAGGAGGACGATTATTTACACCAAAGTTTTCGCGAAGTGCGCGATAAGTGTTCACAAAAGATCGTCTATTTTCGTAAAATTTTTGGATAATAACCAAACGTTCTTGAAGCGCGTATTTAGCCATAATAAATTGTTATAGTTTACTGACAATAACTGACAACTAACAGTGTGGTGACAGGTATAACTTTATTACCATGGTTACCATATCGTATCAAAATCATATCGTTCTTATTGGAAAACCTTTTATATATATTACATATTATATAGGATACAAGACCCAAACGGGTGTCTGCTTAGATTGTATTGGACTACCTAGAGATGGCACTAAAGGCTATATACAAGCAACAAAGATTGATATGATAGTTTTTAGTACGAAAGTTGTCTGCTCGAAGGTATGAACACCTACCCTGTACTAATGAGCACGAAAGAGGTCGAAACCGGTCTGCAGATGGTGACATCCTATTGAGATGACTTTCAATTTCTTAGTAGTACTTTGCAATCGGAATCCGTATTTTAATGTCTATCTAGGTATGTTAGATCAAATACAACCTTATAGTATCAGTATTTTTCAGGTGATTAGAAAAATATTTATGTTACCACTACCTGAAAAGTAGACTATCTATATACAGGGTCTCCGAAAATGATGAGCAAAAATTTTAGAAGATAATTCTAGACCGAAAATAAATGCTGTCTCTTCCTATAATATTTTTTCGAAAATTTGTGTTAAAATTAAATTTTATTTAAAGATTTTTTTGCAATACCTTTTGCCACGCTCATAATATTTTGACGAAATCTCGTATATGAGGCTTTTTCGGCACATTTTGACCTAAAAAAGATATACTACTTTTGGTTCGATACATCTATAGCCGTTTTCGAGACAAACGCTAAAATAACATTGCTTACATGTGATGAATACGAAATAGTTTTAATTTATTTTCAACCTTAAATATAGCATAGCAAAGGAAGGAATATTCTATGGAGTTCGTCGGAATTTTTTAAAAAGAATTAATTTATGCATTGAAGGAGGAGAGGAAGGACGTCACTTTGAACCTTTGATTTTAATGTTTAATTTTATTGCTCTAGTAACTAGTAACTTATGTATTTTAAAACTGCAAATAAAATTTAACTTTAACACCCTGTCACTCCGTTAATAATCAATTTTCAAAAAAATGTTATAGAAAGAAATTTATTTTCGGTCTAGAATTATCCCCTATATTTTTTGCTCATCATTTCCGGACACCCTGTATATTATATAAAATTACCTATACTCCATATTTATTATCAGTCAGGTACTAATTTTGCAGGTTTACTTCCTGGACTAATCCCATCTAAATATTGATATCTAATTAGGTAAACTGAAAATTAAATCGTCTTTCTTGTCCTCCAAATATAACCAAATTTTAATTATATCCGCTTAACCATTTTGAAATCATCGCAAATTTGGCCTCCGATGCAACATGAATAACTAAGGCGAAAATTGAAGTGGTCATTTTTCCAATCGCAGAAGGCTTAATCGCTGCATTCAAAATGACGGACGACAATTTGAGCATTTGAGATAAATTTCTTAAGTAGTGTTAATAAGTGTTGAATATATGTTAATTTATAAATATTGAATAGCAAGTTAATTTTTTAGAAAATAAAAAAAAATATTCTTCAGGTGATAATACTCGACATTAAAGAAATTGACCGTCAATCAAGTATGATTATGAACTTGTTAGAAGAATTTATTGAGTAATTAAATTTCGCCAATAATTTTTTATCTAATTAAAAACTGGTATTCCCGAAATAGCAGCAGCACCTTCTCTTTCTACTCACATGCCAACGACTGAAACGTTTAGTCAAATAAAGAAATGAAATAAACATAAACGCGAACCTTTTGTTAACAAAACTTATTATTAGGCAGTAGTCGTATATACTAGCAACGCTTATGGCTGAAACAATAAAAACGGATGTAAATGGGCAGTTCTATAAAAAAATTTACTTGGAAATTTCTTTTTTAAACCAGTATGTGGCAGAACGTAAAAACAAAAATAGTGTAGTGGCACGAAGGGTCCAAAACGGTTCTTGTTTTTTTTTGTTCGTGTTTTAGTGACTGTGCATTCATAAACTTGGTAAATTATCAATCAGGGTAAGTCATTATTTTACCTTAGGAGTTACTCGATGACGTTCTACGATTACATTTACATATAAAGGAGTTTGTTTGATATAAGATTATCAGTGCAGCACTTACGAGTTTGGTCCGGACTGACTGATTTATAAAGTATTTTAAAATTTTGGTTTGGGAATGAAAGTAGCGAAACGAAAATATTTGGGAAATATCAATACATAATAAAGAAACATATATTATAAAACTTCTTTTAAATTTAATAGTTCAATAATATATAACAATATAGTATCTGATATAAAAAAGTAAACTATTCGGCTTTTAAAAGTAATTTAAATTTAACTATTAGGGTCGGATTGGAAGACTGATTAATTGTTAAATAAAATTCTACTTTTTTGTGCCAAACTATTATTTTACTGTCACCAATAGTTATTTTAAGTTGTTATATTTTTATATTTTGGCACAAATAAAATAGTTTTAAAAATGTGTAAGTTACAAATGTTTGCTCATGACACCTTAATTTACAATAATGTTTTAAATATTTTTGATGGTCTAAATACTCTAAATTCTGAGATAAATATATTATTAAATTGGCTAAAAGTAAATAAATTAAAATTAAATATTTCAAAAACTAAATGTATGATTATGGGTAATAATTTAAATTGTCAAAATATAAATGTTGTAATTGATGATAAAAAATTGGAATTAGTAAACAGTTTTAATTATTTAGGGATAATTATTGATTCAAAATTAAAATTTTAAAAGTATATCATATCGAAGATTGCCGGAAAAGTAGGTTATTTTAAAAGAATCAGTTCTAATTTAAGTTCGTTTTCTAAAAAAACTGTATTTATTACTATTCTATTACCACATTTTCTTTATTGTTCTTCCATTTTATATTATGCTAGTGAGGAAATATTTGACAAAATACAAATTTTACAAAATAAGGCAATGCGGATTATTTTAAATTGTGACAAATAGACAAAAATAAATTGTATGTTAAAAAATTTAGATTGGTTGAATGTCAGAAATTTAATTTTTTATTTAGTACCTATATATGTATCTTTATACATAAAATTAAAAATAATTTATTGCCTGATTGTTTAAAAAAATTTTGTTCTTTTAATCATGACCAACATAAATATAAAACAAGAAACAATCTAAATTTTTTTGTGGATAGAGTGTCTAAAACATTAGCTTATAATATATTTTTCATTAAGGTTTGATACATTATAATAATTTGGAAAATTCTATTAAATCTCAAATATCATTGAAATTTTAAAAAAACTTTAAAATTACATTTCTTTAAAAAACAAAATGATACGTAATATTTGATATACAATTTGCAAAATGTTTAACTTTTCTGTCTGTTTTTGTTGAAGAAAGTTCCGTTTTAAAATTAAAAATAAATCTATAAAAATGTTATTAAAAAAATTTATTAAAAAATATTTAATTGTAGCTTTTTTGCTAAATAAAACATGTTATTATTATTATTAATTATTAATTATTATTATTATTATTATTATTATTATTATTATTATTATTATTATTATTATTATTATTATTATTATTAATATTATTATTATTATTATTATTATTATTATTATTATTATTATTATTATTATTATTATTATTATTATTATTATTAAGAGAAGACATTTTTATAAAATATAAAACTATAAAAAAGTTGACCAGAAACTAAACTTCTTTTTTACAAAATAGTGCTAAAAATTGCGGAAATTGGAACTTCTGTAAAAATCAACGCGTTAGCAGAAATTTTTTAAATATTATATGACATCCAAGACATTTACAAATTAAAAATTACTGAAAATAAATATTTATAGATATCGAAATTTTACCTTATTTAACTCGAATGATTGCACCGTTAAATTCCGATTTACCACACTAGTTCCAGGGACCCTTGTACACCTGGTTTGTTGACAAATTAAATAGTAAATTACTCACTGTTCAAACTACTCATAAATCTGTAAAACAATTAACGCATAGATGCAAAGATTATAAAAATTGATTTAAAAAATGGAAGACATTCAAATTTTTAGAATGTGTCCATTCCAGTGGTTTTGGTGGTAATAAAATAATGGGTAATAATTAAAATTATTGTACAATATGCGGACCAACCTTTAAAATAATAATTATCCACATAAACTCATTAAGAACATCATAAAAACGCAAAAAAAAAAATAATTACACATAATATAACACAAAATGAAGAAAAAACTCTACACTGAAAATGATCCAATACAACAGGTTTGCTAAGACATAGTTTGTATTGATAGCTTATTTTTCGTAATCCATATTAAATAAATTGCTAGTGTATCAAACCCATTTTAGTGTTATATCAATTCCATATTTGCTGGAACAGTGTTTTTATTGATAGTAATCAGTTCCATTAGCAGCACAGTCTTATTAAATAATAAACTGCTTTTTAATGCAGCAATTTTGTTAAGAAATAAATTGAATCTTCTAAATGCAACGCATTTTGTTCCCAGTAAAGAGCTTTCTCTACGATTAAGAAAACATAACAGCGTCCCCAAACACGAATTGTATCCGTTAGAACCTATAATTTACCAAGGCGTTGGTGGGGGTTCGTAGGGATCGGCAATCGCAGCGCGCCGTAGTATTAGTTTTAACGTATTTGTTGCGCAGGTCAGGTCGTTGTTCGGAGTCTTCTAGCTGTCCTGTCTGAATTTAATTAATTGATTTTTACTTTGGATTGGATTGGATTGAATATAAAGTTTTTAAAAATGCATGTCCGATAAAATAATAGAATATTCTTATTTCGCAAAACCCATCATTAGTATTGGACTTTTTATCTATGAACGAATTTTACGATATCAGTAAACCATGTTGCATAATATTAGATAATCATATGCAATGTTAAACGACAAGAACAATGTCACACTAGAAGCTATTTTAAATGATATTATATATATTAATAAAATAATTATAAAAAAATATTACGTAATGAAATGATTGAAATTTAAAAACATGAAAAAAAAATTGGAGTTTCCTAACATAATTAAAAAAGAAAATATTTAACACAGGGGATTTCATCTGTATGTAATCAAACCGTTTTGTTCGTAAAATATTATGTTTGTTTTTGTTCTTAATACAATATTTTATTTATATAATCCTTCTATTGCTCCTTGAATTTACGTCACATCATCTTGCGTCAGTTTCAGTTCAAATCATGTCGTATATTAAATCATTATATTATTTACAGGGTCGTAATCAGGCACAAGAAATACATAAACTGCGATTTATATATTTCAACTGAATAAAATATTAATGATGTTTTAAGAGTACCAGGCTTAATAAGTTCTGTTTTATTTAAAAAATGTAAAAATGTTATTTGATAAGCTTTGGATGGTTTAATAACGATAAAAGACAAACAAATGTTGTACATATTTAACTCCTGAGATTAATACCAAAACTAATAACAAACTAGAAAAACAGAAATTTTATTTCAACACTGAACAAAATTATAATTTACAAATTAACTATTGTTATAACCGACATTTAAAAATTGTTATTTGTTTCAATGCTTAATTAAAATTTAGTCTACAGAATCCGATTCCTCTGGATTTATGATGATCGGTAAGACAGCACTCCCGTCTATAAGCCTCGCAGTAGTCCAGGCACTGTCTATAAACTTTTGAGTGTGACCCACGTATTTTTCCCTTTTTTATGTGACAAAAAAATGTATGAAGAAGTTTTTTTAGTGTCTGTATTGAATAATATATTAGGTGGAATATAGTATAGCAAAAATTCTTCTTACTATAAAGTAACGGTTTACAAACATCAGAAAAACCACAGCAGATAATAAAAATAATAATAATAATAATAATAATAGGTATATTACATAATATTCCTGAAAAATCTACATGATTTATATTATATAAACCTTTTTATAGTCTTATATAGGATGTTTTAGTTTCGCACCGACAGAACTAAATTCCTGATGTATGTGCAAAATTTAATTCAAAATAATAATACAGTAATCTTAATGTTATTAAATAAGTAATAAAAAGGTTTAATTAAAAGCTAATAAACTATTCTATCTTAAATATAAGTGTTTCATAAAGGATATAGATATATAATAATATAAGAATAAGAGTAATGTAAAGTAGTATATTATTTGCACTTGGGTGCCTTATTATCAAAATACGCGAGAAGGATTAATTTTTAAAATAGTACTCTAAATTCATTAAAATTGCTACTTATAAAAATCCTACATTTTTTTCTAAACTTCTTGCTGTTTGGAATATTTCTTTTTTTCTAGTGGAAGAGCATTATACATTTTTGGATCTAAGTAATGAATAAATTTTAAATTAACATTTTTACTACTGTTAGGAATTATCAACTGTCCGTTTATATGATTGCGGGTCTGTTATGGGTTATTAATATAATTTCTTAATGTGGAGGTTTTATGTGTTAATACAGCAGTTGATAATATATACAGTGATCGAACATTTAGGATTTCTGAATTGTAGAGTAAATGTGTGGAGTAGCGTTTGTTTTTTTTATAGATTATTTTTAGGATATAATTTTGAACGACATTTAGAGGTTTTAGCGAGTTTTTGTAAATCCCACCCCACGCAATTATACCGTATCTTATTAGAGATTTTACTAAAGTCTTATATTATATGGAGAGTACTAGGTTAGGTTAGAGTGGCAGACCTCTGGCATTATCCAAACAGTCACACGTAGTCCTATAAGGATCGTTGTGGTACCACACAATGACATGTTCCGCGGAACCTATTTGCATCAGCTTCCTGATGCTCAATCAAACCAGCCACTGCTGTTAATAAACTTAGTAAGTCGACCCAGTTGCGCTGGGGTTCTGGGTTCGATTTCCCAAAAAAATACATATATGTAATACTAGAAAAAGTTAAATAATAAACATCGGTTCAGAAAAAAAAGGACTATAAACATAATATTACTTTTACTATAGAGTTTAAGCATATATTTGAGATATAGTGACATGGTCGTGAATTTTATGGAGTGTTGCTGCTTCTTCTTCTATGATATTCATTGTCTGGCTCAACGTCTTTTACACAATTGACTTAAGTTCCGAGAAAAATTCCTAAAGCATCAGAAATTCTCTAAAATAATAAATTATAACAGTACAATGGACAAAATGTTTTATATACTGGTAAGTAAAGGTTAAAAAGAGTTAAACTTACTTGATGAACAGCAGCAAGAGGTAATTAAGGTTCGCATGCGCCTCGCTCGCATTGAAAGTATTCGACTAGCCTCAGAATTAATATTTCACAATATTTAACCATAAAATTATCAAAATACACCACAACTTAACGTTGGCTAGTTAAAAATACCAACTTGTCAAAATCAAATAATTAAATTCATTGTTATTATAAAATATTAATTCTAAACAGTTATTAATAAAACATTAAAACTTAGACATGACATTTCTTCTGTCTCAAACTTTATTATGTATTTCCAATTTGTGACGTGCATCCAATGACTATACAATATACATATCTAATACTTATCTTCATAGTGATAAAGATTTACTATATTTTTTAAATTAAAATTAGCATTTGGCTGTAAAAATACATTAAATTCCAATAAATCGTAATAAAAAATATCGCTTTTAGCGCCCTGAGGATGACCTCATAGAGGTCGAAACGTTGGGAATATACAAATCTACATGTTTTTGTTGCTACAGTTATGCTAATAAATATAAAAATGTCTTATCTTGGTACATTATTTTACACTAGTTATGAAATAAGCACAAGGGAATACCCTGCACCATATTTTAAAGCAATGTTATTGTATTAAAAACGTTTAGGGGATAAAAAATATATAATTTAATACAACATTTATGTTTGAACATGTTTAACCATAGAATTGACATATTTAGAATAAAATTACACATACCTAATCGTTAACGCGTTATCGCCCTTTTGTTTACTACAACAATTACCTACTCATAAAATAATTAAAATTATTTTTATTAACTGGCGCCTTTTGATTTGTGTTATTTTTGAATAGTTTTATCGGGTAAATAAAATTTACATAAAATATATTAAGATTTAAGAATGTATGTCTTCAAAGTAAATGTTTTACCAAAATTTCCTTAAATCTGTAAAGATGTAAAAACTTGAAATTTGGTACTTATGTGTAACTTAATATGCAACATAGTCAATAAAAACTATTGCCATTTAAAAAACTTATCGATATTGTCATATTCCTAATTTGGGACACATGCATGGTCTCAACTTTATTTTTTTATAGGAAGACCACAACTTAATATGTTAATAGCATCATTTTTTATTAACCCATATAATAAATAAATTGCTAGTGTATCAAATCTGCTTTAGTGTTATATCATTTCCAGATTTCCTAAAACAGTGTTTTTATTGGTAGTAATTAGTTTCATTAGCAGCACAGTCTTGTTAAATAATGAACTACTTTTAATACAGCAATTTTGTTAAGAAATAAATCGTATCTTCACAATTCGACGCATTTTGTTCCCGGTACCAATACCTGTTTTAATTATTTTATTTTTAATTTCTATATAGGTAAGTTTTTTTTAAACTTTGCATATCAGATAAAGCAATATAAGATTCTTATTTCACACAACCCATCATTAGTATTGTACTTTATAATCTATGGACAGTAAAACATGTTGCATAATAGATAATCATAATATGCAATGTTAAACGACAAGAACCACATCACACTAGAAGGTATTTAAATTTTTGAGAACCACAGTACTGATTTTAAGTTGTAGGTATATTATGCTTTATTAACCGTAGCAAGCAAATATTATTTTGATTAATGTCAAGTTTCATTACAACTGCCAGTAGGAAGTAATTAAATATATAAAACCAGATTTCACCCCTTATATAGAACTTCATAAGTACTATGAGTATTCAGAGCAATAATGGCTAGAAACCATTCTATGATAGCATTAACTCCTATTTCGTATTGGCTAAATTGCCATGATATTATCACTACACAACGGTCTAGAAATTTTTATTGTCTAACAGTAGGAAAGCGCGTTGCTGTCACAGATAGTATTAAACAGTTGTATAAAGAGTACATGAATTCTTATAAGAAATAGAAGGATTTTCTCAGTGTAGAAGTTATATATTACGCCATGCGAAATAAATGCCATTTTTTCTGTCCACTGGCACTGCATGGCTACAATGTTTATCAGAGACGTTTCTCAAATTATTTTACCGATTTAAACGCGATTTGGGGCAACCGCTTTGTCCCGAATCCAGATACCCCGACAAACAAGATTAGTCTTGAATAGAACAACATGTTTACAGAACTGTATAAATGCTTTCAGAGATTTTCTCGTTTAAAAAACTTGTTTGCAAGAACTCCAAAACAAAAAAATGCCTTACTTATTAAAGAATTTAAGTGCATGGCATCAGTTTTATTTTTCTTAAAGTGCAATTTTATCACTTCATATTTCACCCTATAAAAACTGGTTTAAAAGTATCGCATCAGATTGCGGTTTTAGATATTTTGTACTCAATCGACTGGGTGTTAAATAGAAAATGTTCTGTCGCAAAAATAATGCAAGAATAACACTTGTCATTAATTTTAAAATAATATTACAATCTTTTTTGAGCTAATCTAATAATGACAGTGTCATTATTAGATTATTGTTTGGTCAGGTTTTGGTTTAGCAAAATAATAAGTACATTTTTGTTTAAAAACATAGGAATTTTGTTATATAGTCAACTTACAACTACAAATTTAAAGCAAATGTTTTTTCATAACTATTACAGGTAAGTAATTTATAATCAAATAAAATAGTAGTTATTTATTGTACAAGACGATAAAATTGTTCTTTATCTTTGAGAGTATTTTTTTAGCGTCGAGACGTCATCGTCAGTCAAGACGCTAATTACGCTCGAGAAGATAATGCGATTTTATCGTCGTGTGCAATACAACATTTTTTTCTATAACAAAACTTCAAATTCAGGTGAAAAATAAAATTTCAAAAAAAATTGTAATTTTTGGCATAAAAATTGCAACTGTGTTGCTCTGTTACTAAGGGATATGAATTACTCTGTCAACAAATGTAATGTCAAACGAATTTTACATTCTGGTTTTTGTGAAGTGTTCAGTATTTTTGCGTTTTGTGTACGAAGTGAATACGAAATGTACGGAAAAGAACTAATACAAGAAGAAGAAAGATAGATGTTTCTAATAATATTAATTGTAAAATTACACTTGTTGTTAATCCTTCGAATTAATGTGTTTGGATTTGTAAATTTAATTAAATAAAAAAAGTTAAAACATTTTATTTACCCTTGCTGTTAAAGTGTTACTTTATGTACCGTTCCGGTTAAAGTGCTACTTATCTACTTAAAAGAGTTGCTATAACAACATTTTAACATCAGCTATAGAAAAAAATTACAACAATTATCGGTTTTCTTGTTCAAATTTTATTAGGTACTGATATTGACAGTTATGCCCTTGGTATTAGGAGTATAGTGTCTGCGGAAAAGTCTGCACCATATGGAAAACATTTTTATGCATTTTTTTTGTAAATTTGTTTTTGGCATTAGATTCTACATGACTCAAAACAAACCAAAAGCTTAAAACTTTTGACTTGTGACATGCGTTACACCTGTCAAATGTCATTTAAAGGTTTCAAACTGGCGAAAGTGTAATTTTTTAGAGATACGAAAAAAAGTTTAAAAATTAGTTATGTCATAAACCAATTTTATAGCAAAAAAAAATAAATACAATTTTTTAGAAAATCATGTTTCAATAGTTAGCGAATGTCATTGCTGATATTTATCAGCTAGACTTCGCCCTTTAAGAATTGTAATTTATAATTTATATTCTTAATAAAGACTATTATTATTATTATTATTATTGCCGTTTGAAATTTCATTGGCTGGTTTGCAAAAACTGACCATGACCTGAGTTTAGCGTCAAAGCCTTAAAATTTGGAAGCACATCATTCTTATATTTTCTTTTAATCCTATAAATCGTACATTTTTAAATGTCTAAATGATGACTCCGCCAGAGTCAAGGAGCATCATCTCCACACATAATATATGTACAACTTCCGTTGTAGGTACTATATAAAAAGTAAGTAGCAGAAACATATATATTTGTAGTTAATTATTATTGAACTCGCTTACGCGAGGGGGTCAGTATGTTTTAACTCTGAACTTTTTTTTTCTTCTGAAGAACAATACATACATGTTAAATATTTTTAATTCTAAGCTTGTATAATATTTGGCTATTTGGTATCAAATCAGATTGCAAACGGGCTTTATATATAACATCGTATTATTTATTTATATTAACTTATTATTTTTTTAAATTAATATTATTCTTTATTCTTAACCTGTACTAGGATTTACAAAATTTTGGCAAGTTTCTAGAATGACTCTGAATTTGTTGATAGAAAAAACGTGAAAGGCCTAATTTTTGTGTGTTGGGCATAAACTTTTTCATCATTGCTGCCTCCACCAATATTACTATTGGAATTATGACTATTTTTCAAGCTTACAAAAATTTTTGACCTCTATTGCCAAATTTGAGTGCTTAGTTTTTTTTTTTCGTTTTGGTTTTAGAGAGGTTGTGTATTATTGGGCAATCTATTGATGATATTCAAGAACTGGTTCGGGTGAACGTTGATAGTATGGTTGGGAAGTTTCTTAATTGATGAGCCAGTTCTTTGTGAATCTTTGCCACCTGATTTAGCGTTGGGTGGCATCACATCACAACCCGCCGTAATATGTTCTATGGTTACTCCAGGGAAATTGTATTTTCTGCACACATCTTCCACAATTCTAATTAAGTTGACCTTTTCATAATTTCTAGTTCTAATGGCACAGTCATGGATAGACATTTTAAACCGTTCAACCTCAACGTGTAGCAGGCGTTCTTTCTAATTAATTCAGTGATATTTCTCTATCTATATATGAATTTTGCAATGCAGTAGGATATTTGCTGCGTAAAGCTTTCTTTTGTCAAGTTATATAATCTGTTATGTTAGTTGTTCCTAATTATCTGATGTGGCACCACGACAGTTCCAGAGTGAATGTTTCTTTATTTAAATATATTTAATCATATGTAGTTACTATTTTAACATCAGCATTTTACTTTTACTAAAGATTATCATAGGAAAGTTATTGTAGCTTCAGAATTATAATGTTTTCGGGAATAGCAGGTATAGGTAAACGTCATATAAATTACATAAATAAAAGATAAAAATATACAGTTTATCTTTATTAATGTTTTTGTTATAAACACAATATGAGCCTGTTTTATTGGCAGATCTGCTATAATCAGAAGCAATAAAAATAAAGGTACTTTCAGACGAGATGATACAATTTAAACTTCTGTTTTCAGCATGATGTAATATGTTCTGCGCAAAAAAAAATCGGGTTTCAAGTCTACTTTTGTTTATTGGTTAAAAACTGGGTCACTACTGCATTCTAAATTAACACGAAATACTAAGGTTTACCCGATTTTACACTACATCTTCTTTAAAAATAATAAAATATAGTTTAATGTTACGTGGGCTTTCTAGTGAAAGAGCTACTTTAAATAACAAAGTAAAAAGTACTATATTTCTACTCACAACGGAAGAATTCAGTTGCAGTTTCTTTTTGCAATTGAACTTAATGACGTGTGTAATTTTAATTAGTTGCTTTATGTGTTGGCTTTATAATACTATGACTAAAGCGGCTATGGAAAGTTGTGTGTTTTATATTATATCGTGCATACAGGGTCTGTTTCGATGACGGGCCGTTAGCATGGGAAAGTGACTTATGTAGAAATTTTGAAAATTTGCATGTTGCGGTTTGTGAATATGCTCTTTTTATATCCTGTATATTATTAGATTTCTAGATCCTACGTAAAATTCTAATCCCAAAATGTGTGACATAACTTATACCTAACTTCAACGGTTTTCAAAATATATCATTTTCTTCCGATTTTTTGTTAGATGCAGAGCTGTCGTTAAACCATTACAACAAAAAACCTAAACGAAATGGAAATCCGTTCTGACTAATTTTAATTAACCAAGCACAAGTCTAGAACTACCGTGCGAGCAAAAAGTATTTGCATCAAAAAGGGCCTTGCATCTAAGGACGTAATGCTTAGCCGTAAAGCTTAATACCTGTTGGGTGTCAGTAACTACCTGAATTAACAATCAATCAGTTATTCCGTCATCTTTGACAGTCGTTACAAGTAATTTGATTCATCGCTAATTTTTCCAATTTCTGGAAGTCACACAATGGGCTTTACGGAACAGCACAAAACATTCATGGTTGAAGCGTGTTTTCGAAACGGGGTTAGAGTAAATTGTGAGTGGCAATACAATCCGGGTTTGTGCATGGACGATTTTCACGAACATTTTCCTAACGTTGCTTTTATAGCTGGGAATTTTTATCATTGCCTGAAAAGAACCGTGGCTGTATTTAGGGAAACAGGTTCTATACAACACGAAAAAGGAGCAGGAAGACCATCTGTAAGAACAGAAGAACTTGTTGATAACGTTCGTGAAATAATGCAAAATACGCCAACAAATTGTATAAGCCGCCTGTCCCAAGAAGTCGGAAGATCTTATGGAACACGCAGGACTATTCTTAATGGTGGATCGTCGTCCTTTTGGAAAAATAAATAAGAAAAAAAAGTTTTGTGAAAATCGTATGTACCGTGCGAGCTGCTTTTCTTACAATACGATATTTCCAAATTTTCTTTTCGCTCTAGCTTCCTTATAATATGTAGTTTATCCGATGTTGACGAAATTTGGTATGGTGCCTACGGTGGTAGTGGTATACAACGAAACGCATATCGCAGATCTGTCAAAATGACAGGCGGTATATAGAAAACCTGTCAAAATGTCAAATTTGGGAAATTTCGATATCTGTAAAAAAATTAGCAAGTCGTATAGATTATGACCCGAGAAATATGGGAAAAACACGCAAAAAATTCTATTGTCAATAATTATTGACACCTGTAAATGTAAATTTAAAAATTTGCGATATGGATGAGCCAAAGTGGAAGATCGTATACGTATTGAGGTGGAGATTCTGGGAAAAATACGCAAAAAATTCTCCTGTCAAATTTTGACAGCTGTCAAGTATAAAAAAAAAATCGATATTGATGAAACAAACTATATGGTGGTATAGTATTCGATGCGGTGACTTTGGGAAAAATACGCAAAAAATTCTCATGTCAAAATTTGACACCTGTCAATATGTCAAATAGAATTTAAAAAAATTATATTAATGACTATTTAACTAGAGTGTTTTACACTGGCAAAATGTCATAGCAACGGCCGGTCTTCTACTGGCAAAATTACTACCTGCACCTACCTGGACAAAATTCACATGTGATTTTTGCCGCGGCAAAATTTTGTCTTTTTTCTAGTTAAATAGTCATGTCGAATACCACTCGAGAAAAAATTGTTTAAGCAAAATTGTTCTCAAGGATTTATTTAAGTTTGTTGCTTTTAAGCAATTTCGCTCATGACATTTTCGACAAAATCACTCGCCTGACGGCTCGTGATTTTGTCAAAAATGTCATTCGCGAAATTGCCAAGCAACAAACTTTCATACCTTTCGAAAATTTTGCCGACAAAATTTTATCTCTTGTGATATTATATATGAAAAAACTATATAATCATTATGTATATTGACGGTGGAGAGTGGAAAAAAATATGCAAAAAATTCTTCTGTCAAAATTTGACAGGTGTCAATATGTCAGAATTATTAAAATACACGACGGTAATAAAATAAACGTGAGATCGTATAGATATTGTCCCTAAGATTTATGTAAAAATATAAAAAAATTCTACTACGCAAAATAAAATTTTGACTAATTTATTAAAAAAATTATAAAAATTTTGACAAATTTTAGTCGCTTTCTTATTTTTTGCGAATAACTCTGTTATTGTAAATTTGAGAGAAAAATGTTATATAACAATATTTATAGGACGCGTCTTTTTTTTATCTAAAAACTTCGTGTCTAAGTATTATCAGTATTGAGATATGAGCAAAAATATGAAAACTATAATTTAAGCGATATTTTGAAAACGGTAAAAGATACAAAAAATAGTAAGAATGTAAGATGTAGATTTCATCAAGATACAACTTTTAAGTTATATAGATTTTTTTCCTTAAGTTTATTCTTTCTGAGAATACTGGCAATTTATGAATATTATGAAATTTTCGTGACTTGTAGAAAAATGTCGGAAAATTAATTTTTTTTAAATATTGGCAAATATCGCTTTTTTTTATAAAAGGCCCAGAATATCGTTTAAGAGGGGTCCACCACATGCGGCATCTTAAGGACAGCGGCAAAGAGTTCAATTAAATAATTTGGGATTCGTTTGGCTTGTCAAATTATGACAAGAAGTTAACATAGTAGTAGTATATAGTAACATATTTTATTTAGCAAAAAGCTACAATTAAATATTTTTTAATACATTTTTTTACACATTTTTATAGATTTATTTTTAAATTTTAAAACGCAACCTTCTGTTAACAAAAACAGACAGAAAAGTTAAACATTTTGTAAATTGTATCAAATATTACGTATCATTTTGTTTTTTAAATAAATGTAATTTTAAAGTTTTTTTAAACAGTTTTAATGATTTTTGAGATTTAATAGAATTTTCCAAATTATTATATTCTATCAAACCTTTATAAAAAATATATTTATAAGCTAATGTTTTGGACACTCTATTCACATAAAAAGTTTTACTAGTTCTTGTTTTATAATTATGATGGTCATAATTAAAAGAACAAAAATTTTTTCAGGCAATAAATTATTTTTAATTTTATGTATACCTAAAGATACATACTAAGTAAAAAATTAAATTTCTGACATTCAACCAATCTAAATTTTTCAAAATTAAATTAATTTTTGTATATTTGTCACAATTTAAAATAATCCGCATTGCCTTATTTTGTAAAATTTGTAATTAATCAAATATTTTCTTACTAGCACAATATAAAATAGAAGAACAATAAAAAGAATGTGGTAATATAATAGTATTAAATAAAGTTTTTTAGAAAACGAACTTAAATTAGAACTGATTCTTTTAAAATAACCTACTTTTCCGGCAATCTTCGATATGATTCTTTCAAAATAATTTTAAAATCTTAAAATCAAAATACAAATAATTAGGGTGAAGAATTACTGTATATCCCTAAATATTTAAAACTATTTACTAATTCCAATTTTTCACCATCAATTACAACATTTATATTTTGTCAATTTAAATTATTACCCATAACCATACATTTAGTTCTTGAAATATTTAATTTTAATTTATTTGCTTTTAGCCAATTTAATAATTCATTTATCATGAGTTTGTTTGTTAATTTAATATTTTGAGGTTCGTTTTGTGACAGGACGGTGACATTGGTATATTTTCAGGTTAGTTTTGTTTTGTCAAATCATGACAACGGTGTAACCGGAAGTTTCACGAGGTTACAAATATTTTAGTTAAAAAGAGCCTATTATTCACAAACCGCAACATGCAAACTTTCAAATTTCTACATAATATAATTAAGTCCCTTTACCAGATACGGTTATAATGGCCCGTCGTCGGGACATACCCTGTATAGTGTACACGTAAAACCGTTGACAATCGGTACGTTATATTGCAGTTAAAACTAAACACGTCATAAACCGCCAATTGGCTTTAGTACTATTTTTGTCTAACTGGTAGTCCGACGTTGACATCAACCATTCACCTTGCTGTTGTTGATTCGGTATGGTAATGCGTTATACCAGTCCCATTGGACAAATAGAGGCAACATATATATACTGGTATACTGTGAAGAAAGGCTTTGTATAAAGTTTGCACTATGTGCAATTAATATATGTTATTAGTCAGCTCGAAACAGTTGTTAGTTTTGTTATCAAATATAAAATATATATATGCGGGGTTATGATCAGCCGTTTATAAAGAATATCAACTGTCGAATCAACAATCGCTCGGACTCGACAATTAAATTTAAATATCTTTCTCCAGTGATTTTGGTGTCAAATAAAAATGGTCAATAAAAAATTAGCGTTGCCATTTAAAAAAAATCATCGATATCGTCATAATATATTTAATTTGGGACAATATTTTTTTTTTATAAAAAAGGCCACCACATAAAATGTTAAGTACCGTCTCCAAGCATTTTTCCAAAAAAAAAACTTTATTGGATTTGCTGATTTTATTCTAAGTTACAAACTCGCACTGTATATGACAACATTATTGCAAGATCATTATTTAGTTTAACGATGAACGTAAGTTTTCAAAATATATTAAAAATGTGTTAAAGGGGCTTTTGTTAACTGTAAAGAGAATAGTGTCATTATACCGAATAATTTTAAAGCTGTTGCATTTATCTTTATGTCTTAAACTAAAGTATACCATAGTTCTATAACTATGGGGCTATACAGCGAGAGGAAATAGTAGACTTGAAAATAGGTTAGTACAAGGTGATCCAAATAAGAGATTTGTTTTAGAAAATTGAGGATAATTTGAAAACGTTTAAGGGGAAATAAATCACATTTGGCTTTTTTCTACCGCTGAACATTTTTCAGTTGTACTAAATCTATTATTTAATACAGCCAACAAGCTAACGGATTTATATTGTTAGAGTTCGGTTTATATCTCACTGGATCTCGAACTAAAGTATTTATATTTTAGAATTCTATCCAACATTAGATTTCTCCAACAATATTTTATATTATCGGTCAAAAAAATAAAAAAATTATGACAAAATATTGAAAATATTATCCTGGACCGATGTTTTTTTTTATACTGTTGGTGTCTGATTTATGACCACAAATTAAAGCATGCCTTGTTGACAGAGATTGAAATATTGTATGTAGTCTCTTAATTATTTGCAAACTATTTCCAAACGATAGGTAATAACGAAACTTATAATTATAGAAGCCATCAATTCCTGTGACAATCTTTGACTGAAGCAAATCTAAATTGTTTAAGCGACTTTCAATTGGAATTTAAAACAACACTTTAATATAAAACTAGCCATTTATGGGAGAGACAGGACGAGGAATAAAAGTCCTTTATTTAGTGTGCACGTTTTTTGTACGTATTAAAATCATAACTTCAGTATTAAAAAGACATCAGGGAAAATGTTGCCAGATTTATGATACCTAATTGGTTATTAACAAAAAAAAAAAGGATAACCTAGAACTAAAAGTAAAAGGTTTCAATTTTTAATCTGAGATGTTTTTAGGCCAACTCTACATAATACCAAAGCCGCTGATAAAATAGTGATTCCGTACCGTATTTCTTTTTTTTTTAAACATTTTTTTTTTTATTTAGGTACTGCAGTCTAATTCATCAATTTTATCCAAAACGCCAATATTAGTTTCACAAGTAAATGCAATGATGGTACTATCTACACAGTTTGTGAAAAGAAAATTTTCATCCTTGCTAGTTTGCGGAGCATATTCCTGTAGTACTTTTTGAACCTCTTGTATATTTGAAGGAAGTCGGCCTGGCATTATTTTTGTCGATAAATGTAGGTACATAATATTTTTTTATGTTGCTGATATCAGTAGTAGTATTAGTAGTAATTGTTTGTGGCAAATTGATTGAAAGTGCTCTCTGAATAAGTTTTGAAGGTTTTACGACTATATCTTCTTAGGCCTTCCGTTTAGACGAGTTTTAAAAAAAAATCCTGTACAGCCTCTGTTGATGTGGTTTATGGTTATGGACTAAATCACATCCGGATATCGTAAGATCTGAGCTAATAGTAAATAATTTAGCGCAACATTTAAATCACATCCAGAATTCACTTTTTAAACCTTGTTTTATAAAGTGTAAAATTTTCTTATTGCTGTAAATCTTAGCCAAGATTACTTTTTATTAAAAAAGCAAACAATTTTCAAAATCTGAATCGGAACACAGCCCAAACAAAATAATATCTCAAATCAAATAATATTCAAATGAGACATGATTTCTAAAATAGCTCTCCCCGAAAAGATATACCTATAGTTATTATATTAACCTCCTCTTAATCCATCTTAAAATCATTAACTGTTAATCACCTAATATTTGCATATTTACGGGCGGAGGTATGTAGTGAGCAAAATACCTGCAGGATCATCGGACCCTTTTGCTTACACAGGTCAGAAAAGACTTTAATAAGGAAAATATGCCCGCCCTTTTATTTGTTAGTTTGACGGTCAGAAATATCAGAATTAGATATGTCACACTTGCTTCAAGTGAGATATTCGACTGATCCAACTTAACTACATGAGGTTGCAAAGATTTATTGCCGTTTAACATAAAGTAGGTATATTACACGAATAATTTATTGATTAATCCAGTGTCAATGCTGGTAGCTACATTGTTAGTCATATTTCTTGTCCTGACTCAGGTAAATATTTATTTAACTGAATGGCGACGCCATGCACTTGTTAACAAGTTAATTATGCCGTTTTTGCATTGGTCAGTTTAGAACAGGGTCGGCAAAAATAGTGACCAATATTACCTGCCCCATTATACATAGACGAAAACAGCCCGGTATCTTAAAATGTATATTAAAAAACAGCCATTTCTAAAAAGGAGCAGTATTTATTTTTATGATTTAGTGTACTCTATTGCACACAACTACAAAAAAAGAGATATAGTTATAATTATATTGTGTATTTAAACAAATTGTATATATGAAAATATGTATGGATAATTATTAATACAATAATTTTACAATAATGCGACACGCATTTAACAAAATGAAATCTGGAAATTCCACTGCTATTGAATTTATTTTTTAAATCGTCTATAGTTTCCTTTTTTTAGTTTTAGTTAACAATATTTGAAACTTTATCAAAGTCACCTTCGATATTTATTCATAATAATGACTGTTGGAACAGTTGATAAAATTTGTTTTCTGCAAAAGGGTCTTGATGCGTTGGAAATTGCGATAGGGTTGCAATTACGAAAAATGTTTGATTTTTAATTCTGCATCGAATGAGATAAAAATATACAGGGGTATATATTTGAAATAAGAAAAATAAATTGCTCTAAAGTTTGTAAAGTTTGACACTAAAGTTTGGGCACCCTGTACAATTCGTATTAACCAAACTTGCTTAACGAAACTGTTATATCTTATTTAATAAGTACCTTTCTATAATTTTATTAACGAGGCATTATTTTTATTTATTTTTAATACCAGTGGTGCTAAACTGATATTTTTTAGTTTTTATTTTTTTTTTCGTCTATAATACTAAATCGATTTTAATAAAATTTTAGGGGTATGTACTATAGGCAAAAAAGTAAGAAAATATATGGCATGTAATCTAAAAAAATAAATCCTTATGCCGTCACACTTTTTTGGATCACCCTGTATGAAAAATATTTTCTGAAATGCGCCCCAAGATACAGATAAGGCCTATAAATATGAAAATTAAAACTTAATTACTAAGTAAGCTATAGAAGACGGGAGGTGAGGTGCAGGACACAAAAATAGAATTTTAAAATATTAAAAATAAGATAAACCCTTTTTGAGTATTCAAGGCACAAAACGAAAACGCTGGTTGCCTGTACGTGGCGGAACAGAATGCACACAAGTGCAAAAAACGGTCAGGTATCAGCGTCAGACTTCTACAACACGTATCTGTCTTGTTTATCTGTCGTTTTTTTTTTGAAAAAATATAATAATATGTAATAATATGTTTTAAATATAGTGTAAATTATAGTTTAATGTTGTTTTAACTGGATAATTTATAAACCGGGACGTTTCCTTGTATTTTTTTCCATAAACCATTGTGGAAATTTAGGTTTTTATTGCTCGTTGTAATATCCGTTTCGTATTTGTCTGTTTAATAACCTAACAGCAAAAAGCAATGTCGGTATTATAATATTATAGTTGGCGATAATATTATTGTCTGTATGTAAATAGTGAAATTGGCAGTGGCATTATTATAAAATTATTATACCGAACACAAAACTGGCCGTATTTCAGGGTGCAAATCAAACTTCCATAGCTTCTTAAAACAAGGTTAGAAACTTAACCCACCTTAAAAATTCCGGCCAGTTATAATTTATAAAAAAAACAATGATTAAATGCAATTCCCAGAGACAACTGGATACCATCAAAATAGTATGTAGGTTACTGCCTACATTTTGCTGAAAGTAGCATAATATTATAATTAATTCGCGAAGACGATTATCGTTTATTAAATGGTTCTTTGCATCAGAGGTTTCGACAAAAACTGTAAATGTTATAAAAAAGGGTTCGTTTTTCCTTTGAACCACTCATCCATATCTCCTTCAGTTATCATATTCTCGGCACCTTGTACACTTTCGACTTCCAAGCGTATTACCTTGGCTTACGTGGCCCTTTTCGGCTACCCTCGCTTAGAACACTAGTCACAAAAGGGTCATATCGCAGAATATGACTAGTTCTAAAATTGACCTAACATTTTTTTGCACCGATTTAGTTCTAAGTATTAGGTATGTGAACTTTAAATTAGTAGTAGTAACATGTTTTATTTAGCAAAAAGCTACAACTAAATATTTTTTAATACATTTTTTAACACATTTTTATAGATTTATTTTTAAATTTTAAAACGCAATCTTCTTTTAACAAAAACAGACATTTTGTAAATTGTATTAAATATTACTTATCATTTTGTTTTTTAATTAAATGTAATTTTAAAGTTATTTTAAACAGTTTTAATGATTTTTGAGATTTAATAGAATTTTCCAAATTACCTATTATATTCTATCAAACCTTAATAACAAATACATTTATAAGCTAATGTTTTAGACATGCACTCTATCTACATAAAATTTTTGATTAGTTCTTGTTTTATAATTATGATGGTAATAAATAAAAGAACAACATTTTTTTAAACAATCAGGCAATAAATTATTTTAAATTTTGTGTATAAAGATACATACTAAATAAAAAATTTAATTTCTGACATTCAACCAATCTAAATTTTTCAACATAAAATTAATTTTTGTATATTTGTCACAATTGAAAATAATCCGCATTGCCTTATTTCGTAAAATTTGGAATTTATCAAATATTTCCTCACTAGCACAATATAAAATGGAAGAACAATAAAGAAAATGTGGTAATATAATAGTATTAAATACATTTTTTTTAAAAACAAACTTAAATTAGAACTGATTCTTTTAAAATAACCAACTAATTTTCCGGCAATCTTCGATATAATACTTTTAAAATAATTAAAAATTTTAATTTGGAATCAATGATTATCCCTAAATATTTAAAACTGTTTACTAATTCCAATTTTTCACCATCAATCACAACATTTATATTTTGACAATTTAAATTATTACCCATAACCATACATTTAGTTTTTGAAATACTTATTTAATTTTAATTTATTTACTTTTAACCAGCTTAATAATATATTTATCTCAGAATTTAGAGTATTTAGACCATCAAAAATATTTAAAACATTAATGTAAATTAAGGTGTCATCAGCAAACATTTGTAACTTACACATTTTTAAAACTCTAATATATTTCCTTGAGGAACTCCTATATTTTTTATTTTTTCTTTTAATATGTTTTTGATATTTTTGTTTTTTGTGATCTGCGTTACTTAAATAATTTTTAAACCATCTATAAACGTTTCCGCGAATACCATACTGATACAATTTAGAGTAATACTGATACAATTTAGAGTAATAGATGTGTTTTGGACTTCCATTGCCTTTAGTTTTTCATATCACAACGTTTCAACTGGTAAGTATCTCCAGTCGTCTTCAGGTGAATAGTACAGTATTCACCTGAAAACGACTGGAGATACTTACCAGTTGAAACGTTGTGATATGAAAAACTAAAGGCAATGGAAGTCCAAAACACATCTATTACTCAAGATACATCATTGTCTACAACCTTCAAACTGATACAATTTACTCAATAATCTAGCCCTGTCAATTGAAGACATTAGTGGATAAAGGTGTTATGTCGCATTTTTTTTAAACTACCTTTTCTACTTTTTGAGCATCCCTGGTCTTACTATTAGTAAACCTTAAATGCAGCTTTCTTCATATAATAAAAGATTTTTTTTAAGGATAAAGGTGTTAAGTCACTCAAACATCTAGCATGTCGTAGTGAATAAAGGTGTCATGTTACAATTTTGTTACATGACACTATGAAAAAAACTATGAATTTGCTTTTATTATTAATTAAAGTGCACCAAATAATATTAGTTAATTTTACCTAATTTATGCGGTGTTAGTAAATAAAATTAAATAATAATTAAAAAAGTTTTATTAAATAACTTCGAAGTTTAAAAATGTGACATGACACCTTTATCCACTTATGTCTTCAATTGTTTCGAATGCTCGCTTTAAATCCAAAAATACAGCTATCACATTTTCCCCTTGATCAATGGTTCTCTTCCACGTCTCAATCACACATTGAATGGCTGTCTCTGTCGAGTACCCTTTTCGAAAACCAGCTTGAACGGAAACTAAAATTTTATTGGCATCAATGACTTCTAAAAACTGTTCATATACGACCTCTTCCAATAATTTCTCAATATCCCATAAAACATTTTTACTGGCCTCATCTCATCCTATCTTTTAGTGTTTTTACTTTTGGCACTGGTGTAATGTAAAAACATTTTAATTAATCAGGCATATTTCTCTATGAAAAAAAAGTATTTGTATTAAAATTGAATTTCAAAGTAAGTATTTGTATTATAACACCGACACCACCTTAAAATATGTTATTGTCTGTTTCGCTTTGTGAACCGCGATTTCTGGATTCAGCGGTATCAAATTACTCAAAAACCATCGTCTACCAATTACTAACTGAAATGCTTCCTATACGATAGTATTATTGCAATGTGACTTTGATATTATTGTTAGTCAAAAGTAAAGAAGCTTTAGTATAAAATTACATCAAACTGACATAAAACTTAAAACGCTTTCGCCTTTTTGATATTTTACAGTAAAATCTAGCTGGTGAAAGATATTAAAATATCACTTTTAATGTTTAACACCCATAATAGCTTTCCAGTTAAAATGTTTTTGTTAATATTATAGTTTTCCTACGACGGATAAAATACATCTGTGTTTTGTATAATATAGAGATGAGCAAATATTTTAGGTCAAAATTCTCATATAATTGAAATTACGTTTTCAACTTTTTTAAAGGTAAATATTTTAAAAACTTCTTCTGAAAATTACGTTCTGCTTAGTACAACGACGGTATAATAATTATACACTACTGTACTGTGATATTTGTACTCTGATACAACTACTGTAAAGTAAGGTGTTTCATAGATAAAAACAAGATATACAGTAAAAGTATGGGGGCCTTAGAGGATTTTTTAAATTTAAAAGTAATTAAGGTGGAATTCTCAACATCATAATATACAATCTATTGCCAACCTATTTCGCCTTGTTTTTTTTTAGTTTATTGTTTTATTAACTAACATTTAAATAAAATCGTCGACACATTATCTAGGTAATACCTAATATAATATTACAAAAATATTAATTTATTTCATTATCTACTAATTTTGGGCGAATTATATAGTGAAATAACAATGACATAATAATGGTAAAAAAATCTGAACCGATATTTTTTGTTATTAATATGCCAATTATTACCTATAGAATATGCAGTCGAAATTGATTTTATTTAAATTTTGTGTAAAAGCTAAAAAAAATCTACAAAAATAGGTTGGCAAGCATACCTTACACACTTTAAAAAAGATTATATAATTTTTGAATCAAAATTAACTCCGTACTGATTAAATACCGATCCACATCAGATTGATTTAAAAAACTAACTCTGCCAACAGATTACATCAAAGAGCCGTGATTAAGACGTCTTGTTCAAAACTGATTAATGTAAAAATCATTACTGATTATATTTTAATCAATTTATAGATATTAAGTATTTTAATCAATAATGATAAAATTGGCTTCGAATAATTTTTTATTTAATCTTAAATCATTTTTGATTAAATTTAAAAAACTTACGGATATTGTTCAGAGATATTTTAAGACACCCCAAGAGGGTTTCTTAACTTATACATAGGTATACTTATAATTATGTAACAAAAAATTTCATTCTTGGGGTATCGGTCCTGATGAGGGCTTGTTAAATGAAAATGTTTTTTTAAGCTACGCCAAGCTTTCGATAATGTGTATTATCTTCTTCAGGGCTACAATATGAACAAAAAATCAATTAGTCATCAAAACCTCTAAGGTTAAGAAAACTCATTGGGAGAATTATTTTGCTTTTTTTAACGACCAAAAAAGAGCACAATTTTTGAAAAAAAGGTTAAAAATCAATTACTTACTGCTAATTGGCATTATGTAGGGCAACCAATATGAGCATTGAAAAGTATGCGTGGAAAATGGAAATTGTTTTGCTACATTTTCACCAAGTTATGACGATGGCTTGTATACGTCTGGTTTCATATTGTCGAACGAGATATATTTCAAAAAATTGTTTAGAGTTTTTTATGGCGATACAAATTTAGTTACCATGAACCTATAGAGACCATACTCTTAACAATAGGAATTTGTATCGGCATAAAAAACTCTAAACAATTTTTTGAAATCTCGTTCGACAGTATGAAACCAGACGTACAAGCCATCGTCATAACTTGGTGAAAATGTAGCAAAACAATTTCCATTTTCCACGCATACTTTTCAATGCTCATATTGGTTGCCCTACATAATGCTAATTAGCAGTAAGTAATTGATTTTTAACCTTTTTTTCAACAATTGTGATCTTTTTTGGTCGTTAAAAAAAGCAAAATAATTCTCCAAATGAGTTTTCTAAACCTTAGAGTTTTTTATGACTAATTGATTTTTTGTTCATATTATTGTAGCCCTGAAGAAGATAATAACCATTATCGAAAGCTTGGCGTAGCTTAAAACAACATTTTCATTTAACAAGCCCTCATCAGGACCGATACCCCAAGAATTAAATTTTTTGTTGTTTAACTAGTCGGTCAAGACTACCCTTCTCGCTTAATATACTTATATATAATATTATAGGCTGAACTATCCTAAACTAGTTTTAAAGACGCTGTATGTTGAATTTGAAGGACTAATCTGCATAGCACACAAAATAGCTTTTATCCAAAATGTCTGATTAGAGTGTCAGTTTTGATGAACGCTGGGAAGAGAGCAACATTATAAGAAACATAAAGTTTTTATTTTTTGTAAGATAAAAATAAGTTGCTGATGGGTTGTAAAAAAGGAACCTTCACCTTATATAGATTATTTTTTTTTCAAAATCCTTTTATTAGAAAAAATGGGTAAGCGAGTAGTTTTAGAAACAGTGGAAGGCAAATGCACATAAGCATGCAAATTAAAGATGACGATCCGGAAGGTTTTCTGCAACGTACTGTAAAACTCGCCGTTACGTTGTTACGCATGCGTCAAATTCCTCAAATCAAACATGATTTAAAAGGTTCGGTATCGATTTAATGTAATCCAATATGAATATTTTGTGTAAATAACAGTAGTATAAATCATACAACTAATTTACAAATTGATTAGAGTTTAAATCAAAAAAAATAAGTAAATAAATTAAATCAGACATCCCTTCCTGTTAATCAATTGAATTTTTTAGTCTGTAATGATTTATTTTATCCTCAATGCCTATTATTATTATTGTCAAGTAATGTCACAGGTACATTCTCTTTAAAAAAAAGCAGTTTATAAATTCAATTATAGGTATACCTATTATTTATTGGTATTAATTATTTAATTATTATTATTAACAAAATTAGCACGAAATTCTTTTTACTGTTGCTTAAACCCAATTAAAATTTCACTCTATTGACATCTATAGAAAGAAATTAATATCTATTAATTAATAGCACAATAATAACATAACAATAAAAAATAATTATCACAAATATACTAGAAATTGTAAATAATTTTGCCAGCCATATCATTTCTTTATCTAATATTACTTTCGTAAAAATGAAATATGTGAAGGTTATTGACCTAATGTAACCTTTACCTTTAGATGCCATGCCATGGTGGTTTAGTGGTAGGTACTAGTAAAAAATTTCATTTGTTTACTGGTATCTTTTTTTGGTGCAGTGTCTTCATATTTGACAACTTTGGCAACACAGTTAGGCGTTTCAATTTTTCCAACGCAGAAATTTCCGAACCACAGAATGAATTTTATCAATGTATATTAATTAGTACTAAAAATTTTTTTTTTTTAATTTTTCAGCTTAATTTACGTTTAAAGAATTGGTGAATCTCCAATTTCAACTATTTGTTAACAGCAATATTACGAACTGCTAGATCGTAAAATAAAAGATTGTTCGCTTAAAGGACAAGTAATTACTCGATCTTGTATAAAAAAATAAAAACCGCATACTGCATGATTGCTAATGGCGTTTGTGGTTCGGAGACTTGTCCATCAGAAAATTCAAAAACCATCTATTATTGTTGAATTAATACCTAACGCACAAGTTCAATACAACGCATTTTAGGACGATGATGATCTCATTTAGACCTCGTTTTCGTTTATTTCTCCGCCATATTAGGTATTTATACATGTAACTTCGTTAGGACAAACAATTATTAGGGTACAGTTGTTAAGGTCTGATTAGAAAGCCACAATATTTTTATTTAAAGAGAAAAATGAAAAATAAAGGGAAGAAATCCAAATAAAGGCATGTACTTATAATATTATACTTATTAAGGGTGAGGTTGCAGACAATGCATACCTGCAACTTTGCAGATCTGCAAGTATGCCGGACTTGCAGACGCAAAATATAATTTGCAGAAATCTGAAATTTTAAAAACTATTTGCAAATCCGCCATTTCTACTTTAGTTAAACCGTTTTACTACTTCTGGTTTATTGATATCGACTGCCAAATACGTGAAATATGCCCAATTCCAAATTGTAAATAACCACCAATACCATCGTCCGTCAAATCCCCAAAATATAGATTAATTTTTAACAAATTTTACCAACCTTCTGCAAATTAACAGACGGAAAATATGATAAACGTTTTCTGGAATTCCAATTTTGTCATTTGCATCTGCAAACTGCAAATGCAAAGTTTCTGTAATCTCACCATTGACCAATAGCGACCTAAAAACGTCTTCCAATAAAATTGTTAGGTGAACCGAAAACGTACCTTTCGAGGGTTTACGTACCTCTCGAGGGTTTGCTTTAATTTAGAAAGAATCAGATTAGTCGTTACAATTATTATTCTAAAAGCATTCACTTTAATTGTTATAGAAACAATAACGAATTTCTGAAATACATTAACATCTTTCTCAAATCTAATAATTGACTCTCCTGCAGCAAACAAAATGACCAAAACGACATGCTCGGGGAACACTGATTACTTACTCTTCGTGACCTTACACAGAGGGAAATCGACTAATTAAACAGAATTGTTAAGAATTATCTTATATCAGTAGCAACATTTTTAATAATTAATATTAAACAATCTTTAACTACAACAAAAAAATTAACTAACAAACAACATATAGAATTGCCAACTCGTTATTAATACGTACAATAAGACAGAATAATACTACATATAAGCCAATTATTGTAAGAATGTGTTTCAGTAAAATATTCTTATTGGAAATAAAAAATTGTTTTTAGGATTATAACAACGATAAAATGCTTTATTTGGGGTATTATTTAAAATAGTGGTTCATATTAAACATTTATTAACGGGTATGCAACACACTTCTATTTCGCGATGAGTGGGGGAAACTTCAAACATTTACACGGGACATGGTAGCCATTTGCTTTGTTCCCCGGGCTTCGCGGATTGTGTGTTTAGTGGCTGAACTTTTTCTGTATGTATTGTATAAAATAATAAAATATGGATAACATATTCAACTGTACATATTCATGTTATAGTTTGCAAAACTCAAACCCAACCCATTTTAAGGGGGTAAGTACCTATTATTACTTATGTGTGGTTAGTTTATCTTAAAATTCACAAACATTAGCTTCGGCATTGCTTTCGTATAATATGACTGATGACTGATATATAGAAAATTAGATTGCAAGTTTTATAAATATAATAGTTTATAACGATTATTCAAAATATCTTTTCATTTTGTAAAATTGTTAACCTAAATGTTTATATAAATGCATTTTTAAGTCTCAAATAACTGAGTTTTAATGATTTGAAAAATCTATAACTGTCGATTCATTTTTACCATTTTTTATAATAAAATGCCGTAAACAATAAAATAATTTAGACCACCAATTATAATAACTTACAATTCTAATCCTACAATTCCAAATCAGTAGCTATTTTATTTTATTTTTCTTTGCAAAATATATAATATGAATACAACTAAAATAAAATTGGACGAAACGGAATAATTCCATACATATGCCTTAGTTAATTTTTGTGAATTTTGATATAAACTAGCTCATAATAATAATCCTAACTCACTTATATTATTTGGTTTGGGTCTTAGTTTTGTAACGTCTGTATTTAGCAATTTGTAAGCGACATAATAAAGTGTAAATAATTTTAGTATTTTTGGTAACCTAAAAGCTGTATTTATGATTTCAGATTTTTTGTTGTACCTTAGTATTTGTAAGCGTTAAGGAGAAATGGCCTTGTGTTGTTTTTGTTCAAGTTTAATAAAGACCTTTGTAATGTTTACCTATTTTTTTTTTGTAATCCTTTCAAATATATACTACCCCTAGAGGGCAAAATTTTAAAAACCAAAAAATAGTATAAAAACCGTTTTGCATTAGCACTAAACAGTTTTATAATAGGTATAAAACTGTTTAGTTGCTAATACAAAACGGTATAAAACTGTTTAGTTGGTATAAACTGTTTTGTATTAGCAACTAAACAGTTTTACACCCATTATAACACTGGATTATACTCATTTTCAACTAATGTATAATGGGAATAAGCACGTTTTATATTCGCTATGGATCAAACCTTTAGGGTTACAATCCATGTCATATAAACAGTATGACATAGCTATTTACTCTTATGCACTGGTCTTAACTATATCTGGTGTATATATGCTATTAGCACGTATTGCTGTCCCAAATAGTATTAAATATTCTTATGATGTTTATAAGAATTCTCATAAGGGTTATAATGCTTTTCTCTCAGTGTATAAAGGGTCCTGAGAAGAACATGTTAAGTGCTATGTCGTGGATTTTAACTAAAAAGCAACCTTGGGGTGATTCTAGCGTTACCATTGATTCTACCTTTGTACATTTACAATAGTAGTTACATGTTTTTTACGTGTATCCTTGTAAAAGTGATTTATCAATTACATACATTTAATAGCCCATATATTATTGGGTATTTTCCACTCGCCTCCTGTTTTTATCAGGTTTAAAAATGAGTAAAGCTATTCGATTTATTTAAAGTGATATTTGTTTATTCAGAGATAATAGTAGAGAGCAGAGTGCCTAGTTTTTATAAATTTTAGTTTTGTACCAACGAAGGCTAATATAATATATTCTAGAAATATTTCAGAATTGCACTCACTAAATATTACTAATATCATTTAATAAAATAAGTAAAAATTTGGTGTTACTGGTATTAGTTAAACATTCAAACTTTGTTATGTAATAAATTTATTTTGAAAACGAAGGTGAAAAATTTATTTTATGATCTATTTACAATCACAAACAGTTACATTATCGTACCTACGTACCAATCTAAACAACATAAATATAGTTTAAAAAAACTAAAAAACACGCTTTAATAATTAATTTAATCTAAAAAAACCGAAAATAAATAAATGGCTGTTCCTAAACTCCGCCGGACTAATTGACCAGTCATATTTACTATACATAAACTCCGCCGGCAACTTCAAGAATCTCATACATAAACTCCGCCGCATCATAATTATGCGTAATATAGTAAATAAAACCATAAAACTTCATTTCAATTTTTTATTAAACCCTGTCTAAAACTATACACTTAATATTAAACTATCTTAATATCCTAAAGCTTATAATTCAAAGATTATTTCTTTAAATAATATAAAACTAATTTCACAAACTCAAATGTCGTTATCGTTTTGGATTTGTACAAGGTTATTTTGTCTTTAAAAAATAATTTCTTCCTTAAATATAATTTATTTTTTATTTCGTGGGGTATTTTAACACTATTCATTTTTACGTATGTATCTATCTGAATATTTTTTAAAACATCAATAAAAAGAAAATGTTTGGATGGGCATTATAAAAATATGAGTTGAATTTACTATGAAAGGACTCACAAGCATTTGTAGTGCGTTCAGTTTCTGTAGCACTTGCCCAGATAGATGGAGGAAATAAACTATACTCATCAATATAATTGTCCGTCAAATAGTCAGCAAACTTAATTAGTTTTTGGTTAGTAGGAATCACAGACATAAGACTAAACAAAAAACAGTCACTAACATCACTTGGTTCGAGCATTGTTAAACCAAAGGTCCACCGTAGCCATTCACCAACTTTAGATGATTTATTTTTATAGTCATTCACTAATCCCAACTTTTGAATTCTTCTCCAGAAACTTTGGCACAAATGGAATCGGCATCCTGTAATCCGGACATTTGGAAAAACGTTCCTTGCTGCATCATGGATGGCGTTTTCAAAGTCGGCAAAGATTTCCTTGGGTTGGAAAATTAAATTATGACACCTTGCGGCAATTGCTTTGAATGCTTGCATATACGTTGTCAACTTTTTATCAAGCAATAAACAAAACACCAATGGAATATAGTGAGAGTTTTGTAAGCCGTGTATAGTGAAAAACTGAAGAAACAGTTTTGGGCAGTAATCAAAAGTTCCATCAACGAAGATTTTTTCTGAGTTACTTAAAAACTGGAGATTAGTTGCACATGAGAATATCACAATCTTGTTAACTTCGTTATTCTCCATTAAAAATGGTTCGTTTTTTATCGTTGTTATATTAGCATTTTTCAAATATTCTTGGATTTTTTCAACAGATTTTGGCAGAGCAGGGAAGACAGATTTTCGAGCATTATACATATTATTTCTTATGTATGTAAAATCTCTTGTTGTCAATTCATCAATGTTATTTGACGTTATTTCCCTTCTAATTAGTTTGAGTGGCCTCTCGCTTATGTTTTCCACAGCTTTTCTTTTAATGCTGTTGAATATATGTTGCCTACTTAGATGTTTAGGCGGTGGGTGGTTATAAGACCCATCCTTTTTGAATATGGTTGTAAGTTCATCGTCAACATAAATTTTAGAATTGCACTTTTTTTGGAAGCATTTCCATTTTACTTTAAACGAAGTCTCTTCGGCTCTATGAAACTTGTATTCATCTTCTACTATTAACTTATTTCCACGTTGACCGGTGATCACTTCCATTATTTTCACTTTTTCAAAAATATACCTTCCTACTCCACTAAAACGAATAAACTAATAATTCTCTGTCAATGTGACGAACTTTATGAATTAGGCTATTTTACCTGTTTGGGAATATAACTACCTAATACTAATATAAATAAATATATAAAATCTAATTATTTTACCTACATCAAGAAACTTGATCGATTTGTACAATTACCTGGAACAACCGCTAATTACCACTACGACGGAGTTTATGGGTACTCCATACAGGCCAATTTTTGAAATATACCTGTGGCTGTCTTAATCCGGCGGAGTTCATGAGCAGCCAAATAAATAGGTATAGGTAGTTTAAAATAATTCTTGAAATTCTTAATATAGGCAGAAAATAATAATGAACGATAAACATTAGTATTATTGTGAAAGAAAAAAGCGTGGGGTGCTCGATATACGAAAAATATAGCAGAAAGCGCCCCACGCTTTTTTCACAATAATACTAATGTTTATCGTTCATTATTATTTTCTGCCTATATTAAGAATTTCAAGAATTATTTTAAACTATTAATTTTCCTCTTTTTAGTTTAATTAACTATTAAAGCTTGTTTTTTAGTTTTCTTAAACTATATTTGTTTTTCATTTTTTAGTTTGAGTTATTGTTAGGAATTTTTTTTTTTTAATAAAGAGTCATATAGAGGTCCGGAGTAGAGATGGAATACTGTCACTAATTTAACAATGACTTTTTAAAATGGCTAGATGTAAAGCAGTGCATGGATCAATTTTTTTTAATGGCTGGATTAAAAACATTTAATTAATTTTTTTCTACAATATAGACTTTATTGTCCTTCTTTAACAGTTGTTCTATCATGATTTTTCTATGGTTGCTATCGTTAACTGTAGTAATCGCTAAAGTCATTAATATTTACCGCAGCAAACCCGAACAAACCCAAAAATTGCTGAAAATGAGATAATCGTATCAAATTGTTATATTGTCAGCGGTTCTTGATAAGTCTACAAAATTTAAATTAAATCTGACCGTTTAAAGTGGGTCAAAATAGGGTTCAAAGAAGTCGGTTACAAACATACATACAAACATACAGGTAAAGCTAATAAAAGCGTGTTAAAAAAAGGGTGTCGTCTTTGAAGACCTTTGTGAATGTAGGTACATGAACTTAAAAGCAGTTAGAAGATAATAAAGATGATTGGCACAATAATTATGTATTTAATTTGCAGCAGGTATATTTTTATTATGAAATACCTCGGTATTTATCGGGAGTTGTTTATGTAATAAATATGCAAAAAATAAAATTGTATATAAATAACAATTTTTTTTTATCCCTGGACATTTGAACAAGTTGAATGTCTTTATCTAGTTCACGTTAACACATCAAAGTTAAAACGTTTAAGTTGGTACACAATACAAATTCAATTATTGATTAACAGGAAAGGATGTCTGATTTAATTTATTTCATTACATTTTTGATTTGAATTTTATTCAATTAGTAAATCAGATGTATGATAGTTACTGTTATTTACACAAAATAATCATAGTGGATGACTTTACATCGATACTGCTCCAATGTATAAAATGTACCAATCTTTCAATTTCCTGTTTCCTCTCCGCTCTCTGTTTCCCTTACCAGACAAATTTTAATACGCACGCGTGCAAAAGAGAAATAAACGCATGCTACTATTGAAAAGAAAGACGAGGAAAAAGAACATGATCCGGCTAGAAGCCAAATAATTTTTAATGAGGTGCCGGAGCACTTCTTAGTTTATTTTCTGGGAAAATTTGTTGGTTAGGTACTCAATCGGATTCTGCAGTATAAGGAGGATTGTATATCAAAAATTCATTGTCAATCGGTTATTGTTTACATTTAGTTTTTAATTATCAAATTTACGTACGGGTGTCGGCCAGGCTTGATAATTTGTAGGTTTTTTTTAAAATTATTGACAGTACTATATATATTAAATAGTTCCTTTGTGTAAAATGTCGGTTAAGCAAAATATTAAAGCCTTACAAAACAATAATATCTAGTTTGAATTTTAATTAATGTTTTATTGTTAAAACAATTCGTCGGCTATCTCACAAAGTGACTTATCCCATTTTTTGCGGTTTTGAGATAGAACTGTTTAAAGTTTTGACTATTTTTCATATGCATGCTACATTGACGCTATTTGTATTTTATTCGTTTTTTTTTCATCATAGGTACCTAAGCGAAAAAGTTTTTTAAAATTAAAAAAAATTACAAATAGCTGAAATATGCCAGTTTGTGAAATTGAATAAAAATATTATACGAAACTTATTGAGTTACGTCAGTGTGTGTCATTATATTTTTATAGTTCAAAATAAAAATACATTTAAAAATAACGAGCCATAGGCGAATTATAACATTATTGTATTATTCTAGGTAGCGAGAATGAAGTAATCTGCTACACAAACAAAATAAACTAATAAAATATAACAGTATTCAGTCATTGTGTAGGAGAGACCTAAAAAATTCTTGATGTTCTTGAATCCGAATAACAGGTGTATCTCCTGTTCAAAGTGCCATAATGTCATTAATTCTCCTTTGAAATTCTTACAGGTTTTGCATTTAAAGGTGACATTTCTGCTCTTGTAAAACTTTTATATGAATTTCTATTAATTGTTATTGAATTACAATCACCCTGAACATGGCTTAATTTAAAAAATATCATTGAAGGGTTATCTTTGGTAACTTTCAACTCCATCATTTCTGTCCATTTAAACGATATCAAACGTAAAGATTAAGAACATTTCTTAAAATCTAGAAACTTATCGTATCGAAGAGCATTTACGTTATAGGGTTGCTTCCTCCGTGCCAGATGCATAACGGGATGAAGTTGAGATGGAATAAAAATGTCGCCAGCATTTGCAACAGCACTTGATATTGCAATATTAGCACTATCACCTTCACTCTGCCCATGGTTCGTCTCGAAAAAACGTAATCTTATCTCTTCTATATTTTTGCAGTGATGGACGACAACATGCAAAAGCATTGCCGCTATTATTGTATTTTTATTTTGCCCACTGCAGCAGCCATCGGCAAAAAGTGATTTGGGCCCAAAAATACTTTTATGGGCGTGGCACCCAAAAAATGTTTTCCTTCGGCGATTGGATTGTAACGCTTTGCGTATTTGCTTACATTAACCCATTTAAAGTAACCACCAGCCGCCACCGGTTAAAACAATTGAGCCAATATTTGAATCCAATTACGATTTCATAATATATGGTCCCTTGTTTAGATTATTTCAATCATCAGATTGTTAATTGTATCTAATAGTTATATTTCTTTTATTACAGGCACATACCTACCTACATCAACGAGTAAACAAATTAGAAATGTGCCATGCAAATTATTTTCCGTTTCGTGTAAGTAAGTATTAAAGTCCAAAAATACAATAATGGACGATTCTATAAAAAAATTATTAGCTATATAGCATTTGATATTATCTGAAGGTCAACAGAGGAAATTTTCAATATTATTGTTAAAATGGAAGTATTTTTGATAATGTCGAAGTATTAATAGCGGTCTGCCAAGTAAGAAGTGAAAAAAGAAGCAAAATTCATGTACCTAGGTACTGAATATTTTTAATTTTGTAAATAACTAGAAAAGTAACACTTACTCCTTTCTTGAAAGAATTGTTCCTATCCACAATTTTTGGTATTTTTTTGTATCTACCTTAAAAAATTTTGCTTGATAGTTACGTGAGTAACTTTTATTATTTGAGCAAAAATACAAATGTTTTACAAGTAAAAGTAAAAAAAATAAGGCAACTCCGAATCAAAAAACAATTTAAAATATCCCAAGTAGCAATTATAGACACAAATTGGAAACAAATTCTTTGCTGAGAAACGTTTCGAAACATTTTCGATTAAAATTATTTAGATTGTGTGGAGACACATGTGTTTCGAAACTTTTGCGACACATTTTCGAATTTAGTTACTAGAAACGATTAAGAACTGTTAGTTTCGAAATACTTTCCAAACTACAGTGTCGATACATTTAGGAAACGCACAAAAGAAAATTTTTCGAAACATTTTTATATAATATTATGAAATTGTGTTTAGACACATGTGCTCCCAAATTGTAGCGACACATTTTCGAATTAAGTGATTCAAAACAAATTGGTATTCTTCTGCTTTGAAATATTTACCAAACAGTGATATCCATTTAATTACGAAACTTGCGCAGAAAATAATTTTCGGAACTGCCAGAAACCTTTACACTACCGCACCCGGACAATTATTATAACCTCTATTATAACGATTATAACCTATAAATTGTACATTTTTGTTTTGTTAATATGGGAAGAAAACAACAGTTTAAACATTCTTCGAGGTTTTACAAAAGTTTTATTAAACGTTCAACAAAGTACAAACCAATTTTGTAGGATGTCACAGAAAGTGTAAAGTGGTAGTGTATACCGTGACGGTATACAGAAGTTTTATGCTTCTAAGCTTAACCTTCCTCTTGACGGGACTGTGCATTTTTTACTTTAGCGACGTTTGTTTCGCATGGTTTCGGTACAATATCGAAACATTCTTCATGTTTCGACACATTTTCCATGAATTATAGCTACATGATTATCGAAACATTATAGAAACCAAATACTAGAAATTGTGTGTCGACTCCATTTTAGACCAGAATAATTCTCGCTTTCTGGCGGCCATTTTGACAAATTAATTTTTATATTATTAAAATGGACTTTAATTAACTTCCTGCGTCATTTGAAATGTAAAAAAGTGGTTACATTAGTTCCATTTTGCTAGCTTAATCAATTGAAAGAAGAATTAAGTTAAATTTTAAAAATATTTAGGATTTTATTTTTTGACAAAGTATTTATTTTGTGTGTAAATGTCAATATATCGGGAGCGTCTTAAGAATATAAAGCTAAATTACTAAATTGCACGATAATATTTATTTCGTCAACGATTTTTGGATCTCCTCTGCAATAAACCATACGAAAAAAATGTATCACTTATAGAAAATACTCTGGTGACAAATTCATTATGGCGAACTTATGCTGTCATCATATTGTTCACTTTCTTTAATTTTACAACCTGCAGAGAGATAGATATTATATCTAATTATTTGTTTCAATAATGTTTCCATTTTGACAATTTACAATTCCAACAGTCAGCGCCCTCTTTGTAAAATGAACTCTCACTCGACACATTTATGGAAACATGTTCCAAACATTTCTAAAAAATTTTCGAAACATTTTCGATAAAAGTTTCGATTTTGCGTCGAAACAGCGAAAATCACAGCCCGTACCAACCACTTGGAAACACTTGCTAATGCGCCATTTAAAATGTATACGTTTCGAAAATATTTCCATACATGTTGCCAACAATTTCCAATTTGTGTCGGAAACAGAAACAATAGTTTAGACACATTTACCGTAATGTGTCTAAAAATGCTACTTGGGATACAGTGTCACCAGTAAAGTCCGCATTTTTTTTTATTAATAGCTTTATTCAAAATTTGACTTTGGCATCAAGTTGTGCTTCGATCAAGATGAAAATTAAGCAAAAAAATAGTAGTCACGTGATTCGCATTATCTGTCAAATTTTAATTTTTTCCAAAAAATAATTCAAAAGTGGGGTTTTTTCTGAAAATATCGAAAAAAGTTATTAGAAAAAGTTTTCTTAATGCAGTTTCTAGCCCACATGCAAAATTTCAGCTGCATAAGATAATTTTGATTTTTTACCCAAATTTTGTAAATTGCACCACTTTTGCTAAATAAGACTCAACGCAACCTACATAACACTTTTTAGTTTTGACAATGCTTTATTTCAGATACATTTTCTTTCAAGTAGCGCCATATTAAATGTGTTTTTTCTACAAAATCAAAATTGGGCTATTAAAATTTGGTCGCATGTGATGCAAAATTTATTTGTTTTTGACCCTGTATAAGGTAACTTTATAAAATAAGTATTTTCGAAAATGTAGTTTGTGTCTGAAAGTAATACAGGTTAACGTTATTATGACAGCTTAATAATAAATTATAATATAGGGGTTTTAAATTAAATAGTTAAAAACGATTTCATAAATACTTATTTTATGATGTTACCTTATACAGGGTCAAAAACAAATAAACTTTGCATCACATGCGACCAAATTTTAATAGCCCAATCTTCATTTTGTAGAAAAACACACATTTAATATGGCGCTACTTTAAAGAAAATGTAGGTATCTGAAATAAAGCATTGTCAAAACTAAGAAGTTAGGTTGCGTTGAGTCTTATTTTGCAAAGGTGGTGCAATTTACAAAATATAGGTAAAAAATCAAAATTATCTTATGCAGCCGAAATTTTGCACGTGGGCTAGAAACTGCATTTAAAAAAACTTTTTCTAATAACCTTTTTCGATATTTTCAGAACTAACCCCACTTTTGAATTATTTTTTGGAAAGAATTAAAATTCCACAGATAATGCGAATCACGTGACTACTATTTTTTGCTTAATTTTCATCTCGATCGAAGCAGAACTTGATGGCAAAGTCAAATTTTGAATAAAGCTATTATTAAAAAAAAATCCCATATGATGCGGACTTTACTGGTGACACTGTATATCTATTTCGGTATGTCTTGTTTAAAACGAAAACAAAAGTTCGAACAGTGTCAAATTAAGTGGTATCTGGTTAAAAATAATGTTATTAAACCTTAATGTACTTCTCTAACTTGATTGAATCTAGTGTCACTGACAGACAAATCACAAATAAAATTATCATCATCGCTGTCATCTACTCCCGCGGCGTAGGTGCTGATCATGTGACCAGCGTTGGCATTTTTGGCAAATAATCTAGCCTTCACCGGCCTGTGATGACAAATATAGTTCTTCACAATAAATACACTTTTTCATTTTTGTGTGCCTGTGTGAGTCAGGAAGTCTCATCGACCTTGAATATGCCACACAGTCTGAGCTGACTTTTTTTGATACTGACTTTAATAAGAAATAAAATTAGCAACATTAGGACGATTGAAAACTCTTGCGCGAGCTGATGAGATTGCCTCTGGCGCTGACAAAGATACTTCAGGATGCCTCTATCGAAATTCTCTAAGTCAGTCCTTGCCTGCCATTTGATTACTATGAGATAATGGATGCGAAATTCCTTTTTTTACAGCAAGTTAAGTAATACGCAACATTTTTAACGTCATCTGTTGTTAATCCTACTATCCATATTATTATCTAAAATATGATTCACAACTTCTAGTTTCTCTTCGTTAGAAAAAATGGTTTGTTTGCTATCTAACATTTTTAGGTTATTAGTGGCATACTTATTAACGCATTTAATACGCCTCTTTACAGTCATTGCAGCGACCTTAAATTGCATTGCCGCTGTCTTAAATTTATCTCAGTTTTCTACAGATTCTATAGCTTTAGACATAGCAGTATCATCTCAAGACTGCCTCTGAGATTATTGGTTATAATTTTGGACCATATAGTGAAATGTACCTTAATAAAATAACGCTAAGTACCTACCTAATATTTATGAATAGGAAATATGATCCCCTGGAGGATCATATTGCCCAAAATTGCTGCACCTCAATTATGTCTGCCGTATTTTCTTCACGAGTTTCTAATAACGACAAACAAACGTCCTAACTAACAATTTAGAAGCTTATAGTGCATTTAATAAATTCGGTTACCTACTTCGTTTTTTTAAAAAATTTAGTACAAAAAAATCGAGTTCATAAAAACACTTAGGTAGGTACCTTAGATAAAATTGATCAAAATCTAAGAAAATATACGTTTTTCACAAACACGTATCTATTTCAGAAGGAGAAACTTAAATTTATCTTATATATATACCTACTTAGGTGCCTACTCTTAAATTTTTGACCGATTCGTTTAAGTTTTTGAAATATTTTTATAATCACACAATACTAGTCCAGTTCTTACCTCTGTAAAAATACGTACTTCCAGTTGGTGTAGACTGTTGATAATCTACTAAAAAAATTAGCTCTTTTCTTACTTCAGTTTTAATGTTTAAAGCATTTTTTATACAATTATGAAATTTGCTATTTTGAAGAACTTAAAAGGCAGCACCGTTCAAATTAATTTTTGACCGATTCTCTTAAATTTTTGAAATATTTTTATAATGACACAATACTAGTCCAGTTCTTATCTCGGTAAAACTACGTACTTCCAGTTCGTGTAGACTGTAGATAATCAACTAAAAAATTAGCTCCTTTCTTACTTCAGTTTTAATGTTTAAAGCATTTTTTATACAATTATGAAATTTGCTATTTTGAAGAACAAAAAAGGTAGCACCGTTCACATTAAGTTTTGACCGATTCTCTTAAATTTTTGAAATATTTTTATAATTACACAATACTAGTCCAGTTCTTACCTCTGTAAAAATACGTACTTCCAGTTGGTGTAGACTGTAGATAATCTACTAAAAAATTAGCTCTTTTCTTACTTCTGCTTTAATGTTTAAAGCATTTTTTATACAATTATGAAATTTGCTATTTTGAAGAACTAAAAAGGTAGCACCGTTTAAATTAATTTTTGACCGATTCTCTTAAATTTTTTAAATATTTTTACAATGACACAATACTAGTCCAGTTCTTCCCTCTGTAAAAATACGTACTTCCAGTTGATGTAGACTGTAGATAATCTACTAAAAAATTAGCTTTTTCTTACTTCAGTTTTAATGTTTAAAGCATTTTTTATACAATTATGAAATTTGCTATTTTGAAGAACTAAAAAGGTAGCACGGTTCAAATTAATTTTTGACCGATTCTCTTAAATTTTTGAAATATTTTTATAATGACACAATACTAGTCCAGTTCTTACCTCTGTAAAAATACGTAAGTACTTCCAGTTGGTGTAGACTGTAGTTAATCTACTAAAAAATTAGCTCTTTTCTTGCTTCAGTTTTAATGTTTAAAGCATTTTTTATACAATTATGAAATTTGCTATTTCGAAAAACTATAAAAAACCGTTCAAATTAATTTTTGACCGATTCTCTCAAGATATAGGTAAGTATGATTTTATAATAACTACCTATCTACTGTAATTTCTGGTCGTTCACCTGAAAACTAAATACTTTTAACATTTATGAGATTTATGAATCAGTTTTTTCTTTAATTATTATTCTGTATTTTACTTCATAAATTTTTGTCAATCGGTATAATTTGAAAATTTTACATATTATTAAATTTCTTCGTTTTAATGATACCTACCCACTAAACACAAATAAAATATTGACATTCTAAGAATGTTCTCTATACCTAAGTCCTGAAAATGACAAACATTTTAAGTATAATATTCTAAAGTATATTAAATACATGCATATTTTTTGATAATATTATTGGAATGTTCTGGGAATGTTCAAAAGAAATCTCGGGCGTCAAAATTAACTGATGATATATCAGGCTTAATCACGAATATGGTGTGTGTCGCGTGTTTTACCTTTAGCATAACCCATTGCGATTAGGTACATATTACTTTTGTACTCCTCCGTCTAAATTTAAAAAATAAAATATGTTTTTAACTTATTTTGACTTTTTATAGCTGCTTTCATTAAAAAAATTACCCCTTAAATGCAGTAGATACAATGAATTTACAATGCCAAAAACAAGAAATAGTAGTCCATGCATACATTTTTTGCCCATTCTAAAGAGCGAAGTTCAGCACTTTGGCTATTCCTATACTTTCTTCTCCCATTCTACAGCACGTCTGAAAAATACTCTCACTCCCAAACATATTCATAGAATATTCGCAATTAAAAAAAATATTCAGTGCACATTCTAATAACATTCCAGGAAACATTTTCTGTATTGCCGGTAAAAAAGTTCTAATAAGAATTTACTAAGAATATATGTTAAGTATACCTTTCCTAGAAAATTACCCTTAAAATATGGTAGGAACATTTTTTGTTCCTGTAAGATTTCCTACCGGCCCCGAGGAATGTACTGTAAATGTTCCTAGAATGGTATATTCCTGGAAATGGCTTTAGCATATTCTCTTACCTCTATAACGAATATGCTAAGAATTTTTCCAAAAAATATGATATGCATGTAGTAAGAATATACGATTTTACATTCCAAGCACATTTAAATCACGTGAAAACACCTTGCTGTAATCTATTTATAGCATGTTCTATAGATGCGCCCAGACCATTTAGAGAACATTCTTAGAATGTTTCAATCTACTAGAGTAATAATCCTAGCATGTGCAATGAATGTGTTTGTGTTTAGTGGGTACCTACCTAGTATAATTCCAGCAAAATCAAATATATTTCATTGTCTATCTGAAGGTACTTGCAGCGCCCTCTCTGAGGAAAACATTTAACTTTCTTTTCAAATGTTAAGGCGCATAACTTATTCTATGAGTATAAAACTGTTTTGAGACTAGAAGGTATAAAATGCGAGGTAAATAATATTTAATATGTAAATAGCAAATAATTTTTCATTTCAGTTAGGTAGACTATTACCAATAATTGAATTTTTTCTTGAATAAAGGGTAGGCCCTATAGGGAATTATGTTTTAAGAGATTCATGTTTTTATACACCTGGTTTTTTAAAGAATTATGTTAATATAATTTTAATAATTATATTATTCCCGAGAAACATTCACAGGTTAATTTAAAGTTTGAAGCAGAGACATTACCTACATCTATCAGCAAAACTCAAAACCAACATTTAGAATGAAAAATCATAAAAATTTTATTATTTATTGTCCAATGAGGTCCTTTACGATTATCCTGCATCTTTCTTCGTTTTATATCACAAAACACTCACGTACTCTTTCTAAAGGCGGTCTCAAATCGGTTGCCATGACTGTATCGACCAGCAACTCGCACGTCATTGGCGCAAAAGCTCTAATCTCAACCACGTGGTGACTTGTTACCATCATGGCTTCACGTCAATCTAATATTAGATTCAATTCACGACGTACGCTGGAAGTTTCGTCTTGCTCGAGGAAGCTTAAAGCATTTTACAGGCATGTCGAAGATAGCCGCGTTGAATCCCAGAATAGTTTCGCCGATATTTTCATGCAAATGCAGCAGTTTCTATGCATTTCTGGGATGAAAGTTCTATTTTCTTTGAAGGAAATTCGGGATTAGATTGCCGCGGGTAAAATTGGGATGTTGCTATGAATAAATGCAGATATGAATTTTGCCGTGTTTTTATTGCTTATTAAGAAAGGGATGGATTTCTTGAAAATTGGATCTTGTTTAGATAAATTTATATTCTTTTAGCCTACCTACCTATAAATCAATATACTTAGGTACAAAACTTATTCATATTTTAAAATAAGGCAGTACCTACACTAAACATAAACATAGATACTGTATCAACAACTGAATTAAATATTTATTGAAATTACCTACTTGAATTAACTTTATACCTATCTGGTTAAATTCTTTTTTTTTTTAATATATAGGTACATGATACCCATTTTTGAAATTTTACAAAATGTCCTTTATCCATCTGTATATTGTTGCAAATTAGCGAAACGCCCTTCATACATCTGTATATTTTAATTACAATACCATCATAATACCTACCTACCGACCTACCTACCTACCTACCTACCTGCATATTTAGGTAATGATTACTTTTTGTAATAACACCATAACTAACTCAAAACAGCTGTTTTGTTTATACCTAAACGGCGAAACAATACACATATCAAATTTAAATAATTCTATTGACCTGCCGCGCGCTTTCGTAGATCTAAAGAACCTGCTATTCGGAGAAAATGTTGCCGTCCTTGTTGCCTATTACAATGATCTTTATTTAGTTCGAGGGTCTACCGCAATGGTTTGGGAGCAGCACTTGCCTGTAATTGTCGAATTTTAAGAGACTGTTGTGAGAATCAATAATTTTAGGCTGCTTTGAATGGAACTTGTGTCTCAGAATAATTGTTTGATTTTAAATTGAAAAGTTTTTGTTTTGTAATTTCTGGTTGGTAGGTATGTTAAACGGCTTTAAGTTTTGATACTTAGCTAATATCAATCGAATAAAGTCGATTATTGTGTTTCACAAAGCAAAAAAGTTTTAGCTTAGAATATGATTGTGTACCTACTTACCCATCTAATATTATTTTTTAAAACCCAAAAATGAAAATAATTATCTATGTACATGAAATTTTGTTACCGACGACATTATTGAAATGCTCATACAAAAATAAAATTGTGATTGATTGCAACAAGTGTCAAATAAGTTACAATGATGTTTAGTAGGTTAAGAGGCTAGTAGGCATTATTGACGTTTATGAAAATCCTGCTCAAGTAGATTTTTCTGAACTACGTAAATAGTTAGGTAAGTTAGTTCTCGATACTCATTTTTTGACTGGTTCAAATCGAAATGAATTAAGAAAAGGGTGTAGATATGTAGGTAATTTGATAGATTTTTGCCTTTTAAATGTTATAGGTTAGCGGTACTTGCAAAATTGATTCTATTAAGGTATGTTATATAAATTATTTTAATATTTTTGCATAAATTAAGAAGTGTTTATCAGAATTACCCCAAGGTAATAACAAGTGATTGTCCGGTATTTTATCCAATATTTTATATTTATTATTAGGTAGGTATATGCTTTAAAAAAATCTCAAATAATTATTAATGGAATTTCTTTATGTTAAGTACATACCTACGATATACATATTTATTATTATCCGGGTTTATATTTAATTCTTGTGTACTGTGGTTTTTTATTCAGTATAATAAAGAACATCTTATTTGGTTCAGTGCTTTGATTTATTTGAGATCAACTCATAATCAGTTTATTATTCACATTTAAACAAAGGATTATTATGATATTTACAGCGTGCTTATGAAAGGTCTCTACACTTGAAAAACTGATTAAAATAGTATATACAGACAAAAATTTGCTAGAGCTTATACAGGGTGATAAAAAAAAATTAAAAATACCAGAGTTGACCCTATAAAGAAGAGTAGATAGGTATGGTTAATTCTTTGTAAAGAGTAAATTGCAATAAAGGACGTTTCTGTTAATCGAAAGTTAGTTTTACCTCATAACATCATAACCTATTAAAGCAAAAATATATTAGAATTTATTTCTCTGTAAACAGATGCTTTTTAAATATTTGAATAATTTAAATATGATTATTTTAGCACAACTTTCAATAATAAGGCTATTTATTTCTTCCTAAAAGTTTTTCTAAAATGTTTCTCTTAAAATAAGAAATAGGTACCTATATATTTTTAATAGGAAGGGACATCACTTTTAAATATAGGTAGGTACCTACATAATACCTACATGTTGGTTTAAAATAAAATTAGCTGTGATTCTGACGGGTTAGTGTTCTAGATTTTTAAAATTTTTCGATCGCCCCGTATAGATTATGGTACCTACCTATATTTTAACTCTCAAAGTAAAAAGTAAAGTTTCGTTTATGGAACTTTAATAAATACAAGAGTTTACAAAACGCATAGGTATAGAGCACCATTGCCATCAGTTTTAGTCGCAGACTTTAGACTATCTATAGAAACTAACAAAATAAATAAGCATCATTGAAATTATCTTTTTCAAAAGTATATAGGTAGTTAAACTAATATAAGCGACCATAACCCAAAACAGGTTTTTCTAGACCTATATTGTTGAACCGGGAGTTTTAGCCTTTAATAAGCAAAAACGCCAACATCACAGCATTTGTTATGTGGTAATAATTTTTGAATATCTTTGAACAAAAATATTAAGACCCTTAAAAATTTACGTATCAACGATATTGCACGTGTCCATTACTAGACGTTTTAGTCTTAAAAGTAACGATAATGATCAGCAAAAACTCTCTAATCTTGTCGCCTACATAATGACCTTGATTTAGTTCAAGGGTCTGCCACTGAATGGGTTGAGGGCAGCAGCTATAGGTAGTTATCGAATTTCGGCTGAATGTGAGGGAGGCACGATATTTGTGAAGTTTGATTTGATTGCGGGGATAAGTGTGTTGGTTTAATTGACAAATCTTTGTTATTAAGGTTTACTTTTCTAAGTAATTTTTTGATAACCTTGATGAATTAAAGATGTACCTATAGGTATACTTAATGAATACTTATTGAATAATTTATTTTGTATAGATACCTAAGTTTGTATAGCATAAATATCACTCACTTTTTAAACTAGGCATAAAAGATCATTTTAAACATGGTCAATATTATGTAAATGGAAATTTAATTTTATTGGTAGATATGTTATAGAATCCCAACTTTTGGCAACGGGTACGTTGTTAATAAAATTTGTAGAATTTCTAGGTAGGTAGGTAATTCTGTTGTGGGGTTGTAATGATAGTCATGTTCCATTGTACAAATACAAAATTTTGTGATTAATTAGTTAGGGATGTATAATTGTATAACGGAGTCGAGTCAACTAAGTTGTGAAAGTGTGTGGAATAAAGTTCTAAATTTCTAAAACTTATTGCTGCTTGCAATTTTGTAACCAATTTTGATTCTTACGATGAACGATTGAGAAAGTTGTCTAGATTCATTTTTAAGTCAATAGGCAATCCCTTAATTTTGAGAGAGTCCATCTATATATAAATATAAATTATACTTATAATATCTTCCGTACCTACAAAGAAATGCCTACCTAATATTAATTATTATTTCTCCATTGTACTTAAATATCCGTTTACCTATTTATGGCTTAAGGCACACATTGTCATTGATTCATTAAATTTAAATCAATGGGCTAGAGGTTTTAAAACCAAATATTTATTATGTTACAAAAAAATGTGGGGGAAAATTTAGTGCTTAGAAAGGCGAGTAGGTAAGCTAATGGCAAGAACTGACTATATATTATTTGCTTTCCGACGGTAAACGCAACGAAATAAAGTTATAGCTAAAAAGGTTATAAATTAAACAAGGAATAAAATAACATTTTATTAAAAAAAACAAATGAAAAATGATATTGTACAAACACTTTAGGACTGGATTCTCGAATCCTGTATTTCTTCCCACAAGGAGCACTTTTTCTTTACTGACTAGGTAGTCACCTGCAACAAAAAAATTATATTATTAAAAGATAAATTATATTCTTTACTTATTCTTTGATAGAAAATATAAATACCCGTTTTAATCAACTAATAATTATTATTTCTATATTTTTCACACTTTAAGCAATAATTAGCTTTTTATGTATATTTAAGTAGGTACTTACTACCTACTTAGATATTACAATTTAAAGTAAGTAGGTAGGTACCTAAATTAGTTTTCAAATATTACCAGTGTATCACATCACATAAGTAAAAGCGCCAGTAAAAATAACCTACATGCGACCTAAATTATTGCTGTAAGGTACGTAGTACGTACTACTACACTGAAATAGAGATAAATATTTTACATGAAGAAAAGTAGAGTAGGTACCTAATAAGCCATTATTATTATTGTTAGATTAATAAAAAAATACTGTATCTAATAGGTATAGTTTTTCCAGTCTTTTTCTTTATTAATTATCCAGTTAAAATAACGATAAACTATAATTCATACTAAATTTAAAATATATAACACACCTTTTTACAATAAAAGACAGATAAGCAAAACAGACACGTGTTTTTAGAAGTCTGACGCCGGTGAGCTATTTTTGCACTTGCGTGCATTCTGTTCCGCCACGTGCAGGCAAACAGCGTTTCCGTTTTGTGTCTCGTATGTTCAAAAAGTGTCTATCTTACTTTTAATATTCTAAAATTCTATTTTTGTATAACTATCCAACCCTAAAAATATAACTCCAATTTAAAGGGAACTTAGGGAAGGGCACAAACCGCGATGGGCACCGTAGTCGTTAGGTCGTTGCGTTTATAATACTTACATGGTAATGGTAATAATAACAATCCGTAAATATGTACTTGAAGCTTTTGCAAGATGAGTGTTTTTAAAAATTGCGAGATTTCTCGTCTCGTTACACTATTACTTACTAATCAACATGACAAGTTATTTTTGCCAATGTCATCTACGTCATCATAAAAGTTGTCTTATAAGTCACTTCATAAATAAAATTATTCTGTTACCTGTTAGAAATTTACTTATACTTACATAGATATTGAATGGGATAAGTAAATCAATGGAATAAAATAGACTAATGATTGTTAGATATGTACCTAATCATGGTATAATAAACCTAATATTAGGTACTGATTATTTTCGTTATACACTTGTAAAACAATGATATTTATGTTCATACACTGTTAAAAGAAAATAATCAAATTTAACTTTTTTTTTATGTCCCAGAAAGTCCACTCTCGTTTTTTTGTCAATTTAACTAAAACCGCTTCAGTCAATCAGTAACTCATAAAATATGTTATATATTTTGACATTAATCTGATTTTATTGTGCAGTAAAAATTACAGCTTAATTAGTTAATTTGACACATTTTTTATGTTAGTATTAACTTCTTTAAAAATTTTAACTAAAAAAGATATTGATAATGATTATAAACTTTATCAAAGTTACTAGTATTTGATTCATTTGAACCGTAAAAGAATTGCATGTTAATTTTAGTTAGCTGTTATGTTAAAACGACTTCCAGAAAAGTTAGTTCTTAAAATCTGATTTTTACTAAACACAAAAGAGTTAAAATACCTATACATTTTAAGTTCAATTTGATTTATTTTAATTGATTATAATTTTTTTTGATTCTCACGTCCAGGATTTCTAACAGTGTATTGTTATCCCTTCAGTCATTTTTGACTGTTAATCCGTTAATGAAAGGTAATTAATATCAGGTTGGTTAATTATGAGTCGAAATTACTAATAGGCCTAAATAAGTAGTTTCCGATATATAAATAAAATGAAACAAATAGGTATTGGAACTGATATTAGTAATTTAGGTTCTACCTATTTCTTTTAATAACAAAAAAAGTTAGCTTTAGCAAAAAAAAATTATTGACATTGTCGAACTCTTCCCTAAAACTTTTTTATTAAAAAAAATAATTGAGTGTTTTAGATGGCACTTTGTTCCAAATTATCAAGCCTACAATAATTATTTCACATATTTATCATTTTATACAATATTTAAATATTTTACAACAAAATATTCCAATAAATTAGTAACAATACCTACTACCAATATATTAACACTAATATTATTGTTTTTATTATAGGATAGCCTTAAAAAGCCAATGATATTGGCGAAAACTTGGTTGATCTTATAGGTAGAAGCTCTTTCTTCGTTCTTTTTTATTAACCAAAGCACTATTTAAAAAAAATATTGTACATACTTAATACTGTCGTTAACAAGATATGTGCTGTCACCGAATTTCTCCGAAACCACACATACGATTTACTTCAATTTAAAAATATGAAAAGACCTATCCTTTAACGCTGTTTTTTTATGTAGCAGATTAGTTCATTACTCTTTTGTTTTCAAAATATAGTTTAATTTGTGTTAGTGAATTAATAGACCAACATTAAAAATTATTTTCTCTCAAAGAAAGGACCAAATTAAAAATTCGTTACGACACAAACCATGCTCAAACCTTTAGTTATCCAGTGATACCAAATTTATATCTGTTTAATTAAATTTTATTGGTGATATTTAATAACAGCAGAATGCCTGCAACTATTTTTAAAGTATTTATCATGGTGATAAATAGTATAGAAGTCAAATGTACAAAAATTACTTTATTATTTGTAAATAAACAAATAACCCATTAATTAAAGTTGTATAATATGCGGCAAAGGCGAAGGGTAAAAATTATATTTATTTGAAAACTTTTACATTCTACTAATTTCTATCTTGTCCTATTATACATTTTTAATTGAATAAAAACTTAATTTTTTTCTTATGTATATTAGGCTTAAATTATTAAATTATTTCTAGGAATAAATGTTCCATTAAAGTTGTGTGGTCTGCCAACTATAATTGAGTAGGAATCTACTTAGTTCCAAGCCATAGCAAATGGTTTATTTACCTTATATTTTATTTAAAATTTAGATTAGTTTTAATGTCACGAAGGGGCTATGCATATAAATACCTAATTCCTACTTATTATATAATATTTTACTAGTTGGGTACACAAGTTACATCGAAAAAGAAATTAAGTCAGTATTCCAGTTAAAGGTCAGTTTGGCTTCTGATAAAATTATGATTAGGGCAAATCTTTAATTACATTGTAGCCTTTATTTTTTCACTAACAATTTGCTACGAAAACATACGTTTTTAGAACCTACAAGTTTTTTTCCAAAGAACACGTTATGGAAAATGTTGGTAATGTTAAGTAAGAAATGGTTAGTGGTAACGAAGTATCTAATTAATCTGGATTAAAAGTGAGTAATTTGGATTAAGCTTTTTTTGTAACAAACTTAAATACCTAGGTACCTCTCTTGTTTATTAAGAAGTTAGATATACTTATACACTTTAAAATTGAGTTCCTGTAAAATAATTAGGTACTTTATTAAGTAAAATAGGTCAGACGAGAATGTTTCATTAAATATTTGATTTCTGTTAAATGTAAAATGATAAAACGATATTTGGTATTTCATTAAATTTGATGGATTTTGTGTTTATGGGTGTTTGGGAAGCAGAATAGCAAATTTTGAAAAACAAAAGGTCAAATAAACAAAACGAACCATGGTATAATATAGAATTATATATCGCTAAAACTAGATTTCGAACAAAAAACAACTTCTCATCTTAATAAATACGTCCACAATATACTAAAAAAAACCTCTAGGCAACATCAAAATGCGTTTTGTAAGTACAGTATGTCATTTGTACTTTATCCCTTTTATTAACATGATGACTTCATGAACAATGTCCAAGTGCTTATAAAAATTCTAGAGTTTGACCTAAAAAATGCAGCGCCGCGTTTAGTTCAAATTACTTATAGAATTGGCGTCCATGGCACTTCAGAAAAAATGCGTTGTCACGGACACGGTGCGGCATCCAAGGCAATCTATGAGAAAATTAGCAATAACTATAACGCGGTAAATATAAAATTAGCTATTTGAAGCTAAAGCGTCAACGATTGGTAGGTATAGGAAAACTTAATATAATTAAAATTGTATTAAAAATACCTTTCGGTTACGCATAACAAAAATAGTTGTATTTAAAACAACAAATTTTTGAACCTTTAAATTTTTAAAATTGTTACATTTAGAAAATAATTTTAATAGTTTCCGGCAAATATTTTGATTTTTTAAAATTTGCTTCAGTCATGATTTGATTTGACAATCATATTCCAAAACCCAGTGGCGGATCCAGAACCTCACTAAAGTGGGGGGGGGGGGGGGGCACATGACCTAAATGGTTTTCAGTAGTAAATACAATTATAGGAAAAAAAAATGTACTCAAAAACAAATGCATTTATTTATTAGGCAAGAAAAAACTTATAAATAAAACTCTGAATATCATATGCAAAAAGTAACGTCTATGTAGGTACAAGCAGTCTCACTGTGATCGCCTATTAGAATATTTTTATTTTAAAAATTAGTTTTTCCCAAATTTTGACTATTTACAGGGTGTCGTCTAAAATGGAATATATTTTCAAAGATAACAGAGGGAAACTCGAAATTCCGGTTGTGAAATTAGATATTATTGAGATCGATAATGAATTTTCGGAAAATGGAATTTTAGATACATGCACTGTTAGAAATCCTGAACGTGAGAATCAAAAAAATTTATAATCAATTAAAATAAATCAAATTTAACTTAAAATCTATAGTTATTTTAACTCTTTTGTGTTTAGTAAAAATCAGATTTTAAGAACTAACTCTTCTAGAAGTCGTTTTAACATAACAGCTAACTAAAATTAACATGCAATACTTTTACGGTTCAAATGAATCAAATACTAGTAACTTTGATTAAGTTTATAGTCATTATCAATATCTTTTTTAGTTAAAATTTTACACTAAAAGCGATTTATGCAGATTTGTTTCAACGTAACTTTTCGCAAATAGTTAATGAAATTTTTGTTTGCAGTTGCTTTAGGAATACGATTTATAAAATAAGTCAATTCTAACATAAAAAATGTGTTAAATTAACTAATTAAGTTGTAATATTTACTGCACAATAAAATCAGATTAATGTCAAAATAGTAACATATTTTATGAGTTACTGATTGACTGAAGCGGTTTTAGTTAAATTAACAAAAAAACGGGAGTGGACTTTCTGGGACATAAAAAAAAATTAAATTTGATTCTCTTCTTTTAACAGTGTGGACGTGGAAAAGTATCTAATAATTTTTGATCTTTATCAACAAATTTAAAATATTCTTATTTTTTTCAATACGAAGCTACTTTGCTATTTCATTAAATTGATAGGCTAGATACCTACAACATTTCCTATCATTTCTGTCCACCTAAGCTGATACTTATAACTTACAAGAATAGCTTTTAATTTTATTTACGTTTTTCCTAAATTCCCCAAATCTTATTTTTGGCAAGAAGGCCATGATAAACAAAGTATTAATTGCAACTAACAATGGCACGCGTCTGTTAACAATTTTATTCTCAGATTATTTAAAAAATTTTATAAAACTTTTCAAGTGTATGTCTTAATCTTCGACGCCTTCTTTTTAGGAAGGTTTTTTCTTCTGCCCCAGTTTATTTGGTTGGTTTAGACCCCCTTTAATAACTTTTTAACATACTCAGTATGGTTTAACCTTTATCAATTTTCTTCATATTATGTCTCTTCTACACATCAATTTTTTGATTCCATAAAAGCTCCATTAAGGTTCTACACCATTTTCTCATCTGCTAAAACCACCAGCCACTAAATAAATTTGCTGCCTCCTGATGATGGACGTTTCTACGTTCGAAACATGTAAAGACCCTAGAGAATTTTTATTCTATTAAATTTTGTAGAGGAAGACCAGGTTTTTTCTTTTTTTCCCAAAATATTTAGTTTAGTGGCTATGGAAACCTGCGTTCAGAATGGGCCACTGGTATGTGGAGTTAGCTAGTGGGGAATGTTGGTAGAAAGGTTGAAACTAATACACGCAAAAATTACTTACCATAAGCATTGTACATTCTTGGTGTTACATATACCCATATACGCTACCAAAAAGGATTGCAGTGATGCATCTGCGGTTTGTGAACTGCGCTATATGTTAGCCACTGCCATCCGTTTTGGTCGCGAGGTATACCAACAAACAGTAAAATCAATCGGCAGTATGGCATAACTGTATGTGTCGTGGCGCATCCCGATATGTACAGGGTCTTCCAACGAGGACTGAACAGGGGCTCATTTTTGAGCTTCCTTGTATTTAAAGAAAAATCCAAAATAGCCAATCGATGTACTTTTTCCTGCAGAATTCAAAAATGAAACCAAAAATTTATTTGAACCAGAAACAAAAGAGTTACGATATGGATAAGGTGTTTTTTAAATGGAACATAGCTTTTTTTATACGATTTTTGGTACGAGTGATTTTTTTATTTGTCCGTTCTGATTAAAATATTTAATATTGTGACAGCTATTTTTAATAAATTTTAATGTTTTATCCAGTATAATTAACTTTAACCTGTTTGAAACATGCACTAGGTAATAAAGGTATAATCACCTTTGAATCCTTCAAAGTCAAAAAATTTGACAAATTGACTTTGAAGGATTCAAAGGTGATTATACCTTTATTACCTAGTGTATGTTTCAAACAGGTTAAAGTTAAATTATACTGGATAAAACATTAAAATTTAATAAAAATAGCTGTCACAATATTAAATATTTTAATCAGAACGGACAAATAAAAAAATCACTCGTACCAAAAATCGTATAAAAAAGCTATGTTCCATTTAAAAAACACCTTATCCATATCGTAACTCTTTTGTTTCTGGTTCAAATAAATTTTTGGTTTCATTTTTAAATTCTGCAGGAAAAAGTACATCGATTGGCTATTTTGGATTTTACTTTAAATTCAAGGAAGCTTAAAAAATGAGCCCCTGTTCAGTTCTCGTTGGAAGACCCTGTACCTATATGATGCATCAGCGGAGTATATTATCCACAATTTAACCGTATACTCAACTAGCCCTCTCTATACTTGTACTAATATTCTACCTTTGCAGCAATACATAAGTATGGAAACTGTTTAACATGATAAGATAGCTTTTGTTTTGTCCTAAAATAAGTGACTAAATAGCTATCTGAACCAAACTATCAAAAAAGTGACAAAATTCCACAGGAGCAGAATTTAAGGTTACTATAGCACGACTCAAGATACCATCTTAAAGCAGTATAAACAACTTAGATAAAATCAGTAAATATCAATTAAAATGCAGATGTTTGTTTTTATTGTGAAGTTCATTTATGAACGCCAATGATCACGATCAATACCTCGCCTTGGTCTCCGTTCGTTGTTCGTCTCCCATGTCTTCTCATTCACATATTTCACCCTGTACGTATCCATCGCCGGCTGTCGGCAGGCATCAAAACTGCAGCTTACCTCAGCATGGAGATATGCGCCTTTGGCCATTTCATGCCGCGGCTGCCGAATGAGAGCCACGTAGGGACCCTAAAAACCTTCAGACAGGCGGCCAAACACTAAACTGATGTAAAATGAACATATAAAACATGCCATGCTGTCAAGCCTTCCTTCATGGTTCATAGAGATAGACAGTTTTACAGATGCAGTGTTCCGCGTATGACAATCCCAGCGACATTGGGATATTTGCATTTCTTTCTAAATTAACGTCGCTGTTTTCTTTAATTTTTTACGCGAGACGGTACAGTGTAATGAAAATAAGGTTTGTTGTTTTTGATACCCAAGTAGCAGTTATTTCACTGAACTTATTTCCTCTCTGCTTTCGACGTTCTTCTTAAATTATACAGGATGTGATCATTCCGAATCGAATTCGCGAAAACTTTAGCGAGGCTTTAGGTACAGTCGTAGCCAAAAATGTTTGATGTCTCATTATGGCGACTTTAATTATTAATAAACTATACCTATAGCGAAATAGCTATTTATACAATAAGTTGCGAAATGAGTGTCTTTTAGGCACGCGACGTGAAATTGTCCAACGAGGCAAAGCCGAGTTGGACAACACGTCAAAGTGACTAAATGACATTGTTTCGTAACGAATTGTATACAATATTTTTTCTACTGAGGTTTTATAATAAAAAACTTAATTTTACTAACATTTTATTACCTATGTTTCATTGACACTTGCCAAAAAATATTAAATTATACCTAGTCTGTGGTTACGTTTTAATTGTAAATAATTACCTGCGTTACTTTTAAATACGTTGCTCCTGGTAACGTGCTTAAAAGTTTTTTAAGCACGCTGCGCTTAAAAGGAGGTTATTAAAAAACCATAATGACAATCGAAAAGAGGTTATTATAAAACGTCGGTAGAAAAATTATATTTTATATAGGAACAAGCATGCAAATGCTTAATGCTTTTGTTATATGATTTGAAATAAGTAATAATATTATGTTCTGTATAACTATAAAATTATTGTTATTTCATGTAGGTACAACCTGCAGCAAGATATTTAGAGTAGGAGATCATTAGAAAATAACGGAAAGTCAGTAAAACTATGTTTTCTAAGAAAATTCGTTTACAAATTCGTGTTCGATCCTCATTGATCGCGTTGTCAAAAAATAGGTCAGATGACTATCTACATAGTCTAAAATTAAATCTTCCCTAAAATATTCCATAATTATGACTAATTTTAATGATGTCTCCAATCAGTTTTTATAATAATATTCTTTCTCACAGGTATGTGTATCTACCTACACTTAGGTGTGCCGATATTCTCCTTTTTCTTTAAATATATAATATTCTAGGTGTCATTATTATAACCCGTTGACTGCATTAAATAAAACTTTTCTTTATTAAGTATATTTTTTTCTCTTTTTAATAACTATCAGTCTTTGTAAAAGTAAGTAAAAGTCTTTTTAAAACATTTATTCATATAACCTTTAATTTACTTAGGTAGGTACCTATATTCTTTACGTAACGAATTGTCTATAACTTTAAAGGTACTAGTTTATTTGGTAGTTTAAAGATGTTGTTTAAGGTGGGAGTATCAACATGCTTGCCAACCTATAACCTATTTCGCGTAGATTTATTTATGTTTTCTAGCTTTTATACAAAGTTTAAAGAAAATTAGTATCGACTTAATATTCTATAGGCAATAATTGACATATTTAATAAATATCAAGGAATTTCATAACTTAATTTAGGAGAATTGTATAGCGAAAAATATCGGGTAAGTTTTTTTTTTTACATTATTATGTCATTGTCACTCATTGTTCTTTCACTATACAATTCTCCCAAAATTAGCAATGAAATAATTTGATATATTTGTAATATATCAGATACTACCTAAATAATGTACCGACGATATTGATTTTCTTTAAATGTTAGTTATTAAAATAATAAACTCAAAAAATCAACGCGAAATAGGTTATAGGTTGGCAATGGATTGAATGACGTTGAGAATTCAACCTTAACTGGTACCTAACCAAGCCATTTTGAAAGGTTCGTTAAGACTATATATCAACATTTTGAATTTCCTATATTTCTTTATTCTTCTCAAGATGAATGCATTCGAAATAATAAAAAAATATCGAAAGTGACACAATTTTTATGTCATAAAAAAGTTGATCATGGCATGCTACATAGTTTTGCTGATGATACGGTAATTTTTTATGAATGCCTAAATTGGAATATTTTAAAAAATACTATTGAAAAAGATTTTATAAAAGTAAGCAACTGGTTTAATGAAAACTTATTAACTATAAATTATAACAAAACAACATATATTCCATTTACTTCATACAAAAATAAACTTCCAAATATTGGTTCAATAATATGCAATAATAATATTAGCATAAAGGAAGGTGAAAATATTAAATATCTAGAAATAATTTTTGATAAACATTTAAAATGGGATTTACATAGTGACTACATTGTAAAAAACTAAGAATTCTTATACCAAAATTTAAACATCTTAAACAATTTTTAAATATAAAAGAATTATAAATACTTTATTATTCTTTAGTACAAACCCATTTAAATTACCATGGAATACTAGGATGGGGAGGCATAAATAAGAATTATCTTAATAATATTGACACTATTCAAAAATACATTTTAAGAATTATTTACGAAAAAGACCACCAATGTTTTTCTGATTTACTATTTAAAGATAGCAAAAAAAATGGATATTAAACAAATATTTTCTTACAACATGTTAATATATATTTTTAAACATAAAAATATAATAAATTATTAATCACACACAATATGAAACTCGTCATAAAAATACTATTACATATAAAAATAGAGCAAACAAAACAATAGCATACAAACATTTTTTAAACATCAAGCCATATATTTTTGATATGCTACCACAGTCAATTAAAATAATTAAATCGTTAAATAATTATAAAAATAAAATTAAAAATTGGATATTATCTAATCCAAGAGATATATTTAAGAACGTCAATAAAAAATAATAAATAAAATAAATAATATAATAATATATAGGTATTATATACATAACGTATTGTATGTTCGTATACTATAGTGATATAAAATATACCAATAAAATATTGTCATATTCCTTTTATATTATAATCTAGTTGTTCTTGAATTATGAAATATATTCTTGACAAAAATATTATATTATTTAACTCAAAACAAGTATTTTACTTCTGAGTTAGGAATTGATAGTTTAAACAAAAAAAAAAATTATATATTAGCATTAAATGTCAAAAAATATTTGAATAAACTTTTATTATTATTATTTATTATTAATTGTTAATTAAATTTGACTAGTTAGGTATACAGGGTTCCCCATTTAAAACGAAACAGGCTAAATATTTGGTTTCACGCTAATTTAAAAAAAAAACGCTCAGACCCGTCGATTTTTATTTCGAGGGGCACATATTTTGCGTATATTGTCAATTTTGTTACTTCAAGCCCCTAGGAGGGAGGGGGGTAAGATCTAAATCCTAAATGGATCCCCCTATTTTATATAATTATTTTGGATTCTGCATAAAATTCTGAACATTTTTTAATAAAAGCATTATTAGTCTATACTAAACAGTTTCCGAGATATTGACTCTTGAAAAATGAGATTTTTGAACTTTGACAGCGTCTAGCTTTCTAACTGTACGTCTTTAGAGTAAAACGGCTTACATGTCCCTATCTTCGATTTTTATTATCTTTCCAATAGTCTCAACTACCGGTTAAACCGGAAGTACTATGTTTCTTACAACCGGTTAAACCGGAAGTACTATACATTTTTTACCCCAAACTCGTAGCATGTATGATTTTGGAGATATCCAACTCTCCACCCTTCGTGGATCACCCTGTATAATATGTTGTTATACAAATATTCCAAATTCCCAATCTTTAATATTTAATTTCAAATATTTCTTCTAAATATACAAAAAATAAACAAATATTTTAAAACCAGAAGTTCGAGGATAAACTTCCACCTACATTTTATTTATAACCTCGACATGCAGCACAAGCACTAAGCCGTCTTAAACAGAATTTAATCTGTTTTTGTTTTGTCTTCTCAGTAGCATCAACCTGAAACGAAAATATACCGTGTCTTATCATTTAAAAACATTAGTGTACGATTTATTAATTAAAAATAATATCATTGGAAATTTGTACAATTTACAGAAAATGTATTATAAATCAATTATTTTTATATTCTGTAATATTATTATTGTACGTATTTGCGGTCTAAACAAACCGTAATTAATATATTTTTTTCCACTAGTAACACATTTACAAGATACTTATTTCTACGGTAGTAATAATTATAAAAAAAAATGTATGGGTGAGATTACAGAAAAAGCATACCTGCAACTTTGCAGATCTGCAAATATGGCGGACTTGCAGACGCAAAATAATTTGCAGAAACTTGACATTCCAAAAACCATTTGCAAATCCGCCATTTTTACCGTAGTTAAACCGTTTTACTACTACTGGTTTATTAATATTGACTGTCAAATATGTGAAGTTCTAACGTTCTAACCTCACATTTCATTTTAGTTTTTTGCTTCGAAAAGAAAAATAAGTCTATTCCAACGAAATAAGAATACAACTTATTTCGTTGGTCTATTCATCAGTTATGCAAAAAGAAAAAAATCGCAGGCCAAATTTTACCTCACGAAAAAAGGGTTTCGTGAGTTGAATTCCTTCGTCACTTCTAGGGAACTTAATATAATCTCGTCTGTAGCGCACAAATATTAAAAATCTTGAAAAAATTTTGCTAACTGTAGGTTGCCGCTCTAAGTGAAAAATGCTTTCACCTACAACATTTTGGAAACTTCCACTGGCCAAAACACGTACCTAATGATATTAGTACCCAAAAAATGTTTAGATATTTTTAAAAAAGCTTAGAATTTGAAACCTATATACCTACATTACCTACCGCTTTACTATTCCTACAGGCACTGCTTGATGCCTACGGGCCTACGGAGTTGGCCGAGCAAGGTGGTTGTTAGTCCCATAATATCCTGCGTCATGGCTTTTGAGATTCTATATAGATTTATAAATATTTCGTCTTCCATATCAAATGGACTATTCCTCACAGCCAGAATTCTCCTGTATAACGGAGCTCGCCGCCTACGCCTACGATGACCCCTTAAGACCAGTAAATAGCCCAAATCCATGGCAATAATTAATTAAGGAACCGTTCCCTTAACTTCCCTTCTCTTTTTTTAAATAAAAATTATAATTGCAAATATGAAATAACTACCATCCGTCAAATCCCCAAAATATAGGTTAGTTTTTAATAAATTTTATACAATCTGCAAGTTTGCAGCACCTTCCAACCATCTGCAAATTTGCAGACGACTTGCAGACTCAAAGTATGATAATCGTTTTCTGGAATCCCACTTTTGTCATTTGCATCTGCAACCTGTTACTTGCAGCTGCAGGTGTCAGATGCAGAGCTTCTGTAATCTCACCCTATGTAAGTATTTAATCGATTGCTTCTGTAACTTTTTTCAATCAAGTTACCTGTGCTGGTCAATAATAACTGGCTGATTGCCTAGCTACAAGAAATCCCCTTTCATGTATTGGTGCAGAATCAAAAATCAAGTTATCTGCTTTCAAATAGATTGTTTTTATTATTAATCGTGTATTCAAGAAAATGAAGCAATTTGTTTAAAGTATTCTTTTTAACTTTACCTCTAAAAATTAAAATAACTAAAAAAATCGAAGATTTATTTTAAATCTCGGATTTAAATTACAAACGTTATTCTACATAAGTTTTCTAATTGGCGTTTTGGTCAAAAATGAAAAATAAAGGTAGTTTACTCTTGGAGAAAAATCATGTTTTTGAAGTTTTTGCGAACTCTGTATAAAAAATCAAAATTTTCTCTTCGTGAATTGCATTTTTTTTACAAGCAAAACTTTTTATCAAGAATGACTTTTTTCCGAAAAATGAAATTTTCCATCCATTTGTGCTATTTAAACCCTATCCGCGGACAGTCTGTATATCGATGCTTGAAAGGCAAAAGGTCTTAAGCGGCACATTTCGTGAAATTTATATTTCAACGTCACTAAATTTTTTTTGTTTTTCCGCGTTGAATAAGCGTACTTTTAGCTTCCTACTATGATATTTTTGTCGCTTGAGTCAACATAAAAATAATAAATTGCAAGCCACTTTTTCCTACCAAGCGCCAAAATAAAGGATAATTTGAAACAACTGTCGTTTAGATTATTTGGGAAAACAATTAAATCTTATTTGAACCAATTTGCTATTCAATTTATTTTTAATATTGGTCGTTATCCTGTTTTGCTACAAAAGAAAACAAGCATGTATTGTCGCTTGAGCCCTTTTACGAGAATGTTAAAACATTTAAACCTATTAGCCTATATTTACTAATCGTTAAAACGTTTTAACTAATCATTTGTATTTAAAAGTAAGGCGATTAAAACGTTTTCCTAATTATTTGTATTTAAAAGTAAGGTGGTTAAAACGTTTTACTAAATCATTTATATATAAATCTAACGAGGTTAAAACGTTTTACCAAAATGCTAACATTTAATGTATGGTTTGTTAAGACCTTTTACCCAAATGTAATTTGATCACTAAATTGATTAAGCGACAGCAATTTTGTTACATAAGGCTATGTTGTTGTGCATTTATAGTCATTACAACAAAAACGTCTTAGATTTTATTGTAGCAATTTTGAAATTAAAAAAATGCGCCTGAAAATAAAAATAAAAATAATTTAAAGTTTAAAAAAAACTTTAAATCGTTCTACTGCGAAGTTATTAATCTATCGCTTATGACCTTTTGACTTTCAACCATCGATATATAGATATGCATAGATGCCTTTTTTCAATAAAGCCAAATAGCTTTTTGCAAGGGCTGGCTAGTTCCGAAAAATTTGTTTTTATAAAGAAATAGATATTTTGGAAAACTTTAAGATCGTCTCTTTAAAAGCAAGATAATAATTTATTTTTGAAATTCAGAGTCGTATACTCAGTTTTCGTATCACGAAAGCAAAAATCTTGTGAAACATCGAAATCCATTTATTATAAAACGTAACCTTCAACGAAGCAAATTCATTTTCTGAAAATATTCTGCTGGCCTATTTAGCTGAATTAAGTGCAAAATACAAACCATCTTCATTATGGTCATTCTATTCAATCATTAAATCTACGTTGAGAATAAACCATGACGTTGATCTGGAAAAATATGGCAAACTATACGAGCGCTTTTATAAAAAAAATCTGAAGGCTTTTAAGCAAGCGGAACAAATTACGGAATTTGTTGACACTGCTTCTGATGAAATTTTTCTTTTGTATAAGGTAAAAAGTTATTAATAACAAGCCTAAATCAAAATTGTACGAAAATTTACCATAAACAGTACGTTTTACAATATTGTAAAGAAGTACATTGATCTCCGCCCGTCACATGTAAAAACCAATGCATTCTTTCTAAATTATCAAAAATCCATATGTACAATACAACGTATAGGAAAACACAAATTTGCAGATATATTGGTAGATAAATTGCCAAATATTTAAATTTGCCAAATTGTCATTGTTATCGCAGATCATCTGCCACTCTGTACATTGATGGAAGAGGCGATTAACTGGATTAAAGCGTCATGGGGACTGGAGATATACACAGGTAGCTGAAGAATACATTGATAAGTCTATGATAAACAAGACAACTACAGCAAATACTATTGCTAAACAGATATACCTATACTAATGGAGTATCTTCTTCCTTGACAGCAACCGAAATTCCAAATATTTGTGTTGAAAACTCTTCCAAAATTACTGATAGTTCACGACCAATTCAGTTTATTAATTGAACTATTACTAATTTTAGTGTTATTGACAAATAAAGTTGTTATGAAAAATCTAAAATTAATAAATTAGTCGTTGATAATGTAGAGGATCAATAATGGCTATTGTTAATCAGAATGAAGCTAACGCGGCTCGGTTCGTAAATATTCCTGAAGGATAATAGCTCTCATTATTGGCGCGTGGTATAATTTACTATTAATTACAGATTTTTGTAAATCCTTTTATGTCCTACCTAAATTCCTCCTCTGACACCAACACCCTAGTCGTCGCTGAACAATTATATGATTTCTTTCTGCCTACGCCACTGAATAAAATAATTGATTCATTGCTTGCAATAACCTTCTTTAACATAATTTGCAAATACTCTTCAATATCACTAAACCATCTGCAAATAATTGAATTTTAATGTGCCGTGTGTACTGTGTACCTGAAACTAATAGCTTTATTTAAATAAAGATAAATGATAATATATTATACCATTCCATATCTTCAATAAGGCTTAACGGCAATAAATTACCATACACCATACAACTTTAAAATTAATTAAAACTGTATTTTAAATACGCCGTTTTTATCAAAAAGGAGCCGACATTTCTGCTTCTGTTCCCACACGCACTTGTAGGGGTCAAAATGTTTTTACGGGTTGTTAAAATGTGATATTTTTATTAACGCCTTGTTAAAATGTTAGGGATTTAAAAAAGGGTATAAAAAAATTAAACCGGGGGTTTTTGTTATTAAAAGTTACCCGTAAATATAGATATATTTAAGTAAAGTATAGGTAAGTCCAGGATAGCTGGCTGACCGTTTTTTTAAGCGGCCTAAAATTAAAACCGAAAGGTACAATGGAACAAAAAATATTTTTTCTACGACCGTGCGTTTTAACCCATTTTTCCTAAGCTTATTATATTTAGTTAAAAAAAAAACTGGGCCAACTCTCCCGCATGCTATGGGCTAGTTGCCCAAACCATGTAGGGAAAGAAGGCCCGAGGCAAATTTCACTATCTAGCACCTTTCTTTTGATAATATTTTGCCACAGAGGTTTAAATACCGTGCGAGCAAAAAATAGTTTGCATCAAAGAGGGCTTGGATTAAAAAACATGGGGCTTGCTTTAGATCACAATGATATGGGGACGATATATCTAACCAAACCCAGGTTAAAATTTTGTCAAATTCAGATTATGACATGATACGCCAAACTAATGAGTAATAAAATAAGTAGACAAATACACATTTATTTTTGTTGTTTACAAAATTAACAAAGTAAGAATATACAGAAAGAAAAAGAAAAATAATTACATAAACTGCTGAAATTGGCCACCGCCCCATGCTCCAAGCATAAATTCACACGTCTCTTCATATTTTCGAAAGTGTTGACCAGCATCTCTGGAGAAATATTACCACATTCTTGGATAATCCTTTCTTGTAATTTTGCAACAAGTTCTTCTTTTCTTACAGATGGTCTTCCTGCTCCTTTTTTGTGTTGTATAGAACCTTTTTCCCTAAACACAGCCACGGTTCTTTTCAGGCAATAATAACTACGGCTAAGCATTACGTCCTTAGATGTAAGGCCCTCTTTGATGCAAATAATTTTTGCTCGCACGGTACATGAAACAACTTTCATGGAACCACCTCTGGCAGTGTAAGCATTGGATACAATCATCCCTCTCGAGCTTACTGCTTAAATTCTATGTTGGTATATTTTTCTTAGCGTTATGCTCTGAATTACACTACAATATAAACACCGTTGATTTTCGATTTTCTCGACAATTATTACATTTGTTTCCATGGAAATCATAATTAGAGTAAAATATCATTGCTCTTATTCTGATTACAATGGTTGATTGTAAATAAGTCGAGATGAATTAAAATATTCTAATAATAAGTCTAAAGTTATTTTTAAAACTGCTGATGATGCTAAAAATGCTGATTAAATTTGGACAATAGATATGAAAGATACAGTAATTAAAAAAATATTTTGACAAGCTTCCCCAGCCTTACGACAATATGAAAAAAATCTTACCAAAATCACAAGGTACAATAAAAACTACCTTCTTTAATATAACATATTATTTGTTATATTTTTCGGCAATAAAAAAATGATTTACAGGAGCAAGCGAACGCTGAAAACGCCACCCATGGTTTATCCCTTTTTGGTTTTCGCAAAGACCCGAACAAACCCCCTTTCCCTCGCTTTACGGGGGTGTAAAGGGCCTATTCACTATAACCGAATTCACTACATGCAGCATAAATATTCTAAATTAGAATATATTAAAAATACATCCCAATAATAAACATCTTTCTAGAGTCTAGAGGGTCACACACCTTTCCTAGAGACAATTAAAAAGACGCCGCGAAACCAGAAAGTTTAAAAACATGAGATCAAAACCTTATTAGGTCATCCCATTATCAGCGCAATTTTTTTATTTGTCAGCCTCAGTGGATTATCTTGCTTTTTTTGTTATGATAAACTAAAAAGACAAGGACAGCTTACCGGACCCATAGGCCGAGCAGTGAGTTTATTCTCGTGTTTTTATTGAAGAGCGTATCTTGTTTGAAAGTTTTATTTTTCTTTCTCTAAGCGATAGGATAAAAATCAAAAATAAGTGTAAAAGCCCATTACGCCAGTGGTTGACCAAGAACTAGTTTTTATTACGCTAAAAAAAACAATTTATCTATACGACCACTATTAAACGCTTCTAGTAAAATATTAGTAGATTCGCACCATGCATCGTTTAACTCTCTTCAAGCTTCATAAACAGATATTTTGTTTATAGAACACTTCAACTTTTATCCACAACCTATAATGCTAAAGGCTTCATTTTCGAAATATCATTTATGACGTATCCATTTAAGAAAACTGACCCTATTTCGGAATATCTAATTTAGCTGATAGCCAATAAAAACGTCGGGTGGATATCGGCGATTTAAAAACAAATATCGCAGAAACGGCTTGAAGACGTTCGCTCAAGATTGGATCAAAGAAATGGAATCGCATACACATTATGAGTATTATTCGCCCAGTGCGCATAAGGAGGATATTGGGTTGTAAGTTTTATAAGGAGTTTTTGCAAGGGAACCAATAAATATGATTTCTGTTATTTATCAATACGTTAATATGTTAATAAAAACGATGAAATATCACACATCACACAGGAAAATAAACAAATCCAAGAGAATATTGACTATACAGGGTTATGATAAAGAAATGGTTCAGCCCTTTACATAGAATCTCCGGGAGTCCCGCTCGGACCAGTCAAACTTATTTTTTTTTTAGACTATTTCAATAGAGTGTTTTACTGGCTAAATATCATAGCAACGGAAATCTAATGGAAAAACTCTTAATTATATACACCTGGACAAAATCAACAAGATGGCTTTTCAGCAGCATAATTTTGGTAGATGTCAGGTAAAAACTATTGTTAGTCTGACAACTGTCATTCTGCTTTGAAAAAGACCAAATGAGCAATTTAAACGAAAATGCAAGATTGTGGTGCCAATCTATCCAAGAAATAAAAAACTCGATAGCTGAAAATATTCCACTGAACACACAGAAATCCAAGAACTCAATTTGGGCACAGTTCTTAGAGTTTCTAATGGTAAGAAATTATAAACCGGAAAAATGTATACTATGGAACTGGCGAAAATCCTCGAAGATTACGCCTTTAATATGAAGAAGGGTAATGGCGAAGACTATAAAGAATCTTCTGTAAAGGCTATATGGAACTTATTTTGTGAAATATTGAACTATAACAGATAAATTACGCACGAATTGTCAAAAGAATTTGTTTTTCAGATAAAGTTACGTTTTCTTTAAATGGTCAGGTTAATAGACACAACTACATATACTGGGCATAGAAAAATTCTTAACGGTTCATAAAAAATCACACTCTCTATAATAAAAAGGCTAATTTCTTGGCGCGCATTGTCGAAAAGAGCAACCGGACAATTTTTCTTAAAAGATAGCCTCACTGGAGAAATATATATAAATTTTCCTCGAACTGATCTAAGCTCTTGTCACTCTATTTCCAGATCTTAATGTTGCTGATTTGCCAAGTCTAACCTTATGGTTTCAAGAGGATGGTGCTCCTCTGCATTATGCTGCTCAAGTCGTAATGAAGTACTTAAATACAATTTGTCAGTAGTGGTGGATAGGTAGACGGGGTCAATATAATGGCCATCTAGATCGCCCGATCTTAACCCACTGGACTTTTTTTATGTATCTTAAAATATATATTTTTAGATAAACTGAAATTTTTCTGTCCTCCCTATTATTGGCCATATTATATTTTGTTTAATATATTACTCTCGGTACTAGAACTATTTTTATAACATAGGCGATGGTTCCGGGTGTGCAACTAAAATGGAACGCCGGGCTGTATCTTGAAAACCGTTTACCATATATGGCTTGCAGAAAAAAATATTTATTACCACAGAGACTAATAAATGCTATTCCAAAATATTCACATTTTTGGTTTGGCTAATTGGAATTTGACAAATTTGAACTCGCTAAATAGGGAATCTTTTGTTTTATCAATTTTACAAAAACAAAGTCGTTCTGAATTCTGTTACGACAGCTAGATGGCACTATTTAGCAGAATCAACAATTTCTTCATTTTTCTCAGACATTTTAAATGCAACGCGATGTGCATGCCAAACGAAAAATAAATAAGAAAAATATCTGTGAAAACCAAAAGCCAATATCTTTTTTAAACCGTAGGTATGGAAAATATAATATAAAAATGAGCTTCAAAGAACAAGCTGTTGTTTTAATACGGTATTTGTAGGTAAGAAGTTACAAATGCATTGTGTCTACTACAAAGCCATAATCAATATAATATTTCTTTAAATGAATACGGAGAAATTATTGATTCTTCTTAATAGCGCCCTCTAGCTGTCGCTGACGGTTATAATATTTTAATAACTATTATCATAAAAGTGACAGCAGCATACTTTTTTTTACCATTTGACTATTGTTTAACTCCGTCATAGCCAACTATAGGCGTCACTGAACCTAAAATCCGCAGCACAATCGCCATATAAAAATATCTAAATTGGCAATATTTCGAAAAAAAAAATGTTTTTTGGATAGACAACCTTACACAAACTTACCCTTATTTTTATTGCTAAATAAGAAATAATTATAAAATTTAGGGCTTTCCATTTGAAAATGTAGATTTTTCAATTTCATTTTTATTCTTATATTAACTAATCGTTATTAAAATATTATAAAAGATCTATTAAAGCAGGTCCTTTTCAACAATGAATACAAGTCAAATAATAAAGGCTTCCAAAAATTGATATTTATTTTAGGGCCTGTAAACGTAATTTTTGACATAAAACTGTCAAAAATGCTTAGACTTAGATATAGGACGCGATACGAAAAATCTGCCTAAAGTGTGATCAGTAAAGTCCGCATCATATGGAATTTTTTTTTATTAATAACTTTATTCAAAATTTGATTTTGGCATCAAGTTCTGCCTCGATCGAGATAAAAATTATTCAAAAAAATAGTAATCACGTGATTCGCATTATCTGTCAAATTATTTTATGAATTATTTTTTGGAAAAAATTAAAATTTGACAGATAATGCGAATAACGTCACTACTATTTTTTTCCCTTAATTTTCATCTCGATCGAAGGAGAGCTTCATGCCAAAGTCAAATTTCGAATAAAGCTATTAATAAAAATCCCATATTATGATGCGTAATAAAATGATGTTCTATTGAAAAGTAAGCAATTTTACATCTACTTCCCTTATAATCAGCTAAAAATATTATTATGTTAGCCGGGTTACCCCCATCAACATTATTATACTGTCATATTTTCAATATTTTTCTATGTATAGTTTTTCATGACCGGTTCCCGGTGGAGCACCCTGTATGTTGAAAATACATTCTAATAATATCAAATGAATATCTTATTTTGCATAATGTACTCGTAACTGGGTTATTTTATGAATTCTTTTATTATTTGGATGCTTAAAGTTGTTGGCTATTGCTTTAACGATTCCTGAGAGATTTGACGTTGATTTAATAACAAAGTTGACATCGGTCGTCAAATTTTTTAGGCCGTATCAACTTGTTAATATACTTTTATTTGTCCTATTAATAATTAATAAAATAATAAGTAAATAATTAAAAAATACATTACTGCAAAAACTCACTGATTAACTTAAAATGTATTTTCCACATTTTATTTCCTGAGAGAATCCAGATCTATTTAAAAATTTGCATGGTAATGGCTGCACCAGTCTTAACCAACGATATTGGTTACTCCGAGGCTAGCCAATAAAAACCCGTACTTTATGTTAATTAAATAACATATATTGTCGTAACATATATTCTTGTGAAAATTGTCAAAGATAATTAAGTTTTGCAAGCTAAAAGACCTTGAATAACTTTGCATTTAGATGTTGCTGGCTTTTAAGCTGATTAAATTGTATACACATGTTTCTGTGAATAAATTTGACTTTTTATATGACAATGTAAATGTGGAATGTTAAATTTTAATTAAACAATTTAGTTCTTATATTCGCGGTATATTACTGAAGTTGATTGTGTGAATTTAATTTTTTTGGCTGACTTTACTCTGACAATGAGTAACCTATCAAATTAATAATTGGGTATTATTCACTTATATAATCTCCCTAGCAGCAGAATTCTCGGGAATTAATTGTACTGCGATGAGAGATTCGGTAAGAAAATTTCATAAATTGGAGTTTCTTTTAATGTTCCTGAAATTTTAGTAATAATCCTTGGTTACTAACAAGTAAAATCAACTTCTATTGTAAAAATACAGTGCGTCATATTAAACTAAATTCATCGGGAATATGTTTATTAAAGTTATATTTGAGTTTAAAACTATAAAGACATTGGATTTTAGATAACAAATTAATTATTTAATGTTTCTCACATTTTAGTAATTAAAATGAGTTACTAACTGCTCAATTTCTTTAGCAATCGAACTTGCTGATTTATTACCAAAACGAATTATTTTTTACACAATATTATTGTAACCATAAATATCACGGGTACGACTAAAAAACTGATTATTACTTGCTGGTTTGTCTCACCTGTCACTTCAAAATGACTTTACATTTGAATTAAAATTAAGTCGTAGTAGTTTACCTAAGAAACATTATCACTTATTAATTTCATTAGGTTAATAGGCTATAGACTATCGCGATAGTCTCTTGTTGCTATAAGTAACGTAAGCAAAAGGGAGCCTTCTATTGGTTAAAAATAAATTTATGAAATTTTCCTATATATTTTTATTAAAAGCAAACACGCAATTTTTTCGGTTTTTTTCAAGAAGCGGCCAAATACCAGTGTTAAGGTAGCAATTACCTACAGTTTTGTTAGCTGTTTTCCTTATCTTCTTTGCTTTACCGACTCTAGACAATTATCAGCTTCCTGTGCCTTCTCTTTTTTCTTTGCAATAATACAACTACTGCACAAAACAACAATTGGTCTCTTCCCTACTAACTAGTTGTTTTATGTTACTTTTCCTATCTACTTTTTATACATTTTTCTTCACTAGTCTTTTCTTAAAACCACTCACGTCAACGTCAACTTTCTCTTTCTCCTCACCGTCTTTCTCTATCTACTTCCTGTTTCGTCTATTTTCGCGAGTCATATAATAGTATATTAAAGTACACGATTCATAAGAAGCGGTTTTAGCGCACGTGTCTATTTTAAAAAACGTGCCACAAAGTGCCGAGTTTTTTTTATTTACACGTGCGCTAAAACGCCTTATGAAACATGCGCTTTATAAATTTTTTTCTATTTCACCTTTTATAATCAAGAAAAATTAAAAAAAAAAAATCCTTCAAATTTTGTAAATTTTTATGTCTAAATTTTATGTTGGTAATGCTATTTTTTATCATAGTAGCCTCTGGACAACAACAATTATTTTGCAAACTGTAATTTTTTGATTTATTGACCCATTTTCACCACGAGATTCTAAAGTTATTTTAGCGATATGAGATTTGAAATTGGACGAAATACGTTGTGTGATCCTTGTACATTCGATACATATACAGAGCGTTCGGAGATTCGGGAGATTTTGCTACTTTTTTTCGAATTTCAAAAGACGTGATTTTACGTCACGGCATTGCAATTTAGTATAGGGAAGATGGAAAATTCAAATAAAGTTGAAGTTAAAATCGACATTGGAAGGTTAGTAGATTGAATTTTCGATAGGATTTGACAGAAAATGATAGCTTGAAGCATCTACAAAAGTTTGATTTATAGATTTATGCAACCAACATACATGACTGTTATCCACACAGAATAAAAAAGTAAGTTATCAAGCTTTTTTTCCTCTGCGAAAAATGGGTTTTCTCGTAAATCACAAAGGCCGCGCAAGTCAATAAAATAAAACATTTAAATGTTACCAACATCAAATTAAGAAAAAACGCGTATCGAAATAGCTTCATTACGATACGCAAATGCGTATCGTACTGAGCTTATTATGAACGTGAAATAGAAAATAATCTTTAACTAATGTTTATCTCTCGTGGTAGCCACTAACTGATAGACTCCCGATTTTAAATTCGACCTGTCAATTTCAAGAGCAAACGCATCGGGCCACTGATGGATAGTTTGCATACTTTCGATCTTTGATAACCATTGTCCGGCGTTGGTATCGCCATCAAATCATTCTATGCCTTTAGTGAAGTCGGCCATCACTTGATATTGCGTTTCACTACTTCCTGATGTATTCGGTACATTATTATGTTGGGTAAGAATGCGCTTAAATAACACTTCATCTCTTCTACGATTTTCAATCATGACCATAGAAAATAGGCGTGTCCAGTCCAGCACCACTTATTGCACCCATATTGTCATTCAGGAGTTCGTGTTGTTCATCAAATGCACCAGATAAACTGTCATGAAATTCATTCTTACCATCACTTTTATTCATTTGTACTTTACCGTTCCAAAGAATTTAAATTAATAGTTAATTGTTGTACAAGACGATAAAATTGTACTTTCTCTGAGAGTGTTTTTTAGCATCGAGACGTCAGTCGAGACGCTAATTACGCTCGAGAAGATAATGCGATTTTATCGTCGTGTGCAATACAACATTTTTTTCTTCTTCAAATTCAGGTGAAAAATTAAATTTCAAAGAAAATTTCACACCTGTCATTCTAAGCCAATCACACACTTTCATTTCGACAGTTACCAATGACAACCTTCAAATTTTTCGGAAATGTTTCTCCTCCTGCCAAGCTAAGCGAACAAAATTAATAAGTTGAATTTTTTTCTTGACAGCTATCATATGATCCGAAAATCAGTATTCAGGCTCAAATTTTGGTATTTAATGTTTTTATTCATTTTATAATACTAAATAAATACAAATATTTATTTACCAAATATTTCTTTCATTAAGGCTAAATATTTTTGGAATTCTAGTTCGAACTCTTCTCTTCGTAATGCAGAATAACAAGGATAATGGTTATCTTCCCTTTCCACTTCTATCAGATGTCTATGTTTAATATAATAGATGTAATATTTGGATAAAATTTTGTTCTGCTGAATTCTGGTTTTTCTTAAAAAGGATGGGATATCTTCCTCCAAAATCTTCTGGATAGCTAAGAAAAGGTTTTCTTGATGGGGATTTAATTCAGTTTTTTCCATTAAACATTGCAAATACTTTAAATTTTTATGAGACATATTAATGTCCCCTATTTCAGAGCAAGATTTACAAACACCGTAGGGCTTAAAATTAGTTTCTTGATTGTTTACTGCCATGATTTAATTATTGTGAACTAAAGAAGCACGTTTAAGAAATAAGCCTAAGCCTACTTGACTGTGGTATCTACTATCTTCCTAGATTTTAAAAATTGTTTTATCTGGCATAACTAGCCTAAACTAGACTATACTATGCTTTCCCTTTGTTTTAGTAAATGAAATGTAGTAAAAATAAATAAAAAGGATAATTTTCACTTATATTTTTTGCATTTCGTTTAACTAAACGGTGAGGAAACTTTTTTTTTTTAAGTTTAAGTATTCCCATAATTATGGATAATTTCAATAAAATAATTCAAATAAATTTTAGGTGTGAAATTTTCTTACCGAATCCCCACGTCCTTGAATTAATATTCGGAAATTCTTCCTCAGTCACGCATTTTTCTAGAAAATGCCTTCCTTCGGAAAAATTTCCGGAAATAATTCGAGCACTAGGGAGATTATAAGTGAAAATTGTAATTAAAATCACAACTGTGTTTGCTCCGTTACTAGGGATATGAATTACTCTGTCAACAAATGTCAAAAAAATGTTACATTCTGGTTTTTGTGGAGTGGTCAGTATTTTTGCGTTTTGTGTCCTACAAAGTGAATACGAAATGTACGGAAAAGAATTAACACAAGAAGAAGAAAGATAGATATTTCTAATAATGTTAATTGTGAAATTACACTTGTTGTTAATCCTTCGAATTATTGTGTTTGAATTTGTAAATTTAATTAAATAAAAAAAGTTAAAACATTTTATCTACCCTTGCTGTTAAAGTGTAACTTTATCTACCCTTGCGGTTAAAGTGATACTTTATCTATTCAAAAGAGTTGCTATAACAACATTTTAACATCAGCTATAGAAAAAAAGTTAATTTTCATACAAAAATAAGTTTGTTTATTTACAACCATACATGTAATGTTGACATTACTGACTTTATTGAAGGTTGGGCAGTGTCACATTACCTACATCTACTTCCCGCCCTGACTTCCCACCCTGATTCAAAAGATCAGACGTGAACTGACGTTTATTGTTTTAATTTCAAACAAACGTTTCCTTGACAACCGTCGCCTAATTTGAAAATATGCCTACTTGTAAATTTATTTATTTTTTTTAATATATATTTCCTACAATACTACGTCAAAATGACATTTTTCTTTTAATAATATTTTTAGTTAAAAATTATAAGAAGTGGATGTAGGATGTGGTTGTAAATAAAATAGTATACAAACCTCGGTGAAAAGTTTCATTACTGTCTCCGAGATATAGTAGAACTATCTAATTTCTCGACAGTAATGAAACAGTTTCCACCTCGGTACGTAATATCCTATTTTCATTTCGGCTGATTGTCAATCATGTCAGTACGACAGAACGTCATGATAGTTTATTTTCTCGCCATCCGTCCGTGACGCGGTCTTATTTCCGTTTCTCAAAAAGGCAAATTGGTGATTTTTTTTCAGCAATTCTCAAAAATATCGGCCGTTTCTACTGGGATATATTATCCTTATATTATTCGTTTTCTTGTAACTTTTCAAAGATTATCCCACTTCTAAAAGTTTGAAGTTAAAAAATGTTAATTGATTAGTTAATAAAAGCACAAAACTAAATTTTGATAAATTTGCGCATATTTCTTTTTGTGCTTTTAGAAATCAATTGGTTTTTAATGTAAAACTGTAGGTAATTGTACTCCACAGATTGGTATTTGGCCCATTTTTGGATAAAACGAAGAAGTAACGAAATGTTGACCAAAAAACGAAATAACGAATGCGTCACTAGTGTTTGCTCTTAACAATTATTTAAGAATATATATTTTAAAAAATAAAACCTTATTTCAAAAGTCTTATTCTTTGACAAAAATATCATTTAACTCCTATATGCAGGGTGTCCGGAAAAAGAGGCCAATCCGTATATATATTCCTAGAGCAAAAATAATATGACTTTTATAATGATTTTTTTTGAATAATTGGAGTAGGTATTTCATAATAAATATAGATATTAATTTCAAATTTGGTACATTGCTTTAGCATAAACAGGTACATCTTTAAAAAAAACAAATACCAATTGTCAAATTTTCAAAATAGATGCTGGTCCAGAACTGGCTGACCCCCCCCCTTACTTCCGAACTATATTTTTTAAGGTAATCATTTGTTTTGATTATTTTTTGTCTCTTATAAACAAATTCTGTTTAAAAAAAGGGTAGTTAACATCGTGAACCATGATTTTATTTATTTAACTGACAAAAATAATCCAAATTAGAAAAGAAAAAACAAGCAAAGAAATGTTCTTCAATTCTTAAATAAAAATAAATGATTAGTATAAAAAGATATCTTTTGATTATTCATGCAAACAAGAAAATAAAATGTTATGAAATCATTCGTATTTATGAGGCGTCAAAATGTTTTCGCTCAATTGGAGTCTACCCATTTAAAACAAATAGTGCCGCTCGACGCGACGTATCCAATTTAAAAAGAGCGCTCAATGATTTTTTTCAGGCTTTATTTATTTTTATGTAAATTATGTGCTAATTTTGTTATTAAAATGTTGTTATATGTGTTTTAATAACTGTAATCGAACTTCTATAAGAACAAACTTATTAAAATTTTATTTTATCTGGTATAGCTTAGTTTTTTTGTGTGTTTAAACCAAAAAAAAATCTAACGGGAATATTATCTTATTCCGTATAGACAAAGCGACCAGAAAGTCTATTATCAGGTTGCACAAAAATATGTTACATAATCACCTTTGATAGTTACATCAATGATATTAGCAGAAATTATTTACTTATCCTAACCAAGTTGTCTTACCAGAGCGCGCAGTGGCGTACTATTCACATTCGCTTGTCCCACATTCTTAAACATTGTAGGTATGGATATTGTAGATAATTGTAAAATTATAAATCGGTATTTCCTAGCTCTATAGCTGCCCCTTTTTTTCTGTGGATCAACTCAGTTGACATGTTTGGTAGGTTGCCTGACATATTTTCCCTTTTTATGATTATTTTTATCATAAATACTCTTAGGTTCCCAAAAACAACGAAAAAAAAAAGGATTTATTTTTATTTGCAGTTATGTCCTAGTGTAGGAAAAACATATTTTAACACGCGTGTGATATAAAGTACTTTCTAGCTAACTTAACCGTGCTTTTGTTCTTATTTTCATAGGTGGTCGTAGGAAAAACATATTTTAACACGCGTGTGATATAAAGCACTTTCTAGCCAACAACCGTGGTTTTTTTCTTATTTTCATAGGTCTTCGTAGGAAAAATATATTTTAACACGCGTGTGATATAAAGCACTTTCTAGCCAACTTAACCTTGCTTTTTTTCTCATTTTCATAGGTGGTCGTAGGACAAACATATTTTAACACGCGTGTGATATAAAGCACTTTCTAGCCAATTTAACCGTGCTTTTTTTCTCATTTTCATAGGTGGTCGTAGGAAAACCATATGTTAACACGCGTGTGATATAAAGCACTTTCTAGCCAACTTAACGGTGATTTTTTTTTCATTTTCATAGGTGGTCGTAGGAAAAACCTATTTTAACACGCGTGTGATATAAAGCACTTTCTAGCCAACTTAACCGTGCTTTTTTTCTCATTTTCATAGGTGGTCGTAGGGAAAAACATATTTTAACACGCGTTTGATATGAAGCACTTTCTAGCCAACTTAACCGTGCTTTTTTTCTCATTTTCATAGGTGATCGTAGGAAAAACATATTTTAACACGTCTGTGATATAAAGCACTTTCTAGCCAAGTTAATCGTGCTTTTTTTCTCATTTACATAGATGGTCATACGAAAAACATATTTTAACACGCGTGTGATATAAAGCACTTTCTAGCCAACTTAACCGTGCTTTTTTTCTCATTTTCATAGGTGGTCGTAGGAAAACCATATTTTAACACGCGTGTGATATAAAGCACTTTCTAGCCAACTTAACGGTGCTTTTTTTCTCATTTTCATAGGTGGTCGTAGGAAAAACATATTTTAACACGCGTGTGATATAAAACACTTTCTAGCCAACTTAACCGTGCTTTTTTTTTCATTTTCATAGGTGGTCGTAGGGAAAAACATATTTTAACACGCGTGTGATATGAATCACTTTCTAGCCAACTTATCTGTGCTTTATTTCTCTTAGAAAAAAAAATTACCTACGACGCTGTATCGTATTTCTTAATATTAGTGCCTTTCTTTTGAACGTTTCTGCATCTCTGCCCCTTCACTCTCCTAAACTCTTGTGTATTATTTATATGTCATTTCTACATTGCATGCATGTCTACCTTTAAATATGTAAATAATTACGTAATCAGTATTCTATAATTATAGCACTGATATTAATACCATAATATTCATAAACCGTTGGCAAGCAAGCTCAATATTTCCAACCACGCCTTACATGCTGTCCAGAAAGCGAAACGTTAAAAAATGTCGCAACATCCACTCTATTCCATAGTTCTCCCGAACCAAATAGACCTTTTACTTATTCCTAAACGTTTAATGTCAAAGAAAACACTATAAAATTAACCGCTTATTTGCTAGAAGGACCATAAAACTCATGAAAGTGATTAATTTAATTATATTTTTCCAGGTGACGTGTCAGTCGCGAGTGCGGAGGTGCAGTTCTGGTGCGGCGTCGCACAGTGCATCGCGTCGATCGCGACGCCTCGGCGTCTGGAGGGCGTCGCTCGGTGATATGCTTGATCGGGCGTCGGCAGAACGGTCGGCAAATGCTGCGGGAGCGTATGGAGTTGGAGAAGGTAAGATTGCTGTACTAGTTATGTAAAAAAAATTTTTCTTGGTTTTTTCGCGAAATGCGCATTGAGCGGTCATGGAGATGAAAGAAAATATTTTTTTCCTAGTTTTACCTAAGAAAAACTAACAAAATACAAACAACTTTCCTTGCCTTAAGGTGGAATTCTCAACGTCATTCCATCTATTGCCAACCTATAACCTATATCGCGTTGCTTTTTTTAGTATATTATTTGATTAACTAACATTTAAATAAAATCAATATCGTCGGTACAATATTTAGGTAATATCTGACATATTACAAAAATATCAATTTATTTCATTGCTAATTTTGGGAGAATTGTATAGTGAAAGAATAATGACATAATAATGTTAAAAAAATCTTACCCGATATTTTTCCCTATACAATTCTCCTAAAATATTTATTGAAATTCCTTGATATTTATTTAATATGTCAATTATTACCTATATAATATGAAGACGATAATGATTTTATTTAAATTTTGTGTAAAAGCTAGAAAAAATAAATAAATATACGCGAAATAGGTTATAGGTTGGCAAGCATGTTGATACTCCCACCTTAACATTACCAAAATAATAGATTATGGCCAAGCTACTCGTTGATTTTTTAAATGTAAAAATTTTCAAAACTATATTTCATTTTTTGAAAGTATATTTTGCGAAAATTGTTTTTATCTATAAGCGTGCGGTAAGTAACTACTTACCGCACTGATTTGAGTGCGGTAAGTATCACTTTACCGCACTAGTGCTGTAAGTAATTACATACTATACAAACAAGTTTTTATATTACTCAAGTGTATTTTGTATTTTTAAAAGAATGTCTATTAAACGTTATAATATGTATAACAAATACTTACATATTATTGAAATTTCTAAACTAATCCAAACTTATAAATTAAGAAATATTAATATTAATTGTAGAATTTGTAACATTTCCAAACGATATCGATGAAAGAAGTGTTTTATTATCCGATGAGACACAAGAATTCAAAGTTACAGATTTACTAAAACAACAAACTCTGCATATTCTTCTACACCATTTATTTGCTTTGCAATTCCTATTTTATTTTGCACCGAATTTTCAATATAGCCCTCCGCAACACTGGAAGACTTCCATCCACCATATCTTTTTAAACTCATGATATCCCCGCCAGCATCTACTAATAATGTAGCTGACATCCTTCGATAACAATGTCCCGTATATTCTTTGGGACTGGACAACTTTAAATATGATACAATTTTGAGAAGGTATTTTTCCAAAAGTATTTATACCCAGTGGTTGGATAGTGCATCTCCTTTTTTATATGCAATAAATAACCGTGTATGGGCAGTATGATCGGGTCTAAGGGCTTTATATTTCTTGAAAATTTAAATATTATTAATTTCTGATGAAAATCCTTCCACGTAAACCACGAACTGTCGATCTACATGTGTCTTTGTATCTGGGACAGTTACAACAAGGTGGGTTTTAAATTCCTTAATATCTTCAATTTTCATTTTACATAACTCCACTCGGCGACATGCTCCAGCGATGCCCACAATAAGTACCACCTGAAACAAGCAAATAAGTTGTTATTTAAAAGTAGATTTAAAAAAAAAACGCAATTAAGTACCTTTATTAATAAAGCCTCCTCATCTGGAGGAACAAGGAATTTTACAACCTCATTCTTGGAGAATTCCTTTGATTTCTTAGCTTTGTATCCCACAGACTTCCTTTTTAAATATGCCATCAGTTTTGCATATCTGCTTATGTCGACATTATTTTTGATACTTATAGTAGATCTGAGCTTTGAGTAATAACTCCATAAAGAGGATGAGTTACTGTCCTTAAATTTATCCACAAAATAGGCAAGCATCACATCTTCACTAATTGCTTTAACTTTCTTTGATAAACACCAGTCCATGAAGAGCCCATATTCCTTCTCATATCTATATGCCGTGATTTATCTGGCAATAAATTAAGGGTAGCTACTTTAGCAATGTCCAGAACTTCCTTCGGAATTTTATCATCACTGCTGCTGCTGACTTCCATTTAAGGGACGTAAAACACACTTTAACGAATTGTTACAAAAATAATTGTCGTTTATTCCTTTGTCATGTTTTACATCTCTCATATAGGTAAAAGCCAACTATTAAATTTCTATAATTTATTTCCCTAGCAACCTGATATTATTGCATTGTTGATAACGACTTACGAGGCACCTACGGGGTAAATTAAAACAGTGCTCTTTTAGTTTTATAATATTGGTGCCCAAAAACATGCTTATAGATAAAATATCGTACAATACACTTACGGTAGGTGTCTTTACCGCATTTGCGTGATTTACCAAACTCGCCTTCGGCTCGTTTCACGCACATGCGGTAAAGACGTACCTACCGTACTTGTATTGTAATATACTATTACAATAAGGAAGAGATTATGTTTTATGCTGTATTTCCTATACTCAAAACTATGGAGAACTAAAGGGTAGGAGGTCGATCGGGTTTGTTCGGGTTTGTTTGCTATTGGCCGATAGATGGCTCTCGCGTCCGAAGTGGGCTGATGTTGTCTTCTTCTTCTTCTTCGTTTTTAATATGGAAAACTAGATCCTCCATAGTTTTTAAATTTTACTTTTGACAATTGACATTTTATTTTTCGAAATAACAAATAAGGTTTGAAGGCAAGACAAGACAAATAACGTTGTATTGTAATTAATTTCCATATTTATAATGAATAATGGTACAATTTATAAAAGTAGAGTTTGCTTTGTGTCGGGGTGTAAGACAGGATCTTCTTCAGAGAGGAAACGCAGCCAAATAAGTCTCTTTCTAGCTCCAAAGGTAAAACCCTCTAGCTAGAATGTTCCTGTATTTTAAAAACGAGGCATCGTTGGAACTTTATACAGGCCGAGTTTACTAATAAGTATAACAAAGTAAGTGTAAATTCATATAAAAGTCCTTATTTGTTCCTTAAAGAACTAATTTAAATAAAAATAGTTATCGCGTCCATAAGAAACCATTTATTTGATAGCCCACTTCGAACTCGAGCGCCATCTTATGGCAACTCGTAAAGCTGAATTACCGATGCTAATTTGGGACCGAATCCAATGCATTGCGATCGGCCTCCTACCTCAAGTCCTCCATACTCAAAACCCAATATTATAGGCAGTGACGTATTATTCGAAACCATGGAAACTAATGCAAACCGCCAATGACCATACAGTATTTTGGTCGATTCCATGGTTATGAGAGCTACGTCACTGCCTATATTTTGGGTAATAGACTATAGGAAATAATTTTTTCATCTGTAAAAAAAATAATGTCAATATAAGCAAATCAAAACTGTCACCAAGTCAACATGAATTGTCGCCAATACAACCAATCAAAGATGATTATAAAGCTAAAATTCATATTTCACTTAACAATTCTCTAATAATTTGAAGAAATAGTCCATGCTTAAAGTGGAGTTGAAAGTATGGGAAAGAAAGAAAAAACTCAAAGTCCTCCTTCACAAAGTTTAATAGAATAAGAATATTCAATAAGGGTCTCTACATGTTTCGATCGTAGGAACGTTCATCATCAGGAGACAAAAAAAATATTTATATAGTGCTGATGGCTTTAGCAAAAGAGAAAATGGTAAATGACCTTAATGGAGCTTTCATGGAATTAAAAAATGATGTGTAAAAGAGACATAATATGGAGAAATTAATAAAACTAAAAGTTAAAACATATTCAGTATGTGAGAAGTCAGTAAATGGGGTCTAAACCAACCAAATAAACTGGGGAAGAAGAAAAAATCTTTCTAAAAGAAAGTGTCAAAGATTATTTAAATTTTTAAAACCATTTTCAGGTTTTTGTCAAAAAAAAATTGAGAGGATAAAATTGGTAGTAATTATCACAGTAACAATGAAGTTAATAAAAAAGTCAAATATTATTCAATTTAAAAAAAATGGAATCATGTATTTTGTTAAAAAATACAATTTATTTTGATTTTTAAATAGTACTAATTTTTAATGTTTTTCTATTTATTTTGTAGGTTATTATAGATCATAATCCCATTGTATAATAATGATCGTTTACCGAAATTACTTCTAATATTTACTGCCAAAAGAGTTTCAGTTTGCCGTGTATGATCATTATGTAAAGTATTAATTTTTTTAAATGATTTTTGATCAATGGTTATTGAATGAATAATAACACATATTTTTAATTTAAGTTTAAATATCCAAATGATTTGTATAAATTTATTGTGCATTCCAAAAAGGGAAGCTTGTAAATACATTTAATAAGTTTATTTTGTAATTTTTTTAAAGGTTTTATTATTGTAGAGGTAGCAGATCCCCATATTGAAATTAAATATTGCAATTTAGAATAAATTAGAGAATAATAAATATTTTTCAGAAGTGTAATTGGTAAATAATGTATAATTTTGTGTAAAATTTCAATCAAAGGAGCTATATATTTTTTCTAATATATTCGATATGTGTTTTTTAACTTAATTTTCATCTATATAATAATATAGTCCCAAAAGTTTAATAGAATTAGCATATTTTATGATTTTATTATCAAATAATATTTTTTTTGGTAGCAATTTGTGCTTATAGCTTTAGTGTTATATAAATTCCAGATTTGCTAAAACAGTGTTTTTATTGCTAGTAATCAGTTCCATTATCAGCACAGTCTTGTTAAATAATGAACTACTTTTAATACAGCAATTTTGTTAAGAAATAAATTGTAACTTCAAAATTCGACGCATTTTGTTCCCGGTAAAGCACTTTCCATATAATTAAGAAAGCAGAACAGCGTCCCCAAAAACGAATTGTATCGGTTAGAACCCATAATCCACAAGATGTTGGTGGTTCGTAGCGATAGTATTAGTTTTAACGTATTTATTGCGCAGGTCACATCGTTGTTCGGAGTCTTCTAGCTCTCCCATCTGAATTTTAATTTTATTGATCGTACCAGTACCGGTTTCAATTAATTTATTTTTACTCTGTATTTAAGTTTTTTTTAACTTTGCATGTCACATAAAGCAATAGAAGATTCTTATTTCGCACAACCCATCATTAGTATTGGGCTTTAAAATTTATAGAAGAATTTAAATATCTTAGTAAACCATGTTGTATAATAGATAATCATATTCAATGTTAAACGACAACAACAATATAACACTGGAAGCTATTTAAATTTTTGAGAACTTCAGTACGGATTTTTAATGTTAAGTATATGCTTTATTAACCATAGCGATGGCTATAAATCATTCTATGGTGGCGTTAACTCCTATTTCCTATTAGCTAAATTACCGTGATATTATCACTACACAACGGTCTAGCAATTTTCGTTGTCTTACATCAGGAAAGCGCGTTGCTGCTTATTATTAAGCTGCTCATTTAAAATTAAAACACATTTTGGTTTTTTTTATCTTACATTTAAATTTTGGTTTATCGATGAACTCTATTTTGGCAGTTTGAATTTATTTATTAATATAAATGTGATTTATTTTTCTTTGAACCATTTTTGGTACGATTGGAATAATAAATTGAATTTGTTTTTAAATTGAAAGTTATATATAACTATAACTCACTGTTTATCAAATTAACCAATTATATTTCGAAAAATAAAAAAAAGCCTAACGTAATTAAATTTTTTTTCATAACTTTCGAATTTGACAAGAAATAACTTTTAAAACTCCATTATGTTAAGAATAAAAAAACTGCTTGTTGTTCACAACGCGATGAAATTTATCGAAGATATTTTTAACTCTCTCAACTTTGTCCTTAAAATATATTAGATTTCAAATTACCCTGCTTAGGCAAAAGAGTAGAATAGGAAGTCTTTCGTCTACTCTCATCAAAGAAAATTCCACTTTGCCAAGTCATCTCACAAACGAGAAAACTTTCCTTTTTCAATATTTTCCAGTGTGATGAACATCGTTCGGCAAACATCTTTAAAAGGGGAAAAGTTGTCGCTAAAGGCGTGCCAGAAATAACAAATTATTTTCACGCTCTTGAACAAGCGGACGTCAAGATCCAAATTAAAATGACTTTTGGAGCACCGAAGGAAGACAATATAATTAGAAATAATGGTCGGGTCCCTCTTTGAACTATTCTCTGGACAATCAACTCTGCAAACAAGATAGTTAAACAAACGGTTATAGGAAATGGAGGATAATAACAACACCTACTCTAGAGAAGGGAACCGGCTGTGGTGGAGTAAATTGTTAGATGAGCACACCTTTTTCACCTAACATGCCAAATTTATGCGTTAAACATGACGTGCCAAGTATTATTTTAGGGTTTCGTAACAGTTTGGGTAAAAGTAGTTTGTTGTGTTTATGTTTTCATATTTCTCATTTCAAAAACATTTTGTTGACAATAATTTTTTTTTAGGTCCAAATGTATCTAATGTATTTCATGAAATATTAAAGATTTGAAGCCACATTTACACAGTGAAAATGGTGTAATAGAATAACAAGCGAATATTGTTCTTCTCACTGCAGTTAGATATAGGACTCACAATGCTGAGATATTATTTTGTATGAGGAGTTAATTTCTGAAATAAGAAGTCAACAATAAATCCACAAAAAAAACAAGAAGTAATTTCCACTGAGCAGTTGGTGTATCTTGCTACACTCACGGAGAAAAAAGCATTTTATTCCTTATAAGAATTCACATACTCTTTGTACAACTCTTTAATACTATATGTGACAGCAACGCGCTTTCCTGTATACTGTAGGACAACGAAAATTGCTAGACTGTTGTGTAGTGATAATATCACGGTTATTTAACCAAATAGAAAATAGGAGTTAATGCTACCATAGAATGGTTTATATCTCTGAATACTCACAGTAATTATAAAGTTCTATTAGGGGTGTAATGTGGTTTTATATACTGTATTAAAGTGTATACGATCTCAGTTGATACAGAAAAAAAAACTAAAAAAAATTTGATGACAGACTTGTCAAGACCACGTGGACTATCTTCGAAAATGTGTATAGGGAGCAATCAATACAAATTTTGTTATATTTGTATTGTAGTTTCAGTGTGTGATGCAGTAAATTGATCGTACCCCCAATATTTACTTTGTCTCAACTGACTTCGTATGAAGTATAGTTACGGGTGGCAGTATGTAAAAAAACTTGACATTAAGCATAATAACATTTGGTTGCTACGGTTAATAAAGCATATTATTATACTTACCACTAAAAGCCAGTACTGTAGTTCTCAAAAATTTAAATATCTTCTAGTGTGATATTGTTCTTGTCGTTTATCTTTGCATATGATTATCTATTATGCAACATGGTTTACTGAGATGCTAAATTTCGTCCATAGATTATAAAGTCCAATAATAATGATGGGTTGTGCGAAATAAGAATGTTCTATTGCTTTATCTAAAAGGCAAAGGTTAAAAATACTTAACTACAAAGTAAAAATAAATTAATTGAAACAGGTATTGGTACGATCAATAAAATTTAAATTCAGACAGAGCTAGAAGACTCCGCGAACACTCTACTATAAAGTATGTGGCGATGATATGAAAGACCGTCACCGAGGATTTGGAAAGATGTAGCCTCTGGAATGGAGGTAAAAAATGTCCGGGAAACAGTCGTTTTGGATTTTTATGCAGACTGACTGACTAAAAGGCAACGCTTTAGAACTATCGTCAAAAGTATACGGTGGTCTTAGTACACATAGATTAATGAGTACACAACCGCGGTTAACTCATTAAAGAAATCTTAGTAGTTTTAACATTACCACAAACAAAAGCTTTATTAATAAATGATGGTGCAGTAGCCCATAAATTATTTTTTAGTTTTTGTGTCGCATGATTTTGTAATTCCGGAGTTAACTTGGGTATTTCCTGAAATAAATTATTATTTCTCATAATATATTAAATTATTCACTTTAAGCATTAATAAGAAGCACAAAGTCATCCTTATTCTCCTATATTATGGGACGTAAATACTGTCTATAGTGATGTTTTAATGTTCTATTGTTATTAGTACACCTGCATCCTTTAATAATTCTAAATAAACAATATTAAAAATAAGTTAATAAGTAAGTCCGTGTGTTTACTTCTTGGATACATACATTTGAATATATGGAAATATGTTGTGTAGTTGTAAGTATATAACATCAGTTGCTGTGCCAAACATATTTTTTTTATTGGCAAATGTGTTCGGTGTTGTCTCTTAATCAAACTAATCTAATAGAGCAATCACTATTGATTCCCTTAATTCTTAAAAGGTCAAGTTTTATGGACTACATTTTATTCGATGGCGTGCTAATGTCTTTCTTGCTATCACCCATATCACTAAAACTCCAACCGCTTGTACATTCTGTTTTGCTGTAAAACTTATATAGTGGTATATTTTAAACTTTTTGATTGGTCGCCAAAAGTCACCATGTTCCGTAATTTGTTATTTTGGCAGGTTTTGTTGCGTTTAATAGATCCAGACTGATTGATGAGATCAGAATTTTACTATGTAAATACTGTTTCTCTTCTCAGAGGCCAATACAATATTTAGAACCGAGTTCAAACCGTAGATATTCCAGAGATTTTACCTTTTTGTTGAATGGTGGATTATCTTTTTTTCATTGTTAGTGAAGTTATTATGGTTACATTTAAGTTTAATATGCCAATCTGTGGTCAATTTGAATACAATGATCGCCAGCTTAAGAAAGTTATTTAACTTTTATAACTAATAAACTGTCCTTACTATTTAATGGACTTAACCACAATGTTTGTATTATAACATCAGCAGAAATTGAAGTTATTTACAGAGCCTCGCAGGAGGACATTTTAAATAGAGCTTGGTAAAAATTGGGACGTTAAATTAAAAAGGACGTTTTTATTTTTCACGGAATCACCTTAGCAACAGTCGAGGATTTCCACCCCTCATGCCGCTGAGTTATAGTAGAGCAAGTAAGCTCACTGAAGAACGGCGAATCAAAAGCCCTGTATAGAGGATCAAATTTTGAAGTTGCAGGAATTTTGCAATTGCAGCAGGAATTTATCCAACCTAATTTATTCCTACCGGATTTCTAGTGCATTTGTCTTCCACGTATTTTAGGAAAAGCCGCCGATGTTCGACATTTGCTGGACAAAGAGCTGTGATCTTCGATAAATATATCCAAATAAAATTTTTCAACGATAGAGAAATTTCGCGGAACCTTGGTTTTATTATTTAATATTTTATTTATTAATATGGTACCCATATCTTCCACGTTGTCAAGAGTCAAATGCCCTGCAGCAGGCACCAAATATTTGCACAATCACTGGTACTTTCATTAGAAGGTACTCACCATCCGATGCACTTCAAAAACTTTTTAATTTGGTCCCTACTAAAAATCTATGATTTTTTGGGTTGGGCACCTTATCCTTGACGCTTTAAATATCTATGTCGCTTTATACATAGCACAGCTTTGATTATCGAATTCGATCACAGAGATGCTTAATTTCAAACCTGAGATTTTCCTCAAAATATGCCAGAAATACATTTTTAGAAAATTTTCCAGAAACGCCTTTTCCTTTACACGATTTCACTTGCAATCTTATATTGCATTCGGGATTTTTTGGGGAGCAAATCCAAGGTAGCTCTATTGGCCGCTTTATCTATATCTTTAAATGGATCGATGCAACCATCTTTTTCTTCTATATTTTCTTGCGTTTCAAGTAAAAAGCACAACGCGTTCTAAGAAACTGACAGAATTCATCAAATTTACCGTTAACAACTAAGCCAACAATGGTTGTAAGATTTTACTGATATTTGTCAACTTCGATAATTTTATTTACTACTATTTAAAACTATCTGCTTACAATTTAGTAAACATTCTAAATATTTAATTTGTGTGTGCGTTATTGCTTTTTTATTCCAGTTTATAGAAAAACTAGTGTATGATATTTGTATTAAAAGTATTTTAGAGCGCTCATGTTAATTACAGAATAAGCCAGGCGAGTTTTCACATGTCATTGTATGTCTTTAAAATGTACTCTTAGCATATAAATAACTATTATCGTCAACCGTTAGTAAAGCCGTACATGTATCAGAATGATTTCCGGAAGTAAACGAACACTTTATTTTCTTGTAAAATAAAATAATTTACCTGCCGCAAATGCAGATAATAGTTATTTATGTACCAAGGCAGTAAAGTGACGTTATCGGACGAGTCTGAAATTATGAGATAAGCGAGCGAAGCGAGCGAGGCGAATAACAGGCGAGTCGATAAAGACACTTTACTGACGTGGTGCATACAAAATTTTATCGCCAACCGTTCAGAATTTATAAGATAAAAAATAGAGGTATAACTCATCGCAATAAATCGCCAGAAAAGTATTATCGAGCTGTAATAGGGAAAGGCGTGACAGTGACAGACGATTTTTGATTAATAAATGTCAAAGTCACTAATTTGCGAAGGGTAAAAGTATTTATCTGCCGCATTTGCGGCAGGTACGTAATAGTTATTTATGTACCAACAGTAAAGTGATTTTTTATCGGACGAGTCTGAAATTATAAAATGAGCGAGCGAGGCGAATTTAACAGGCGAGTCGATAAAGACACTTTACTGACGTGGTGCATACAAAATTTTATCGCCAACCGTTCAGAATTTATAATATAAAAAATTGAGGTATAACTCATCGCAATAAATCGCGAGAAAACTATTATCGAGCTGTAATAGGGAAAGGCGTGCCAGTGACAGACGATTTTTGATTAATAAATGTCAAAGTCACTAATTTGCGGAGGGTAAAAGTATTTATCTGCCGCATTTGCTGCAGGTAAATTATTTTATTTTACAATAAAATAAACTGTTCGTTTACTTCCGAAAATCACTCTGATAATAGAGAGTTTTCATTGTATTGGTAAATTCAAACGGTTAACCATAACGAATACGAATACGAAGCCGCTATTTGACAGATCGTAAAAATAGTTTTTGTTCAATTCGCTTAACGTTAACGTTAAGTCGAATGCGACTACTACCGAAGCCTATTTACATGCATCACCATATGGGTGGTTGGCCAATATTTCCTCTAATAAAATGATATCGTCCTCATCCGTGAAACGATTTCTCGATCTTTTGAGGGAATTTACTGTTGAATCCATGACAAAAACAAAAAAACAAAAAATACTAACCAAAAACTTTAAAAACAGACCTCAACAAAAAATAGGTTATGTTGATTGCATCTGTAAAAAAAATGGTCATTACGCATGCGTTCCGTTTTCGCTATGGCTTTGTCTTCCGTCCGTTAGCTCCCGCCACTTACCCGTAACGATAACGATAAATGACAGCTCAAATGACAAAGTTGTCAAATTGCGGCTATCGGAATCGCTTTTAAAAGACAATGAAAACTGTCTATTGTACGGCTTTACTGACGGTTGACGATAAGTACTTTTACCCTCCGCAAATTAGTGACTTTGACATTTATTAATCAAAAATCGTCTGTCACTGTCACGCATTTCCCTATTACAGCTCGATAATAGTTTTCTCGCAATTTATTGCGATGAGTTATACCTCAATTTTTTATATTATAAATTCTGAACGGTTGGCGATAAAATTTTGTTTGCACCACGTCAGTAAAGTGTCTTTGTCGACTCGCCTGTTATTAGCCTCGCTCGCTCATTTCATAATTTTAGCCTCGTCCGATAAAGAATCACTTTGCTGCCTTGGTACATAAATAACTATTATCGCCTTATTCTAATTATAAACAGTTATTGTTACTTGTAAGTATAAAATAAATTTTAAAAATGTTAAAATTTATTTCGTCCAAAGATAAAAGGTCAATTCTTTTATTATTAGAGTTTCCTGCTGATTCTCCTAATCATTAATATTGAGGGGCCCATGACTCATAGAAGTTTATTTCCAACCTAACCTATCCATTCGTTTTACGTATATTGTCTAGTACGATATATTCTCCTTGCATACTAATCACCATTTAGACAGTTTCCGTTAATTGAATGGGCAGCTCTCGGACTAACTGCGCCATGCAGACACCTTATTGTTTTAGTAACACATAAAATTTAAGAAAATGGACGGAAACTTGATTAGGAGAGGAAGTTATATTAAAAGATATTACTGGATATCCTGAAAGATCCTCCACAAGTAATACGACCATAAATTCGTAATAAATATAGAGAATGCAGGAAGTCAATGGTACCTATGTGTAATATTTAACGAGCTTTAATGAGAGTTGAGTTAATTATTTACGAGACTTTTCGTTTGCCGAATTTAACGAATTACCTTAAGTGCTACTTAATATTTATAATATGCCGCAGAGGACGACTGAAGAGATATATGCTACGTAACTCTTAACTCTATGCACTAGAGTGGAGAATGTTTTTAATTAAATTCATTCAATGCAAAACCTATACAGGGCGTTATTTAAGTATGTGGCCAAACTCCAAGGGGTGCTTCTTTAAGTGATTTTAAGAAGAAAAGTTCATATAAACATGGGTCCGAAAATGCATAGTTTTTACGATACATGGTGTCAAACTTTAAAAAAATAATGGGATGTTCGTAAATATCTCATTACTCTTTTATTCGATTTTGTTGAAATTTGGCAAATCTGTTTTTAATTAAACAAGAGGATAATTTAGCCTAAATAAGATTAAAATTATTAAGTCCAGTGGCGTCCCGGAAGACAGTCCAACTAATATTTTTGACAAAAAAATGGCGCGCCACTGACTTTTTTTAAAATTATATATTTTTTCGAATTAAGCAACTAAAAATACAACTATTTTATCTCCTGAGTTTTTTTCATATCTTGGTTTGTTTTCGAGAAAAAAAAATAATAACCATTTTATTGCATGTCCTCGGGACGCATCTAGACATTCCGCTATAGGATTCGGCAGTGCCGAATCGGCACCCGTCTCTATTCTGATTGGATGATTTCAAACGTTCCGTCTAAAAGGTATATTGGCAACCGGTTTGTTCGTTGTTACCCAGAACATTTTTTTTTATTCAATATTTTTAACTAATATTATTTTATAAAATTTTAATTAAATTAAAAAAAAAATGCTCTGGGTAACAACGACCGACCAAACCATTTGCCTTTTAGACGGAACGTTTGAAATCATCCAATCAGAAGATACGGTTGCCGAATCCTATAGCGGAATGTCTAGATGCCCTCGGGACAATAAGAGTTACAGTTGTTACTTTTAAAACATTGCAGTAATAACTTATTACGTTCTGCGATTATTTTATGTTAATTTCTTTTATCGAAAACAGTTTTAATCTGAGCGAAAAAATTTAAAAGAGGGCTTTCGTGCAATTTTAATTGCTTAATAGTTTGTAAGTGGTTTAAATCTTTTACTATTATTGTCCCGGGGACATGCAATAAAGTGGTTTTTATTTTTTTTCTCGAAAACACACCAAGATATGAAAAAAACTCAGGAGATAAAATAGTTGTATTTGTAGTTGCTTAATTCGAAAAAAATATATAATTTTACAAGAAGTCTGTGGCGCGCCATTTTTTTGTCAAAAGTATTAGTTGGACTGTCTTCCGGGACGCCACTGAACTTAATAATTTTAGTCCTCAGTACCCCAAAAAATTCTGTCTACCTAACAACATTATTGTGCTACTGCACTTCTATCCTCATAATGTCCTACTTATGCTGGATATGTTTTTCAGAAATTAAAAATTAAATAATTTTCGACACCTCATAAAGAATTTTTTCTCTTCATCCCCATTTAGTTTGGTTGGTTTAGGCCTGCTTTAATAACTTTTTTGAATGCTCAGTATGGTTCAACCATTGTCAATTTTTTTCATGCCATGTTTCTTCTACATTTAAAAATATTTTTCTAAGTTTTTTACGTCCATAAAAGCTCCATTAAGGTTCTAATTCTCTCTTTTGCTAACACCATCAGCATAAAATAGATATCTGTCTCCTGATGATGAACGTTTCTACGTTCGAAACATGTAGAGACCATTTAAACTACACTGTTAAAAGAAAAGAATCAAATTTAACTTTTTTTATGTCCCAGAAAGTCCACTCCCGTTTTTATGTCAATGTAACTAAAACCGCTTCAGTCAATCAGTAACTCATAAAATATGTTATTACTATTTTGACATTGATCTGATTTTATTGTGCAGTAAACATTACAACTTAATTAGTTAGTTTGACACATTTTTTATGTTAGTATTAACTTATTTTAAAATTTTAACTAAAAAAGATATTGATAATGATTATAAACTTTATCAAAGTTACTAGTATTTGATTCATTTGAACCGTAAAAGAATTGCATGTTAATTTTAGTTAGCTGTTATGTTAAAACGGCTTCCAGAAAAGTTAGTTCTTAAAATCTGATTTTTACTAAACACAAAAGAGTTAAAATAACTATACATTTAAAGTTAAATTTGATTTATTTTAATTGATTATAATTTTTTTTGATTCTCACGTCCAGGATTTTTAACAGTGTAGAGTTTTTATTTTATTAAATTTTGTGGAGGAAGACTTTATGTGTTTCTTTCCTTCTCATACCTTCAACTCTACTTTAAGTATGGACTATTTCTTCAAATTAATAATTTTAATCTAATTGAGGCTAACTTATCCTCTTGTCATTACAAACAGAACTGCCAAATTTCAACAAAATCGAATAAAAGAGTAATGAGATATTTACGAACATCCGATTTTTTCTTTAAAGTTTGACACCCTGTACCGTAAAAACTATGCATTTTCGGATCCATGTTTATATGAACTTTTCTTCTTAAAATTACTTAAAGAAGCACCCCTTGGAGTAGGGCCACATACCTACTTAAATAACACCCTGAATATTTTTCTGTTAACAATGATCAATATTTTAAATTTCAATTTTATATTATCAGATATGGAGTTTTCGAAGTCAATAAATAATCATAGTCTCGAATTTATTGGTTTTTTATGGCCTGTTTATTTGCAATAATCTATTAAGTTAATTATATTAGATGCATATTATATGGAACAAGCTATTTAAAATTGATTCATTTAAGCTGGTATTTAGGCATAATTTTCTATCCTAAAATAATTATTAACAGCATTTTGTAACCACTATAGGCGACGGAGAGATAAATAACGCTAGTATGGAAAAGCTAGGTAACACTTATGTAGTGCCTTAACTGCATTGATTTTCAAGAAAAAAATTGGACACGTTGTCTCAATGTAGCTTGGTAGATTTGTCATATTATATTCAAAACACTTAAACGAACTATAGTAAAAATGAGTATATAACGTTTTGGGCTACTATTAAATTACCACAAGAAAAGTATTTTTTAAGACTCTACCCAAGCAACATAGTATTAAACCCTATAGTTTATTTTACGTAAATTATTTTTATTTAAAGTATATTAATTAAACGGTAAAGATAAATGTATATTTTTCCACAATGTAATATACATATTATACGGTGTGACCAGTAAAGTCCGCATCATATGAGATTTTTTTTTTATTAATAGCTTTATTTGAAATTTGACTTTGGCATCAAGTTCTGCCTTGATCGAGATAAAATTAAGCAAAAAATGTCACGTGATTCGCATTATCTGTCAAATTTTAATTTTTTAAAATTTTATTTCTGAAAATATCGAAAAAAGTTATTAGAAAAAGTTTTTTGCAGTTTCTAGCCCACGTGCAAAACTTCATCTACCTACATAAGATCATTTTGATTTTTTACCCATATTTTGTCGTTGTAAACGTATTTTTGGTGCATCATTTTAACATAATAACAAAACATAATTTTTGAAAACTGCACTTAAATAATAAAAACCTATTTTTACTTTTTTTATGACATAGCTTAATAACAAATTTTAATAAAGAGGTTTTAAATTAAATTGTTGAAAATAGATAAATTTTACGTTAAACTAAAATTTATTTCCCACTTAATGAACACTTTACTGATAACACTGTGTTCTTTTTTGTCTTAATATTAAGGTGTATTACTTTCAGACACAAACTACGTTTTAAAAAATACTTATTTAATAAAGTTACCTTACAAAGGGTCAAAAACAAATAAACTTTGCATCACATGCGACCAAATTTTAATAGCCCAATTTTGATTTTGTAGAAAAACACACATTTAATATGGCGCTTCTTTAAAGAAAATGTATCTGAAATAAAGCATTGTCAAAACTAAGAAGTTTTATGTAGGTTGCGTTGAGTCTTATTTACAAAATATGCGTAAAAATCAAAATTATCTTATGCAGCTGAAATTTTGCACGTGTGCTAGAAACTACATTAAAAAAAACTTTTTCTAATAACTTTTTTAGATATTTTCAGAAATAACCCCTCTTTTGAATTATTTTTTGAAAAAAATTTAAATTGGACAGATTCCTATTGCGAATCACGTGACTACTATTTTTTGCTTAATTTTTATCTCGATCGAAGCAGAACTTGATGCCAATATCAAATTTTGAAAAAAGCTATTAATAAAAAAATATCTCATATGCGGTTTTTACTGGTCACACTGTATATATTATACTATTTTTTTTAAACATTGTACAAACTTTCACCTCTCTCTCTTTCTCTCTCTCTTTAAAGGTCCTTATTATTTCGATATGTTTACATGTCAATTTATCCTACTTATTACATTTATAATATAATAAATATTACAGTAGTATTTATATGATTGTCGTATACCTCGCGGACACTTTATTCATAATTATATTTGCGGTATAAACGAAAAATAAACGTTTATTTAACCATTATGTGTTACTTGGGTAATTTCATTGTCTTTTATAATAAAAACATTAACCAGCAATTATCTAAAAAACAAATCGAATTGAAAAGTTTTATTTAAAAACCAAAGTATCTCTGCCTCTCCCTCTAATTTAACGGTTAAAGCCCATATATTTCACTAACGTTTATATAACTGGGTTATATATCGTATTCCTTAACAACATGATGAAGTTAAAGTATTTATATATCATCCTGTGTTGATATGAACAATAATAAAAACCGCATCAACATTCCAACATCCAACCATACTTGACTTTATAGCAAAGATTCAGGCAAACGTCTTATTATTTCTTTATAGCATGGCTCGCATAACTAATATCTTATGTGCTGCAACATTGTTGCTAATAGTATAGATATCAAAGATTCCATCAACGATCAATGATATGTTAAATTCATTAGATTAGAAATTGTAGATATAATTATAATGCAACGGATGATAGCTAGTTACATGCTTATTGAAACCAGATGAGGTAGTTACTCAGAATACGCAGCTATAATATGTGTAATTAACACAATAGGTACACATTAATATACAGTGTGATTTGGTAACTTGGAATAAATTCAGTACAGTTTAGTTTTCTTTTAAAAAAATGCTTAGGCACTGGTTTTAACATTTTAGGTTGTGGTATTTTTTATAACAGTGTTCCAATTTTCTTATTTTTTTTAAATGGCTACCATAGTACCAAATTTCAAATTGTTATTCCTTGTCAAAAATGTTGAGGAGTAGAAAACATGCACGAATAAAACACGAGTGTAGATTAATTTCTCCCGAAGTAATTAGAAATGTTAGAAAAGTCTTCCTCCACAAAATTTAATAGAATAGAATAAAAATTTTCTAGGGATCTCTACATGTTTCGAACGTAGAAACGTTCATCATCAGGAAACATAAAATGTATTTAATGCTGATGGTTTTAGGAGAAGACAAAATGGTGTAGAAACTTAATGGAGCTTTTATGGAATTAAAAAATTGATGTGTAGAAGAGACATAATATGAAGAAACTTGATAAAGGTTAAACCATACTGAGTATGTTAAAAAAGTTATTAAAGGGGGTCTAAACCAAACAAATAAACTGGGGAAGAAGAAAAAATCCCGCAAGCGGTTAATTTTACTGGGCTTTAATCATCTCTACCTCACAAAACACTTTCTTCAATGTAATTTCATTGTGATATGACAATTTTATCCTTATAATGTCTTACGGACATAACTTGAAAAGTTTTATAAAGAAAATTTAAATAATCTTTGACACCTTCTTTTCAGGAAGGTTTTTTCTTCTTCCCCAGTTTATTTGGTTGATTTAGACCACTTTCAATAACTTTTTTAACATACTCTTTAACCTTTATTAATTTTCTTCATATTCTGTCTCTTCTACACATGAATTTTTTAATTCCATAAAAGCTTCATTAAGGGTCTACACCATTTTCTCTTCTGCTAAAACCATCATCACTAAATAAATGTTATGTCTCCTGATGATGAACGTTTCTACGTTCGAAACATGTAGAGATCCCTAGAGAATTTTTATTCTATTAACTTTTGTGGAGAAAGACTTTAAGTTTTTTCTTTCTTTCTTATACTTTCAAATCCACTTTAAGCATGGACTATTTCTTCAAATTAATTTTTGTTTCTTTAATGTCTTATAAATGACAATTTTAAATTTGGTGCTTATGTATAAATTTCTTACTATGCACTTTAAAAATAGTCACTACAAAACTAGGGTGGCCATTTAAAAGAATTATCGATATCGTCATATCTCTAATTTGGGATACACTGTATAAATATTTTTTTCATAAAAAAAAATTAATTAAAAATGGTGTTTGATGACGATATATCGAAAAAAGTCATTTAAAATAGATGTATTGTTTAGATTTTAATTTTAAGCTTATTTAGAACGTTTGATGCAAAAATTCGAAAAATATATTTTTTAACATTTTAAAAATAAAATTTAAATTTTTTTTTTTTTATTTTAGGACATACGGCAAATCGTGGTCCAAATTAGATAAATATATTGTTCCAAAAATTACTATAAATGATAAATGGTTGTCAGACACAGAGATTAATATCTTGGCTTTCGATAATTTAACATAATTTTCGTTAAATTCATAAAAATATAAAAATAATATTTGATATTGATTTCAAAAAAATTATTTTTAAAATTTTTGCATCAAACATCGAAAACTAGCATATAATTAAAATCTAAAAAACTTTTTCAAATAATAAATCTAATACCAATTTTCATGGCTAAATTTTTTTACAATTTTCGTGCCAAACGACACACTTGTCAAATGTCTAAATGAATTTTTAGGTTATCCATTAGGCAAAGATAATCGGCATACAAAGTGTTTTTACTATTACATCAATACAATTTTTTTCTATTTGACTTTCTATATTGCCGAAGTTGGTGAGAGAGTCTAAGTGTCTCCGTAGCGCAATTGGTTAGACCGTTCGACTGGTAATCGAGAGGTTCTAAGTTCGAATCCCGGCGGAGGTGTAAAACTTTTTTCAATTCTGAAAAAGTTGTCTGAACACCGATTAACATTTTTCAGTTATATTTAATACAGACATTAAAAACTACCATTTCTAAAAAGTTAAATTAATACTTAAGAATATAAATACAGTCAAAAGATTAAATTGTTATCTATGGTTTGAGGGGATAGAACGGATTTAAGAGTTACGAATAATGATCCATTAGATCAATAATTTCTGACGCAAGAAACAAAATTTTGTCAAATTTAACCATGGTACTTACGGACAAAGTAAAAAAAAAATGTTTTTTATTTTTTTTATTTTTAGATGTAAATAATAGTTATTTATGCAACAAGGGTGTAAAGTAGCATTTTTTTTATGAATGAGAAGTTTTTCGCACGAGCCGCAGGCGAGTGCGTAAATCACATGAGTAAAAAAAAGGCACTTTACGCACGAATTGCATACACAATTTTTTCTACTACCGGACGTTATACAGGGTCGCTGTTATGTATTGAAATGGTCGATTATTTCTTAAAGGAAGAGAGTTATCTAAAAAATATTAAGAACAAAAGTTATAGGAACAATAACAATAATAAAATTTTATATATGTACTTACAAATACGGATTTATATTTAATTTAATTGTGGACTATATGAATATTAAATGTACAGCTATTAGAATTATTAAAAGTTAATCCTTGGCTCTTAAGTCTAGAATTTACTTGTGAATCTTCACAATCCACACGTCTGCTGTTACAAGCCACATTAGAACTAGATGTAAATGGTGTATCAGTTAGCTTATTTATATTGGTTGAAACTTCAGAAGACAAATTTGATGTAATATTACTTATTTCGATTTCAGGAATATTGTCAAACGTACTAGTGGAATTAGAAGAGGAAGCATCATTTGTTAATATTTTATTCGATATGTCAATTTTTTTGCTCAGTGTACTGTCAATGTAACCCTCTGCGACGGCAGATGATTTCCATCCCCCATGCTTCTTCACTGTTATAAGGTCTCCTCCAGAATTTGCCAACATAGTGGCAGATGACCTTCGAAAAGAATGACCAGTATAACATGTTGGATTTGGCAATTTCAGATATTCAGCTATTACAGAAGGCATCTTACCAAATGTGTTTATGCCCACAGGTTGTTTCGAACATTTATTTAGGGCATATTTTAAAAATAATCTGGATGATTCAATATTAGGAGGTCTTAATGTCATATATTTTATAATGTACGATAAATAATTTATGGAATTATTTGGGTTTAGAACTGTAAAAATTCTTTCCATACCATTTTTTGAATCAGGAATTCTTATAATAAGGACTGATTCCTTGTTCTCAACATCATTTATTGTCATTTTCATCAGTTCTTCTCTGCGACAAGCCCCAGAAATGCCAATAATAAATGCAACCTAAAATAATAAATCGTGTCGATATAAAATATATAATAACTATTAAATACAAACATTTTATAGAGAATCTAAAAGTATTAAGAACTAAGGTAAAACTTCTATAATTTTTGATATGATATTTTACCTTACCAATAGAATTAAATTGATGTAAAGTTACCTTTATCATTAAAAACTTCGAATCCGGAGCCTCCAAAATAAACTTGATGAAATGACTTTTCTCAAATATTCCTGATTTCTTTGCTTTGTAGCCTTTGCTTCTCTGTTTAAGAAAGGCAATTAACTTGTGGTAGGTTGAAATATCTACTGAATTTTTAATTTTCAAGGTAGCCTTTAGCATGGAAAATATTGACCACATTGTCGATGATTTATAGCTTTTTAATTCATCTGAAAAATAAGCTAGCAAAACATTTTCTGAGTACCTTGTCACTTTATTTTTCTTGCACCAACACATAAACAATGTATATTTTTGCTCGTAAATTAACCGAGACTTGTTGGGAAGCAAATTCAAAGTAGCTTCCTGTGCAGAATCTGCAATATTCGGCGGAGTGTTCTCAAAATCCGATAAATCACTGTCCATAATGTTGAGATTTAAAAATCTGAAATAAAATTAAACGAAATCATAACAATATAACACATTTGATATCACAACTCAAAACTTACCGTATTAAAATCTTCACTAATTCCTAAAATCATTAAAACACCTGGCATAAATCACAAATTGTCAACATTCAGATACGTCAAACAGAAATCGCCATTTGTCCATGGCCAACCAGACCAATTTTAAGTAAAAATGCAGGTATCCATATCAATGTAATCATTCATATTTTTTACTTTTTTTAACTAGTGCGTAAAGTATTTTACTTTACGCACTAGTTAAAAAAAGTTAAATTTTAGACACCTTCCATAGTGTGTAAAGTTAGTGTTTTACGCACGGTAGTAGAAAAAAATATTTTTAAATTGAAACAATAGGTAATTGTGCCCATAAACCAGTTTTAAGGCAATTTATTAATAAAATAAAAGAACTAAATTTTGGTCTAAAAATGAAATGGCGAATGCTAAAAAAGCAATACCAATCCCAAGATATTTACAAGAAGTTTAGATATGCCTACAACATAAACAGACCACAATAATCGATTCAATAATAAACATAAAACTAAATTGGACCACTTAATACACCAAAGACATTTTATTCAACTTTATAGGAAATTCCTGTCCAACTTGGATACATTGTATACAAAACGTGGGTTTATCTTTAGCATTGTAGCAAATTTAAATCAAGAGTTTTATCGGAGAATTCAAATATAAATAACTTGAATTAAGTAAAAATGTGAAATATTTATGTGATAATTTTATAAAGCCACCGCACCGCTGCACGTAAATCTTGGGTAGGATAACGGGCTCATTTTCACAGAAATAAATTTACAAAATTACATTCAGGTACGCCAGTTAGTTTTGTAAGTAATGGAGAGTTAACACGAATAAAATAATTTACTTAATACTTTTGTTTATTCCTGAATTTAGTAAATTGTCATTAAGTGGTGAACTTTTTGCAATGCGTTTTATTCAAAATGTTATTTTAAAAATGTTTACAACTTTTTGGTCGTTTCAAATATTCTATTATCATTTTTTATCTTTAAACGGAAGGGTGTTAGTTTAGTTAGGTAGAGTGATATAGAAACGTATCAATATAAAATAAGAAATACGACGGAACTGGACTTGTGAAGACAAATCAAATAGGATACTGTAAAATGGTTGAAATTCGACAGCGTGGGTAAAATCGACATGGTATATTTTAAATTGTTTGTTATACAGGGTTCTGATGAAGAAACAAATAAGCTTTTTTTATAGAATACCGCCCACTTAATCAAGAATCGCTCGAACCCGTCAAATTAATTTTTTTGAAATGTATTTTTTTTAGAAAAAGATATCATATTATCATATCATAAAAATACTACGTGTATTAACTGCAATTTTTTTTTTGATGAAACATAATATATATTATACCGGGTGGCATTTTTGTATCGAGCGTCCAGTACACCGCATTCGGGTAATTTCGCATTGACCGAGGTCTGTCTAAAAACAAGCGGCCGATATTCCGATCGATTGTCAAGCTACCATACGACAGCTGTCAACTTTTGACTGGTAAGTGTAATTTTTTTTTAGCTTTTTTCTTATAGAGGATTATAGCTGTAAGAATCCTTAATTTTTACGTGAAAAACAGCCCCGGGTTTTTGTATCGAGCGTCCAGTAAGCCGCATTCGTGATGCTCGACCTCGGCACGTATCGAGCGTTCGGTACTACGACCACAGTCGGACTACCGTACGCTCGATTAGGCTGAATTGGTCCATACAGCACCTTACAAATAATTACTTGTGGAATTATTGGTATACTATATTATATAATACTCATAGAAAACTTCGCAGAACTTGTATTACAGAATATACGATAATATTTTCAATTAAGAATTCTTACAGCTATAATTCAGGAGGCGATAACTAGAGGAACAAATTCCGTCCAAAAGGTATATTGGCAACCGGTTTGTTCGTTGTTACCCAGAGCATATTTTAAAAATTTAATTTAAATTTTATTTTTATAAAATAATATTAGATAGTTGAAAAAATTGAATTAAAAAGATGATCTGGGTAACAACGAACAAACCGGTTGCCAATATACCTTTTAGACGGAATTTTTTCCTCTAGTTATCGCCTCCTTATAATCCTCTACTTATAAGAAAAAAGCTTAAAAAAATTGACGCTTATTTGTCAAAAGTTAACAGCTGTCGTATGGTAGTTTGACAATCGACGATAGACAGACCTCGGTTAATGCGAAATTACCCGAATGCGGTGTACTGGACGCTCGATACAAAAATGCTACCGGGTGTCCACGGAAGGTGGTTCGCCCCTCTAACTTTTTTATTTTTCAAGATATTGGAATAAAATTTGGGGGATTTGTATAGGTACGACATAAAACTGCATTTTTTCACAAGTGACTCAACATTATGGAACTTCCGGTTTAACCGGAAGTGACATAAACCTTCGATTTTTAAATGGGACACCTGGTATACTTTTCCTTTTTTTTTGACTCCATATGACATTCTAAATATAACGATGTGTCACTTGTCACTTTTTGCCACCAAGACAATATTTTTTATCCAAATTTATTGTTTTATCTAGATGGCTATGAATACCCTAAAATCACTTAATTTCAGTTCCTGAATATTGGGAAAAACTACAATTTTACTATTTTAAAAAACTTTAAAAAATTAACTCGAAACTTTCATAAAATGAAGCATTTTTTGAGAATAAATTTAGATTTAAATGCATCAAGTAGCCTGTGACCTGCAAAACTAATAGAACAAAATCATGCCATGAAGAAAATTGAATTGAATTGGAAATTGGGCTGGCGGCATGTCAATTTTCTTCAAGGCATTATCAGTTTTGCTGGTCACAGGCTACTTGATGCGTTTAAATCTAAATTTATTCTCATAAAATGCTTCATTTTAGAAAAGTTCCAAGTTAACTTCATAAAGTTTTTTAATGTCAGCTTTTCTAAAACCTAATAGTGTGTGTGTGGTAGGTATCAAAATAATTCTTAATAAAATCCTCTTTTTTCTTAACCCGACGAGCCACCATGTTGCCGTTTAAAAAAGTGAGTTATTCCTACAACTTTAAAGATAAATTTTACACAGCATGGTATGGGACCAAAAATAGTAAAACTGTATTTTTCCCAAGATTAAGGCGGGAGTATCAACATGCTTGCCAACCTATAACCTATTTCGCGTAGATTTATTTATGTTTTCTAGCTTTTATACTAAATTTAAAGAAAATCAGTATCGACTTGATATTCTATAGGTAATAATTGACATAATTAATAAATATCAAGGAATTTCATAACTTATTTTAGGAGAATTGTATCGCAAAAAATATCGGGTAAGATTTTTTTTTACATTATTATGTCATTGTCACTCATTGTTCTTTCACTATACAATTCTCCCAAAATTAGCAATAAAATAAATTGATATTTTTGTAATATATCAGATACTACCTAAATAATGTGCCGGCGACATTGATTTTCTTTAAATGTTAGTTATTAAAATAATAAACTCAAAAAATCAACGCGAAATGGGTTATAGGTTGGCAATAGATTGAATGACGTTGAGAATTCAACCTTAAGGAAATAAATGATTTTAAGGTATTTATAGCCATCTAGATAAAACAATAAATTTAGAAAAAAATATTTTCTTGACAGAAAGTGACAAGTGACACATCGTTATGTTTAGAATGTCATATGGCGTCAAAAGGAAAAATATACTAGGTGTCCCTTTTAAAAATCGAAAGTTTATGTCACTTCCGGTTAAACTGGAAGTTCCATAATGTTCACATGTCAAATAATGCAGTTTTATGTCGTATACAAATCCCCCAAATTTTGTTCCATTATTTTGAAAAACAAAAAAGTTAGAGGGGCCAACCACCTTCCGTGGACACCCGGTATATTTAAACATTTTTACAGTCTACAATCAATTCTAGATATTTTTCATAAATCATGTCCTATACCTATCTTCAACCATTTAAGAAATATTGAAGCTTTTAAGACAAAATATAAAAATAATATATTTTATAAGATGTTCAAAATGTCCTCGCTGTCGTAGATCAATCGATCTAAAAGTTCCTCTTGACCCTGTTGTTCATTTTGTACTACTTGTGGAGATATTTCTCGTATTACGCGTCGAATGGACTCTTTGAGCATATCAATCGAACTAGATTTAGATACTAAATTTTTGACTTTGCACCACAAAAAAAAAGTCCAGTGGGTTCAAATCGGCGATCTGGGTGGCCACTCTATTGATTCCCGTGTACCTATCCACCGCCCCGAAAAAAATGTATTTAAGTACTTCATTACATGAGCGGCATAATGCGGGGGAGCATCATCCCTGTTGAACCCATAAGGTTAAACTTTGTAAATTAGGATCATTATCATCTGGAGTGGCAAGAGCTGGAACCAGATCATTTCGAAGGAAATTTAGATCTCTCTCTAGTAAAGCTCTTATTAAAGAAAAATGAATCGATTTTTCTATTTTCAACAATGCCCGACCAGACATTAACCTTTTCATTATACTGGGTGTGATTGTATATGGACCAGTGAGGCTTTTTCTGTGCCCAGTATCTGTAGTTTTGTCTATTAACCTGGCCATTAAAAAAAACGTAGCTTCATCTGAAAAACAGATTTTTTTGAACAATTCGTGCGTGTTAGCTCAATCATTATTTCACAAAATTGATCTCGCCTATATCAGGATTGTCGTTCAATAACTCTTGTACAGTTATTTATAGGCATAAAACTTCTCTTCTCAATAAAATTAGGATCAGGTGTCCAGGCATCCCCTTAGTTGCTATCCTATACACTGTCGATTGGCTAATAGGCGGTGATTTGGGTATTTTTCAATGAACATATTACGGATCAAAATTTCTTTGCGTTCATCTTCAGCGAGGCGCATGTTGGATGTAATATCAGCAGAGCAAAATTCAAATTGGATTTACATTCAGTAATAATTCTTGACGTCTCAAACTTAAATAGCAATTTGTCATTGTCAATTACTTAAACACTTAAAGATTGCGACTTGAGTTTAGAATTTTGCTGTGGAGAAACATATTATCAGCATTAAAGTATTAATATTTCGTAAACGGTTGACGATAAGTATAGGGTAATGTTCTAAGTCAATGTAGGATGAGTTAACAAAAATAGAAGACAATTCAAATATCTCTAGGATGAGCCTAATAAATTTATATAGGGTGTTTAATTTGAACATTAAAAAACCGACTTACTCTAATTTAATTTTATATATTCCAATGAGCAGAATACACCCTGTAAAATTTTTTAACTACTTTAATATAATTGGAAACTATTTTTCTATCCATAATCTACATAAAGAATTTTTAGAAAATTTTTGAGTTTTGATGTTCTTATTGAGAAATACAAGTAATTTCTTACTATCATGTTTTGTCAAAATTTTAAGAATTTTCCGATTTATTTAGCAACGATGAAAAAAAAAACGAAAAAACAAGTTTTGCGTCATATACAGTGTGGTTGTGTAAGTGTGCAACATACGGGCATTTTTTTTTATTACCGATTTCTCAGAAAATTTTATTCCTGATAAAAGTTCGTGCATGTTCGATAATTATATTAGGTGCACTTGGAATGGTTGCAAGTTAAACGGCGTACAGGGTAGGACAAAAAATATAAAACTTGTACAAGAATATAGTTTTTTAATAAACTTTTAAAATAAAAATTTTGCCCTTAAAATGATAGATTTTTAATCAGCATATTATTATTATTATTATTACTAATGTTTTATCTCGTTAAAAAGAATTTTTAGGATATTTTAAAGTTGTGTTTAATATCGTTGCAACAAACATGAATTTTGTGATTCTTTAATAAATTAAAAATTCAAGTAAAGTTTACAAATATGCTTGAATTTGAACAAGGATATGTAAAATTGATTTGTTTTTGATTAATTCATGAAGGTCATTATGGTGAATATAAAAAAAAAATTTGGGGAAATTATTAATGTTTTTTAAAAAAATATATTTTTTTATTTTAGAAGGTCACTTTTTTGAATCTATACATAACTTTTAATGCTAAACAACTTTTCTTAATAACATTATGCTGAATTTTTTGAAATAGGGGTACTTTATTCTTGTACAAATTTTTAATTTTTTGGCCTACCCTGTTCGCCGTTTGACTTCCAACCATTCCAAGTGCACCTAAAAGAATTATCGAATATGTACCAACTTTAATCAAGAATAAAATTTTCTGAGAAATCGGTAATAAAAAAAAATTCCATATGCTGCACACTTAAACAACCACACTGTAGATGATTTTATGAAGAAACCAAAAATGATAAATTATATTAATTAATTTAAAAATATGTATCTTTTTATTGTCATTCATTTCGGTCAATTTAAAAATAATTTTAAATTTAAACATACATTTAAATAAACCTCACCACTGTTGTAAAAATTTTTTTTGGATAAATCTAATGGTAGAGCCGATATAATACTTAGCCACGCAACTAGGCCACCCTGTATATAAACTTATTTTATTTTTATTTTTTTTTATTTGGATTTTTTGGCTTTGCACATAATGCATACAGCCACTACCGTAACTTAAAACTTATTTTATTAAAATCTAATAAATACATAAATAATATCCATCCTTTTTATCTGTATCTTTAATCAACTTACTGCTTGACTTTAAGCCAGGTAAATATATTACTTTTGTCGGTGCTTTTATCCAAATTACCTACATTCAGACTGCCATGCTCTGAAATACGAGGTCGACCACCGACGTCTGTATCACGTTTCTTTTTAATGTGATCTTTCTGAAATAGCAACGGACAACGGCTGGCTGCTTGAGTCAAGGCACGGTTTGATGTCCGCACAGGTCTGCCCGTCTGGGAGTGGTGAGCCGATAATGCAGCCAAGGAGGTGTTTACTTAATAAGATGAAAATCTGAAATAATATGAATATCTTACATTAGTAATAATATGTACCGGGTGGTCAAATAAGAATGGACGCCGGCCATATTTCAGGCACCGTTTGTCACAAAGGTTTAAAAATAAATTGGTGGAAATTATTTTTCAGTTTCTAAATTTACCATCAGGAAAAATTTTGCAGTAAAAATAATATTAACACCCTAATTCTGCCTCAGTTAACTCCTAATCCAGTAGCAATACTGCAATATTTTATTTAATATCTGTCATATTAAAGTTAACACCAAACACAATAACACAAATACCTATATTAGACAGTGTCATCAGTAAAGTCCGCATCACATGGGATTTTTTTATTAGTAGCTTTATTCAAAATTTGACTTTGGCATCAAGTTCTGCTTCGATCGAAATAAAATTAAGCAAAAAAATAGTAGTCAGGTGATTCGCATGGTCTGTAAAATTTTAATTTTTTCCAAGAAATAATTCAAAAGTGGGGTTATTTCTGAAAATATCGAAAAAAGTTATTAGAAAAAGACGCAAGATGTCGCACCGGGTTCTATAATTCCCGTCGATAATCGATCCTGACAAGTGATTTGTCTTTGAGCCCTGTTTCCTTCTGCCAAACTGAGCCTCACTGATGAGCCGTAATAACGGCGAAACGCGTCTGGGGATGGGTTTGGCAGAAGGAAACAGACAAAACTCTTTTGAATTATTTGAAAAAGTTTTTTAAATGGGGTCTAGCCCACATGCAAAATTTTAGCTGCATAAGATAATTTTGATTTTTTACCTATATTTTGTAACTTAACTAACTTTTGCAAAATAAGACTCAACGCAACCTACATAAAACTTCTCAGTTTTGACAAGGCTTTATTTCAGATACATTTTCTTTAAAGTAGCGCCATATTAAATGTGTATGTTTTCTACAAAATCAAAATTGGGCTATTAAAATTTGGTCGCATGCGATGCAAAGTTTATTTGTTTTGGACCCTGTATAAGGTAACTTGATAAAATAAGTATTATTGAAAACTTACTTTGTGTCTGAAGGTAAAATGGGGTTTTAAATTAAATCGTTGAAAATAGATAAACTTTACGTTAAGTTAAACTAAAATTTATTTTCCACTTAATGAACACTTTGCTGATGACACTGTGTTCTTTTTTGTCTTAATATTAAGGTGTATTACTTTCATAGACAAACTACGTTTTCAAAAATACTTATTTTATGAAGTTACGTTATACATGGTTAAAAACAAATAAACTTTGCATCATATGCGACCAAATTTTAATAGCTCAATTTTGATTTTTTAGAAAAACACATTTAATATAAATGTATCTGAAATAAAGCCTTTTCAAAACTGAAAAGTTTTATGTATTGGTTGCGTTGAGTCTTATTTTGCAAAAGTGGTACAATTTACAAAATATAGGTAAAAAATCAAAATTATCTTATGCGGCTGAAATTTTGCATGTGGGCTAGAAACTGCATTTAAAAAAAGTTTTTTTTATAACTTTTTTCGATATTTTCAGAAATAAGCCCACTTTTGAATTATTTTTTGGAAAAAACTAAAATTTGACAGATAATGCGAATCACGTGACTACTATTTTTTTGCTTAATATTCATCTCGATCGAAGCAGCACTTGATGCCAAAGTCAAATTTTGAATGAAGCTATTAATTTAAAAAAATCCCATATTATGATGCGGACTTTACTGGTGACACTGTATTAGATAATTTAGAAAGCACTGAAAAAAAATATATAAAATTACTAACTGATGGTACAAGGTTTTAAATTAATATAAATTAATTTAAGACAGAATAACCGCCTACCAATCAATGTCTACCCAAATGCTCAAAATGTCATTATATTCTATATACCTTGGTCATAGTCATTTATCTTTAGATCCGTATAGCTTACCTAGTGTCCTAGTGAGCAAACAAAAGTTAAGTTTTATAGATGAAAAAATATGCATGTACACACGGCTCGCCAGTCAAATCCCTAAGCGCCCAACAGGGATTGGCATGCGCACAACTATCTTGTTAATAGGCCTTCTTTATCGATATTTTATAAATACACTACAGAACCGGCTCGGCTCCATTTTTGTTGTTACGTTTTCTCTGTTAATTTCTTGTATTCTTTGCTATTAGATAATTTCCTTTCTCTTCTTTTAAACAGAATAGCTAAGTAAAAATCTTTGTTTGGCTAAGTTGTTAAAGGAACGCTTCGCGAACGAATCGTATAATCGTATGAGAAATATCCGCGGCAAGGAAGAAGGAAAAATCTTTGCTGAGCTGAGTTAAATTTTTAAAAGCTGAAAACTGAAAGGAACTCGGCTATTGTTGATTGTGGGTGTTTAATATTTCGGATTTTTAGTTTTTGTGTACTTTTGTATTGTGTAACGTTTGTGTTATAAACAATGACTGGTTCCGAAAACGTTTTCAAATTCTTGATCTAGAAATTGGGCTTAAAAATGATGTCTTACACGCACCTACCCAAGTTTTTGGCAAATTGGTCAATGTTACCAACTAATATTTGACTTGAGGTTAGGAACGCAATAGCAACGAAGATTGCTGTTTTGTTTGTTTTTATTTTCGATTTGATAAGATCAATTTAATTGACGTGGTATCTTGCTTTTCGAACTAAAACATGACGGCGATTTATTTTAAAACAAATTTTAGAAACAAAACATTACAAACGATTTTCTAACCTAAAAATCGGATAGCCACTATAAAAGCAAATTAAAGTTTCCATGACAATAAATTGAGGCAAGAACTTGGGGACAAATTTTAGCTGTTTACACGTGGAAATAAATTGAAGGTCAACTTTTACAGTTTCTTGAGCAAAAACTTAAATTTTAAAGCCCGAACCTGTCTATTTTCCCATTCGTTAAATGAGAATCTTGCAGTGCGTACACAGAGAAAAAGGATTAATTCCCAATACCCAGATATATTTCATCCAACTAAATAATCGAGTTGGTAACGAGCAACTAAATCACCGAATTCAAAGAATTACATAATTTAATTGGAATTTCAATAAAGGTTTAATTGATCCACAACTATACCAAAAATGTTTAATAGAAATTAAATTGCGTAAATAATAATTTATTTGATTTTTGGATAGTGCATATTTAGCAAAATTAAAATTTTGTTGTTACAATGACGATTTAATTCATGTAATGAATAATAATTCTTTGTGGTAATTATATTTTATTTTGAACATTTCACACATATTCTTGTGACAACTATACTATAGTTTGCAAAAACGAACTCAATTTTGCTCAAAAGTAATGCGTTATTCCAAAAATAATATCATTTTATTGGCGCAATTATATCAGATTGTAAGAAATAGAAAAATATGTCTTAGAAATAATGTATTATTGTGCTAAAATAAGTTAATTTAATTATAACAATCATTTATAGATTAATTTTAAACCCTCAAGATATTTTTTAAAACTAATTTATAATTATAACAATATGTTGATTTTATTTAGTCAACTATTGCATGCATTTGAGAATAATATTATTTTATTGGCGCAATTATATCAGATTGTAAGAAATAAAACAATATGTTTTAGAAATAATCTTTATTTTTGACAAACCGCGTATACGCCTGGAAAAATTTAATATTTGATAGTTGCATTTTAGGTTTTAGACCAAGCGGAACTTTTTATGAAGAATAAGTAACTGTTTTTCGCAAAATTAATATTAAAAAAGTTTCCCACATGGGTCCAACTCTTTGCCGGACACTGTATAAGGAATAAACATTTCGGACAGCGGTTTTCACCAGTAACTGTAATAGTTTGATGCTCTTCTTCCTGTAAACAAAAAAGTTGTGATATTTTTAGTAGGTTACAAAAGAAAAATTTTAATATAGGTTCACTTGAAACAATTTTGATTAAAACAATATTTTCTGCTCCGAGGTTGGATTTACGCCCTCTAGCGGTGGACTTTGCTGATTTACCAATAATTTTTTTCTCTCAGGGTCGTCCGATTAACGGATCCTGAGATACCTATAGCCGGCGTCCCTTATTAATGAGCCACCCTGTATATTCTATACGGAAAATTGTATTTATTTTTTAATAAAAATGCATATTATTATAGTATATTTACTTAATAGTTTCCGAGATATTGACCCGTTTTCTATAATCTTATAACGTTCCATTTACCGTGAAACACCCTGTATAATGCACTTACTTAAATTACTATGTGCATATTTATTTTATTTTTACCATTTTCTGATTAATTGGTTAAAAAATTAAATTTTAAATAATCGTCAAGTTTAAAACAATTATTATCATATTTATTTTGGCAGCCATATTTTATATACAATTATTTAAGACAGGATTTCTCAAACTACTTAGGTACCTACTTATTGAAAATAATTTGGTTTAAATAAATTCCATTGAATATTTATAAATGCATTAATAAATGTTATTTGTAGAAAAATTGGTACGGTTATACAGCGTGCGCATTGGAAAATTTAGTCAAATTGTTGGATTTTCGTAGCGCAATTCTCAACACATACATATAATAATGTACGCCATCTTCCCGGCGCGGCGCGGCAATTCTAGAACCATATACCTACCTAGATGATAACAACTAAAATATTAGATAATAAAATAGGTATAATAATTGATGACATACCGACAAACATAGGTACTAACATGGGTAACCTCCAGGTTTTTAATATTTCCTCCATTTCATCCATAACTTTATTAGTATAATTGATTGGACCACTTGAAGACAAGCAAAAGAAAATACCGACACCCGAAACCAACCCGGGCGTTTCAAATTAAATGCTTTGCGTGGCGGTCGTCTTCACGTTAAGCCGTAATTCTGGGAATCACCAACTAACTTGCCTACAGTAATATTTAGTTCGCGGAACTCTGGCAAAATAAATTTATTTTGGAATATCTGTTTTATTTGCAGTATTAAATTATAATCTCTAGATTTCTTATAGCATACTATGCTAACAAATATCTAAATTCCCTGAATAAAATATTTATTAACAAAATTTAAAGTACATAATATTAGTAAACTGTAATTGATTGCATTAAACTTTTGTTAATTTAACCATATATACTCCAATTCGATATTTTAGTTGCCCGAATTAATCAAAAATATTTTACAAAATTATGTCAAGAGTAATTTAGTGTAGTGAACTATAATCTTATTTATCCAATTAAAAAACCAATACTAGAAATGTTAAAAATCGCTTAATTGCCACCAGAAAGATTTTTTTCTCAGTGTAGGCCTATTATTCCTGTATGGATTTGTCTACATGCGCAAGGCCATAAATTTGCCATTTCATTGTTTTCTGGCTTAAATTAAGACATTATATCGACTTGCGGTTTTCACCAGTTTTCAATGTGTTTAATATATTTTGTATGTACCTAAATACCTAAATACTTACATAATAATAATATGGTTCAGTTTTACATTTTTGAAAAAAATTAAAAAATCTGCCGATTATGCACATTTCTCTAGCGGCGACGGATATAATAAAAAAATAGTCATACAAAATGTTCAATCTTACTATAAGTTAAGCTCTTTTAAGCGAGACTAAGTTTGTCAAATTTGGTTAAGGCAAACTGGAGTTATGAGTTATTCTTTCAAAAGAGGTTCTCCCTCCTCTCCTCAGTCCATTTTGCGAGTTAGAGCAAAATATAAGGAATTAAAGTTGCACCGTACCTATATTTCAAAGAATAAAACATTAAATTTTTGATATAACTTTATTTGGCATACTACACTGTTAGAAATCCTGGACGTGAGAATCAAAAAAATTTATAATCAATTAAAATAAATCAAATTTAACTTAAAATGTTTAGTTATTTTAACTCTTTTGTGTTTAGTAAAAATAAGATTTTAAGAACTAACTTTTCTGGAAGTCGTTTTAACATAACAGCTAACTAAAATTAACATGCAATTCTTTTACGGTTCAAATGAATCAAATACTAGTAACTTTGATAAAGTTTATAATCATTATCAATATATTTTTTAGTTAAAATTTTAAAAGAAGTTAATACTAACATAAAAAATATGTCAAATTAACTAATTAAGTTGTAATTTTTACTGCACAATAAAATCAGATTAATGTCAAAATAGTAATAACATATTTTATGAGTTACTGATTGACTGAAGCGGTTTTAGTTAAATTAACAAAAAAACGGGAGTGGACTTTCTGGGACATAAAAAAAAAGTTAAATTTGATTCTTTTCTTTTAACAGTGTAATTATCGATAAAAAAACGATACCTAATCTTCTTACTCATATGTAGAACGCCCTCTAGAGGTAAATTTAGGAACTTGAAAATAATTTTCAGCGATTTCTTTTGGCCGATTTTGTAATAATTTTTTTTATTTCAAAACTTTCTGACAAACTGTTACTGGAATATGGCCGACCTATTCTTATTAGGCCACCCGGTACAAATTGAAAATCCCACTAATAGCTATTATTCTTGCATTTTCTGATTAATGAAACATGATTTTTTATTTACTATAATGAATTATATTTTTCGCTGAATATGCAACAGGTAATTTTTCCATTCATCAAAATTTTACTTTGTCGGACTTCCATTATCTTTATTTTGTTATTGAATGCAACGTTTCAGTTAGTTACAGTCTCCAACCGTTTTCAATTGTTGTAAACGAAATGTAAAATCAGTTTTCTTCATAAATGATCAGTATAATTTATTAATCGTCAATATTCCAAAATCCATTGAATTTTTACCTATACACTGAGAGAAAACTCTAATAGCCGTAGCTAGAAATCCATTCGCAGTAGCAAGAAATCTGCATTAAATAGGCGCAGAAAAAACAACTCTGTTGTATCTACAAGGTTATTTTTTTTGAAATGACTTTTTAACCTCTACATGGTCGTTTTTTAAATATTATTCTTTTGCTTTTAAAAGACAACTCTATTGCCATAAAAAATATATAATGCAGTGGTAAACAAAAATGATTTTGTGATTAATTGAGGTCGCGTAGTTAGAAAAGTATCGGTTTTGCTCATAGACAATTTACCTTTAGATAAACAAACAATAATCACGAATGTGGCAGTTTTATGGCCTCGCGCATGTAAACAAAACTGGGAACTATTAGACATGCGCACTGCAACATTATCGTTTGACGAATAGGAAAATAGACAGGTCCGGGCTTTAAAATTTAAATTCTTGCTCATATGCCACCATAGAGGGTTTATTTTACCCCTATTTGGGCATAATACAATTATACAACGGCTGCAACTAGTACTAGTTATTGTTTATATTACAATCCGAGTCACTAAAAGCACAAACACAATTCACTAACTAAACTACACAAAAACCAGAAATCCATAAATATTAAACACCAGTCCTACAATCCACGATAGCCGATCCGATAGATGAAAACTTTAGAAAACTACAAGGAATCCGCAGAGAAGAGAAACCTTAAAACACAACAACAAAAATGGCGGCCGAGCCGGTTCTGGAGAATATTCTTGAGCGCGTCGATTATTGTCGATAAAGTAGGACGGCCGATAACACGAGGTTTGTGCGCATGCACGAAGGTTCCCCGAATGATGACAGCTGACCGACGAGTCATGCGCTCGGACGCATTTTTTCACCCATAAAACGTAACTTTTGTTTGCGCAGGAGATAAGCTGTAGGTATCTAAAGGTAAATTGTCTATGGTTTTGTTCCTAAAAATAATCAGCCAGCTATAAAATAATTTTATTTTTATTGTAGCTAGTCCACCTAGCTACTACTAAATTCCTTTTTTTAGCTCCTTCGCCAAAATGGCTGTGGTTGGTGGATTAGTATCTAGTGGATGGTTTTGGCTATTAATTTGATAAAATTTTTATATTTTAATAATTCTATATAGGGTGGTGTATTTTTAGTGCAACGTTATACAATAAGTGTTGTGGCGGTGTATCTCCAAATTCAGGTAGGTACAATTATTTTACCAATAATTATATTTATTACTTATATTTTTTAATTCATTCCGATCATGGCCGCCATTAAGTTTCCGTTTTGCACTTATTAGGGCAGTATTTTTGATAAAAATTGTATGTTAAACTTTGTTTAATAACGGGGGGATCTGACTGATCTGAAAGTAACAAACGGCTAGGAACATGACCCTTTTTAGCAATTTTTTTTATTAATAGGTATCAGAAAACCTAACAAATGCAATTTTGCATTGCAAAATTTAGAACGGGGAAGAAATATCTCAAAAACTCAGATTGTTTTTCGATTCTATCCCCTAAATTTGTATTGTATTTCTGAAAAAATTAATTTCTCGCCTAACAAAATTTAAAGACTCACCTAAGTCAACGATTTTTTGTAGGTACCTAAGTAGAGTAATGTGATAAACATGAGCTACTTATTAAGTAATAAATATAATTATTGGTAAAATAATTGTACCTATTATATAACGTTGCACTAAAAGTACACCACCCTATATGAAATTATTAAAATATAAAAAAGTTATCAAACATCCACTATAAACTATAATCCACCAACCACTAAGCAAACTAACAACACTGCAAATGGCAATAAAATGAACCAAAACGATTTCACCATGTTTTAAAAAAGCAACTGTTTAGTTCCTAAAAGGTATATTTTAGATAGGTATAAAAGATTGGTTAGTTTTTATTTTTATTTTTGTGGTAATAAGATAACCTTATAGGAATTAAAAAAATACTTTTTAAAAACACTTTATTGGATACATAGTGTTATGGTTATATGATATTCTGTTACCATAAAAAAGCATTGAGCACACGTAACAATGTTGTTGTCAAAAAAACGTCCTTGATTGCGACTAAACGAAATATTTTAGGGATAAATGGATTTTTTCTTGTGGTAATACACATATATTCAAAAAAATACTTGTATTGAGTGATTTTCCTCAGTGTCCCTAAAGTAATTTACTATGTAAAACATGTGTAGAATTTTAAGAAAAATTTAAAAATAACATATAGGTACTCGTAAAATATAATATAGAATATATCCCATAAAAATATAAAGCTCTAAAAAGTTTCGGGTTAACTACTTATTAGAAACTTCACTACTCTGGATATTATACTATACAGTTTTCTTACCCGTACGTAGCAAAAGTACATAGATTTCAAACAAGTATAGTTTCTTGGAACATATTTAGTCTGGTTCAGACTTTTGTCAATTCCCGAAATTTGAATCAACAATTATTATTTATTGAAAAATATTTCAACATATACAAAAAAGTTGAACATTAGACAACTTTACATTTATAACATCTTAATATATATATTTAAAAATAAAAACCTTATACAATTTAAAAACCATAATCATAATACACGTCATAAAAATGAAATAACCATAAAACCTAAAATAAATAAGTCCATATGACAAAAAAATTTTAAATATTTATGTTTTTATTTAAACGATTATTTACCAACAAAAATTAAAAAATTGATTTCATTAAAAAAATTTAAAGTCGAAATAAAAACATGGATATTAAAAACAGACAATTTGAAAATATTTTTAGAAATATTTTAATTAATTAATAAATATTGTTCTGAATAATTTATATGAGTAATATTTTTTACTTAAAAATTATAAATTAATAATTTTATTATAGGTAATATATTTCTTCAAAAAGCTGCGTTTATACTATAAATTAACATTTTTACTTTAAAAAAATTGATTTTTAATGCATATTTATGATTTATGATTTTACATACTAAAACAAAAAATAAGATTTGCCCCTAACAAGCTCAGCTTCAGGGGATTGAAGGATAAGTTTATCGAAGACAACATAAACATATTTATTATATTATTAAATTTTTAAATAAACTTATATTATTATTATTACATATACGTGCTTGTCAATATTTTTTAAATTCTACATTATTCTCGATTACAACCTAAAACTCCTGGCAAAGTTAACAAAAAATATTATATGCTACTCATTTTAAAACAGGGTTCTAAAACTTAATCTTTTTCTTTTTATTATGTAAAACTTTATATCTAAAATCCCTCTTGACGAGTAAACCCTGTTTTCTCATTCTACTTCTACCAGGATCAAAATTGGAGCCAAAGCGCTTTGCCTGGAAATGTCTCATTTTGTTCCAGACAGGAATACTTGCATCCAAGTTTTATATCTTGACATATCTCAGCTCAAGCTACTTGCTACTTTTTTAGGTTTTAACTTTTTGTGTTCTGCTCTTGTATGTCGACGATAAGAGGCATCGAGAATAAAAGGGTATTTGCGAATTTCCCCAGTTAATAGCTATTTCAGCTGGGGGGTTAAATTTAATTTACGAACGAACAATACCCTTTGTTTTAATAATTTTTAACTAAGTAACTCTTGATTGGCAGGTAATATAGTTGGGACAAGCGGCTAAAACAGCATTAAATGCTTGTCGACGTTTCATTTAGTTATTGTAAAGCATCATCAGGACTAAAATTACAAATAAATATGTAATAAATATATACGAGTATGTAATCGAAAATTTAACGGAAATAATGCTTTAAAACAAATAAAGCCGGATATAGACAAGCATTAAATAACGTTCTTAATAGCTTCGTTCGTATAAACAATTGTCAACCAATTTTCAATTGTTCTCTGTGCATGCGTGGTTTTTAACTGGTTGGAAATTTTTTGCTTTGCGTTTGAGATACAATTTGGCTTCTGCGAACACCGAATTTTCTATCAGCGGTTTGGGATTTGGGGTTTGTCATGTGCGAATGCTTTTAAAACACTTTCGCATGAGTATTTACTTTTCTGATGGTTTCTGACTGCGAACGAAGCTAATAATTGTCTCTATCTCACCAGCTAATATTTTTGTAGACACTAAAATATTCCCATATTGAAGAGTACATTGTAATGGCTGGCGTTGTTCGCATCGCTTCCTTAAGATCTTAAGACAAAGAACCGGTAGTTGCTTAGGTACCGGGAAATATTAAATTCATGGATAATCTTAAAATATTTCTTTTTAAAAATTGGTGGACAAATAACTATCAGTTCTGAAATATTTTTGCGTTGTGATGCTTGCTCGACTACAATGTCGACTTTATTTTAGATTAACAAAGACCTTCCTTATTAAGCATAAGAGCTATCATAATATTATTCGTATCATTTTTATCCAAAAGTTTGTATTTTTACTTTTAATTTAATATCTATTAATAATAACCACAATCACAACCCAATCTTATTATATCATTATTTGTTACGTTAGAATGATTACCTAATCAAGATATAAATTATTAGCTACCTATATACCTAGTTTTTAAAATTCGTGATCTAGTAGAAATAATACCGAGTATTTTTTTTAACGGAAACTGCTTTGTCTCTAGAATTAACTCACAGTTCACGACAAAAAATACAAAAAGTCCGATACTAATGAACTAGCAAAGGTAGTTTAGTTATATTTATCCACATATAGGCATAATAATTTTCTAAACTAAGAACACAAAGACATACATACTTATGGTTCTTTTAAATTATTTTTTAACGACAAATGAGAAGAAAAATAATATACCTATTTAGTACTATGCTTGTAACTATTCCGCTAAAGCTAGTAAATCATTCACCATTTCATTTTTGATAGATATTTCGTTTCTTTTTATAGTTGCTGCTCATTGCAGAATACCCGTCCTTGGATAGCAATAGGGAACTTGCATAACGTCACACGGCAAACGTTAATTATTTGTAAAAAATTAAGGAGTGATATTTAAGACATTATATTTTGTATATCGTCGGCGACACAATAAAACCTCGTAACTCCATTTTGTTGAAGTTTACAAAACGACTGTTAGCATTTCATAAGTAAACCCTCTTAACTTCATGACAAATGTAAAATAAGTATATTAAGTTTGTCGACAGAAATCCTCGTAACTCCATCAATAAAGTGAAACAGGTAAATACACACTAGAATCGAAACATATCAGTTAAAAAATATTTGAAAATATATAAAATAACTTACCTAAGATAAATTAAGATGATTATACTTATAATATCAAATAAAAACAGTAAAAATTCAACTAACAAGCACGCGTCGATGTGTCTTTGACGTTTAGATCATGGCGCCAATGACGGAGATACGAGGTTTTTCGTGTCAATTCTGAATGCATCGGAGTTACGAGGTTTTATTTAGCTGGAATACTTATTTATACTTATTTTTTGGAGTTACAAGACTTTTTAGATGTGTAGATTTAGAGTTCCACTAACAGATGGCACAAAAAAGTCATTTTTGATATTTTTGGAGTTACAAGGTTTTATTGTGTCGCCGACGATATGTTGTTGTTTTATTATTTTTATGCAACAAAAAAAATTTGTGCAAGTTCCCTATTGTCTACAGTTTTGCGTTTAACAAACTATGATAAATTAATAAATTAAAAATTTTCCATATTTTTTTCTGGTTTTCTAACTTTGTAATCAGATATCCAAGGCTTCCCTCGCGCAATTTAGTTGGTGTCAATTCTCTATGGAGCGAGTAAAGCCGTGAGTACCATGTAAGTACCATCCGATACTAACTGTTATACTCATGCATTAAAATCCATTTTTTCCAGGATAAGGCTTTTTTAATTTTCATCAGTGGCGTTCCCTGTTAACATGACCTGCAATATTTTTAATCAGGAAAATGATACGACAATGGTTTTTTTAAAATAAACATTATTTTTATAATTGCCCGTTATCTTCTCATAAAAATGATCTCTTGCCTTTTTTTCGCCCAGTAGAGGGTTTTCGATTTAAAACATAAAATAAAATAAAAATAACGCATAACTACATGTTTTTATTTTTTTAAACTATTTTAAACAAAAAATACCAAAATTAAATTAACTGTTAAAAATGTCCACCTTCTGCAAGTATGCAAGCTTCAGCCCTCCTTCTTATTGACTCGCGTACTCTTTGGAAAATTTGTAGAGTATTCCTATTCACAGGAAGGGTCTTAAGATGTCTCTAAAAAAAAACGCGTATATCTGGCGAAGAAGTTTCAAAATAGATTACGTTTATGAAACAACGAAATGTATTTTTAGCATATTAGATGTTTCTTATTATACAAGATAATTCTACTCTTTAACGGCCGAATTCGCCTAGAGACAAGCAAATGATATATAAATCCTAAAAAAATTTTTTCTTTAATTTTAAAAATCGAAACTGGTCCGCTGGACGAAAAAAAGTCAAGTACCTAACCATTTTTATTAGAAAATAAAGGGCAATTATAAAAATAATATTTATTTTAAAAAAATCGTTTGTTTGATTAAACATATTGCAGTCCCTGTTAACAGGTGAATACAGATAAAAATTTTCAAAATCCGTATTCTGGAAAAAATTTATTTTTTTAATAATTTGCAACACAATTTTGCTTAAAATCATCCAAGTTCTATCGCTCTTTAGGATCAACATTTAATTATGAAACACAATGTATAAAAAGCATACTTTTATATTGTTTATTTTCATTTTAATATATTAAAGGTTTGATTTTTTTTATTTCCAGTAAATCGCTATTGTCCTATACAATTAGAAGACTTGCCAATACCCATATAGGTAATATATAGTGAATACACCATACAAGCAAATGCTATAACTATAACAGGTATTCTTTATTAACCATTCGAAGCAATTAATTAATTAACTAGTAAATAATTAAATAAAAACTTTGGTGTTGTGTATTATAAGCAATTTTCGGCAGTTGCCTCATTTTTGTCTATTTATTCAGTTTGACATAGATTGATGTATTTTTAATAAGTTTAATTAGGCATTCTGAAAGAACTTGTTAAGGTTCTGGAGGTAAACTAATTTCTGGTAATCTCTCCTTATACAAGCATGCTTAGAGGTGCTTCTAGAAATACTTTTTTTACATTTGAAATTAATTTATTTACTAGAAGTATGTATTACAAATCCATATAAACACGTTTGGTTAAGCAGTTAATAATAACGCAATATTAAGTGACAATAAACAACCCTTAACAATATACCTGCAAACCCCGGAAACCCCAATAAATACCTTGTGTATAACCAAAATGTAAATATAATTATATATAATCATCAGATTGGAAAAACCCACAAATAAGTACCGAACTGGACATTAAACCTTTAACGTTTTAAATTTTTTGCCGAGAGCCTAAAAATATTCTCGTAAAATAATAATTTATGAAAAATGTGCATTTTATTTTAAAATTGACAAAATATGCATATATATGCATTTGGCATATACTCCGCCCTTAATAGATTAGTATAGTAGTTTATTGTACTTCGCCGCTTTTTCTTAATAGAAAATGTAGAAATATAATTTAAGCTATCAAAATTTATTTTTGACAATCGATGTCGAATTTGGATGCGTCCACAATTTAAACAAACTTGCTTCATTCCAGAACATGAGTTAAAATCGCAAAAGTTTTTACTAGTTTTATAAAAAAATGTTATTAAAATTGTGGTTTGGTTTTCAGAAATAAATGGAATTGAAACAATAAATAGTTTCATAGTTGTGTTGTGACAAAGTCAAAATATATTATGAAAAGTAGGAGAACAATATTCAAATAAATTAAAAGTAAAAAAAAAATCCTTTTTAATATTTGTAACAAACTTTTACTACTTACATGAGATTAGTTTTTGTTTACCGTATTCGACATAATTTTAAAATGTTGGGCAGAGTGAAAACAAGATGGTTGTTACAATTAAAATAATTTTATCTTTTCCGCTGATAATCGAACCCAGAAACGATTGCTTGCAGGAAGAATGCACTAATCAATTCCGCCATAATGGCTTTAAATTTGTTATACACAGTTTGAAATTATCGATGTCGTAGGCTAATTACAAATTCAGTCGTTTTATAAAACGCCTAGTCGTTTTATAAAACGCCTAGTCGTTTCATAAATGACTAGGCATATTGTAAAATGAAGAATATATACTGAATTTTTACAATTCGACTAAACTTTTTAGGCGTTTCATAAAACGCCGAATTGCTCTCAGGCTCATTATAAACGGTTCTTCAATCTCGTTTGTTTTAGGATATGACTGATTATAACTAGTCGTTTTGTAAAAGACTGGATAGTACTTAGGCATTTTATAAAACACCGATTTATATTGTTGCTTGATCGTATAATATTTAAAACAAATAAATAAGAAGTTGGACACTTTATTTTTGTTATAACATCATAAAATAACTTAATGGGTAACTCTTACAACACAACGACATGTTCCGACATTCCCTAGGTAACTTTGGGTATATATTTACATAATGTAATTCAACATAATTTAAAAGTAATATTATTTTACTTATTTGAACACGGTCCGCTTGCACTCTTTGCTCTTTGTTGGTTACCGTTAGGAAAGGCTATTTAGCTGCAGGATGATTGCGAAGATTTGAACCATCTCTTATTCATCGTTGTGCGGTTCTAACGGAACCCGGAAAATCAGTTACATTGTGAGCTAAAACAGCCGTTTTAAAAGAATTTTTCCTTAGATATTGAATTAGAGTATTGTCATGTTCTTCTGTCGATGCCCTTTTAAGGCCTGTTCCTTCTATTCTTTCCAGCGAATGTGTTTCCATCCATTTTATTTTGATATCATGAACTGTACTTTTTGGCGTTTGAAATCTTTAAGCCACCCGTCTCTCTGACGTCTCTGACCATCCTTCTTTTAGCAGTGTCACAATTTTGGTCTTTTCCGCAGCATTTAAATAACGGTTATATTTGTAAATTTACTTCACTAGCCGTAAATAAATTTCAGTTGACAATGTTTTTCAATGTCATTAAAGCAGGTAATTTTTAGTATTCGAGATGTATAAAGGTCGGCTTACAATAGAAAAAACTGCTGCCCGGATTTTTGTGACGGTAACTGTACATGTACAACACGTGTGTTCTAAAATGATGTCTAATGACACTTTTGTATCTTAATATGCAAGTATGCCTTATCGATATAGAGCGACATCTGCAGGGATCCGTTGTGGAACGTCTGAAATTCAGTTGTCTCCAAGCCGATAAACATCTTTCAGTTACATTTTTTTAATACAAACAATTTGAAAATTTCCACTAATTGGAATTATACATGCATGGTCGTTCAGGCATCATATTTTATACAGAAAATGGTGGCCACGATAATATTATATCTATTTATGCTAATTATTTAAAAATAATTAGATTAACATTTTGAGAACACAGTTATGCTTTAATTAATTATACCAGTTCTATACCGTAGCCTATTATTGGTAAATTTGGAAGAACTAACACGATTCTTTGGAAATATGTAGAAACATTAACGAATGAGGAATTTTAAATACAAGTCGGTTTTAGTAGAGATCTAATCAAGGAATTTAAATTCACAGAGATTCCTTTGACATAGTTTTCGGTTATTCTTACGACTTAAAAATTGGGTTTTCTGAAATATTTACCACGAAAAGGGTTATTACGAACGGTTGCAATAAACAGCATTAAAAAGTTTATGATGATATGCAACATTTCATTAACTATTTAAAGGTCGGAGACAATGATGTTTCTTGAATTACAGACAAGTGTTGGACTTGCCTTGTCTTTATTTGTTTTCAATCACAATGTGCCTCAAGTCGTCTTCAGGTGAATACTAAACCAATATGCTAACTACAGCTCTATTTATAATAGCAAGGTGTACTGGAGCATAACTGAGATGGTCGGTATCATTGTAAGTTTACATCTATTTAACATAGGTTTCTAAATGTTTCTTATATCTATTGATGGCTTACCAAAACAACCTAGGTTCTCTTGTATAGCATCAACTCCTTGAACTTCCTTTTCCTTCAGGGTGGTTCTTTATGTAGGATTTCAGTATCTGACCACATGATATGATGACCATATGTCCAGGCATATTCAGCTACACCTCAGTTTTTTGTTTCCGTCCTCATTAATTCTTGTTTTGAGTGGTCTTAGTTGCTCACCAATGTATTTTTTGGCTTGTTGATTTAGTCTTCATCAGTTAGCTTCTTAAGAGTATCTATCGAGTTGAAAAATATATTGATGTATCGTTATCCTAGTCTTCTTATTCGCTCAGGTACTTTTTTGACATACGGGATGTTAAGTGTTGGTTGTGTCTCTTTTGTATACCTACCCCTGAAATTGTAATCTTTGGTTATTTCATTTTCCATTTGAAATCAAATATCTTCATTCTCAGGACCAACTTCTAATAGAGTTCCAATTTGATTTTGTAAAAGTTTCAAAAAAAATATATTTATTAAGTTCTTATTTATACAAATCTGGGTTTATTGTCTGTACCTACTACTTAAACTTTTCTGCTAACACCAAGGATACAGCGTTTTGAGAAATTTCTTCTATATCTGATGGAAGATCCGTTTCATTCACTTTTAGTAGTATTTCTTTAAATTCTAATTCGGCACGTCGCGTTGTGGAAGGGCTTGTTAAAACATTTGTCTTCGTCGGCATAGCAACCACAACTGTATGCTACTTTTATATTAAGTGTCATTTTTGGTGTATTGGGTCAGTGCGTAATATGAAAGCCATTTTGAATACATAAAAAATCTGGGTCTTAGATAAAATGTTGTATATTACACGTACGGTAAGGTTCATTTTAGCACTCGTGTGGTTACCACGACTCGGTCTACAACCTCGTCGTGGCAATATTCCCTACTTGTTACTGAAATGTATCTCATACCATACCAGTAATACCGTGCGAGCAAAAATTATTTGCATCAAAGATGGCCTTGCATCTAAGGACGTAATGCCTAGTCGTAGAGCTTAATACCTGTTGGGTGTCAGTAACTACTTGAATTAACAATCAATTAGTTATTCCGTCATCTTTGATAGTCGTTACAAGTAATTTGATTCATCGCTCATTTTTCCAATTTCTTGAACAATAATTCACACAATGGGCTTTACGGAACCGCACAAAACATTCATGCTTGAAGCGTATTTTCGAGACGGGGTTAGAGTAAATAGTGAGTGGCAATACAATCCGGGTTTGTGCATGGACGTTTTTCACGAATATTTTCCTAAAGTTGCTTTTATTGCTGGGGATTTTTATCATTGCCTGAAAAGAACCGTGGCTGTATTTAGGGAAACAGGTTCTATACAACACAAAAAAGGAGCAGGAAGACCATCTGTAAGAACAGAAGAATTTGTTGCAAACGTTCGTGAAATAATGCAAAATACGCCAACAAATTGTATTAGACGCCTGTCCCAAGAAGTGGGAAGATCTTATGGAACACGCAGGACTATTCTTAAGAAGCAGCTAAATTTATTTCCTTATAAAGTGCAAGTATTCCAAGAATTATAAGCCGCAGATTTTGAAAGACGCAGGAATTACTCTCAATGGTTTATTATGTGTAACTTATATAATATTAATTGTTGTGTAGATTGGTTTGCACCACAATTTTAAACAATAGTTAACTACCTAACTACGTTGACTACTGTAACATGAACGGCATTAGCCGTAATGATTTTCTAACAAAGTTACCCCAGTAGCTTAATCCTTAAATTGCTAACTGGCTAATGATTATTAGGACAAACCAATAATTCTGGCAATTATTGATCTCACATTCAAAGTTGTCTCGTTAGGTAATTACTGTTTAAAATCCTTGTGCTAGCCGACACAAGAGAAATGAAAAAATTAATTCAATATCGTCATAATTGAAAAAAAAAATCTTTACAAAACTAATTAAAAAAGTCAATAATTTATCCATTTGTTCTGCTCAATCGACTCGAAAATTCTTGCTGAAATTTTAATTATTCTAATAAAATATCTCAATTTGAATTAAAAAGATGAAACATTAAAAGCCACCCATGATGAATTTAAAATGAAAATATATTTTAAATGAGAGAGGCTTAAGATGTAACACCAAAAATCTAATGGAGAAATTTAAATAAAAGGCGACATATTTTTGCGTTTTATTTTCGAATAGAAGTTCTGAATACTAATGTTTCTGAAATAAATTTTTAATTAAATTTGTAAAATGCAAATTCTAAAAGGGACGGATTAGCGTTAATAATTTAATTGTATTAGTAGAGTAACAAAGTAACAACCATTTTGGAAGCCCGTTCGCGTTGGTTTAGCTGCGGGCCCATAGTCTCAGAGGGCGCTTTTGTGAGGTCTAAATATTTAATATTTTAAAGTCTTTATGACGGGCTCTTGTTAATTGAGCCGACAACTTTGATTGTGCAATCAATGAGGTTGAAAGCAATGATTTGCTCACAGTCAAAGTGGTCTTGTTAGTACATTGGGAATTAAGCCAACTTTGAGAAAATCATTTCTGCAAATGTCATTGATTTATATAATAATTATAATAAGCGTATTTTATGATAAATAAAGAAAACAATTACGAATACTAATAGTAATAGGTATATAGACAAGTCAAAGCAGGGCGCGCAGTCTAGACACAAAGGCCACTGTACCGAACCCTGCACTGCTTGATATTTTAATAATAAAAATAATATAAAGAAATATGAATGTTCAGATATTATATAAATATCGTAGAAAGGACACATACTTAACATTCTAGAAAAAAGAAAAATATGCTTCGTTCTAACCTAATGGAGAAGACATGACATGATTTGATGAATGACCAGCAAAGTATTGATAGTAATCACAATTTACCAAAAATAGTTATTAAGGAAGTCAACTGAAAAACCGTACCTATATCAAGGGAATATATATTTTTACGAAATACAAACCTACGTTTTAAAGATTATTTATATATTAGAGTTTTAAAAAAGGAATTCCCCAAATGTAAAGTTCTAGGCTTGTTCATTGGTAGCCACTATTTTTATATAAGTATGCGAAACATGATGATCAAATTTTCAAATATATCATCTGCATATGACTAAACCTTACAGTGCTTTAAAGATTTTAAAATATCTAATTTACTATAGATAATAAACAGAAGAGGACCAAGAATAGATCCTTATAGTTTGTTTTTATTGACAATTTTTTGGCACCGGTCGTTGAAGTATGATCTAATAAGATTTAAGGATGATTTTTCGAAATCATAATATTTTAATTTTGCCAGCAAAAATGAATGCTGAAGGGTGTTAAGGGCTTTTGAAAAATCTAGAGGAACTAATGTACTATTTAATTTCTTATATGCTATTTTTTAAATAATTATTATTGAAAATATTTCTACAACTTGACATAAAAACTATTTTCTTTAAATATACCAATATTAAACACTAATATATAATTTGCAATTGGCAAAAATAGGGGGAGGGATTAGTTTAGGATTTTTTTTTGAGGGAAGTGTTTGGTGAAGGTTTTGGTGGAGGTGCTGGAGGATGGTTTGGTGGAGGGTCTGGTAGAGGGTTTGGTGGAGAGTTTGGTGGAGGATTTGGTTAAGGATTTGGTGGTGGGTTTGCTGGAGGGTTGGTTGGCGATGAAGGGTTTGTCATAGCTAGATATGAAACTTTTCCTCTTGCACACCTTTAATGGAAAGGCATTTTTTGAAATTAGCTTGAAAGTTAAAATTAAAAATAAGTTACCGCTATTAAAGTATGCAGAAAATGAATACTTCAAGGTTTAAACACTTCTATGCTTTTTAAGAAAGTGCTAATCGGGATAAAAGGTTCCGGAAAAATTGAATAATCTATTTTGGTATGTAGTTTGCTCTTATGGCTAAAGTACTATACAGGGTTACAAATTTGGATAATGGGATTTTCGGGAAGCTCCCTTTAAATGAAATAACAGCGACCATATGAGGTTTCCGATTATACCGGAAGTTGTACTAAAACTTGATTATTTTAAATGGAGCATCCTGTATGATATATTTTTTTGGGTTCCATTCTTCATTTCCAATAACTTTTATTAAAAGGCTTTGTATCCTACTCTATCCGCCTCGAAGGTAAAAGAAAGGAAACTCAAAATTCCTGTTGTGGTTGTGGAATTAGATATTATTGTTCTTGATAATGAGTTGTCGGAAAATTCAATTTTAGATACATGCAGAGAAGTGGAAAAGTAGGTACTAATTTTTGAGCACAAAAATAATTAATTTAGCAGCTGGAATTCCGAATATCACTCTTTTATCTGTGAAAAAATATTCAATTCTATCCACATCCTGTCAAAATTTAAGTAAAACAATTTTTTCCCAGAAACGGATAAAGTAAGATACAAATACTTTTTATAAAAGTTTGAAAATAAAGAAATAAACACAAAAAAATATATTATTCATACATATATTATCCATTTAAAATAAGCAAATTTGTGAGTCACCCATTGTCGCTGTTAAGTAATTTGAAGAGAGCGTCTTCTAATACCCCATTATCCAAAGTTGTGGGTTTCAAATCGAATTACTTTCCGAAATATTCTAATGGACGTTCAGCATAAGACAGTATTTTGTTTGTCATTACTTGCCTCCGACGAGTACCTACCTAGTACCTACTGTATTCTATACTTTTATCCATGTATTCCAGAAGACCTCAATTGCATGTTAGATTTTATAATTAAAACTTAGAAAGCTTTATTTGATTTCGGATTCATCACTTGTATTTCAGTTTTTAGACTTATCAAATTCTTCATAAAGCATCATTAAATTTTGTATATCAGATAATTTGTCAATTGTTTTTCGAAAAGTGTCATATTATTCATTTAAAAATTTATCAAATGTATTTTAGAACTCTTAAAATGTCGCTTGTCCAGATAAATTTCCACAGCAACGCCCTAAGAAATGTATCTAAAATATATTATAGACGTACCGTGGACTTATAATACATTTGATTCTCTCTGATCCACCTATAATTTACATTGCATAAAATACTAACTATTTTTTTCTGATGGAGTAAAATTGACAATTCTGGAACACCAACTATACATTTTGAAATTAAATTGACGGTTTTCGAAAGAAGTGGAATAGAAGTAGGTATAGTTGATTATGATAATAGATAAGACAATTTAAATTTCCACGATTATGAATACTTACTAATACTTAAACTATGAAAGTAATGTGTGTAACACGATGACTAGGTGTAAAGACCAAAATCGGGGAGATTTGAAGGTAGTTATTTTATTTTGAAGTACGCACATACTTTGTTATCAGTGTTAGTCAAAAATCTATTTTCCTAATTGTTTAATGATGCTAAAACCCAATCGCTGTATAAGACTATTTCATTAGTCCGATTCTGTACCCGATCACTATACTTACAAAAATGGTCGAAAATGCTTGTTAATTGCAATTCAAAGTTATTTAAGGCGACTGAAGCTATAAATTAATTATGTCGTGACAGCCATGACAGTTTCGGAGCGCAAGGTCGACCAATGGCTTTCGTGAACTTTCGGGTTTTCCATCTGGGTGGTCGTCGGTTTGTCGACTACGCACCAGCAAATATGGTTTGATGGGTAGTTTACCATGTTGCCATTTTAAGTTACTAATAAAAATTTGTATCTATACAAGCAGAAATATGGCTAATGATGGCATATAATTGCTAGGATCGTATACATCTATAATACATATACGAAATTTTTTTTTGGTTTATATAAGAGCTATTTTATAGGCTGTTCCTAAACTCCGCCGGACTAATTGACCAGTCATATTTACTATACATAAACTCCGCCGGCAACTTCAAGAATCTCATACATAAACTCCGCCGCATCATAATTATGCGTAATATAGTAAATAAAACCATAAAACTTCATTTCAATTTTTTATTAAACCCTGTCTAAAACTGTACACTTAATATTAAACTATCTTAATATCCTAAAGCTTATAATTCAAACATTATTTCTTTAAATAATATAAAACTAATTTCACAAACTCAAATGTCGTTATCGTTTTGGATTTGTACAAGGTTATTTTGTCTTTAAAAAATAATTTCTTCCTTAAATATAATTTATTTTTTATTTCGTGGGGTATTTTAACACTATTCATTTTTACGTATGTATCTATCTGAATATTTTTTAAAACATCAATAAAAAGAAAAATGTTTGGATGGGCATTATAAAAATATGAGTTGAATTTACTATGAAAGGACTCACAAGCATTTGTAGTGCGTTCAGTTTCTGTAGCACTTGCCCAGATAGATGGAGGAAATAAACTATACTCATCAATATAATTGTCCGTCAAATAGTCAGCAAACTTAATTAGTTTTTGGTTAGTAGGAATCACAGACATAAAAATAAACACAAAACAGTCACTAACATCACTTGGTTCGAGCATTGTTAAACCAAAGGTCCACCGTAGCCATTCACCAACTTTAGATGATTTATTTTTATAGTCATTCACTAATCCCAACTTTTGAATTCTTCTCCAGAAACTTTGGCACAAATGGAATCGGCATCCTGTAATCCGGACATTTGGAAAAACGTTCCTTGCTGCATCATGGATGGCGTTTTCAAAGTCGGCAAAGATTTCCTTGGGTTGGAAAATTAAATTATGACACCTTGCGGCAATTGCTTTGAATGCTTGCATATACGTTGTCAACTTTTTATCAAGCAATAAACAAAACACCAATGGAATATAGTGAGAGTTTTGTAAGCCGTGTATAGTGAAAAACTGAAGAAACAGTTTTGGGCAGTAATCAAAAGTTCCATCAACGAAGATTTTTTCTGAGTTACTTAAAAACTGGAGATTAGTTGCACATGAGAATATCACAATCTTGTTAACTTCGTTATTCTCCATTAAAAATGGTTCGTTTTTTATCGTTGTTATATTAGCATTTTTCAAATATTCTTGGATTTTTTCAACAGATTTTGGCAGAGCAGGGAAGACAGATTTTCGAGCATTATACATATTATTTCTTATGTATGTAAAATCTCTTGTTGTCAATTCATCAACGACGTTATTTCCCTTCTAATTAGTTTGAGTGGCCTCTCGCTTATGTTTTCCACAGCTTTTCTTTTAATGCTGTTGAATATATGTTGCCTACTTAGATGTTTAGGCGGTGGGTGGTTATAAGACCCATCCTTTTTGAATATGGTTGTAAGTTCATTGTCAACATAAATTTTAGAATTGCACTTTTTTTGGACGCATTTCCATTTTACTTTAAACGAAGTCTCTTCGGCTCTATGAAACTTGAATTCATCTTCTACTATTAACTTATTTCCACGTTGACCGGTGATCACTTCCATTATTTTCACTTTTTCAAAAATATACCTTCCTACTCCACTAAAACGAATAAACTAATAATTCTCTGTCAATGTGACGAACTTTATGAATTAGGCTATTTTACCTGTTTGGGAATATAACTACCTAATACTAATATAAATAAATATATAAAATCTAATTATTTTACCTACATCAAGAAACTTGATCGATTTGTACAATTACCTGGAACAACCCCTAATTACCACTACGGCGGAGTTTATGGGTACTCCATATAGGCCAATTTTTGAAATATACCTGTGGCTGTCTTAATCCGGCGGAGTTCGTGAGCAGCCATTTTATATTCTTTTAAAGATTTAACCTTAATTAAGGGTGGTATTACGAAAATGTTTTTAATTTTATTTTTGCATTACTATGTTTGTATGTTACAAGTATGGTATTTTACAGGGAAGGGGAAAATCCCTATTTTGCCTCATTTAAAATTTTGTTTAATAATAGGAACATTTATTTTTCGTATACATTATTGGTTTTTCTTGTATTTTCTTCGTTCCGAAATTTAAAAGGAAATAAATTTATGTTATAATATAAGGTTAAATTTATGAGAATATTTTCACAATTTTGTTACAAGTAAATAATAAAATTAATATTTAATACGATATCTTGGTAGGTATGTACCTACATAGCAAATCTATTCTAAAGCAAAAAACAATAATTAAAATATCTACATTGATAAATCGCTCTAGTCAACATCAATTTAAAATGCCTTTCATAATATTATTATAAATATAACATCCTGAATTTATTTTAGACACACTAACAGCTTGTCAATTGAGCGGACTAATTGTGTAAAATTACTTAGGAGTAATAATAGATAACCACATGCATGAAATGGGATTATCTTTGAATATACGTTTCCCCACCGATTAGCTTTTTCAGTATGCGAATATGTTAAGTATAAGAAATCCTTATTATATAGGGCATTTCTATTACTACTGATAAAAAATAATACACTTATTAACATTATCAACCCAATTTATCAAACACGTTTTCAAGTAGATGACAACATTGTATTACCCAGGATGCAAAAAGCAATAGTCTAACGAGCTTATATCTATATTGGTAAAAATTGTATAATGCAGTTCCTCGAGTTCTAAAAAATAAACCAAAAAAATAATTATGAAATGGCTTATTGCAGAGGTTTCTTTACTGGTATAAAAAAATTAATGAATGTAGGTTTCTTGTGTATAATTGAAACTTTGATGTCTTGATTTTTTTGATTTTTTATGCATTAGGTAATTGCCTGCAGTGTTTCTTTCTCTCTCACTCTTTCTTTCTCTCCGTGATATTTTTGTTAATTTCATTTTTGTTAAAGTCCTTTTTTTTCTATTGATTTGGAGGGTTAAAAACGAATGCTGTTCATTTATTTAATTTGATTTTATGTTTTATTTTTTTTTCTTGGGGTGAAGTATAAAAATATTCTGTGGTAGGGTATCTTCGACGACAAACTGCAATACAAAACAGACATTTAAACTTTTCAGAAAAGCTTGTAGCTTTATGGACTTGAATAATCTCTGTTTTCCTTCCTTCTTTTTTTTGCTTAATTCATCGTGGGTGCAAGAAAATCCTAAATACTAAAAGCTTACACAGTAAAAAATTGAATTGAGTTAACGAAAATATTCCCTTGAGTTAACATAACCGGGTGTGAATTGTTGAGTAAATAGTTTATACATACCCAAAATTGTGCACACTAAACTAAATATTTAGTTTACAAACTTATTTGTTATAATAATTTACTCATAATCAAGTATATTTTTTTATTTCACACACTTTTGGGCCAATAATTTCATAATAACACAGTTTTGAGTAAAAATAACTCAACATTGTGTGAAAAATTCGGCTCAGCGAGGGTACAGTCGGCTCGCCCTGCTTCTTCTCGCATTCTATAAGGCAAATCCGGTCGCGTCGATGTGTGTTTGTAACTTATTTTTACCAAGACTGTGTAATAGAAATAAAATAAGACAATGTCCCAGGCAAAAGTGCTATACAAAGTGGAATATGTACAGGAAAAAATATTTTATTTTTTTAAGGTTTGATCTTGACATCCATTTACCAATTTTTGGTGAAATAGTTGAGCTGTTATTGATATCTGAAGAAGTTTATTTTGTTTGTAAAATATTCCATACAGTTGTTTTTGATCCAAAACTTGGTTGAGTTACCAGTTGGAGGAAAATGCTCATTAGGTTTAGTTGTATGTTTTATAAAGAACCAAACGAAGTTCAAAAGTCATATCACATAACCCAGTTCTATATAGTTCCTAGGCATACTTTCTGTTAAAGTAGCTGTTCCATGTCGTGTAATATATTTTGTTCCAATTTATTTTCAGAATTTTATTTACTATTTTATTTGAATCCCAAATAGATACTAGCAACTTTTAAAAGTTTTATTATGTTTTAGTCCTTACTTATATAGGACTACCACCAATTCAAAAGCGTATTTTTTAGATACTACTTAAAACTTTTTTAAGACAAAAAAACTATTTAGGTACCTTTTTTCCAATATTCAAATAAACTAGAAATTTTTATAGACATTTACGGTATCACATTCTAATGTACTCTTAAATGATTAAAGTAATACTAAAAATTAAGTATTAAAATATTAAATATTGATTATTTTAAACAAAAAAATGTGTATCTAGGAGAACATAACTAAACTTTATGTCAATTAAAAAAATCACACAAATATGTGTATAAAATTACAAAATTTTGATTTAATTTAACTCGATTATGAACTGAATTTAACAAACATTTATCACTATTTTGAGTTAATATTTACACATTATTTCTTTAGTTTCAACCTCTTTTAAAATTTAAATAAACTCAAAAAAAAAGTGTTAACTTTTTACACATTCTGGTGTGGACCTGTTTTAACAACAAAATGTGTTGATTTTGAGTTAAATTTAACTCATTATTTTTTACTGTGTAATATATTTATTGTATTGGATTACATAACATATTATATTGTTACTTGTTTTAAAAAGAAATAAATATATTTTTTGATTGATTGACTCTAACCAAGTTGTGCAGTTGGAGAGAGGGAGGCCTTTCAGAGGGAGATAAAAAGAAATTTTCTTTATTTTGCAGTTATTTTTTCAAAAATGTTGAGTTTGTTCGCACATATTTTGCTTGTCTTGATATTGATCGATTGGAGCAATTTATGAATATTTTGCAAACATTTTTTTCCTGCGTATACCTAAAAGTTTCTTTAAATTCGTCCTCTCCGCCCTGTTCCATGGTGAACTCATAACATTCTAGCATGGCCGAATGTTAAACACTCAATGAGAAACTAAAACTATTTCACTGATATGCATGAAAAATAAAATCTTTTTTCTAATTGCAAGATTTTTTTTTAAATTTAACGAACATCAGCTTTTTCTGAGGAGTGTTTAGTTGTTTGCCATTGCTAGAATCATATTTGTATGCTTTTTTGTTTTATGTTTAATATTATAGGAAATAAAAAGGTTTTAGGGTCATAATTACGCCTTCTAGTATACCTGATGAGATCCATCGAAATTGGATTAAAAATGTCTAAATTATTAGATATATTGCTTAAAAAAATATTTTGTTGTAATAAAGGTTCAGCAATATTTTTTATAACCGAGATAGCATTGTACTTCATCCAAAGGACGTACATTTTATATTCATTTTACGTTCTTACGTCCAGGGACGTATTTTGGACGTACTATCCTACGTTCAACATGTACCTACGTTCAGAGAACGTACATTTTTGTTGTTATATTTTACGACCATTTTATGTTATTTTCTTATGGGACATTATATCGGATGTCCTTTGTACGTATTAAATGGAACCTATCTTGGAAGTAAAACTCATCACGGCCTAACGTCCTCGACTATCATATTTTTTTACTTCTTTTAGGTTGTAATAATTCAATATTAAAATTATCGATCTTTCTCTTAAAACATTAAAATCTATAAAGATTATGTGTAGAGGTGTTAATATTATGCGTTATTAAAGGTATCTAAAATCGACGCTAGGCGCCGTCATATAAGATGCATCTTCTCAGCTATTTACGTTCTGTTGGCTTATGAGTGCTACGTACTTTCGTTTATTTATTTCGTCGGATAATAGCCTTTGTTTACTGATGATATTATGTAATATTACAAATTTATGACATTATTCATTACTGTAAAATTTCGGTATTGGATCAGATAATTTACTGTTATAAAAACTAAAAATATACATTTTATTTTTTTTAAAGTGTAATTAACGTCTAATTTTACCTAATGTTAGCTGTGATTTTACTAAAAAACTACCCAATTTTAAAAGAAATATTCCGTATTTATTGTGATTCCCTTGTAAATTCACATGAATAATACCAATATATTTAAAGCAAAAATACAGGAAAAAATGTGTTTATCCAGTTATTTATTTACAAACAATTCACATGTATCATGTAATTCTATGGTGTCACTGTGCTGGCAACAAATAACCAATTATTATTGCTGTAGTTTTACAAGATTTATTTTAGAGTGTAGATACAATCTGTATTTATAACAAAATATTGGCAACGCTGCAAACAGCCAACAATTATCTGAATTTTTAATAAATACCGGCAACCACTTAAAATAAGCAACTTAGTTTGCAACAACTTGCATAAATGAGTACGATTAAAGTCGCCATTTTTTGTTTATTTCTTTCTTCTTAATTGGCACGAGGCGAATGCACGCTTACATGGCCTTTTATGCAAATTAAAATAACCGGTACTAAAAACCGTCTTGAAGTTATCTCAATAAGCTCAATTGGAAATTCTTTCGTCTGCATTCGGATTAAGTTGAAGTTAAATAATTATTTTCTAAAGAAATATACTCAGACTTGTTCATTTATTTCTTAGAATTATGATCAAAAATAGCTACATTTGTTATTACTATTGATTAAATTCAATGACCTTTTACACACCACACTAAAAGCGTTTAACAAACGATGAGCCTAATGAATAAAAATTAAGCAATTACTTGAAGCGATTACTTTTTAGTAAAAGCAATTGCTTGACTAGAAAATGCTATAAGTAAAAGAAATTACTAGATCTGGATATGAATAAAATTTTGAAGCAATAATTGCTGCTTTTCTTACACCTCTGTAGCAAATGCTTACGTGGCTTATCCACTTGTTCAGATTATAGATTTCATGTTCAGTTTGGTGCATAATTTGCAAAAGTGTTAACGTAAATACAACAACGTTGGTCTATTTATTTAGTACAATAGTAATCTGTTACGTTTTTGTGGAAAATAGGAAACTTATAGTTGTAATATGGCAGATTTCAGTGAAAATGAGAAAAGTGATAGTAGTGATGAAGAAATTAAAGACAAGCAATTGATATTCGTTCACAAATTGAAGGAACATAAATAAATCTCTCTGACCACAACCGTTTAGCTTCCACAACAGCTTCAGCACTTGTAGGAAATTTAATAAAAATATTGGCCTTCTCCAAAACTGCATACATCACAGAAGTGCATGTCTTACAGAGAGTAGTTTGGTTAACACCGAGATCTTCACCAGAATTTTAAAAGCCCGGATCCGACAATTTCCGCAGAAAGACTTTAATCTTATTTAAAGGCGACAGTGCACCCCCTCGCCTTTTACTAGTATCAGTCAAAAAATAATTTGCCAACCACTCAACATTTTCGCAGTCAAATCGATATAACTTTCTGAAATCATCATATTTGCAATTTTTACGTACACTGTAGATTTTTCTTTTACGGACGTTCATATATTCAGCCATAATTCAAGACACAAATTAAGAGCAATGCACGTGTATGCCGCGCAGAACTGACGTTGACTGCTACCAAGCAAATGATGCAGGGGTCGACCTACCTTAAAAAGTTGAAAGCACTTGCTACACTAGAAAAAGCAATTACTTAATTTATTCATCACATTTTAAGCAAACGATAGCAATTGATTCCTTTTTTTAAGAATTAGCATTGACTAGAAGCAATTCCTGCACTTTTAAGCAATCGCTTGACACAAAAGAAATTACTTCAGTTTTTTATTCATTGGCTTTCAAGAAATTACTTCGATTTATAAGAAAAACAATTGTTATACATTTTTATTCATTAGGCTTAATGGATTAACTGACTAGCTACTGAAACAGAAACATTTGCTTGTCTAAAAAAATGATTCAATGCATTATTCTAAAATTTTGTAGGTTTTTTGCGTCTTAAGTAAAATCATTTTAAATACAGATCGGCCGAGAATGAAAAATAGTAGTGCGACATATTCTACGTTTAATGATTCTGCGTTGCTACATTTATGAAATTTAATACTATCTAAAAAAACTGTTTAAACAATTCAGGTAGGTATATTAGAAAATGTTTTATCTACTTTTAAACTCTGAGCAATTATAATCTAGTTATTGTAAAAAGTATTAATATAAATCTTTCGAAATAATTTATTTTAGTTATTAATATGACATTAATAGCAGGCATCATAAATGGCGGCAAGAAGCTAAAGATTTAGTGCCGGTTTATTGAAAGTTGTATAAGATAATAAAAAAAATATGGTAAGTACTTATTGCTACTATGCAAATTAGGTATTAGCTTCACAGAGTCAATAAAACACCCGTATATTAAGGTTAGATTCAAAATTACAACAGGAGTAAACTACTGGTAAGGGAACGGAAAAATAAACTTATCCAGCGAATGAACACCGGTTTATTTACTGGCAGATTTTAAATTCAGAAAAACAATAATGTGAAATCGACGTCTTTTTGACGCCTTTATCATGTTTGTTTTCTTAATATAAATCACTAATCTCTATTTCTTTCCGTTAACTTTATATTTGGTAATAATACTTTTACAAAATATCAACGATTCTACTCCAATTAGAACACCTTCAATTATTTATATGTATACGTATTTATTGTTTAATATATACTTTACTATTAATCCACCATTTTGACATTAATAGTTATTTTATTAAAGCATTTGATTATCGAAAATAGATTAAAATCAAAAAAGCACAAATAGAATAATAAAAACAAATTTAATATCTTCTGAACTGACCTGAATTTTTAACATACTATTACAAAAAGAAGAGATTATAATATGTCACATTATAATCTCTTCTTTTTGACATTAAAACGTCATTTAAGCTAAAATAACACATTTTGTTTTTTGTTACTTTCCTACGCATATAGTGAAAACATTGTTTACATGTACCTTTGATAAGATTTTTAACACTGGATTAGATACGACTTTAAAACGAATTTTACATAAGAGAGGTGGTTTGTCTCTAAAATAGTAATTTCCAAAAAATATGGATGTGTTGGTTTTATAGCTTTATTCTAAAGGAATATCAACAATGATTTTTTTTTATTTGCGCAATTAATGCTTTCACACATCGACGGAATCAGTGCAACCCCATTTAAAGTAGTCAAGGACAATTTTAGATTAAAATTTAAAAAAAAATCATGACAAGTTTTTTTTATTTTGTTAATATTTCCTTAACCCAGCAAAAAATTCTGAATTCGGAAAATTCTATAGAATTTTAATAGTTTCGCGTCGATTTACGCTTTCTTCGTGACGAATAAACAAATAAATCTGGGAGTACCAACGTTCAGCGTATAGTTTAAACATGAATGAATAGTACTTAATTTTTAGTCAATAGTTAAAGGTATGTAAAAACGTTGTCCAAAGTTTTTATCATACAGGGCGTAAAAAAAATGGGCACATTAGTGTCACAGCTAGTCCGTCCCTGCAGCTGTGAGTAATTCGCAACACTTTCTGGGATAGTTATTTGAAGGGTCTTACCTCGGGTCTTACCTGGTATAGATTGGGGCTCGGAATTGTGTTCGAATACTTCGAATATTCGACTATTCTAAATTCGAATTTTTTGTTAGTTAAAGAATTCGACTATTCGACTATTCAAATATCCAACTATTCGAAATTCAAATATTTGACTATTCGAATATTCGACTATTTAAATATTTGACTATTCAAATATTCGACTATTCGAAATTCGAACATTTGACTATTCGAATATTCGACTATTCAAGTATCTATTTGACTATTTAAATATTCGACTATTCGAAATTCGAATATTTGACTATTCGACTATTTAAGTATCTATTCGACTATATTCGACTATTCGAAGTATTCGACTATTCGAATAACATACCAAACCACTATTCGAATACTTATATTTTAAAAATTCCGAGCCTTAGTATAAATCATATGAAAAAAAAAATTGAAATACCTGTTGGTTTAATAATTATGTGTCAAAAACTTAATTCCGTTGGAGCTCTTTGGGAGCCCATATCTTCGAAGATGAGGCCAATACAAAAGAAGTTTATATAAACTTGTGGTATTCTTTTCACGTGTTTTTTTCATATCCGGAAGATTTCCCACATTTTTCCGGACACCCTATATTATAGTGTAACTCTTGATTTGCTGTCATTGATACGACATATTATTACACCATCAATAATGGTTAATTATATATTTTATAATTTGTGTTAGTGTATCAAACCCGCTTTAGTATTATATCAATTCCAGATTTGCTTGAGCAGTGTTTTTATTGGCAGTAATCAGTTCCATCAGCAGCACAGTCTTGTTAAATAATAAACTACTTTAAATACAGTAATTTTGTTAAGAAATTAATTGTATCTTCTCAATGCGACGCATTTTGTTCCCCGTAAAGCGCTTTTCCTACAATTAAGAAAGCAGAACAGCGTCTCCAAAAACGAATTGTATCCGTTAGAGCCTGTAATCCACAAGACGTTGATGGGGGTTCATAGCGATCAGCAATCGCCGCGCGCCGTATTATTAGTTTTAACGTATTTGTTGCGCAAGTCATATCGTTGTTCGGAGTCTTCTAGCTGTCCTATCTTAATTTGAATTTTATTGATTGTACCAATACCTGTTTCAATTAATTTATTTTTACTTTGTATTTAAGTTTTTTTAAAACTTTGCACGTCAACCCATCATTAGTATTGGACTTTATGGACGATTTTTACCATCTCAGTTGTATAATAAATAATCATATGCAATGTTAAACAAGAAGAACAATATCATACTAGAAGCTATTTAAATTTTTGAGAACTACAGTACTGATTTTTAGTGGTTAGTTTATGCCTGATTAACCGTAGCAAGCAAATAGTATTATGAAAAATGTCAAGTTTCATTAAAACTGCCAGTCAGAACTAATACAGTAGGTATATAAAACCAGATTACACCCCCAATAGAACTTGATAATTACTGTAAGTATTCAGAGCAATAATAACTATAAACCATTCTAGGGTAGCATTAACTCCTATTTCCTATTGGCTAAATTATCGTGATGTTATCACTACACAAAGGTCTAGTGTAGTGATTTCCGTTCGAAGAAATGCGCATTGCTGTCAAATATAGTATTAGACGGTTGTATAAAGAGTATGTGAATTCTTATAAGGAATAGAAGGCTTCTTTCTCAGAATAATATTACTATGTACTAATTCGGTTCTTTCCTGCAAAACGAATCTAACAACGGTAACGATAAAAGTTTTACAACATTAAACATAATATACGTATAGAGAAAAAATTGCCTTTAGGCTTTGGCTAAGTACAGTGGAGCATATCAATAAAGTTATACATTCTATTAAAAAAACTGACTATATTGGTACTGACTATATTGCAATTACGATGCTAAAACTTTGTAGTCCATTTATTTCCGTCTATTTTCTACATAATAATTATTATGACATAATTTTAACTATCATATACTACTTGACTATAAATTAACAGATTTAATTAATTTGTAGCACTCTAGATTGAAAATAAACATAAAAATGTTATAACAAAAAATTAAAGTGCGGTGTCATTTTACTCAGAATGTTATTTATGCGAACCCCAATAAGTTAAAATATACAAGATGTCCCATTTAAAATACCAAAGTCAAGATCACTTCCGGTCAAACCGGAAGTTCCAACAAAATGAAAATTATGCCAATAAATGCAGGCTCATCTCTTGTGCATAATCTTAAAATTTCATTTTAATATCCATAAATACAGGAAAGTTATAGGGGTGAACGTCTTTTGAGAAACACCCGGTATATATGGCTTTGAAATAAGTCCTGGCTATTATCCTAAGAGTTCCACTGAGCCAATCGGCTAAAATGCTTTTCAATTATGAAGCTCTCTTTCCCACAAAGAATAGATATTGTGATATTAATTAAAAATATTTATGAATTTGATAATACAAATTTTTTACACAAGATAACTAGAAGCCTAAGTAAGTGTGAGATTAGAAGTTCTGAAATTAAAAAATCCCATGTTACAACAATAAGAATGTAGTGGAACAAATGTTAAAGTGTTGTATAAACTAATTAAAAATAACTTACCCAAGCGAAAAATCTTCATCAGACAATTAGTTAAGGATTATTCTGGATCGTTATACATTCGCAATATTATAACTGCGTTATCAAAAAAATAATAATTAAATTTTTAGGTCTAAACATTTTTACTTATTCTAGTCCGGAAAATTATTTATATCTTAATTATCGATCTGCCCGCATCCTGTGTAATATACAAAGCGCATATTAATTTTTTATTCGTAATAAATTATAATTTTATATCCTTAAGTCTTACTTACATGTTCACCATATGCAAATATAAATAGGTTATTATTGAATAAAATTATATGGCGGTATCCTTTATAATAACACGAAAAGGAATATTCAAGCATCACAATAGATATAATGGCATAAAAATAATATATTGGTACTGAAAATTACGCATTTAAGTTAGAGCTTTAAGGAAATTCACAAAAAAATATGGTAAATACAATGATATTTGCAAAAGGATTTGTTATAAGTAAAGCGCGGAATATATGCAAAATGCATGCATTTTGTCAATTTTATAATAAGATGTAACCTATATTTTTCATAAATTATTATTTTAAGAGAATATTTTTAAGTTTTCGGCTTTATCAAAAAAATTTAAAACGTTAAAGGTTCAATTAATGGTCAGTTCCCTACTTATTTCAGGGATTTTTCAATCTGAAGATTATAATAATTATATTTACATTTTGGTTATACCTACACAAGGTATTTATTGGGGATTTCCGGGGTTTACAGGTATACTCAGTGGCGTACCCACGGGGGGGGGGGTGTTTAAGGGGGATATATCCCCCCCAGAGGGAAGTCCCACCATGTTCGCAAACTCAAACGCAACATCCAAGTGTTAATAAAAAAAATAAAAGTAAAAGATCTCCAAATCGCTTTATATTAATTACTAAATCACATTCATCAATTACATCATACATGAAGCAGTACAAGATTTTTAGAATTATTTGATTATGTTGCCGAAAGTTTAGAAGAAATCACGAATTGGAAAGATTCTGGAAATGCAAATATGTTGCGAAACAGCCTAAATGATCCCGATTTTCTGGTAACTCTTCAGATCATCAATCAAACATTTAGCTTTGGCTTACCTCTTTGTCGTTTTCTCCAAAAAGCTGATATTGACTTCGGAGAAGCCATAGCTATGGCTGAAAGCACAATTTCTTGCTTAAAAGGTGTACGTCAAGATGTTACGAAACAGTTTGATCCGATTTTTAATAAAGCTGAGGTAAAAGTCAAAATATGAAATATGTGTCATTTTGTGTTGCCTCAAGTATTGGCACCACTATTCAGATGAAAAGAGTCATTTAACGCCAAAAAAATCGAGCAAATCCTGTCATTCAAAATTTAGAAACATCAATGGTTGATTATTTTGGGATTGCAATTTACATCCCGTTCATTGTTCATTTTATAAATCAGTTAGAGGAAAGGTTTTCGAATCATAAAAATTTTTTTAAAGGCTTTATGTATGTGCTGACGGGAGAAAAAACATTAACTGATAGCGATGCTTATGACGAACTTTTAGATTTGTATAGGCCTGATGTGCCTAAAGTTATTTTAGAAACAGGAATTAAATTATGGCACAATTATATAAATAGTCATCCCGATATAAAAAGTGAGCGTCGAGCTTTAGCGCATTTGGAATTATGTAACCAACAAGCTTACCCTAACGTGTACAGACTATTGCTAATATTCTGTACAATACCGGTTCCACAGCCACACCAGAGAGAACATTTTCTACTTTAAAAAGAATAAGAACCTATCTTCAAAATTCTACTTCTCAAAACAGGCTTAATGGACTAGCAATGATGTCTGTTCATAGGGAGTTATCTATCTCCGAAAATGAAATTATCGATGAAATGGCAAAAAAACCTAGGCGGCTGGATTTTATTATATAAAATAGAATATCCAAATTGGCAATAATTTTTTCGTGTTTAATTTTTTTTATCTCCCTCCCAAGGCCCAAGTGTGGGTACGCCACTGGGTATATTATTAGGGGTTGTTTATTGTCACTTAATAATGCGTTATTATTACATGCTTAACAAACTGTATTTATATCGATTTGAAATTTAAGTTTAAGTGACTTAATTATAAGTTGAAACTTTTTCCGCTAAATGTAATAACATTCCCGGTAAAGTAGGAGGTCAAGTAGTAAGGAACAAATTGGATTGGATGGTAAACCATCCAACGAAGTTGTATCTTGGCCTTATATTTTGTTACCTGTATTGTCCGATTACTTCAGTTTATGTTGCAAGAAGCTTCTCTTTGTATAAACAAATTTTAACAACTTTTTAGTTGACAATTTTGAAAAATATTTAGTAATAATTGACTTTTATACAATTTTAGGTTAAAAAATTGTTTACTTTTATTTTTCTTTGTTTTGTTTTACATTTTTTTTAAAAATAAACATATTTTTTAGAACCCAATGTGTTTCTTTATCTCATTTTACCATAATAAATTAAGAAATATTGCACCCAGTATGCAAATTTGATAAAAAAAAAATTGCATATTTTACAGGCAAACAAGGCATATATATGTGCATATTTTGGCTGAATTTAAGTGACTAATGCCTGTATGCTCCGTTTTAACGTTAAGTTCAGTAAAGTCATACTTAAAGTTAAGATAATATATAGCATCTATAGATTATGTTGTCTTTGTAATGGAAACAATACATTTGGCAACGTTGAGAAATTGAAAGTAATTTTCTTTATTTTACTGTTTTCTGTACTGATATGTCACGAAGCTTTTCTGTGCTTATCCTATTCCTAACAACCTAACTGTCCTAACCTCACATTACAAAAGTTGAAGCAAAACAGTTTAGTATTTTTATTGAAGCACAAACTTTCGCAGAAATACAAAAATTCTTAAATGTTAATGTTACTTCTTGTCAGATAATGACAGTTATAACATAAGTCATTCAATAAGAACAACTTAATTTCTAAAGTCCAGGATTTTAATAACTTAAAATTAAGAACGACTTTTGCTTGTTTTGTTGTTCGTGCATAAGATTTTTTTGACTTAACTCGAAAAGTTCCACTAAGTAAGAAATTATGCTAACGGTGCATACGGCCATTAATCCTATGTCTCTCTAAATAGCGATATGTTGCTATATTAATGCCTGTATGTTCCGTTTTAACGTTAAGTTCAGCTTTATAAAGTCAAACTTAAAGTTAAGATAATCTTTTTTGTGCATCGCATCTAGATTAAGTTGTCTTTGTAAAGGAAACAATACATTTGACATTTGGCAACGTTGAGAAATTTAGTGATTTTCTTTATTTTACTGTTTTCTGCACTGATATGTCACGAAGCTTTTCTGTGCTTATAGCCTTTATTTTTCTGTGGCCTATACTATTCCTAATAACCTAACCTCACATTTACCGCGCCTTTGCGATTTGAACCGGCGAATTTGATTAAAATCAAAAGTTTATTGTTGTTATTCCTTTTTATTTTAACAAAATGGGTGAAAATGACGAAAAAAAAACGCAAACGGAAATTAGCTATTTAAGATATTATTATGTAAAAGTATGCCTAAAGAATTATCTCTGTACTTACAAATCATTATTAAATTCTTATAAATGTTCAATTTCTTGTAACATTGCACAGTGTTTTTTCGTAAGCGAAATCGAGGGAAAAACGATAAATTGTCCAGAGTATCAAAATACTCTTCTCTATCCTATTGTATGCGTGGAAAACCCATTTCAGTTATATCGATAACATCAAAATCGTCTTCCAAGAAGATAGCGTCTTCCACATTTTTTTTTAAATTTGAAGCAAAACAGTTTAGTATTTTTATTCAAGCACAATCTTTTGCAGAAATACAAAAATTCTTAAATGTTAATGTTATTTCTTGTCAGATAATGACAGTAATAACATAAGTCATACAATAAGTACAACTTAATTTCTTAAGTCTAGGATTTCAATAACTTAAAGTTAAGAACGACTTTTGCTTGTTTTGTTGTTCGTGCATAAGAATTTTGTGACTTAAGTCGAAAAGTTCCACTAAGTAAGAAATTATGCTAACGGTGCATACGGCCATAAGCCAGTTAGCAAATGAAAGCTATTTGATACATTTTTACATAAAAATTAATAATTTTTTATATTTTTCGACATTTTACAGGGTGTTATTTAATAAGTGTCCAATATTGTACAGGACGATTCCCCAGTTATTTATAAGGTGAAAAGTTCATATAAGCATGAGTTCGCAAGGTCTTTATTTTTAAGATACAAGATATTTTTGTTATTCGTAAATAATTTTTGAAATAATGTCGATATTTGGAAGAAAATTAGTATTTGTGGATTTTTTAATATGAGAAATTCAAATTTAATCTTAGTTTGGCCCTTAATTGTATGGGGCGTCACCCACACCCACAATTTTTAACACCCTGTATCTTAAAAATGAAGGCTTTGCGAACCAATGCTTATATGAACTTTTCACCTTATAAATAACTGGGGAATCGTCCTGTACAATATCGGACACTTATTAAATAACTTAAAATATTTCCTTTATAACCAGGATGTCAATTTGTTCAGCCTATAGTGCGCTATATTTAAAGGTTCTTCATTATATTTGGACTGACAATTAAAAACAAAATATCTCATTAAACTGTTAAGCCTTTATGCAGCGGAACGTAGTAATTCACGCATGTAAATCTAGTATGCATACCTACTAACTCTCCTACCTATAATTTATTAGACATTAACAAAAAAAACTACCCAGTTTAACTAGTGTTTAAATACTATAGCCAGTGGCGTAGCTAGGATTTTCTGAACTACTTCACAAGTATGGACTATTTCTTCAAAGTCAAACAAAGTTAATGGCATTGCAGTATTGTAATAACAATAACAATACTTAGCAAATGAAAACAAAACTTTAATTCAAAAGGCAGTTTTTAATTCATTTTATGGAAACATATTGAAATTATTGTATTATGAAGTTAAAAAAATCCTGGTTTAGTATGACAGTAATATAAAAAGTACACAAATCTTGTTGCGTTTACATTTATTAAAATTAAAAACTTTCGAAAAATATTTAAAAAAAAACGTTTTACTTTAAGAATGCTAGCATTAACAAATAAAATTAATTTGGTATCCATTGATGAAATTAATATCAAAATATATATGCCAATTAAAATGCTGTTTACTTTTATTGCCATGTTGACATAAAATTATTACTTCTCTGCGAATTTATGTGACAACTTAGTGTAGAAACACTCAACACCCTTGTAATTGGAGATAAAAAATAATAAATATCCTTATGCAAATGCAGAATTTATTTTACGACATGGCTTAAATCACGGTTTGTCGGGGTGGTATCTTGAAATAAACGATATCAAATTAAATCGGCATTTGCATATTTATTTCTGGTTATTTAAACGCCATCTTTATTTTTATAGTTTAAGACTATTATGATTTGTTGGATGTCAAAGCAGTTACAGAAATGTTTGAAAGTGCACTTTACGGAGATTATTATCAAAACATAACGCAATAATGATTATAACAAAAATAAACAGACAATTAACAAAGTAGGGGAGACCGGGTACAATTGTAACATTGTACAATTGTTACAGCGGCCGTATCAAAATGTTAACATTCTTTAAATCTCGCGCCAAAATCTGCTTGGTCTCGTTAGTAAAGTGTGTGCCGCTGTAGTTTAGTTATGCCAGTAGTGGTGCAGTTGTCGCTATATGCGGATGGCCGAATTTTTAAACCGTAAGTAATGTTTTCGAATTATAATGTTTTTGTTAAAAGTGACAGTAAATATGAATCAAATGAGCTGCAATTTCACCTAGGTTTTATTAAGATATGGCACTGTTCGTTGTAAAAATTAAGACTTATAAAGGAGGTTACTATTTCGTGTAAATTTACTTATAATAATAAAATAATAGCTGGGGACATTTGTAACATTTGAGACGATTGTAACATGTTACAATTTTATTGTCCACTCGCTACAAGGTAATAAAAAACAAACCAGATTTTAGATGATAGGGCTGTACCATCTACGTCCAGAGATCATAATCCATTCACATTCAAACAAACTGATGAAGTCGTACCAGTGCCCGCAACTGTCTCAGTAAATAATCAATCGTCATCAGGAACATCCAGTCAAGCTGATGAATTAAACACTTCCAAGGAATTATTGTTAAGAAACATTAGACCGTTTCCAACAGCTCGTACTACTTTTAAGAAAAATAGCACTAATAGAAGAAAAGCTATTTTGGCGGAAATACGAGAAAAGATCGCTCTTGAAGAGGAAGCAGCAAAAGTAAGAAACAAGAATCCGAAAACAGTAAAAAAAACAATTCCAAAAAAGAAAAATGAAATTGAGACAAGCTCGTCGGATGATGACGACGCCTTGTGTTTGTATTGCCTAGAGGCCTACTCTAATGATAGGCAGGGTGAGCAATGGGTAAAATGCCAACAATTCAAAGGCTGGGCTCATTTCGAATGCAGAGATGATGAGGAAGATTTATTTTTTACTGTATTAATTGTACTTAGAGAATAATTTTTGTCATTTAATATTTTCCATTAGGTGATTTTTATGATATATTTTATAATACACCTTAAAGAATATTTATTTTACGTTCATATTTTTGAGTTTATGTTGTTACTTATATTCAAAAGTAATATATTTGTTATTTATGCTGTGTTTTATGTTGTAACTATCTGATGTTACAATAAAATTGTCCTAGACCATGTTACATTTGTCTCCAGGTGTGATACAAATGTAACACGTAAATTTACTTTACAAATAATTTTCCATTTGGTAAATTAATAAAGCAGTCCATTTCAAACTCTGATGGCAAATACAAGACTAGACTTGGACTAATATTTTACCAAAAATCTTAAAGTATTCTGTTTAAAATGAACAAAGTTGTGCCATCATATATTAAAATTGTTACAATTGTCCCCGGTCTCCCCTAACCTGAATGCTACTAAGAAAAACTTTTGCCTAAAATATGTTAAAAAGTAAGATTATTTTATTGACTCCCTGTAATTGCTAAATAAAAATTTAAAATATACTTTATGGAAAGTGTCATTTATGTCATAGTAGAAGCTGTCTACACTGAAGAATGATGATCTAATACAACAGTTTTGCTAAGACATAGTTTGTACTGATTTTTTATTAATCCATATTAAATAAATTGCCAGTGTATCAAACCCGCTTTAGTACTGTATCAATTCCAGATATGCTAGAATTGTGTTTTTATTGGTAGCAGAACAGTCTTGTTGAATAATGAACTACTTTAAATACAGCAATTTTGTTAAGAAATAAATTGTATCTTCTCAATGCGACGCATTTTGTTTCCAGTAAAGAGCTTTCTCTACAATTAAGAAAGCAGAACAGCGTCCCCAAGGACGAATTGTATCCATTAGAACCTATAATCCACAAGACGTTGGTGGGGGTTCGTAGCGATCGGCAATCGCCACGCTCCGTAGTATTGTATTTGTTTCGCAGGTCACATCGTTATTCGAAGTCTTCTAGCTGTCCAGTTTAAATTTGAATTTTATTGATCGTATTAATACCTGTTTTAATTAATTTATTTTTACTTTGTATTTAAGTTTTTTTTAACGTTACATGTCAAATAAAGCAATAGAAGGTTCTTATTTCGCACAACTCATCATTATTATTGGACTTTACAATCTATGGACAAATGTTACAATTTCAGTAAACCATGTTGATTAATAGAAAATCATATGCAATATTAATCGACAAGAACGATATTAGGTACACTAGAAGCTATTTAAATTTTTGAGAATTGCAGTACTGGTTTTTAGTGGTAAGTATATACTTAACCGTAGCAAGCAAATATTATTATGATTAATGTCAAGTTTCATTACAACTGCCAAATGGAACTAATACAGGATATAAAACTAGATTACAGCCCCAATAGAACTTGATAATTACTGTGAGTATTTAGAGCAATAATGGCAATAAACTATTCTATGGTGAAATTAACTCCTAATTCCTATTGGCTAAATTACCGTGATATTATCACTACACAACGGTCTAGCAATTTTCTTTGTCTTACAATAGGAAAGCGCATTACTGTCACATTTAGTATTAAACAGTTGTTTAAAGAGTATGTGAATTTTTATATGGAATAAAAGGCTTTTTTCTCAGTGTAGTTAGCTTATAATTGTTTAAAATTTTTGGGCATTCCGGTTATAGTTCCCAAGTTGTATTTTTATCGTGTCCTTGTATATGACTATTTGCTTTATTTTTTTTTATTAATTCGTTTTAAAAATGTAAGTAGGGTAGAGCGGGGCTAGTTGAGCCAGTTTTTGGTAATAACCTGATTATTCCGCATTTGCTCAACATTAAGTACAAACATATTTATCAAATAGTTCTTTGGTTATTTGCTGACCTAATTATATCAATAAATTGTCAAAAATACTTTAGTTTCAGGGCAAGAATACACTTACTATAGTAGGGTTCTACTGGCTCAACTATCCCCACACTCGGGGCAAGTTGTGCCAATAATATATGGGGTAAGTTGTGCCAGTAGACTTACCATACGATATAGTCCAAACATAGTATTGGGAAATTAAATTAACATAAAAACAAAATCATATTCTTTATTAAGTAAACAAGAACGATTAACTATTACTCTAATCACTTTTACAATTTATACAAACATAATAAAAACTACCATTGGGAGTGCAATTTGAATAAGCCCAGTTTTTGCAATAAGAACATTGTACCCACTCTTCACCCGGAATGCTATCTGAGAATTTTTCTAAACACACGAGACAGAAATATTCATCTTCTTCTGATTCTGAAGTCTCTGATATAGAGCGGTTATTACTTTTCTTCCTTTCCTTTAAGGCATTCTTCTCCAATGCTTCTTGTTTTCGTGCTATGGCATCTAAAGTCTTTTCATCGTCTGAATCCGATGATGAACATTTTTATTGTTCTTTTTGCTTCTTGTAAGAAGGATCGACGTTCTTGGTAGGGTTAGATGAATTTGTGAAAACGGCCTTTTTCACAGCCTTCTCTTTAATCGCATCGACTTTACTTTTTTTTTCATTTGCTCTGCTCCAATGTCAATGCCTCTTTTTCAGGAGTGTCAGTAAGGATACCAGAAGTGCGTTTCCTTCTCTGTGTTTGCCTCTTCGTAGGACCTGCTTTTGGTAATGGTCGCCATATTTCTGGTGAAACAAATACACTACACGTAGATGTAGATAGATATCAAATTTATGGATTCGTGGCTAGTTGAGCCATTGCTCAACTGACCCCGTAAAGTTTGGCTCAACTAACCCCACGAAGGATATCAGATGTTCTTATTTAATATCAAAAATGTCGTATAAAGTTCATCTCTCAAACTAGGAAACCACGAGAGCAATTGTGTAATAATTAATAATTAGGTTATCTTTTGTCTGTATCCCCTAAAATGTCGATCTACGACCACAAATGCCTTGAAAAACAATATTTTACTTTTGGCACGAAATACCAAATAGAACGACCGCCCTCTCGCAGCGAATGCTGAATACCGACTAAAATTTTAATGTATGATGTACGGCTCCCAAGACGTAATGCATCCCGCGCAATGCTCGTTTTTATCATATACTGCTCCACTCATACAGTAGGCCCGGTGGCTCAAATAGCCCCGCGGCTCAACTAACCCCGCTCTACCCTATCTATAGTTTTACCGTTATGTTGCAAAAATAGTTTTACTTATATTTATAAAAAGAAATATTACTATATACATTATGAAAATACTTTTTCTGTTTTTAAGTTTAGAATCATTGATTCTTATTAGATATTATACAGATACATACTGTTCCTATTACCTACGACACTGTACTGTTTTAGCTGTATAAAATGGAGTCAATTTCCATTCTACCCGCACGTAAATCCATTATCGTTTTCTTAAACGAATCGATATGAAACCGGTTTGACCCAAAGGGGAGAAACTGTCTACCATTTTGACCTTTACATGAATATGGGAAAAATAAGCTGGAAAATATGTTCGTATATGAATTTCATGACAGGAAAACGTTTGTGCGAACTTGGAAAATAGATATTTACTTAAATAAACCTCAAGTAGAGCTTTATAATTTATACTTACAAGTTTTACAATATTCTCCGTAGAAACGTCACTCACAAAATTTAGGTAGTTCTGTTTTATGATAAAGATTTAAATATTCCTAAACGGCTTTGAGACTGACATTTTATAAAACATTTTACTTAAAATGAACTTTGGAGCTAATCTGACATTTTTAATTGCGGATAAATCATTTTTAGGAACGTTATTTAATTTACAATTAAGATTTAGTTGATTAATTAGGTATTATTAACTGAAAGCAAACTGATATTAGTTTTTGCAAATATACTAACCGATTCTTTAAATTTTCCGGAAACGGCTAGGTCCCGAAACAATATTTTTGGTTTGCTGGATAGAAAAATGTATTCTGCTAAAAAGGCGTTAGTATTGTTAAAATTGCTATGGTGATGGTTTTAAAAATGTTCACGTTTAAAGATTATAATATGGCCGTGTTTGCAAAAAATGTCCTATATTTTTGTCAAGTCACCTTACTTACTTTGTCAAAACAAAACTCTTGACTAAACTAAAACAAAATTTAAAATGTAAAACGTAGTTGAATATGGAGTGTCATAAAATCCTTGTTTGCCGATTGTGTCAAAAAATGACGTTTTATAGATTAGACATTTGGACGAAAAAGGTATAACCTTTTCAATAAGCTATTGGTTTATTGGATTGGTACCTAGGGAACACTTTTCGGCCTGGGCCAAAAAAATGTATCTTTTCACACGCTAACATTTTTGAGAAAACGTCTATTGATATTATTAATTTAATTATTTGTCATATGGATACGCATATTTTTAATTGTTAATTGACAAACATTTAGAGTAACAAATTACCGTGCAAGATGAAATGTATTGGTTTACTTTATTTTCACATTATTTGATAACTGGTAATCGGATCAAAAACAAAATCGGATAACAAATATCGTATGTCATAGGTACGGACGAAAAACGGTTTCCAACAGTTGACTGACAAACTACTTATGGGAATGGAATGTACTTTACAGCTCTAGTGGGATTCTATGCTGGTCACTGCACATTGCGACACCATTTTATATACAAAATTGGATTAGCGCAAGATGAAGATTGCCGGCTCTGCATGGAAGATGTAGAAACTGTGCTCTTGACATGCAGCCGCAAGAATCAGATTCACTCTATTCGGCGAAGTAACACTGCTGCCAGAAGACATAAAGAATGTCTCACCCAATACAATAATCATCAGTTTCATTAAGAAGCTAGATTCATTGGGCGAAATATAAATATGGTATAAGCCTTAATAGATCATATGGTCGTAGTGAAGAGTTAAATGTAACTCACTCACTTCCAACTTAACCTATAGCAGAGAATATTGTGGCTAGACCACTGGGATAAGTCAAAGACGAGATACCTAAACAACTTGCGCAAAGCAGATGGACAGAACTAACATCCCTTAGCACCTTCAAGTAATTGTGGCCCCTACTGGGTAAAAAGAAAGTCGCAGCGTTATTACAGCATAGTCGGAAAGACCTAAGAAATATCACTGCCGTAGTCACCGGACATTGCCTTTTCGGTAGATACGCCGAACGTAGCAAGTACCAGCTAACGACTTTTGCACAAGTTGGAGAGCTGAAGAAGAGTAGGAAACTTTCAGCAGGATTTGTGTGAATGCTCTGGCCTCGCAAGAAGAAGATTCAATGCCGGGGGAATCTTCCTTAAATGCTCTGAAAGAAGTAAGCACCTTAGAACCGGATCGACTCACTAAGTTTATTATCAGTAGTGATTGGTGTGAATGAGCTGCCAAGATTCTTCTATGTTTAACGTCGCGTTACGCATCAGGATGCGGATAGGTTCCGCGGAACACGTGTGATATCACAACGGTCCTGATTGGACTAGGTGAGACTGTATGGACATTGCCAGAAGTCTGATACTCTAACCTAACCTAACCCTTACTGATAATAAGGCACGATATGAAAAGAAATCAATTCGTTATTTGCGCACTTTGAAGCAAAAGGTAGTAAAGACAGTCCCGTGAGCAAAAAGCAGTAAACACATACCACGTAGCCAGGATTCCTCCTCGGGCGGGGGGGAGTGGGGGGGGGGGTGGTAGTGGTGGGAGACCACCGAAATCGCGCCGACGGAAAAAAAAAATGTTTGGGTGCCACGCCCTCTTTTAAATCATGGTTTTCAAGTGGGAAAAATAAAAAACACAACACAAAATCCTCAAGAAAATTGGTTAAGTCTTAGTGTAAAAACGTAAATTTAAGCTTTATTGGCGTATTTACCTAGTTCATTTTTTTTAAACCTTTAAGTAAACTTAAAATAAAGTGAGTGCATTTACCTATGACATGACATGACTATAATTTGCGCCTAGAACCATCCATGGCTGCAGGAAAGCCAATTATATTCAGTTAACCTAGAATAACTTAGCAAAATACACAGTGGCGTAGCGACAAATTATGCCCCCCCCCCCCACGAAAATTGTGTTAGGGCCCCCTCGCCCACGACTTTGATCCCTTCGGTGCCCTAGCAATAAGCTCTTTCGGGCCCCCCCGCAACTGCGGGGGTTCGCGGTAGTAGCGCTACGCCACTGCAAATACACCGCCTCATATAATATGGACCACCCTTTTACGAACTTCTGACGAAAGATGAAACGTACACTCATGATTTTTCCGTATCACAAGGGAGTCCGGAGCCTGAGAAGTGCGCCTGACTGTATTTCAGCAATTTGCAGAGTTGCCAAACTGTCACGAAGAAAATTTAATAGTGTAGGAAATGTTTAATTTGTTATTGCCTATATTGTTGAAATCAGAGCTCTGACAATACCTGGTGTTTCTCAAAAGACGTTCACCCCTATAACTTTTTTATATTTATAGATATTAAAATGAAATTTTGAGATTATGCATAACAGATTAGTCTACATTTATTGGCATAATTTTCAATTTGTTAGCACTTCCGGTTTGAACGAAAGTGATCTTGACTTTGATATTTTAAATGGGGCATCTTGTACATTTTTACTTATTTGGGTTCAGCATAATATTCTGAATAAAATGACACCTCACTTGTCATTTTTTGACGTGTTATAACATTTCTATGTTTATTTTTTATTTTTAATCTAGAGTGCTACAAATTAATTAAATCTGTTAATTTATAGTCAAGTAGCATATGAAAATTAAAATTATGTCATAATAATTGACTTTCTAATTTTTACAAGCGGTTAAAAAATGAAATTTTGTTTCCTTGACGTTTACTCCATTTTTCCAAACGGAACGATGGTAGTTCATTAGGATATTTAAAACGAGCATTTTTTTCCAACAATTTGATACCATACACTCCTATGCTGTTTTAAAATTGAAAGAAAAAATTTGCCTTAAGTCCCAATCGCAAATTTAAAAGCGTTAGGCACCCGCCGTCTTTTCTAAAGAAATATAAAGGCGGCTTTTAAAAACAATGGAATGGGTTTGAAAACCACTATGGTTTTAAATTAAAATTGTTATGTCATTCGTTTATAAGACTTACGTTGTAAATCAGATAAAATGGTTAGTTTTACTAGAAATTAACAAATTGATATGCTCCTAAATTTTGGAGTGACCAGAAAAATTCTTCTAAAGCCGCAAGATTGTTTGTGTTTTATAAACTAATGACATTACAACTTTAAATTAAAGCCATAATGCTTTTCAAAACGATTCCATTGTTTTTCAAAGCCGCCTTTATATTTGTTTAGAAAAGAGTAATAATGCATAATGTTTTTAAACTTGCGATTGAGATTTAAGGCAAATTTTTTACTGTCAATTTTAAAATAGCATAGGAGTGTATGGTATCAAATTGTTGAAAAAAAAATGCTCGTTTTAAATATCCTAGTGAACCAGCATGTAAAGGTCAAGAAAACAAAATTTAATTTTTTAAACGCTTGTGAAAATTAGAAAGTCAATTATTATGACATAATTTTAATTTTCATATGCTACTTGACTATAAATTAACAGATTTAATTAATTTGTAGCACTCTAGATTAAAAATAAAAAATAAACATAAAAATTTTATAACACGTCAAAAAATGACAAGTGAGGTGTCATTTTATTCAGAATGTTATGCTGAACGCAAATAAGTAAAAATATACAAGATGTCCCATTTAAAATATCAATGTCAAGGTCACTTCCGGTCAAACCGGAAGTGCTAACCAATTGAAAATTATACCAATAAATGTAGACTAACCTCTTATGCATAATCTCAAAATTTCATTTTAATATCTATAAATATAAAAAAGTTATAGGGGTGAACGTCTTTTGAGAAACACCAGATATATGGATATTTCGCATAAAATTCATTTTGTTTTTGTAAGTATTATAAGTATGGTCTCGAGTTTCGGGGGGGGGGGGGGGAAGGGGCGGGCCCCCTGGGCCCCCCTCTAGCTATGTGCCTGCCTCGTCAATAAGCAATATTTAAAAATTTATAAATGCTAATGGTACGCCACTGAAATTTTGAATACTGTACACCAAAAATCATTATTGGTCGACAGCAAAAATAAAGCCAGTGCTAGCTGTAAACTAAACACGAATAATTTATCACTTTGTATCACTAATGAAGCTTAAAACATTTACTCAGAGCAACTGCTTGCAATTTACAAGAGATTTATTATTAATTTTATAACACCATCTTTATGGTTTACAAGGTGTATATTTGTTTTTTATATATTTTTTCAGCTTGTTTATAATTCCCATTGATTAACATGCTTGATTTATTAGTAAATATGTTGCCGACAAAGACATTAGTGCTACCATATTTATAATTTAGAAACTGCTTCAAAAAAAAAGAAGGGTATCATATTTATTGAGAATGCCGGATACCGGTATTAACACAGCTATTATGGGTAATTCTGAAAAAATTGGCAGTTTTTACATACAGGTATCAATTTTTTAAACCCAAAAAATCTCTAAAATCACAAACGGAATTTTCTGAGCATGTATGGTACCCCTTTACCACAATGAAAATTGCCGAACGTTTTGCTGGTCAAACGAAAAGAAAAAATAAAAATTGGTATTTAGAAAATAAATTCTACTTTAAAAACCCCATCCAGAAAAGTAAATGACGATCGAAAATATTCCCCAAATTTTTTTTAGAAATTTTTTTTATTTTTAGTAATTTTGTAATATTTTAAACAATTCTTTATTGATCAAAAGCAAAATGACTTTCCCGGGTGTAGAATGTTGTACCAAACAATTTTTCTTAAAGCCATTTTTCAATATCGGCCTTACTTTTTTCTCAAAAACTTTGGGCGCGTAAAGTGAATTTAAGCGTGTAAAGTGGGTTTACGCGCCCAAAGTTTTTGAGAAAAAAGTAAGGCCGATATTGAAAAATGGCTTTAAGAAAAATTGTTTGGTACACCATTCTACACCCGGGAAAGTCATTTTGCTTTTGACCAATAAAGAATTGTTTAAGATATTACAAAATTACTAAAAATAAAAAAAATTTCTAAAAAAAATTTGGGGAATATTTTCGATCGTCATTTACTTTTCTGGATGGGGTATTTAAAGTAGAATTTATTTTCTAAATATCAATTTTTATTTTTCCTTTTCGTTTGACCAGCAAAACTTTCGGCAATTTTCTTTGTGGTAAAGGGGGTTACTGCTCTTAAGTTATTAAATGTAGATTTCACGGAGGTAGTTTTAACAACATCGATAATAGTAATTTAACAAACTAGTGTATTAATAAGGGCGATGAATAATCGAGACAATTTTAACGTGTGAGCCCAGCGAGCACGTTAATTTGTTGTCGGGAAAAATAAGCAAAAAATTCTCCTGTCAAAGTTTGACAGCTGTCAATATCTCAAATCGTTTAAAAAAAATTATATTAATGAAAAAACTATAAGGTCGTATGTATATTGACGGTGGAAAGTTGAAAAAATGTTCAAAAAATTCTCTTGTCAAAATTTGACACCTGTCAATATGTCAGAATTATTACAATAACCGATAGTAATGAAACAAACGTGGGGTCGTATAGATATTGTGGCTAAGAATAGAAAAAAATTTTAAAAAAATTTACCCGTCAAAATAAAATTTTGAAAATTTTTGTCGTTTGTTCGGGTTTGTATGTTTGTTTGTTTGTAACCGCCTTTTTTGAACCCGATTTTGACCCACTTTAAACGGTCATATTTAATTTAAATTTTGTAGACTTATCAAGAACCGCTGACAATACAATAATCTACTAATCTAGCTCAATCTACTCAATTTTTTTTTCTTAACAATAACTCAAACTAAAAAATGAAAAATATATTTAAAAGGAATTTATTATTTTTCACAAATATTTTAAAAATTGTGTTAACTAAAAAAATAACGGTTTATTTGGTATTCATGACATATAAACAACCTGTCCAATCCAGAAATTACAGCTGATACCAACATTTTTGAAAGTGCTTACTTCGACACAATACCATCCTTTTTGTGTGTAGTAAACTACACAAGGCATCTTTGCTATCACATAAAATGTATTTTACAGTGAAAATATACTGATATAACGAAAGTAATCAAATCTTTTGATCTTCAAAGCCATAATTAAGATTTTTCTTATAAAACGTGCAATGAACGACAGCCTACTTAATAATACAACCTGTGAGCTTTTTACTAAGAAAACTAATTTACATGTTTCTTTAATTCTTATTGGTAATGTCCATTACAGTATATCCTCTTATTTATTGACCAGAGAGGAAAAAAAATTTAATCGGATATAATTTCCATACAAATGACCACACTTGTCACAAGAATAACTGCCTCCACAGCAACGCATATTCGTAAAATTAAAATATTTTATTTTATAAAAGAGTTCAATAAGAATTCATTATCCCAGCAAGAGCCATTGTATCATTTGATATTTATATTAATGAAATAATAATACTGCGTTTTGTGTTAACATTATGAAAATTATAAATAAAATTGACGTAAGATCACCGGGTGTTTCACATATTCTTTTATTTATTAATATTGCTGCAAATTAAAGTTTACTATTATACAGGGTCCTGCAATAGTGCGTCAGGCTTCCATAGTTCCTATACAAAATAAGTTAGGCATTTCATTAGTACGCTAACCTATACTGTATCATACGGGATACTTTAGGAAAATATTTTTTCATATACAGGGTGGCCCAAAAAAGTGTGATCATAACAAGTTGTGATTTTTTAAAAGGGATACCCCATATTTTTTTGCATATTTAGATGTATGCTATTGTCCTTTATACATGCCTAAAACTTTGTTTGATTTGCTTTGCTAGTTTAAAAATAATTAAATTAATTAAATTAAATTGAATTTCTTATAATTTATTCGCCCGATATTACCTACACCTTTTTAAAATGAATTAAAGAATTTGTCAAACTAAGTATAAGAATCCATGTTTTATTTCAAAGCCTACTATGGGTTTTAGAGATAAACCTTACTAATACTAATGAACCTCTTTGCTGGTATTGCAATTGAAATGTTAAAAGGAAAGTAAACAGATCTTTTCAAAAACATGTTGGTTTGTGCACAGAACAAAATGGAAGACATTTTGAACAATTACTGTAGTTTTTAATTATTAGTATAGTCGCCCACGCTTAATTTTAAAAATAAACTCTGTTTAATCAACATAATTTATGAAATTTGCATTTATTTCGAAAACGGCTAAAAATAACTTATCTGCTTCAACTGCAAAAAAAAATTGCTTGTTTATTTTATATAAAATACCGAAATAATATACAGGGTGTTCCATTTGAAAAAGTTGAGAAAAATAGGTTTTAAATGTGTCATTTTTGAAACCTTATTATGAACACCCTGTATAAGATAGATAAATACTATTGGATTCATAGAATCTTTAAACCTCTTTTCATTAAACTCACTTAATAACGTGGTTGAAAAACTAATTTTAGATTGTTTTTTTGATATTTTTTTCCACGACTTCAAAATATTTTTTTTTTGTTTTTAATTACTAGCAAAGCAAATCAAACAACATTTTAGGCATTTATAAAGGACAATAGCATAAATCTAAATATGCAAAAAAATATGGGGTATCCCATTTAAAAAATCACAACTTTTTATGACCACACTTTTTTGGGCCACCCTGTATATGAAAAAATATTTTCCTGAAGTTTCCCGTATGATACAGTATAAATTAAAGTATGAATGAAATTCCTAACTCAATTTGTATAGGAGCTATGGAAGCCTGACGCACTATTGCAGGACCCTGTATATCAGGGTATACTATACATTGAGTCTCACGGTGACCGTTCATTAGAAAATTTCGGAAAATACAGCGATTTGAATCCTTCAAACTTGATTATTTTAAATGGAGGACCCTCTACGACTCTACACTAAGAAAAATGATTTATTTAATACAACAGGTTTGTTAAGACATAGTTTGTATTGATATCTTATTTTAATAACCCATATTAAATAAATTGATGGTGTATCAAACCCGCTTTAGTGTTATATCAATTCCAGAATTGCTTGAACAGTGTTTTTATTAGTAGTACTTAATCAGTTCCTTTAGCAGCACAGTCTTGTTAAATTTTGAACTACTTTAAATACAGTAATTTTGTTAATAAATAAATTGTATCTACTCAATAAGACGCATTTTATTCCCAGTGAAGCACTTTCTCTACAATTATGAAAGCAGAACAGCGTCCCCAAAACGAATTGGATTCGTTAGAACCTGAAATCCACAGGACGTTGGTGAGGGTTCGTAGCGAACAGCAATAGCCTCGCGCCATATTATTAGTTTTAACGTATTTGTTGCGCAGGTCACATCGTTATTCGGAGTCTTCTAGGTGTCCTGTCTAAATTTGAATTTTATTGATCGTACCAATACCTGTTTTAATTAAATTATGTTTACTTTGTATTTTTTTTTTAATTTTGCATGTCAGATAAAGCAATCGAAGATTTTTATTTCGCACAGCCGATCATTAGTATTGGACTTTACAATTTATGGACGATGTTTATCATCTCAGTTAACCACATTATTTTGGGTATCCTATAAAAATTCATTGAAATTTTTGTACGCAAAATACTCTTTTAATTTTGCTTAGTAATTCTTACATAGCATTTTGTGATTAATTAAAAAATATGTTTGTTAATTAATTACTAGGATAAAATTACTTTCTATTATAAATTATCTGTACCTGACTATCAAAAGCTTTTATGGTACTTTCGCGTCATTAAAATTAAAACTATGAAACATTTAAGCTTAAGGTTACCATGAACCAACACAAAAATAAATGAGAAATTAAAGATGTTCTTTTTGTGTAAAAGTATACTTTTCTATATTTTTTTATTATCATGAATATATCTGACACGATTAAGACAATAGTTTTGAAGACTAAATTTTAATACTGGGGCATGAAATAGTCAGTGGACAGTTTTTAGTGTTTTGGTTAATTTGGTTAAAAGTCAAAACGGGTTATTTAGTTTTATAGTAATAATTTAAAAGTTGGCTACGTCTGCGCGGCTTCAATTAGTGTTAATTAAGTAAAAAACAAAGTAATTTATATTCCGGAAAAGAGTAAGCAACTTTTTATCGTAGTCTTATTTACTTTTGCATGATTTATTTCCTTGAGTAGAGAAAACCTCGCCACTGTGTCTTCTAAAATCCGGGAAAACGTCCAACTCAGACTAGTTTTATCAATAAAGTTTCAGAGAAATTGGATTAATCTAATCTAGAGTTCTCCATTTCGTGCATTTTCTCCGCAATGTTCCATGGTCATGCATTTTATATCAGAATTTTTTAAAATTGTTTACTTCAGCGCTGCAGTTTTAAAACTCCTAAACTTGGGAAGGAAATTTTATAGTTTTGCTTACATTTCTTTGTTTATTGACCTGAAAATAAAATTGTTATTGTTGCTGGTAGGTATCCCTAAACACTGGAGCTGAAAAGATGGGGCTATTTATAGTTGAATGAATTAAATGAAATTGAAATGAAGCCAAGCAAAAAAATTAAATAACTAAATAAGAGGAAAATCAGAATGAGTTCTAGATTCTTCTGACGATACCTAAAGAATTATTAGTTTTTATATGTCATTTTTTTAAAATACATTTTAAATTAAAGTATAATACAAATTTTCAGTTCAGTTTTCAAAATGAACAACTTCGTTAATTATTTTTGTTAAATTATTATTTTTATTAATGTTTAGCAGGTCATTCTTCGATTCATGTAATTGTCGTCTTCTCCATCAGGTTAGAATGTAGCGTATTTTTCTTTTTTCTAGAATGTTAACTATTTGAGCCAATATTTTTTAAATTTCTCCTTTCTATGATATTTATATAATATCTGTACATTCATAATTCTTTATATTATATTTTTTTATTATTATTTTAGCAAGCACTGTGGGGTTCAGTAGAGTTGCCTTTGTGGCTAGACTGCGTCCCGCTTTTGCTTGTCGGCCTATTATTATTAGTCTTTGTAATTGTTTTCTTTGTTCATCATAATAAAAGACGTTTATTATTATTGTTATTATTATTATTATTATTATTATTATTATTATTATTATTATTATTATTATTATTATTATTATTATTATTATTTCTGCGATTTTTCAAAGAAATGCATTGTGGGATAAACGACTTAAGTCCCACGGCAACAATAATAGATATAGTGCAGAGGTTGTGTTGTGTGTGTTGTTTCAACGATTGGAATAAATTTAATGGTAATATTCATCATAAAGTTTTCGTTCACGATTTACTGGATGTATATCTTGCTTCGTGCGTTCCATCCTTAGAAATGTATTTTCCGTCAATAAAAAGTCTTCATCTGAAGACGAACTAGACATCTTTGTAGTATGAAAGTTGCTTTTAAACTTGCCGAAAACCGGCGTTCATTAGCTTTATTTGGGTTTCGTCTGGGACGGTCCTAGAACTATCAAGAGTATGCGCAGTCTAATTCCTCGCGTTCGGGTTATTTTAAACCGATTTAGAACTGATATTTTGACAGCAGTTTGTTGTTCGGGTTTAAATAAGAACTGTTCTGGGACTGTTCGAGAACTGTCAAAAACAGTCCTTGCTCCAGAGTAAGAACTGGTTTGGGATTATTTTACGACGCATGTGTAAAACGTATTTTCGATTTGCCGCAGTTTTAAAACGTCAAAATTCGCAAGTGTAACCTAACAATTTATTTTTAATTATTGTTTGGTTTATAAATTGTATTTTTCTGGCTGGTATTTTCTTTTTATTATGGATATTAAGTGCCTACTGGAATCCAGTTCATCTTCATCATCATCGGATGGCGAAGAATTTATTGAGATGGTTCACAATGTTCTTATATCCGAGTTGTTAAAGGACAACCCCAAAAATAAAAACTTTGTTGAAGAAACTGTCCCTTTATATAGTGAACAACAATAGTTGAATCCAAGAAAGAACTGTAAACTGTAAACAAATGACGGAAATGTGAAAATAAAGAAACACAAAATTCGCGGATAATTTCGGAACTGTTCTAGAATTTATGTTATTACGCAAAAGTCCTGCCTAACCCAGGAACAGTTTATGAACCGTCAAAATTTCGAAACCCGAATAAAGCTATTATTGTGTACTAATAAGATGACTTGTAGGCGCTGATTTTCGTCGACGGAAATAGACGCTGATTCACCTGCTTTCTTTGTGTTCATACCTTTATGCTGTATGTTCCCGGTACATCAATATTTTGCTCTTATCAGTTGCATTTATTAAACAGTCTCTACCTTTACTTTTCAGAGTACGAACAATATACAGGAATTCTGTTTTGCTTGGAATATGTCTGTCAGGAAACATAGCAGATAACTCTTTCAAAGTATTTAGTTGGAAAGAGGACTTCAATTAAACGATCAGTTAGCGACATGATTTGGATTGAATTGACTGAGAATACTGTGAATTTGAGAACGGGCACATCTAATCTTAGTAATATTTATAAAGGCGTTCTCCATAATTACAAAAAAAAAGTTTTAAACTGTTGATTGAATGTTTGTTTCCAACACTATTCGGTTTATGCATTAAGATGTGTTTTGCGTTTGAGTTTTGTGTACCTTTTAGTTATTGTTTTCAGTTAGTGACATTTTAATTCAATACAGTACTGTTAATTGCCCAAGTTTATCAATTGGGTATATAACGCACAATGCATGTAAGCAATGTTGCCCGATTCAACTACTTATATTATTTAATTAATATTTATTAAAATTGAAAAAATCTACTGGTTTACCAGAATTTGGTCTACAAAATCTGGCAACGCGGATATTTTGATAAAAAGGAAAAATATAAAAATAATAAAAACACGCCTTGTTGAATGTTTTCCTTGTGGGTTTTCAGTTGGTTAACCATGTCATTGTGTTTAATGTAATAATAAGTAAATAAATATTAAAGAAAATGCATAATGCCATGTTATGTCATTAAGTTTATACACTTTCTACAATTTACTAGAGCAAGTACTGCATATATTTATATATATATTAGATAACTGACTACCACTAGTTGTTTTACAATCTTACATGTGTCTAGATGTTATTTTGTGTCGTTATTTATTTTAGCCCTTAGAAAAGGTTTGAATATTAAACCGAAACGTTGGGAATAATTAAAAACTGAAAAGTTTTTTAATTGAAGTCCTTTTCCCCACTAAATACTTTGAAAGAATTAAATTATTAAGGACGCTAAATCAACCAACATAATAGCAGATAACATTTCGGATACTATTTTCTAGTAGCACTTAATCATTGTTATTTTTCTTGAATACTGTAAAACATGTTGATACTAATAAACATAGGACGTCTAGTAACATTTGAAATTATCAAATGGTGGTTTCATTGAGTATATAATATCAGAGCCGTATTGAATTGTTAAGAATTCTACACAGTTTTTCCAAATAACTTTTAAGTTACTTATTAAAAATAATAAAAGTTGGTGGGCGAGTACATCATATTAAGGAGCTTCACAAAAGTTCAATACAATTTTCATATTAAATTGATAGGAAGTCAATATTTGTGGGTAGCAAAATTTATAAATGGGATTTTTCATGCCTAGTCTGACGTTGCACCTCCCGGTATAAGTAAATGGTATTACATTTATCTTTAAAAATGGTAAAAGGTTTTCTATCGGGCTTTCAACTAACCCACTCAAAACATTCCATCAAGAAAAAACTGCTCAAATGCTTTTTGTGAAATGACGGTTTATTTACGTTTTATATAACACATAAAAGTCAGAAAGAAGTTCGAATGAACCCGCCATATGTTCATGTTTGCGCCTTCATTTTGATATAAGACTGGGACGGATAATGTTTTGGGTGATGAGAGGCTAAAAGGTATGCGTGTGTCTAATAGATGAACGAAAATTTTTAGGTTTATTTTTAAAGTTTTTTCTTGTTTTAGAAACTTAAATAAAACACAAATGTTTAGATGCTCCAAGAAATAAAAGAAAAATGTGTAGATGCTTTAAGAAACTCATCAGGAGCCAATTTATTTGTCATTCCGGTCTAATTTTTACAGTCTAGGGCTTTTTAACGCGGCAGGTTTAACACAAGGTTATTTAGACGCCAAAGCGTTTCGACGCGTAGCCACATTAGAAATAGTGCAGGATCAATACAAAAGATAAAATGCAATATATTAGAAAATTTCATAAATTTGTTTTCAACCAATTAGAAGGCTTCTTTTTGTTTACGTTGCTTATAGCAACGGGAGACTATCGCGATAGCCTATAGCCTATTAACCTAATGAAATTAATAAGTGATAATTTTTCTTAGGTACGACTACTACGACTTAATTTTAATTCAAATATCAAGTCATTTCGAAGTGACAGGTGAGACAATCCAATGTCTTTATAGTTTTAAATTCAAATATAACTTTAAAAAACATATTTCCGATGAGTTTAGTTTAATATGATGCACTGTATTTTACCATAGAAGTTGATTTTACTAAGTAAAAAATAAACCTTAGTTACTAACAAGTCTTGTTAGTAACTAACGTTTATTACTGAAATTTCAGGAACATTAAAAGAAACTCCAATTTATGAAATTTTCTTACCGAATCTTCCACGCAGCAGAATTAATTCCCGATAATTTTTTTCTCGGTTTCACTCATGTTTTTGTTGATAGAAAATTTCCCTCGTCTTCGACTCGGGATAATTTTCTATCAACAGAACCATTCGTGACCTTAAAAAAATTATCGGGGGTAATACCACGAGTGCTTAAAAATTATCTGGTTAATTTTTATGCACGAGCGGTATTTAGGGAGAATATTTCTAGAATGAAATATATATAAAAAATTTTTTTTGTCATACAATTTTCAATTTCATATAACATAATTAAAACTGTAACTGAAATCCAATAACAATTTTTTTTTATTTTATAAAAAAACTTAACAAATAGCAACAAACAATTGAAAAATATTAACTAATTATTGATTGAATAATAAAAATTAAAAAAACTGTCTCGTCAAATAGGTTCGATTGTTGTGTGTTGGATATACAACGTTGTCTAGGCAACGTTGTATATCCGCTGATATTTTTTTATTTTTAACGTTTCTTATGGGAAAATTTATACATGAGTGAAATATTCGGTAATATTTCTGCTGCACTGTTAAAAAAAAAGAATCAAATTTAACTTTTTTTTTATGTCCCAGAAAGTCCACTCCCGCTTTTTTGTCAATTTAACTAAAACCGCTTCAGTCAATCAGTAACTCATAAAATATGTTATTACTATTTTGACATTAATCTGATTTTATTGTGCAGTAAAAATTACAACTTAATTAGTTAATTTGACACATTTTTTATGTTAGTATTAACTTATTTTAAAATTTTAACTAAAAATGATATTGATAATGAATATAAACTTTATCAAAGTTACTAGTATTTGATTCATTTGAACCGTAAAAGAATTGCATGTTAATTTTAGTCAGCTGTTATGTTAAAACGACTTCCAGAAAAGTTAGTTCTTAGAATCAGATTTTTACTAAACACAAAAGAGTTAAAATAACTATACATTTTAAGTTAAATTTGATTTATTTTAATTGATTATAAATTTTTTTGATTCTCACGTCCAGGATTTCTAACAGTGTGCTAGGGAGATTATAAGTGATAATATTTATACTTGATTGTTAATAATATACAATAATTGTTTGAAGGTTGGGGACAATGATGTTTCTTGAATGATGAAAGAAGGAAGGGAGGAAGTCCAAAACTCTTTCATCATTCTTATAAAATAATATTCAAACCATTTAGCCATCACAATGTTAACTTGGTAAAAAATCGCGGGCGTTGAATTTGTTTCAAAGTTCCATCAAAAAACCAGTGTTTCGAGTCTAAAAAAAAAGACTAAGAGAAATTGCTGGAAATTATTAGTAAGTGTCTAGCTTGGCCGCAAGAGGGCGTAACTACAGTGGCCAAACTAAAAGCGGGATTTTCTCAAAAATCCTCATAGTAATCATGTATCAAGGGTAGCATTTTTGCAGTCTAATAAAAATTCTGGTGAACTTTAGTCTTTGAGTTTTTCTCTACCTTTTTGTTTAAAGGGGGTAGGAGGGGACAAATATGGCTATGCAAAAATATTCACAATTTGGTTTGGCTTATCGGAATTTGACAAATTTAAGCTCGATAAATAAAGGTTCATTCATTTGTTTTATCAATTTTACAATAACGAAGTCGTTCTGAATTCCGTTTTGACAGCTAGTTAGCAGAATAAAAAATGTCTTCATTTTTTTCAAAAATTTTAAATGCCTATGTATTTTTGAGGCAAAAAATTTTTTTTTTCTCCGAAACCGCACATACCTACGGTTTACTGCAATGTAAAAAATTAAACGACTTATCCTTATTAACTGTTTTTAATACGCTTTTATTAGCTTCACCTGTATGTTTGCTTGTACACTGAGAGAAAACTCTATTAGCCGTAGCTAGAAACCCATTCGCAGTAGCAAGAAATCTGCATTAAATAGGCGCCGAAAAAACAACTCTGTTGTCGCTACAAGGTTCTTTTTTTTGAAATGACTTTTTAACCTCAACATGGTCGTTTATTACATATTATTCCTTTGCTGTTAAAAGACAACTCTATTGCCATAAAAAATATATAATGCAGTGGTAAACAAAAATGATTTTGTGATTAATTGAGGTCGTGTAGTTAGAAAAGTATCGGTTTTTACTCCTAAAAATAATCAGCCAGCTATAAAATAATTTTATTTTTATTGTAGCTAGTCCACCTAGCTACTACTAAATTCATTTTTTTAGCTCCTTCGCCAAAATGGCTGTGGTTGGTGGATTAGTTTATAGTGGATGTTTTTGACTATTGATTTGATAACATTTTTATATTTTAATAATTCTATATAGGGTGGTGTACTTTTAGTGCAACGTTATACAATAAGTGTTGTGGCGGTGTGTCTCCAAATTCAGGTAGGTACAATTATTTTACCAATAATTATATTTATTACTTATATTTTTTAATTCATTCCGATCATGGCCGCCATTAAGTTTCCGTTCTGCACTTATTAGGGCAGTATTTTTGATGAAAATTGTATGTTAAACTTTGTTTAATAACGGGGGGATCTGATTGATCTGAAAGTAACAAATTGCTAGGAACATGACCCTTTTTAGCCATTTTTTTATTAATAGGTATCAGAAAACCTAACAAATGCGAATTTGCATTGCAAAATTTAGAACGGGGAAGAAATATCTCAAAAACTTAGATTGTTTTCCGATTCTATCCCCTAAATTTGTATTGTATTTCTGAAAAAATTAATTTCTCGCCTAACAAAATTTAAAGACTCACCTAAGTCAACGATTTTTTGTAGGTACCTAAGTAGAGTAATGCGATAAACATGAGTTACTTATTAAGTAATAAATATAATTATTGGTAAAATAATTGTACCTAACGGAATTTGGGGACACACCGCCACAACACCTATGATATAACGTTGCACTAAAAGTACACCACCCTATATGAAATGATTAAAATATAAAAAATTTATCAAATCAATGGCCATCAAACATCCACTATAAACTATAATCCACCAACCACTAAACAAACTAACAACACTGCAAATGGCAATTAAATGAACCAAAACGATTTCACCATGTTTTAAAAAAGCAACTGTTTAGTTCCTAAAAGGTATATTTTAGATAGGTATAAAAGATTGGTTAGTTTTTATTTTTATTTTTGTGGTAATAAGATAACCTTATAGGAATTAAAAAAATACTTTTTAAAAACACTTTATTGGATACATATTGTTATGGTTATATGACATTCTGTTACCATAAAAAGCATTGAGCACACGTAACAATATTGTTGTCAAAAAAACGTCCTTGATTGCGACTAAACGAAATATTTTAGGGATAAATGGATTTTTTCTTGTGGTAATACACATATATTCAAAAAAATACTTGTATTGAGTGATTTTCCTCAGTGTAGTATGTATGTTTGTAACCGACTTTTTTGAACCCGGTTTTGACCCGCTTTAAACGGTCAGATTTAATTTAAATTTTGTAGACTTATCAAGAACCGTTGACAATACAATAATCTACACGCAAAAAATTCTCCTGTCAAATTTTGACAGCTGTCAGGTATAAAAAGAAGAAGCGATTTTGAAGAAAAAAATTATGGGGTCGTATAGTATTCGATGCGAAGACTTCGGGAAAAATAGGCAAAACATTCTCCTGTCAAAATTTGACAGCTGTCAATATGTCAAATCGTTTAAAAAAATTATATTAATAAAAAAACTATAAGGTCGTATGTATATGGACGGTGGAAAGTTGAAAAAAATACGCAAAAAATTCTCTTGTCAAAATTTGACACCTATCAATATGTCAGAATTATTACAAAAACCGATAGTAATGAAACAAATGTGAGGTCGTATAGATATTGTCAATAAGAATAGAGAAAAATTAAAAAAAAAATTCTACCCGTGAAAATAAAATTTTGACAAATTTTTTTTAAAAATTTTGAAAATTTTTGTCGTTTGTTCGGGTTTGTTCGAGTTTGTATGTAAGTTTGTTTGTAACCGACTTCTTTGAAACCGAATTTGACTCACTTTAAACGGTCAGATTAAATTTTAATTTTGTAGACTTATCAAAAACCGCTGACAATACAATAATCTACTAATCTAGCTCAATCTACTAAAATCTTTTTTTTAACAATAACTCAAACTATAAAATGAAAAATAAATATAGTTTAAAAAAACTAAAAAACACTCTTTAATAATTAATCAAACTAAAAAGCGGAAAATAAATATAGTTTAAAATAATTTTTGAAATTCTTAATATAGGCAGGAAATAATAATGGACGATAAACATTAGTATTATAGTGAAAAAAAAACGTGGGGCGCTTTGTGCTATATTTTTCGTATATCGAGCACCACACGCTTTTTTCACAATAATACAAAGGTTTATCGTTCATTATTATTTTCTGCCTATACTTATTAAGAATTTCAAGAATTATTTTAAACTATATTTATTTTTCGCTTTTTAGTTTAATTAATTATTAAACCGTATTTTTTAGTTTTTTTTAACTATATTTATTAATATAGCAGATTGTCCGATTACCGTTTCGTTTTCCAAATATAGTAGAATTTTTGTTAGTAGAAATATGCCAATTTTAAAAATTATTTTCTCCCAAAGTCTGTTGCGAGACGTACAACGTGTAAACCTTTAACTTTAGCCGAAAGCCTGCAACTACTTTTGAAATATTTATCTTGGCGATTGTCAATAGTACCTATATAAGTCAAATGTGCAAAAGTTACTTTATTATTTTTAAATAAATAAATAAACAAATCTTGAACTAAATTCGATAGGTTTTAGAGGGTTTCGAGTAATTGGTATAAATGCATGGCGCGAGTAAAAGCTATGGTAGAATTGAATCGGTGAGTCCAAGAACAGTACAAGTGCAAAAAGATAGTTTTGAGAAAAAATTAAAAAACATAATATCTCCACAGTGAGTCACAATGTTGGCCACCATAGAAAAGTTATGGTAATTTTTTAGCTGAATGATAATTAAATATAAAAAATCCGAGAAACCCCCCCCCCTCTAAGCTACCGGAGAACAAAATTATGCCCTTGTACTGTTCTTGGGCTCACTTTTTTTTTAATAGTTTTTTTTCTAAATTTTTGAGTGTTAGCGAATGACAAGCTATTTGAAAACAATAATGGAGAATACGAAGCATATGAAACACGTTTTATTGAGTAAACTTAATACAAAAATGTTAATAATTAAAGATACACTATACTGCCACTGGACTTGTAATGTTTCTCATCTCAACGCCGTAGATAGGCGGTACACTATACTGCCGCTGGACTTGTAATGTTTTTCACCTCAACGCCGTAGGTAGGCGGCGTTTAAGATCGGGTTAGCATTAAATTTTTAAGCGCAACGCATGGATCTTCGAATTTTAAACGATTTGGCTATCTCAAGTCAAAACGCAATTTTTGGCACTTGTACTGTTCTTGGACTCACCGATTCAATTCTAAAATAATTTATTATTGTTATTTCGCTTGTATTTTGTAATATAAAATATACAACGTTTTGTTCTTCCGCATAAGAATATATTTAAATTCGTTTAACTTAATAAACAATATGAAAATATTACTATAATAGATTTATAAAGTTAAGATGAAACACAATGCAAAAAGAAATCGGACGAAAATATTGGGGAAAAGAAAGGATGTGGCAAATAATAAACTATAATGGTCAAAACTCGGCCTATATTTTGATGTGTCCAGGTTTCATTCTTTTTTATGATATAACGTCATAAATATTTATTCGGATAAACAGTCTTGTTTTTGGCTTTCTATATTTTATACACGTATAACAATATTGGCTAATTCAGCTATGAAAACGTACGATCGTGGCCAAAATATTATTTTATTTCCACTCCTTTTTGACGAGAAACTACAAAGAAACGCTGCTGGCAAAAATTTGTACAAAAAGAAGCTTTTTCATATTATAATTATAAAATTTCAAGAAAAATGGTACTATCAATAATAATTCATTAAAACTACTTTCCACAAGAACTGTTAAAAATTTTAAAATTATAATTAATTAAATTAGAATGCAGCACTAAAAAAATAATAAACAATAGAAATAACGTGGATGAAGTTGATGTTTTCCAAAATATTTCAACAATCATTAAAAAGAAGGTATATAAAAAACAAATTACAGTTAGCTTTAACCCTTCAGTAATCATAAATTTAAAGAATATCACACTGAGAAAAAAGCCTTCTATTAGAATATAAGAATTCACATACTCTTTATACAACTGTTTAATACTATGTGACAGCAACGCGCTTTCCTACTGTAAGACAACGAAAATTGTATAATGATAATATATTCATGGTAATTTAGTCAATAGAAATTAGGAGTTAATGTTACTATGGTTTAGGTTTATAGCCATTATTGCTCCGAATACTCACAGTAATTATCAAGTTCTATTGCAGCTCTCTGGCAGTTGTATTGAAACTTGACATTAATCATAATAATATTTGCTTGCTACGAATGCTACGGTTAATAAAGCATATACTTACCACTAAAAATTAGTACCGTAGTTCTCACAAATTTAAATAGTTTCTAGTGTGATATTGTTCTTGTCGTTTAACATTGCATAATATGATTTTCTATTATGCAATATGGTTTACTGAGATGGTAAAATCCGTCCATAGGTTATAAAGTACAATACTAATGATGGGTTGTGCGAAATAAGAATCTTCTATTGCTTTATCGGACACGCAAAGTATAAAAAAGCTTGAATAGAAAAATTAATTGAAACGGGTATTGGAACGATCAATAAAATTCAAATTCAGACAGGACAGCTAGAAGACTCCGATCAACGATGTGACCTGCGCAACAAACACGTTAAAACTAATACTACGGCGCGCGGCAATTGCCGATCGCTACAAACCCTCCCAACGTCTTGTGGATTATAGGTTCTAACGGATACAATTCGTTTTTGGAAACGTAGTCCTGCTTTCTTAATTGTGGAGAAAGCGCTTTACTGGGAACAAGATGTAACACATTGAGAATCTACCATTTATTTCTTAACAAAATTGCTTTTTTAAAAGTAGGTAGTTCATAATTTAACAAGACTGTGCTCCTAATGGAACTGATTACTACCAATAAAAACACTGTTCCAGCAAATCGGGAATTGATATAACACTAAAGCGGGTTTGATACACTAGCAATTTATTTAATATAGGTTACAAACAATGGGTTGTATAGTACTAGTTTGTATATAAACAACTATACGAATCTACGGCTTTTAAAATATGCTTTACTGAATTTTTCTAGCTTTAGACCGGTATATATGTTGTTTTTATAACGGTTTCAATTAATTTTATAACACTCGCACTTAGGGTAGCGAAAACATTTTTTGCTATCACCTTTGATTTTACTTGGTGCCACATAATATGCTCTATGGGGTTAAATTTATAATGCTACAATTAAATAAGTTGAACTTATAAATTAATAAAAACAGAGAAAGAAATATAGGAAAATTTGACAAAATTTCGTTTTTTACTTTTATTAATTTATAATATTTTTTGTTTACTTAATACTGCAGGTAATTTCTACCCAAACACAGGTATTTGTCCCCTTTTTAGACAAAACAAAAATAAACGAACTTTTGATTAGAAAACAAAATACCGAAAGCGTTATTAAAGGTTTCTTTTAACTGGTTGAATTAACGAAACGGGTTAAAAGTCCATCTATTACTGGTGGAAAAATGCTTCCGTTCATTATAAAAATTAGATTCGTCCCAACCAAGTTTCATAAATATATTTTATCACTTCTTTTGTTTGTCTAATAAAACGTTCGTGACACAACTGCATTCAGTCTTGCAGAAAATTTGAAAATACCACTAAACTTTGTTTGTCTAATCTTTTTTATTTCCTTGCTAATAAAAGTTGGAAACTGGTCCCATACAGTACAATGGCGCCAAATTCACACATTGTATGATTTTGGTAATCATTCATTAAAATAAGTAGGAAGAAATTTTTTTTTCATATTTTCAGTTTTAATTGCCGGGCAGCGTAAAGGCATAATGTACTATTATGCAGAGCAGTTGTACTCTCGATCGCAGTATACTATGGTTTTACGTTACGCGTAATTTTAATGGACAATGTGTATGGCGATTCAGAGCATGGGCTTGTTTTAACGTGCTGGACCGCAGTATATAATGGCTCTAAATAAAGGCGCGCAACACTAACTTGTTGAAAACACCTTATCAGAAGGTTAGCTCTCGGTTATGACGCATCACAAGATTTTTTTGAAAATATGAACTTAGACGATTCTGAAAGACATTTCGACTTTACACCTATAAATAAAAGTCCACAAGGAAATATTCAACAGGTTACCGAGGTTGATTCCATTTTGGAAACAGAGAAAAAGGAATTAGATGTTAACAGAAAACACACTTCTGTAGTAGAAAGTCTAAAAGAAAATTTTCAGAGGCTAATAGTAATTTTAATTGACAATGTGTATCGCGATTTAGAGCATGAGTTTGTTTTAACGTGCTGAAAAACAGTATATTAATGGATTTAATAAATGGGCGTTGCTGTTAGAACAATCTGTATCACAAGTTACCGCAAAGTATTTATTACATAATTTATATTGCTGATGCTTTTTTGACTATCTTGAGTTATCAACACGTATCAATTATAATTAAATTAAATTTATGGCAATATTAGGAAAAATATCGTAAATTTCATAAAAAAACTTTTTGTGATTGAACAGCTGTGTTTATTTAAAAAAAAATTATTTATGGCTTTTTGCATTTGGTTGGTTTCAAAAATATTTTCTACCAAATTTTAGACTTTCTACTACAGAAGTGTGTTTTCTGTTAACATCTGATTCCTTTTTCTCTGTTTCCAAAATGGAATCAACCTCGGTAACCTGTTGAATATTTCCTTGTGGACTTTTATTTATAGGTGTAAAGTCGAAATGGCTTTCAGAATCAAAAAAATCTTCTGAGGCGTCATAACCGAGATCAAACCTTCTGATAAGGTGTTTTCAACCAGTGTGGGGTTTAAATCGCAGTATAAATTGGCCGAGACACGCGCCTTTATTTAGAGCCATTATCAGTGGCGCACCCAGGGGGGGGGGGCCAAGGGGGCCTTGCCCCCCCCCAAAACCCCCAATGAAATAAAAATTATGAAAGTGGATAAGTATTTTAAAAAGTCAATTTTCTTAGATTTACCCCACGGGCCTCGTTTGAGGGGGGCCAGGTGGGACAAAAGTTGACTTATTGAGGTTTAATATGGTTTGATTAAATTCAAGAATTTATTATTTCGAGTTTTCCTTTATATTTTTGTTATTATTTTGGGGTAGTAAAGACTTATTTTAATAAAAATAAACAGTTTTAATGCCAAAACGACTATGAATGTTTGAGAAACAATTTTAGCTCATTAAGTATTGAGCAAAAAATTTAAATTAAAATTAAGGGAAGACCTAAACTCTCGAAATTAACTTGATACATACCACAAAGTGTAAATCTAGGAACTTTATTGTTATTGATAAGTTTGCTGCAAATAAAAACAGATAAATGAACTTTACTTTTAAACAATGTACCCACTAATGAAAAATAAATTAGCCTTTCTATTTTTTATCTTATTTCATTTTCAATAGAATAAGAAGGTAATCATAAATTTTTAAAATATTTACTATAATAATTATTGACCAAATTTGGGCGTGGTCTTAAAAAAAATGTCGCCTGCGGCGCATTTCGCCTACAGCAGGCTTTTAGTACACCCCAAAGTTAACAAGTCACAAGCCGCCAATGCCCCCCCCCCCCTAAGAAACCGTTTAACGACTCCCATGACTAGGCTATTGCAATCTTCCCTGCAAGAGTACCTGTTAAAAAAGCTCCAAAGTTCTAAAAAAATGCGTAACTTAAAAGTTCATTAAAAAATTTGCTTCCAGCACTGGTTGGCGGGCCCCCCCTAACATAAAATCCTAGGTGCGCCGCTGGCCATTATATACTGCGGTACAGCACGTTAAAACAAACTCATGCTCTGAATCGCGGTACACATTGTCAATTAAAATTACGCGTAACGTAAAACCATAGTATACTGCGATCGAGAGTACAACTGCTCTGAATAATAGTACATTATGCCTTTACGCTGCCGGGCATACGGCCTTAAGCGACGTCGGTCGCGGTTATGCTTTGGATGGGTGACCGCTTGGAAATTCGGATGGCTGAATAGAACAGATATGACGTCCCCGAGAATAATAACAAAAAAACAGAAATAATCATGTTATTTTCGCAGAATAAAAAATCAAGTTATCTCCTTTCAAATAGATTGATTTCATTATTGACCGATTGTTTTTGTTATTGACCATGGTCAATAATAATTGGAATGGTAGAGAAAAACGATTTCTAAGGTTAATTATCGGTCAATAATGACCGTTTTATAGGTTAGTAGTGGAAGTGGCAATTAATATTGACCATGGTCAATAATAAAAACAATTTATTTGAAAGGGACTTGTTTTTTGATTTTGCGAAGATAACATGACTATTTCTCTCTTTTTTAATTATTATTATTCTCGGCGACGCCACATTCTGTTCTATTCAGCCAGTCGAGTTGCCAAGCGGTCACCCATCCAAAGCATAACCGCGACCGACGCCGACGGCGGCACATATACCAATTAAATTTTTATAAACCTACATCTTCATTTGGACAAATAAATATTGTAATAGCTAATTCTTTAAAAGTCATGCAGATACTGGAAATTGATACACTAGAAACTCAAATATGATTTTCTGTTATAAATAGATTATGATTAAGTTTATTAAATAGTTTTTTCTATAGCTGATGTTAAAATGTTGTTATAGCAACTCTTTTGAGTAGATCACTTTAACCGCAAGGGCAGAGAAAGTAACACTTTAACAGCAAGGGTAGATAAAATGTTTTAACTTTTTTTATTTAATTAAATTTACAAATTCAAACACATTAATTCGAAGGATTAACCACAAGTGTAATTTAACAATTATTATTAGAAACATCTATCTTTCTTCTTCTTGTGTTAATTCTTTTCCGTACATTTCGTATTCACTTCGTACATAAAACGCAAAAATACTGAACACTCCACAAAAACCAGAATGTAAAATTTGTTTGACATTATTGGTTGACAGAGAGAGTAATTCATATCCCTAGTAACGGAGCAACACAGTTGAGATTTTTGTGCCAAAAATTACAATTTTCTTTGAAATTTTATTTTTTATCTGAATTTGAAGTCTTGCTATAGAAAAAAATGTTGTATTGCACACGAAGATAATGCGATTTTTTCGTTATAACTATTATTGTACAAGACGATAAAATTGTACTTTATCTTTGAGTGAAAAATAAAGTTTCAAAGAAAATTGTAATTTTAATTTAAATTTTAATTTTAAATAAAAATTTTTTATTTATTTTTTATTTTTGCGTTTTGTGTACGAAGTGAATACGAAGTGAATACGAAATGTACGGAAAAGAATCAACACAAGAAGAAGAAAACCTGCCATCAGACGTAGACGATGCAGCGTTGCAAGCAGAAAGTTTATTGTTGCCCCAAAAATCTAGGATAATATATGAGAAGGAATACCAGTCCTTTAAAAAGTGGAAAAGCATCAAGAATATTAATGGCGGGAGTGAAAAAGTGCTTCTGGCGTATTTTTCTGAAAAGTCAAAGAAAGCGAAGCTATCGTCATTATGGTCGTTGGTGAATGAAAATTGTGACATTTATAAATTGTTAATCCTTCGAAATAATGTGTTTGAATTTTTATATTTAATTAAATAAAAAAAGTTAAAACATTTTATCTACCATGACTGTTAAAGTGTTACTTTATCTACCCTTGCGGTTAAAGTGATACTTTATCTACTCACAAGAGTTGCTATAATAACATTTTAATATCAGCTATAGAAAAATAACTATTAATCTTTATTTATAAATTGGTAGCCTTTATTATTTTAAAATTAAAGAAATGATTTAAGACTAATAAATTGCAATGCTATAGAATCAGAATCAAATCACTCAGTAAATCCACTTTAAGAGCATATTTTTATGTTTTTGGCTTTATCAAAAAAATTAAAACGTTCAAGCTTCAATGTCCAGTTCGGTACTTATTTCAGGGATTTTCCAATCTTTATTATAATAATTATATTCACATTTTGGTTATACACAAGATATTTATTGGGAGTTTCCGGGGTTTGCAGGTATATTGGTCGGGGTTGTTTACTGTCTTAATAATGCGGTATTATTACCTGCTTCACAAACTGTATTTATATATTATATTGATTATACGAAGTTGTATCTTGGCCTTATATTTTGCTACCTTAGTTGCAGTATTGTCCGATTACATCAGTAGATGTTAAAAGAAGCTTCTCTTGGTATAAACATATTTTTACCAATAGAAGACAATTCTTTTTAGTTGAAAATTTTGAAAAATAATTAGTAATAAATGCCTTTTATACAATTTTAGGTTAAAAAATAATTTTTCTTTGTTTGTTTTGCATTTTTATTAAAATAAACATATTTTTTAACCAACCCCCAAACCCAATGTGTTTCTTTACCTAATTTTTACTATAATAAATTAAGAAATATTGCATATCGGTATGCATATTTGGTAAAAAAATGCAAATAACTGCATATTTTAAAGGCAAACAAGAAATATATGCGCATATTTTGACTGAATTTAAGTGCATGTTATCCGCCCTTTAGTTATAGCCGAATAAAATTTTGTAGCAACAAAATTACCTTTATTTTTACCACATTTAAAAAAATATAATTAATTTTGTGTCAGTCTTGTTAAAGTAGATTTTGTCATATTATCTCAGGACTGTCAGCTATACTTTAGAGTTATTGGATTTTAGTATCTATTTCTTAGAGGGATCACCTATTTTAATTTAATTTTTCTTCATAAAATTTATATTTCACACTACCTTTATTAAAACAAAAATATAATAACGTATCGTCCGCTACTTTAGTGATAAGTAAAAGGTCGGATTTCAGCTGTTTGGACCACAATTTGTAGTTGGTGTTAAAAATAATAGTATATTAACGAATAACGAAACAACCAATTACAAACTTAATATATTATTACACAAGACCAAATGAGACAATTCAAACACCAAAAGTCTACCATTAAGTGGTTCTTAAATTGGAAATATGTTAAATTAACATGTTCTGATAACGCATTGATTTGTCTGCAAACCCCAGACATTGGACATTTAAAATCATTATTCGTACTGTGATGCATAACTTCGACGAGATCAGGAAGTCTAGTGAAGTGACTAATGAAGGTATACTCCTTGAAAGTGTATTGCTCCTACTAAGTTTGCGGGTAAACTTTGTTAAAAAAACTGTTGGTTTATAAACTTTGTATCTCTTATAATCTAGGTGAGTAAAAAACCTATATTTTTATTGTTAACGTATTTTTCAAATAATTCTTTACATGAATGCAGAGTTCACATGCTGTTCTAGCCGTCAATAGTTACGCGACGTGCGCAATAGATATGGCTTTGTTTTGTTACTATGCTGTAGGATATTTTTGTGTTATTTCTTTTTCATATAATACTTAGTTGTTTAATATTAGATTTGGTAAGGAATTGATTCATTTGTATTCAAAATTTTAAAAAGTTGCTTTAGTCCTCTTTTTCGTGGTGCTTTAGCCCTGATGATGGTGTGGACTACACCGAAACGTTTGCGTTGATTTAATCAATAAAAACTGTCTATACCGACCTTTCCTACACTAAAAAAAGTGTCTTTAAGCCGTAATGGAGCTTTTAATGGTACATACGGGGAGTGAAAAAATTTGATTAGTCAGAAGACAGAAAAGATTCCAGCATACTGAAGAGTCAAGGACTAGTGCAAAGGCACTGTTATGGGGGGGAAATGAAGAGAAAAAAGAAAAATCAGGGAGTTTTAAAAGAATCTTTAAAAATAATTTTTAAGTGTAAGTGATGAAAAATATTTGGTTTAATTTAACTATGTCGGAGACAAGTGAAAGTGGTAAAATGAGAAGGAAAGAAAAAAAAAATTGTTTTTTGTAAAAGTCATGCAGATGTTTTCATTTAGCTTGAAATAAAATACTGTTGGGGTACCAGGCTTGTTACGGCCCAGTTACCCCCGCAGGAGTCAAAACATATACATTTTGTGCAAAATAAATATTTAAAAAAATTTTAAAAAGTTTTTTGTTGGAGAAGTTCCACTGCAACCAGCACGTGTCAGATGGGAACAATTTTTTTCTTTTTTCTTTCCCTCTCATTTTACCACTTTCACATGTCTCCGACATAGTTAAATTAAACTAAAGATTTTTCATCACTTAAAAATGATTTTTACAGAGTCTTTTAAAACTCCCTAATTTTTCTTTTTTCTCTTGATTTCCCACCCAAGACAGTGCCTTTACACTAGTCCTTGACTCTTCAGTATGCTGGAATCTTTTCTGTCTTCTGACTATTCAATTTTTTTCACTCCTCGTATATGTACCATTGAAAGCTCCATTACGGCTTAGTCTCACTTGTTATTTTCTTTACTGCTAACAACATCAGCATTGTACCATTTACTTCGTTTTCCTGATGATGAGTGTTTCTACACTCGAAACATGTCGATTTGATTTATTATGAATTATTCTAGGTCCGCCTAGTTTTTTCGAATAAAAATTGTGGAGAAAGACTTTGTGCTTTTTTTTCTATATTATTTAACTCCACTTTGAGTATGGACTACTTCTTCAAAATATATAAAATTGGCACTTACCTGTAACAACTATCCAATAAAATTCAAATTTATGAATTAAAAAAAACACTTTTATAGACAAAAACGACGTCCTTAGGACACTCACGATTTGAGGATATTCGTAAAACTAAAAGATAAATCTCCACTTAAAGCTTCCTAGGCGAGTAACGGGATCCACTTTACATGTTTTATGGCCATAGTGTCATGTTTTCGCCATAAAACATGCGTAACGACATTTACCGGGACCGACATCCATAAAAGTACTGCAATGAAAGGGCTGCGTTGATGACCTTCCGCAACACCGACTATTGTGTAACGGGTCTTGATTTTTTGCTGCTAATTTCTTCTGAAAACATCGTAAAAGGCCATTAAAATGGGTTTTTGATGGCATGTGGCTGATCTCAACCTTTTGAGTTACGGAACAAGGAACAACGGTACAATATAAAAAATAATACAAGCTGATGTTTATAGAAGATCAAATTGTTAAATTCATTTTAACTAATACTTTTTTCTACTTATGAAGTGTCTAAGCGACAGAATTTCTTTTCATTTATCATAGAAAATTATTATTGGAAGCAAACCCCGAATATTTGACAATCTAATATTTATAGGCGATTTTAAAGTTTTATTCAGTTCTTTGTTTGCACACAAAAAAATCTAGTATCCAGTTGAACCTAAAAGTTTCAAACTGAAACTAACATATACATGAATAGGAGCAATGCTATAGTAAAATTAAATAGAAAATACCTTAGCATCAAAATATAGTTTTAAATTAATACTACATTATTTTAACTTGACTCTACTTTAGTTTTAGGGTAATAAAAATAAATGATCAACCTATCAATAATTTTAGTTGCAGATATAGTATACGTTAATATTGGTTTGATTCAAAGTATTCTAAGAATAAATATTCGTTATTTTCGTTTTGAGTATGAGTTATTATTAAGTTGAATATACGAAGTTGCATTTGAGCACATATATTTTATTTGTATCTTCAATTTGTGACTATCCTACATTCTCAGCGAAACTAGACAAATCAATTTATTATCATCTTAAAACTAGTTTATTATTAGATAGAGTAAAATTTAAAATCATGTAGTTTTGAAACAGATAGATCTGAAAGGACTATATTATTTAGGTCAGATAGGATAAGCTCACCACAGTCAATAGAATTGTACAATGTCAAGTTAAAATGTCTTTGTGACATAGGTAACAAATACTATTGTGGTTAGGTAGTATCTGATCTGAATATAGCCCTAACAGATAACTGATAAATAAAACCACTTTTTATTGTTTTTGGTTTTATTAAAAAAAAAACAGGTAATAAAAAACCATAACTATAACAAATATAAAATTTCCTCCATCACACTATTACACAAAACGCGCAAAATAGAACACACACTACCAGCATCGGTGAGCATCGACGCGCGACCTCTGCGTGGATGTTAAATAACGACTAAAGTAAACGTATTTCGGTCGTTTCCCCGCAAAACAAGAGGTCACGTGATGCAAATAGCATCAAAGAAATAATAAGGGTTTAGATTTTACTCAAGTTAAGCATAGAGACTGTCTTTGTGCTCGCTGTGAGAATACAAATTTATTCTTATTTTTAAACCCATCATAGTATATTTCACTTTGACCACAATACTTATTTTTAAAACAAGTATAAGATTATCTTGTTATGATGATGATTTAATCTCTTTATGAACATAATTTTGATTAACTTGATGATATAATTTAAAACCAGTAGTAGAATAAAAAGAATATATTTTAGTCACGAAATAAAGCGGGTTAGTTTCAAAATAAGGCTATTTGTTTAAGCATTACTATAAGCTTGTTTTGAGAGTAGTTTTTTTGTGTGTGGCATACCTATTTATTTAAAACAAGTTTGTTAAATTTTTAAGTTTTCCCTACATTAGGATTGTTACCGTTATCCCCATTCCAAATTTTAACCTTCAATGACATCTAAAAGTGGGGGGAGTATTTCCGGACAAACAATGCTTTTTTTCATAAAGGGACATAAAGGAAAAACAATGAAATCAATATTTTTAAAATTATTTTTTTGAAAAATCTACCGGACCGTTCAGTTTTCTTATAAAATAAATTTTGGCCTCAAAAACAAGTGGATTAATATCAACTTAAGCTTCTAAATGGCTACCTTATCTTTTTTTATTATTTTTAAAAATCTTTGTAACATTCTAAACATTTTGCATGTAACATGTCCTATATATCAATTCAATTGTTTTAAAGTTACCGAAGAATAAAATTCAAATTAATTTTTGTATTTTTAATTGTTCAAAATTATTTCGATTTGTTAATTGGCAGTAACCTAAGCGATTAATAAATTCATCCTGTAGGTACTTACGAATTAACTGTAATGTGGATTTTTAAGTCCTATTAATCCGGTTTTGTCTTAAATATTTTATTTTTAACGTATCTCCATAAAAAAATGTCATGGGGTTAGCTCTGGTTATCATGCGATTGCTTCTCTTCTTCCAATCCACCTACTTAAAAAAATATCGTTGAAGTTGGTATGAACTTGTGGTGGATCTTCGTCCTGCTGACACCAAATGTTTGATTAGGTAAGTCTGGATTTCCTTCTAACGGAAACAGGGGCGGATGGGCCCACCAGGACACCGGGATATTTTCCGGTGCGCCGTTCCCTCAGGCGCCGATAGGCGCCGCCGCTGTTTGCGAACTTTTTCTTTTTCTTTTTTAACAATTTGAATTAATTTTGAAAATAATCGAAAAAGCAAAAAACCAGAATTTAATTGTTATCTTTAGGTTAAATATTTTTCATTTATTTTTTATATTAATAATAAATATTTTTTTCACCTAAATGTGTTTCAAAATGTAATAAATATAGTTTAAAAAATTATAAAACACGCTATAATAATTAATCAAACTAAAAATAGGAAAATAAATATAATTTAAAATAATTCTTGAAATCCTTAATATAGGCAGAAAATAATAATGAACGATAAACATTAGTATTATTGTGAAAAAGAATGGGATGATCGATATATTTATACGAAAAATGTAGCACAAAGCGAAAATTATATTGTATTGTCAGAGGTTCTTGATAAGTCCACAAAATTTAAATTAAATCTGATAATTTAAAGTGGGTCAAAATCGGGTTCAAAGAAGTTGGTTACAAACAAACATACATACAAACCCGATCATCTATGCCGAATTATAAGAAAAAAACGATTTTTGCAAATTTTTTAAAAATTTTAATTTTCCGACATTTTCCATACATAGGAAAATTTCGTAATATTCATAAATTGCCATTTTTCTCAGAAAATATAAACTTTAGGAAAAGTCTATATAGCTAAAAGTTGTATCTCGAAGAAATCTCCATCCCAGCTTGTTATTATTTTTTCGTATCTCTTACGGTTTTCGAGATATCGGCCAAAATATGATTTCTATATTTTGCCTCATATCTCGAAACTAATAATACTTAGATGAAAATTTTTAAAAGAAAAAAGACGCTTCTTTAAATGTTCCATAAATATAGTTATATAACATTTTTCTCTCAAACTTACAATAACGGAGTTATTCGCAAGAAATAAGAAAACGACAAAAATTTTCAAAATTAAAAAAAAAATTTGTCAAAATTTTATTTTGACGGGTAGAATTTTTTTTTATAATTTTTCTCTATTCTTAGCGACAATATCTATACGACCCCACGTTTGTTTCATTACTATCGGTTATTGTAATAATTGTGACATATTAACAGGTGTCAAATTTTGACAAGAGAATTTTTTAGCGTATTTTTTCAACTTTCCACCGTTAATATACATACGACCTTATAGTTTTTTCATTAATATCATTTTTTTTAAACGATTTGACATATTGACAGCTGTCAAAATTTGACAGGAGAATTTTTTGCGTATAGATTATTGTATTGACAGTGATTCTTGATAAGTCTACAAACCTTACATACAAACATACAGACGAAGCTAATAAAAGCGTGTTAAAAAATTAAGTTTGTTTTTTATTTATGAGTTATTAAAAAAAATATTATTATGTCTTTTAAATTTTTTATTGGATCGACACGACGAGACGCGGCTCCGTTTTAATTGACTTCCCGCGCCGGTCTGAGGTGTCCCATCCGCCCTTGAACGGAAATATTGCGGCAAGAGCTGGAGTAAGATATTCTTGTAAAAATCGCAAATTTGGTTCATTGTTTAATGTAAAGGTACATTCGTTGGTAAAACAAACATTGCGTGAGAATTGCCTTTCGTTATTTAACTATTCCATAACTTCACAACAAAAGTTTTCGCTTCGTATTTGATAACCTTCCCTCAATTCCTGATTTTTTTAATATTTATGCATGGATGAATTATGTAATTTGCGCAGTACTGTGGAGTGATGCTTTTCTACAGTTTTGCCAAGAAGTCTGGTGCTAATCCCATTATTTTCTTCTACATGGGGTAAAAGTTCCAAATCTGCGTTACTTTCTTGTGCTCTACCATAGAGAACATTTTTTTGCTCTAAGCAGTTGCATGTGTATATTATTTTTCATTTTGAAATAAATAAATAAATAAATTTTACAGTAGGTACCTTATCTCTCAAAATTACGACCAGTATTCAGGATTTTCTTGATTTGTTTGACTTGGAACGGATCTGTCAGGAAACATCGCAAAGAAAATTTTGGATATTAATTCTTCGAGACCTATTTTTCATCTAGTACCACTTAATTATTGTAATTTTCTTGTATTATAAGCATGGAAACTAATAAAAAATAAAACGGAAAATGTTATTAGATATTATTAAAATTATAACTGGCGGTTTTATTGAGGTATACCGAGTGTTTCTCAAAAGACGTTCACCCCTATAACTTTTCTGTATTTATATAATAATATAGATATTATAAAATGAAATTTTGAGACTATGCATAAGAGATAGTCTGCATTTATTGGCATAATTTTCAATTTGTTAGCACTTCCGGTTTGCCCGGATTCAGCATAACATTCTGAGTAAAATGACACCTCACTTTTTTTTTAATTTGAAAAAATGGAGTAAATGTCAAGAAAACAAAATTTCATTTTTTAAACGGTTGTAAAACTTATAGTCAATAATTATTATGACATAATTTTAATTTTCATATACTATAGGTATAGGTACTTGACTATAAATTAACAGATTTAATTAATTGGTAGCACTCTAGATTGAAAATAAAAAATAAACGTAAAAATGTTATAACACGTCAAAAAATGACAAGTGAGGTGTCATTTCACTCATAATGTTATGCTGAACCCAAATAAGTAAAAATATACAAGATGTTCCATTTAAAATATCAAAGTCAAGGTCACTTCCGGTCAAACCGGAAGTGCTAACAAATTGAAAATTATTCCAATAAAGCAGGCTCATCTCTTATGCATTATCTCAAAATTTCATTTTAATCTCTATAAATATAAAAAAGTTATAGGGGTTTGTTCGTCTTTTGAGAAACACCCGGTATATCAGAGCGGTATTAAATTTTTAAGAATCTTACGAAGAGATTCTCTAAATCGCATTTAATTAGGTAGCTCATTAAAAATATTTGGTACATAGGTAGGTAGGTCCCGCGAACCTGGTAAAACTGCAAGAGTACATTATTCCAACTTGCACACAGGGTTTTAAACGGATCGTAATAATACGCCCTTCCAATCGGTTCTAAAAGGTGTATTGGCAACCGGTTTGTTCGTTGTTATCAGAGCATTTTTTTATGTCTTCACATACACAGGGTTTTAAACGGACCGTAATAATACGCCCTCTCCAATCGGTTCTAAAAGGTGTATTGGCAACCGGTTTGTTCGTTGTTATCAGAGCATTTTTTTTATGTCTTCACATACACAGGGTTTTAAACGGACCGTAATAATACGCCCTCTCCAATCGGTTCTAAAAGGTGTATTGGCAACCGGTTTGTTCGTTGTTATCAGAGCATTTTTTTTATGTCTTCACATAGACAGGGTTTTAAACGGACCGTAATAATACGCTCTCTCCAATCGGTTCTAAAAGGTGTATTGGCAACCGGTTTGTTCGTTGTTATCAGAGCATTTTTTTATGTCTTTAGTTTGTTTATAAGCTTCTAATATTTGTGTATGTACGCAAGTTGGAATAATGTACTCTTGCAGTTTTACATGGTTCGCGGGACCTACCTACCCATGTACGCAAGTTGGAAGAAATAATCCTTGTACGCAAGTTGGATATATTCGCCATTCCTTCATATAAGGACCTTCAAAAAAGTCTTATACAATTTTAAAGTAAAATTAATAAGGAAGCCATTAGTTGAGGATAGAAAAGTTTACATGGAATTTTGCACAGCCAGCCTGGCAGTGCGCCACTCGGTATATATCTCTTTTTAATATACGGTTTACAAGTATCCTCTTATAATTTAGTAAATATCAAATAAAAAGTTTTGCTAGATTAAATGAGTTGTTAAAGTCAATTTTGTTCGAGTTAAATAAAACATACCCTTTTTTTTATTTAAAAAAAAATTCATTATATTTTTAGATAATAAATTTAACGGGCTTTCTTATTAAGACCTGGTTGCCTTGTATTATTGATCAAAATTGATATAATACTTTAAAGTTTACTATACACTAGTAGAGAGAAATAATAAGTTTTTCTCCCTTAAACAAATAACTTCCAAATTATACTGTATAATAAACACTGAAACTCATTTGAAACGTCTAAAAATCTGAACCTTAAACTTCTGGTCTCGTAAATTCTCACTTTTTGCCTTGGCAATCAAAGTGAATTGCCCAATAAATAAAGCACCGGTTTTACGATGTTTTCGAAAGAAATTAACAGCAAAAAATAGGGTCGACTTGTTGTACCGTTACCTTAAAAGAAATATTGTGCAAGGTCACTAAATGTATATTGGGCATAGTGGGTAAATTTTATTCAAGTCCTGGAGAAAACATAATAATATTTTAAAATCTGTGCGAGCGATTTAACCAGAATTAGGATAGTCTGTTCAATGACCGCTGACCGTTACGTCATATTCTCCATATTTGCGATACGTCGTCAGTTTAACTTACCGGTGGTAATGGTTATGATTTTTCTTAGGTTTGATGTACAGGGTGTCCAGTTTTCGTGTGTATTCATATACCAGCTTCCTTATTATAAAAGATAGAAAGATGGGGTTTGCGGCTTACTGTTCTATTTTTTTTATGAAACTTTCACTGCCGTAAACGAAATTTTCATAGCCCTCACAGTTTCTGACATACAGGGCAATTTTCAAATTTTGTAATTTTTGACGCTCCCCTATATCTCGATTATTTGATAACTTATCAATAAGGTAAAAATGGATTGTTATATAGGTTTTTATGTTGAATTCAGTGGCGTAGTTAGTTTTTTTCTAAAAAGTTTTGTTTATGAGTTATGACCCAAATTTATATTTTTTCTAATGGAACACCCTATATATTATTTATTTTTCTTGTTCCTCTTTTTAAGAGCTTTTCAAAAATATATAATAGTCCATATTTTTTTCTTTTAAAAGGGGACAATTTTAACTTTTTTTGTAAAATTAATCATTTTTCATCTAGAATCCAGAAGGCCATGATAAATCATGGATAGACATGACAGAAAACAAAGTTTTGTAAATGCGCCATTACGGTTTATTGTCAAATATTAATGGTATTTGTTTGATTTTGTTAGTTTATTTGAAATTTTAGTGAAAAGTTCGTGGCAATTTATTTTAATTTTCACAGACACGAACCACTTCTTTGTATTTAATATAATTGCTTAATTGTTGGTTTAAAGTTATGTTTAATAAAAATAATGTTGTTAATTTTTTTTTATTTGCGGGCATAGCCCTCTATTCGAAAAATGATTAATTTTACAAAAAAAGTTAAAATTGTCCCTTTTTAAAAGAAAAAAATATGGACTATTATATATTTTTGATAAGCTCTTAAAAAGAGGAACAAGAAAAATAACTAATATATAGGGTGTTCCATTAAAAAAAATATAAGTTTGGGTCATAACTCATAAACAAAACTTTTTAGATAAAAACTAACTACGCCACTGAATTCAACATAAAAAACTATATAACAATCCATTTTTACCTTATTCATAAGTTATCAAATAATCGAGATACAGGGGAGCGTCAAAAATGACAAAATTTTAAAATGTTAAATGTCAGAAACTGAGAGGGCTATGAAAAATTCGTTTGCGGTAATGAAAGTTTTATAAAAAAATGGATTAGTAAGCCGCAAACCCCATCATTCTATCTTTTATAATAAGGGAGCTGGTATATGAAAACACACGAAAACTGGACACCCTGTACATAAAGACGGTTGCATGTGAACAAGTAAAATACAAACATTTTTTGCAAATTTTTAATTATTATTTTTATACTGTTAATGAAGTCAGAAAAAAGTAGTTTTGTTAGTGTAAAAGGTATCATGGGATGAAACATTTTGTTTTTGAAAATCATAGTATGAAATTTTGAATTGATTTAAATTTACTGAAAAATAAATAAAACTAATTTATAAAATTTAAAATTGAATCACATAATATGTTTTGTCTAGTGCATCAGTCTATAAATTTTCCAAAGTATCATCTTGCCAACTTCACCTAAATGCGCCTTTACTGTATATCCAGGTTTCATCCAGAAAAACAGATTTTAAGCGAAATTGAGAGTTGCCGTTATTCTTAAATTCACTTAAAAATTCCATTTGTTTTTGGGCTCTATTAAAATACAGTTTGATACAGTACATTTACGCCATTTAAATTTTAATTTTTTTAAACAGTCCGCTCATGAACCAGAAGATATTTTAATATTCCATTAATGATCTAATACAACAGGTTTGCTAAGACATAGTTTGTATTGATCACTTATTTTTTATTAAACCATGATAAATAAATTGCTAGTGTAGCAAACCCGCTTTAGCGTTATATCACTTCCCGATATGCTAGAACAGTGTTTTTATTGGTAGTAATCAGTTTTATTAGCAGCCCAGTCTTGTTGGATAGTGAACTACTTTAAATACAGCAATTTTGTTAAGAAATAAAATGTATTCGCAATGCGACGCATTTTGTTCCCAGTAAAGCGCTTTTTCTACAACAATTAAGAGATCAGAACAGCGTCCCCAAAAATGAATTGTATCTGATAGAACCTATAATCCACAAGGCGTTGATGGGTGTTTGTAGAGATCGCCATATTATTAGTTTTAACGTATTTGTTGAGCAGGTCACATCGTTGTTCGGAGTCTTCTAGCTGTCCTGTCTAAATTTGAATTTTTATTGATCGTACCAATACCGGTGGCAATTCATTTATTTTTACTTTGTAATTATTTTTTTTTAAACTTTGTATGTCAGGTTCTTCTTTCGCACAACACATCATTATTATTAGACTTTATAATCTATGGACAAATGTTACCATCTCAGTAAACCATTTTGCATAATAGATAATCATATTATGCAATTTTAAACAACAAGAACACAATCACACTAGAAGCTATTTAAATTTTTAAGAACTACAATAGGTACTGATTGTTAGTGGTAAGTAGGTATATGCTACATTAACCGTAGCAAGCAAATATTATTATGATTATTGTTAAGTTTCATTACAACTGCCGGTCGGAACTAATACAGTATACAAAACCAGATTACACCTCCAATAGAACTTAATAATTACTATGAGTATTCAGAGCAGTAATGGCTATAAACCATTATATGGTTGCATTAACTCCTAATTCTTATTGGCTAAATTACCGTGATATTATCACTACACAACGATCTAGCTATTTTCGTTTTCTTACAGTAGAAAAGCGCGTTACTGTCACATAGTATTAAACAATTGTATAAAGAATACGTGAATTCTTATAAGGAATAGAAGGTTTTTTTAGTATTGAAAATACTACTGGGTGCGTATATACGGGTCTATTTCATGAAAAATGAACGCGACATGCGACATGCACATAAATAACACGGCGGTGAAGTCTAAACAAACATCCGAGCAGCACAGGATCGATGACATCATCTGCTTATGAGTATTAACATTGTTTTGTTTTGGGTTTCGGCATTTATTATTATATTTGTTGATATTAAGATAATATGGCCGGGAGAGAGAACAGTTAGTAGATAGTTATTAATGATACTAGTTCGATGAACACTATAATGTAACGTGTGCAACGTTAAACCACGAGGCGTCAGCTGAGTGGTTTAATTGCACAAGTGTCATTAACAAAGTTCATATCAAACGTGTATCATTCAAAATTTAATCTACGACAGTGCAAATAGATTTTATTCGTCTAAATTTCATTGATATCAGATAACGTTTTCGTAATTTTTAAAATTTTCAGGTGTCCATACTAGTCGATATCATGGTAACCGCATTTTTGATTGTTTCAATTTCGATAAAATTGGAAAAAAATAAACAGTGAATGTCGCTGAAACAAAGCGAAATAGCGCTGCGGTCTTGGCGTATTACACAGAAAGTCGGGGGAGAATGGATATACCAATCCAGAACATTTTATAGCCGACTTAAGATTTAGACATTTCATGAACAAAGAGTACAAGGACCAGCAGGTAAATGGCTGTATATAGCTAAAGAAATAATTTTGTCGCTATTTTTGAAAAGGTGGTTTTGAGCTCTCTTCAATATGTTCTAATATACATGTAGAGTTTACCAACCCGATAATACCTTCTAAAAAAGATTCCCGTTTGCACTTTGTTGCTAAAATGTACGACCCCTTTTATATCATTCCTTATACCTTAAGGAAGCAAAATTGACTTGTCGTCCAAAAATCGTACCATGCAGGGGGTGGTCGGGGGCGGTTTTCCAAAAAGTACCAATTTTTTTTTTTGCCTTTTTTACATCTATAATACCTGATCATCAACCTGCTTAAATCTTATTTCAAAATCTTAATTAGAAATATATTTTTTTTAATTTTAAAAACATCGCGCGCCGTGCTTGTATATGGAGCGCTTTAATGAATAACCGCTCGCCTTGAAAACCCATAATTGTGATAATTTGTAACTCGCCATAACTCCAGAATCCTTTGACTTATCAAAAAAATACTTGCCATAAACGTTGTAGATAAAACATCAGGGATTACAATGCTTTTTTAAAATTATCAGTCCGATGAACAGTTTCGTCAAAAAATTGAAAAATGTCAAACCATATCACCGTAAGCGTGGTCAACCGTGCGGATGCGATGAAGGATCAGATTGCCGTCGTAAAGCCATGAAAAACGACCGTATGTTATATCGCGCGCATAAGTTCGGTTTTCCTTCGCTTTTGGTGTGATTGGAATGCAATTATTACATTATAAGTTAGTTCCTAATAAAATTAAGGGATTATATTTTGTAAACGGTTAGTAATGTTGTTTTGAATAATTTAATTTGAAATTAATTTATGTTTCTCTAAATTTTTTCAATATTAATATTAATTAATAAGTTGTTACTAAAAGGAACTTTTTTTTTATTAGAAAAATTGGTATTTGTCCAAGTTTTTGTACATATAGGTTGTTTACAAAAAATGAAAAATGGTACTATTTAATTTTTTTTATAAAGAAAAACAGAAAACAGGCTTTATACGTTCGGGATTTGTCTATAAGTAGGTACCTGATCTACCTAGAGTACCTATACTATAGTGTTTTTCAGGTGTTAAGGTCATGGTTGCTCAGTAGAGATAGAGAATAACCTTAAAATTTCATTGTGGTTTTGATTGTGTGTATCAGCGTGTTGCAGGATACCTGAAAATAACACTACTATTAATCGGGGAGAATCCGGGTGTTATTTAACGAAAATAAAGAAAAAAGGGTGATACTTACAGAAGATTTTTTTGTTGAACCTATTTACAGGAACAAGTATAGAAATCGGAAAACAGACAAATGCTCTTTATATACCTAATAATAAAAGGCTTGGGTAAAATCTTCCCCTAAAGAATCTATTTATTAATAAACATATTTATTCCAAAAGAAAGATTCTTAGAGTTTTTAGTCAGAGTCAGCCATGCATTTGCAGGAGCCAATGCAATTTATTTGTTTTTTTTTACAGGAACACAGTGACCCAGTGCAATCTAAAATAGAGTAGCAATTTAAAATTTAACTATAGTAAAAAATAACAAACTTTGTGTAGGTACCTTTTTTACAGTTGCAAGTATTTAGAACTGAAGTATCCTCCGGTAGTATTGCGTCGGTTGTTAATACAGGCACTGGTTTACCGTTTGCAATATTCCAGCCACAACTTGATAAGTCCGGTAAAGGTGACCTTGGCATAGTACTGTCCAGCCATATTTTGGTCTGATAGTGGACAGGGCGACAGTGTTGTCTTAGACTATCTTTGGTTGGAGGCAATTTACTCACAGGTTTGGAGGATGCTAAAATTCCTCTAAGAGCATTTATACATTTGATATCTTTATTTTTGTAGTACCTATATAAACGAATTACAAATTTAACTACGTCATTAAAGACTTCTTCTAAGTAGGTACTGTTCTTTGCCAACTCTAGCTAGTAGATTATAATGTGATAAGAAGACTTTCCCGCATGTTCTTTTGCCTAGTCCCACAAACTGACTAGTTGTATCACAACCTGTGAGTGCGTGAAAGGCTGGTAGACATTTGATCATGGAACTCTCCATTTTTAATTCATGAATTACAATGGATCGTTGGCTTTCTTTAGCTCCAATTTTCATCCAAATTTCTGAAGTCAGAATATCTTTAAAGTGAGCCAATAGTACCAAAACATCTGTATCTTTACAGTCTACTATACCGCCAATTCTCGAATGAAATATTGGATTGTCTCGCGCTATACTTTTAATTTTATTTTCCATGTTATTGCTCATTACCTGGCATAGTTTTTGATTTTGTAAACGTTTTTGGCAAAATATGCACCTTTGTACATCAAATTGAGTTCGTAAAAATGGTTTTTTCAGGGGTATATCTACTGGGAGTGGGTTAGTAAATATTTTTGCATACTTTGATTTATATGATTTAATATTATTCGTGCTGGTATACGTTTTGTAGCAAGTTTTATGCCAATTTAAATGTTCTCGCTCTTTTTAATTATTCAAATTTAAAAATATATGCAACAACTTTGCATCATTTCCTTGACAAATATCAATAAGTACCTTTGTACATTCAATAAATCTTTGTTTAGATTTTGGTCGGGATATAACTATTCCCTGATTCTTGGCAAATGTCAGATAATTGGGAATTAAATATGTTGCCTTGTGTTTTGATTGATAGTTTTTTTTAAGTGGTCTTAATTTAATTTTGGGCTGTAGTTCACTCACTGAACTGGTACTGCTTTCAAAATCCATTGCTTAATCGTTTCAATAAAAAGTGTCGTATATAAACATTAAAAGGCACTATACTGTTATTAAAAAAAATCTTACCTGAGAACTTAAACTTTCTCCTTAACCTTTCCGTGGCCATGCTACAAAAAGTTACATTTTCGGCCGTGTGGGGTAACTATGACACCCCATTGAAATACTGCATGATCTTTTGTCAATGATGCATGATGGTGTGCAAAGATGTACAATAAAACACTAATAATTCATTTTTAATAAAACATTTTTAATTTTTACAATAAATTAATATTTACTCTTCCTCATTATTTTTACAATCGGGACATAATTTTTTTTTTACTTTCTTCTCTGTGTATGTTGCAAATGGGTTTATTGCATGCACTACATGATATTTTAGTCTTTCTATCCCTAAGAGTAACAAAAAATGAATTTTTTTTACGTTTTCGCCGTTTTCGGCCGGTCGACGATTTCGATACGCTGCAAGCAGTTTTTTGTGTAAAATTGAAGTTAAATTGAGTATTTTTATAAAAAAATTGCTTTATAATATATTTTTCTAGGATTACCTGGAGGGAAAAAAATTACAAAAAAATTGTTTGGAAGATAATTTAAAAAAACCGCATCTGGGGTACCTAAAATACCCCGCTCGGCCACGGAAAGGTTAATAACAACTATATTACAACAGTCATTTAATGCAGGGCATCTGTAAAACACTTTCAACTTTTAGCAATGCCCATTAAGTTCAATGTATAGATAAGAACTATAACTTCACAGCATACAACACACCCTAATAAAATATAACAACTATTGTTGGTTAAAATAAAAGTAAGTCAAAAAATATTGCTATAAGATAGAAAATGGAAATCCACAATCCAATATTTGCTGGTCTAGCTTCAAAATTAACGGCGCGGCGGCTACTCGGCACGGAATTCTAGACTAAACACTATTGAAAACGCGATATTAAACGAATATCGAACTTATGCGCGCGATATAACATACGGTCGTTTTTCATGGCTTTACGACGGCAATCTGATCCTTCATCGCATCCGCACGGTTGACCACGCTTACGGTGATATGGTTTGACATTTTTCAATTTTTTGACGAAACTGTTCATCGGACTGATAATTTTAAAAAAGCATTGTAATCCCTGATGTTTTATCTACAACGTTTATGGCAAGTATTTTTTTGATGAGTCAAAGGATTCTGGAGTTATGGCGAGTTACAAATTATCACAATTATGGGTTTTCAGGGCGAGCGGTTATTTATTAAAGCGCTCCATATACAAGCACGGCGCGCGATGTTTTTAAAATTAAAAAAAATATATTTCTAATTAAGATTTTGAAATAAGATTCAAGCAGGTTGATGATCAGGTATTATAGATTTAAAAAAGGCAAAAAAAAAAAATTGGTACTTTTTGGAAAACCGCCCCCGACCACCCCCTGCATGGTACGATTTTTGGACGACAAGTCAATTTTGCTTCCTTAAGGTATAAGGAATGATATAAAAGGGGTCGTACATTTTAGCAACAAAGTGCAAACGGGATAACACGATAGGGACATCTTTTAACTCCACTAACAGATTATCCTATATTTTTTATTTTAACAAAACAGTCAAATTTACACATTTCTAAGTATAATTTACACATTTCTAAGTATAATTTACACATTTCTAAGTATAATAATTTAATTATTATTTCAAACTAAATCGGAGCATCCATGCCGTCATAATAACGCGCGATAGCGGCACGTTACATACTCACAGATAGGAGTAATCTGTGCTGTGACATAATGGTTTCCTTCTCGCCACTGTATGTGGTAGGTATTTTCAATACGCCTATGATACTTGCGTAAGATGCAAGATCTGTGAATTTTTTTCAGTGTTTGTACCTCAAGTGCCTTGTGTATTAAAGGGGTTTTTCCATCTTTTCAAACAGTCGAGATATTGGACTTTATCACACTAATGGACCACCCTGTATATTATAATATTTGTGCTAACGTTAACTGTTTTAAATTTTTTTCATATTTAAAAAATAATTTATTACTGCTAGCAAATACCCACCGGATATCCGGTTTGTCGAAAAGATTTTTGTTTGCTTATGAATAATAAATAGGTACGGTATAGGTTTTTAGTGTCAAATATTTTGTATTTGAACTGTCACTAATTATAGCTTCGTTCGTACAGCGGGCAGAAACCTTCAGCAAATTGACGACGCATGCGGATGTGTTTAAAAGCATTCGCACACGATAAATCTCAAACCGCTGCCAGAAAATCCGGCGTTCGCCGAAGCCAAATTGTTGGTTGTGCGCCTTCGGCTTGTGTTTTAAAATCTCGTGTAATATAGCCTACATTATACGCTCGTTAAATAATATACTATAATATAAAATTTTATTAGACTCTATTTTCATAATGTATGTGTATCTTATTTTAAATCTAAATTTTAAATGCATTCCTACCTTTTTTTGTAAAAACAAGGCATTTTTTTACCTTTTATTACTTACGTTACGTATGGGGCAAATTTTTAGTTGTCAAATAGAATTTGATGTGTTTTGAAACACAGAACAAAGGGTTTATTTAGTTCAATGTTATGGTGCGGGCGAAAGTTCTTACAACTTTGTTATAGAGAAATTTAATCAAAGATACCCTAACATTTAAGTCTCAAAAATGGGACATAAATTATTAAGAAAATTTCAGGGAACTGGTTCAGTTTCCAATTTAAAAAAAAAAAACAGATCAGAATGATGCAGCTTCCCTAATCGTATTGCAGTCTGTTGCTGACAATCCTACCTTTTCATTAAGAAACCGAGCTCAAGAACTTGATGTAGTAAAAAAAACTCATATTCAGTATGTTTTAAAGGCAAACAAAATATTCCCATTTAACCCAACTTTGGAAGAAGGAGACGAAGCCAAACGTTTGGATTTTTGTCTTTGGGTCGGAAACAAAATTGTAAGTGAAAACAGGAATTTCCATAAATTTATCATGTTCTCCGATGAATCGACATTTTCAACAAACGAGAAAGTGTCTTCTGCGCATATTAGATACTGGAGAGAAAATAATCCACGTTTAAGAATTCCTGCTAGAAGACAATATTACAAAAAAATAAATGTCTGTTGTGCGATTTCTTGTTATGGCATTATTGGTCCATACTTTTTCGAGAACACATGTAACCGTAGGAGTTACCTTGAAATGTTGTAAGCACTTTCTGACAACTTAGAAGAATTGCCTCTCCAATTTAGGAACGAAATGTACTTTCAACAAGATGGATGCCCTGCGCATTTCGCAATTGAAGTGAGGGAATGGCTTAATGCTTAATAATACATTTGGCCACAGATGGATTGGTCGAAATGGTCCGGTTCTATGGCCCCCAAGAAGTCCCGATTTAACTATTTCAGATGCCTATCTTTGGGGGCGCCTCAAACATCTAGTGTACTCCCGTCCAATTGAGAACGACGTACAGCTTCTAAAACTGCGAATTGTTAAAGCTGTTCTAACAATTTCCATTGAAGAAATTTGAAGAAGTTTTGACCACATTCGTTTACAGCTGGAAAAATGTGTTGAATATGGAGTGTTTGAATCTCAAATTATGAAATTATTATTTGTTGTTATTTTAAGATTTTTTTGTGTTATTTCCGGGGTCATTTCATTTGTGAACTTAAAAATACATATTTCTAGTAACACCAAGAATCAGTTTTTAAAACTTTTTGATACCCCTCTGTCATTGATAATGTATATGTATTTCGACCGCTAATGCTGCTATACAAAAAAAATATTCTTTTAACTCTAAAAATTAAAAAAAATTAAAAAATCGCAGATTTATTTTAAATCTCGGATTTAAATTACAAACGTTATTCTAAATAAGTTTCCTAATTGGCATTTTGGTCAAAAATGAAAAATAAAAGTTGTTTACTCTTGGAAAAAATCATGTTTTTGAAGTCTTTGCAAACTCTGTATAAAAAATCAAAATTTTCTCTTCGTAAATTGCATTTTTTTACAAGCCAAACTTTTTATCATGAATTACTTTTTCCCGAAAAATGAAATTTTTCATCCATTTGTGCTATTGTAAACCTTATCCGAGGACAGTCTGTAGAATAAAAAAAAACAAGTTCACATTTTCGAAAAAATCCGTATGAAGTTTTAAGGCCACATATTTGTATTTATATGCCTTTCCCCTTACTATGTGCACTGCTGTAGGATGCCATCTCGTTTTGTCTTTTTATATGTATTATTTTAAATTATTAAGCTTTAAGCAATACTCCATGCAAAATATTTTCCTAGACATGAAAAAGAATGTAAATGTTCATTCTTCGTTGTACAAGCAAACGACCAAAATAAAATATAAAAATTTTTGATTACTTTGTAAGCACCAAAGATATGAATGCTCCAAAAACATAAAATATGCCAAATTAAGTTTATGATTCTAATTTCGAAGAAACAGGAAACTTTTCTAGTTTTATTAAATCGTTTGGAACTTATTTTTAAAAAGTTTGTGATTTTATTTTAATGCAATTTCTTCATTGGCGTTTCTTACTTGTTTTAAAATTAGTAACAATACTGGCAAACATATTCTTGTGTTATTTTATAATTATGTTTATTATCAAATCATGTGTAATTTTATATGTTAAATTATCTAATAATTAATTTAAAGAAGTAGTCCACACTTAAACTAGTGGAGTTGAAAATGTAGGAAAGAAAGAAAAAACAAAAAGTCTTCCTACACAAAATTTATTCTTTATGGGTCTCTACATGTTTCGAACGTAGAAGCGTTTACCTTCAGGATACAGAAAAAAATTATATTGTGCTGATGGTATTAGCAGAAGAGAAAATGGTATAAAACCTTAATGGAGCTTATGGCATTGAATCATTGAAATGTAGAAGCGACGTATATAAGAAAAGATGAGGAGAGTAAAAAATGCTGAGCATATGAAGAAAGTTAGTAGGGAAGTATAAACAACCACACTAAAAGAGGAAGAAAAATAGGCCTTCTAAAGGGAAGGTGTCAAAGATTTTAAAATCATTCATCCTCCGCTACACGTGGACCGTGGACGTGAACTTAAAAGAATTTTAACTTAATTTTCTAAAATGTTTGATTGCATTACCACTTTCAGTATATCTAAATTAACCACTCGAGGGGATATTGGGCTTTAACCCCCAGTACCCCAAAAACCATTTTCAAATAATCTGATATTATGAATTCTACCTTGGATTCTTATCTTTATACTGTCCTACAAACAGATTATTAATGATTTTATAAAAAAATTTACGTAAATGATTTAAAAATCTTTGACACCTTCTCTTTAGAAGGCCTATTTTTCTTCCTCTTTTAGTATGATTGTTTATACTTCCATTACTAACTTTCTTCATATGCTCAGCATTTTTTAACTCTCGTCATCTTTTCTTATATACGTCGCTTCTAAATTTCAATGTTTCAATGCCATAAGCTCCATTAAGGTTTTATACCATTTTCTCTTCTGCTAATACCATCAGCACAATATAAATTTTTTCTGTCCCCTGAAGATGAACGTTTCTACGTTCGAAACATGTACAGATCCATAAATAATTTATTTCTATTAAATTTTGTGGAGGAAGACTTTTTGTTTTTTCTTTCTTTCCTATCTACCTAATAACTGTTTCTCTCGATTTCTTAAATTAAAATACAAGGTGACTCGCAGCTCACGGTATTGGATTTATTAGAATATCTCGAAACGAATAGATGTTTTTGTTGATGTTGGGAAGCTACTGGTAATTTATTTTTGACCTTTTCAATAATATTAATAATATTATATTTTAAATTACTGTCACTTCCAGTTCTACTAGAAGCGAAGATCAACTTCAATAAATTTATTACTAATTGTTCATACAAAGTAGGTACTAGAATATTCAACTTTGCGCAGTTTGTAGCAATCAACGTTAGTTGTTACCTTCGGAAATGATATTAAAATAATTTTGATATAATTATTTATTAGTTATTGCAAATCTTTTGTCGGTGACCTAGAAAAGTGATGGAGTTTTTGCATTACAAGCAGAACGTCTTCGGCTTAATTCAAAGCTGATTCGGTACTTTATATGCAAAAGTAGTGCATTGGCAAATTATAAGCATCGAAACTAGACGTTGGCAATTTATGTGTAAAGGTAGTGCATTGGCAAATTATGAGCATCGAAACTAGACGTGGCAATTTATGTATAAAGGTAGTGCATTGGCAAATTATGAGCATCCAAACTAGACGTTGTCACTTTAGGTGCAAAGGTAGTGCATTATCAAATTATGAGCATCGAAACTTAACGTTGGCAATTTATGCGTAAAGGTAGTGCGTTGGCAAATTCTGAGCATACAAACTAGACGTTGGCACTTTATGTGCAAAGGTAGTGCATTGGCAAATTATGAGCATCGAAACTAGACGTTGGCAAGTTATGTGTAAAGGTAGTGGGTTGGCAAATTATAAGCATCCAAACTAGACGGCACTCTAAGTGCAACGGTAGTGCATTGGCAAATTATGAGCATCGAAACTAGACGTTGGCAATTTATGTGTAAAGGTAGTGCATTGGCAAATTATGAGCATCGAATCTAGACGTTGGCAATTTATGTGTAAAGGTAGTGCATTGGCAAATTATGAGCATCCAAACTAGACGTTGGCACTTTAGGTGCAAAGGTAGTGCATTATCAAATTATGAGCATCGAAACTTAACGTTGGCAATTTATGCGTAAAGGTACTGCGTTGGCAAATTCTAAGCATCCAAACTAGACGTTGGCACTTTATGTACAAAGGTAGTGCATTGGCAAATTATGAGCATCGAAACTAGACGTTTTCAATTTAAGTGTAAAGGTAGTGCGTTGGCAAATTCTAACCATCCAAACTAGACGTTGGCACTTTATGTGCAAAGGTATTGCGTTGGCAAATTATGAGCATCGAAACTAGACGTTGGCAATTTATGTGTAAAGATAGTGCATTGGCAAATTATGAGCATCCAAACTAAACGGCACTTTAAGTGCAACGGTAGTGCATTGGCATTTTCGAGAAAATTTTGTGTTTTTATTCACATCAAATAAAGCGTCAAAATGACAAAATAAGGCAAAAATTGTTGTTTTCTTAGTCCGAATTTAAAATTTGTGGCACTATATTAGTGGATGGTTGTAGATAAAACTTAGTATTTAACTCGCTTTTAGTGAACTCGTTTAAAGATTTGTTTTTTATTGGCTAGTTTTTATTGAACATTGAAATACCTATTTAAACTTCATTGTCATTTTCCGGGCTTTTAAAAAAGTTTCTCCAGTTATATGTATGATGTTATGAAACACCTTTTGTGTAGTAATATTAACCATATTATCTATTATAGCGAGTTTTTAAAAATATTTATAATAACAGCACAACGGGCTTAGGTATATTATCTATTATATTGAAAAATGTTTTTTCTTATTCTTTTTAATAATAGCTTAAAGCAAAATTGTTTTAATTAATAATCAAATTGCCGATTCATGTATTGATAAAAAAAAACGCAATAAGCTAAGTATGAATAATCATTTGTAATATCTGCGCACTCAGATTACTTTACGCAGACACTAAAAAGCTTACCATAAAAGCTAGTAAGTTTAAATAATTTGTTATAATATCCATATAATAATGTTACTTATATTTTAATCGAAAGTATATCTTTCATTCAATCTTTCATCGTCGAATTTGTGCGCTATTTCCTAGACTATTAAATTTTTTCATAAAAATAATATTTTCTTCCGTCTTACCCTTACCACTTTAATTTCTGTTGAATATATATTGAACAATCAGATTATCGTACATAAAATAGCCTTAAATAATAGCAACAACAACCAGGAAGAGGTGACAGTTGAAGTGGCTCAGGGGACGGTACTAGGCCCACTCTATTATTTGCTATATGTACATTGTACATACATAGTTTGTAAAGCTAAATTGTAAATATTTTATGTTCGCTGATGATATGGTCTTAGTGTATACAGCAGAAAATAAAGACCAACTTGTGCAATCAATAAATAAGGATCTGGAATCATATTTTTAGTGGCTGTATTATAACAAACTAAGTATTTTTCGTTTCGAATGTATATACATTTATCATCAGGAGAATAGAATAAGGAATATAAGAAATACAATAGGTGCGAACAGTTCAAACGGAGCTACAAGATGATAGATAGAACAAGTAAAGTATTTGGGAAAACGTCCAACGTAATAATAGACTTAACGACAGGCCATTCGTGAAGTATTGGTAGAAACTAAGTTATAAAGTTATCATAGCAAAGCATAGTAAGTTATGTGTCATATTAGTGATACAGCACCATAAGTGTGAGGAGAGAAGAATATTTAAAATTGGAATAAGTAGTACAAGTAGTAGGAGTAACTGAGAAGTCACATATTAGTGAATCAGTAACGTAAGTGTGAGGAGTGAAGAATATTTAAAATTGGAATAGTAGAAGTTGTAAAAAGTTTTTTATTATAAAATGAGGAGTAACTGAAAAGTCACAAATTAGTGAATCAGCAACGTAAGTGTGAGGAGAGAAGAATATTTAAAATTGGAATAGTAGAAGTTGTAAGTTTTTTATTATAAAATGAGGAGTAACTGAAAAGTCACAAATTAGTGAATCAGCAACGTAAGTGTGAGGAGAGAAGAATATTTAAAATTGGAATAGTAGAAGTTGTAAAAAGTTTTTTATTATAAAATGAGGAGTAACTGAGAAGTCACAATTAGTGAATCAGTAACGTAAGTGTGAGGAGAGAAGAATATTTAAAATTGGAATAGTAGAAGTTGTAAAAAGTTTTTATTATAAAATGAGGAGTAACTGAAAAGTCACAAATTAGTGAATCAGCAACGTAAGTGTGAGGAGAGAAGAATATTTAAAATGGGAATAGTAGAAGTTGTAAAAAGTTTTTTATTATAATATGAGGAGTAACTGAAAAGTCACAAATTAGTAAATCAGCAACGTAAGTGTGAGGAGGGAAGAGTATTTGAAATTGGCAAAGAAGAAGATTTAAAAGTTTTTTTTATATGTCATGTAGACATCCTTGTTTATGAGTAGTAGTAATAATAGTTCAGAATATTTGTTCTAGACATTGCTAATTAAATTTAAAGTTTAAAAAAGGAATTTAAAAAAATGACATGACATAAAAAAAATTTTATTCATCTTCTATGCCAATTTCAAATACTCTTTCCCCCTCACACTTACGTTGCTGATTCACTAATTTGTGACTTTTCCGTTACTCTTCATTTTATAATAAAAAACTTGTTACAACTAGTGTTGCCTCGAGATTCTCGTCTCTCGTCTCTCGTCTCGTCTGGCCCTCTCTCGACGAGACGAGAGAGATATTTTCTCTTGAATAAAGCTCCGAGACGAGACGAGAGAAGTACCCTCTCTCGTCGAGAAATTCTCGTCTCTCTCGATCTCTCTCGAGCAAAAAACGTTACCTTTTTGAGATTTTTTAAATCTTCTTAAATTCCTCTTTGCAAAAATATACATAATGTCTATATTTGGACCAGCGGTTTTCGAGTTATTTAACTGCAAATAGTTTCATCTAGTTAGCCGTGCCTGGCCATTCAGAATAACATATTATTATGACGTTTTATCGCTGGATAAAATTATTTGCAGTCAAATAACTCGAAAACCGTCGGTCCAAATATGGACATTATATATTTTTGATAAGAGGAATTTAAGAAGATTTTAAAAATCTCAAAATAAAATCAAAAAAAAATATTTTTAAAATTTTCAGATTCTACATACATTTATAATTACTTTTATTAAATGCATTATTAGTCTATAATTAATAGTTTCCAAGATATTGACTTTTGAAAAATTATATTTTTGAGTTTCGACAGCCTATGGCTTTCTAACAATACATCTTAGAGCAAAACGGCGCATATGTCTATATCTTCCATTTCCACTATCTTCCCAAATCAATCAAACTTCCGGCTAAACCGGATGTAACTCGAAAGAAGGAAATATAGTTCTTCCGGTTTAACCGGCAGGTGATTTTTTTGGGAAGATAATAAAAATGGAAGATAAAGACATGTGAGCCGTTTTGCTCTAAGACGTACTGTTAGATCTGTCGAAACTCAAAAATTACATTTTTTAAAAGTCAATATTTTGGAAATGCAAATTTCTTACCGTGCTGGTGTTTTGGAGCACCCTGTAGAGGCACCTCTTAACCCTTAATAAGCTTCGTCAAAAGTTTTCCGCTATCTTAGTGGTTCAGGAGTTATTGACCTTTGTCGCACTAATGGGCAACCCTGTAGTAAATACCAAGCAACGTTTTAACGCATTTAGGTTAGGTTCTGTCATATTTGACATATATTGCACACAATTTTTGTCAAATATGATAGAACCTAACCTAAACGCGTTAAAATTTTGCTTGGTTTTTACTATATTTGGTTTAAATCACGAGAGAAGCGAGACGAGACGAGAGAAGATCGTCTCTCGTCTCTTCTCGCCCTCTCTCGACGAGACGAGAGACCCATTTTGTCTCATCTCACGGCAACACTAGTTACAACTTCTACTATTCCAATTTTCAATATCCTTCTCTCCTCAAACTTACGTTACTGGTTCACTAATATGTGCCTTCTCAGTTACTCCTCATTTAAAAAACTTTTTACAACTTCTACTATTTCAATTTTAAATATTTTTCTCTTCTCACACTGATGGTGCTGTCTCACTAATATGACACATAGCTTACTGCTATGATAACTTTATAACTTAGTTTCTATACCAATACTTCACGAATGGCCTCTCGTTAAGTTCTATCATTACGGTGGACGTTTTTCCAAATACTTTACTTGTTCTATCTATCATTTTGTAGCTCCGTTTGGACTGTTCGCACCTATTGTATTTCTTATATTCCTTATTCTATTCTCCTGATGATGAATGTATGTACATTCGAAACATGTAGAGAATTTACCATTCAATAAAACTTAAAATGTATTTAATATACCAGTGGAGGAAGACTTAAAGTGCCTTATTTCTTTCCCTTTTAAACATACACTCCACTTAAAGTATGGACTATTTCTTTAAGTTGAAAACTGTATTATATGATTTTTAAACAACAAGGAAAAAAGTCATTCAATCCAACTACAAAATTGAATAATTAAGTGCTTACCCAAGTATCTAAGACTCATAATTTCTAATAACTTAACTTGAAACTCTCATATCAATAAAGTTATTAATAAAGTGGCCTCTATTATTGGTGTCATAAAAATATGTTCACACCAACTAAATGATAATACCAGACTCCTCTTATACAACAGAACCTCATTTCATATATATGCTGCCATGTTGGGGTAATGCAAGTGATTATTTTCTAAAAAGACTAAAAATACAAAATAAATGAATTCAAAAAGTGAAAAAAAAACTCATGCATAAACGAACAAAGAAAGTCGGTTAAACATATTATTATCAGTATTTAATCTAAAGGCTAAATCGTATAAATAATTTTTTTAAGGAGTATTTTCTAAAACAAATTATCCAAATAAACATGACAAGTTTTGTTCAAACCCTGGTATAATAATAAAGTCTACAACTCTAATCATTCAATTTCAGAATAGCCCCCCGTACAACCTGAAACCATTTCCATTTCACAGTCACCATCACAGCGCCCATTTCTGCCCATTACTTTACAAGGTTTCTGCTTGCGAGATTATTGACTTTTAAAGAAAGTTCAGCGTTTGCCACACAGATGGTGCTTGAAAAATCGAAACTAGTCTGGGTGGAGCATAGAGTATGATGCTGTTTTCCTTTTATTTTTCATTCCCGTTTCTGATGGAGCATTGAAGAGTTAATAGGTTTTATGGGAACTTGTATGCTTTACGGTATTGTTGAGCTAAGTTTTATTAAAATAATTAAGATGTTTAAATTGTCGAAATTCTAAAAAGAAAGCTTGGTTATGCTTAGATATTTTGCCTAAAAAGATTGATGGACTGATTTTATTTATTTTTTCTAAACATACCGTCCAATTTTGTGTTGGGATCATTATTTAAAACACTTAAGAGGGTATACCGTGCAAGCAAAAATTATTTGCATCAAAGAGGGCTTGGATTAAAAAACGTAGGGCTTGGTTTAGATCACAATGATATGGGGACGATATAATAATATGTAACCAAATCTAGGTTAAAATTTTGTCAAATTCATATTATGACATGATATGCCAAACTAATGAGTAATAAAATAAGTAGACAAATACAAATTTATTTTTGTTGTTTACAAAATTAACAAAGTAAGAATATACAGAAAGAAAAAGAAAAATAATTACAAAAAATAAATCATTTCTTTCCAATAAATTTTGGTTAAACCATTGAGAGTAATTCCTGCGTCTTTTAAAATCTGCGGCTTGTATTTCTTGGAATACTTGCACTTTATAAGGAAATAAATTTAGCTGCTTTTTAAGAATAGTCCTGCATGTTCCATAAGATCTTACCACTTCTTGGGACAGGCTTCTTATACAATTTGTTGGCTTATTTTGCATTATTTCACGAACGTTTGCAACAAGTTCTTCTGTTCTAACAGATGGTCTTCCTGCTCCTTTTTTGTGTTGTATAGAACCTGTTTCTCTAAACACAGCCACGGTTCTTTTCAGGCAATGATAAAAATCCCCAGCAATAAAAGCAACGTTAGGAAAATGTTCGTGAAAATCGTCCATGCACAAACCCGAATTGTATTGCCACTCACCATTTACTCTAACCCCGTTTCAAAAATACCCTTCAACCATGAATGTTTTGTGCTGTTCCGTAAAGCCCATTGTGTGAATTGTTCAAGAAATTGGAAAAATTAGCGATGAATCAAATTACTTGTAACGACTGTCAAAGATGACGGAATAACTGATTGATTGTTAATTCAGGTAGTTACCAACACCCAACAGGTATTAAGCTCTACAACTAAGCATTACGTCCTTAGATGCCAATAATTTTTGCTCGCACGGTATATCGTCCCCTATTTCCCGTAACAACGTAACTGATTGACGACGTATCTGTCAATATTTACGAAAAATCTCTTACGAACCGACGTAAGTGCAAATAAATTTGAGGATTTAGTATCTCTATGTTCCGGTAATACGCCTGTTATACGACAGCCAGAATTTCAACAGTTTTACCATATACTATACCGCCTACCGCACGAAACTGCCACAGATTGGACTTAATGTGTTTCGCGAAATTTTTAGTTTTGCTTGTAAAATTCAGTTTTTTACTCTGTTAAATGTTAAATCTGCTACTTGCCGTAATTTTTTGTAATAAAGGACCTAGCAAATGATTTTAGTGTTGCTTATGAGTTCATGTTTGGGTAAAATGCAAATACTTACCTAAATCAATATGATCTATTTACTTCGCACAATAAGAAATCACACGAAAAGTAGTTAGAAAATGTCATTTCCGTCGTTACGCACGATAGGGGACGGTATACGGAGTGGAATTTTCTTTCTATCTAGAAGATTGAGGTAGGTATCTACTACAACAGACAAGTATTTACTTCCTCTAAACCAAAGAAAACATGGTGACGATTGGAATGCGGCATCAAGTAAACAAACAACCTTATCAATAACATGTTTTCATTTTCTTGAAACAGTCTGCGCTGGCGAAACTCAAATTGTAGTATTTCAATTGTGGCTAAAATGGTTAGTTTTTTTTTCTGGCTTTCTAGATTACCGAAATGCAAAAGTAAATAGTGGGTCGTATTCCCTTTTTTATGCCCTTTTCAACGACCATAATACATACCATAACATTGGAACAATGAAAGTTGGGGACGGTTTCTACCACCCCCAAAAGAGGGATACATTTCATGGAGACGCGAAAAAAGTATGCCAAAGTAAAAATAAACGTAGCCGTAGTTCTGTGTTTTCAGAACAAAGAGGCTTTTACACGATCGATTCTATATAATGAATATTCAGGGATATTTATTGTGGCATTACTGACATCAGGATCGCAGCTTGGCCAATAGTACCATTGGTAACTAGCGCCAATGATAGTGAGAGCGGGTGCTAGCACCAATGGTGAATAGTGCCCATTTTAGTTCGTGTCAGTAGTAGTTAGTGCCAGTAGTAGTTAGTGTCCCAGTAGTTAAGGCCTAAGTAGTTAATGCCCGAGTAGCTAATGCCCATATGTGGTAGGCTAAGAAGAAGAAGCAGCTGGCGCCATAGTCTGTGACGTCACTGTCTGGCTCAAGTGGCGGTATACCTACTAGTAGTAGAGAGGCCTAGTGCGTTTCACGCCCTCCATTCCTCCATGCCCTTCTTCGCATGCCCGGGCAGCTCGCAGACGTGGGCGACACTAATTTTGACGTCACCTGTCATCTGTCATCTATCATACGTCATCTGTCAATGTCAATGCCAATGTCAATGTCAATGTCAATGTCAAAGTCAAAGTCAATGTCAATGTTAAATGTCATACGTCATCTATCATACGTTATCTGTCAACTATCAAACGTCACATTGTTGGGTGTTAGCTACTTGGGCCTTAGCTACTTAGGCGCTAACTACTTTGGGCAATTATATTCTATATATGGAATGTGTTCAGGGAGACGTCATATTACGAATAGAAAAATACGGCGGATGTCACCTGACAATTAAGACAGCTCAAGATCACCTGTCACTTGTCAAATATTAAAATTAAAATCTGACACGTAATATAGATTCGGAGCGATCTAACAAGACGCTTAAAAGAAGCCCGAAGTCGATCGGCTGACTGGTTCGAGAGATATAGTTTTTTGCCATTATGATCCTTATGTCCAAAGGTATAGAGGTAAAATTTTCCTTTCATTTAAAAATTCCACCCTGTACATATATTTTTTGTTTTAAATTTTTTTTTTCAACTTTCCATTAAATATTGACTGTGTTGTTCAAATTGTCCATCGCACGGTTCTAAAGCTACAACGCCTGGGGGATAAAATGCCTGAAAGGTGATTTTAACTAAAAAGTAAAAAATTAATAGATTTGTAAGTGAATATTATAAAAATAATTTAGATTATTATCAGAAGTGTTCAATTATATACCAAAGCATAAATACAGCAGTATATATTAATTCAAATCAGCATTTTTTAGTAGCTTTAGAACAGTGCGGGTTATAAGGCCCAGCAGAAATAAAGCCCATTAAACATTGGCGGTACCATCTATTGCTATAAGTCAAATTAATCTAAGAACTCGCCGCATCATTTGTCATTTAGGGCATCCTGTTGAAGTCTGGTCTATGTTACTTTAAGAGGTTGGCTACAGAAACAGAACCGGACTAAGTTCTTTTAAATTCGCCTTCGCCATCTTTTAAATTTTGTAAGTGAATCTTAAATTTTTTTGTAAAGATTAGTGTTGCCGCCGAGACGAGAGATTCTCGTCACTCGTCTCGTCTGGCCCTCTCTCGACGAGACGAGAGAGATATTTTCTCTCGAATAAAGATCCGAGACGAGACGAGAGAAGTACCCTCTCTCGTCGAGAAATTCTCGTCTCTCTCGATCTCTCTGGAGCAAGAAACGTTACTTTTTTAAGCTTTTTTAAATCTTCTTAAGTTTCTCTTTGCAAAAATATACATAATGTCTATATTTGGACCAGCGGTTTCGAGTTATTTAACTGCAAATAGTTTCATCTAGTTAGCAGTGCCTGACCATTCAGAATAACATACTACTATGACGTTTTATCGCTGGATAAAATTATTTGCAGTCAAATAACTCGAACACCGTCGGTCCAAATATGGACATTATATATTTTTGATAAGAGGAATTTAAGAAGATTTTAAAAATCTAATAATAGACAGGGTGTCCCAAAAATTTTTTTTTTTTAATTTGCTGATTCTAAATAAATTTATAATTACTTTTATTAAATGCATTACTCGTATTAGTCTATAGTTAATAGTTTCCAAGATATTGAATTTTGAAAAATTATATTTTGGAGTTTCGAAAGCCTATAGCTTTCTAACAGTACATCTTAGAGAAAATCGGCCCATATATCTATATCTTCCATTTTCACTATCTTCCGAAATCAATCAAACTTCCGGCTAAACCGGATGTAACTCGAAAGCAGGAAATAGTTCTTCCGGTTTAACCGGAAAGTGATTTTTTTGGGAAGATAATAAAAATGGAAGATAGGGACATGTGAGCCGTTTTGCTCTGAGACGTACTGTTAGATCTGTCGAAACTCAAAAATTACATTTTTTAAAAGTCAATATCTTGGAAATGGAAATTTCTTACCGTGCTGGTGTTTTGGAGCACCCTGTATAGACAAAAATAAGAGGCACCTCTTAACCCTTAATAAGCTTCGTCAAAAGTTTTCCACTATCTTATTGGTACAGGAGATATTAACCTTTGTCGCACTAATGGGCCACCCTGTAGTAAATACCAAGCAAAGTTTTAACGCATTTAGGTTTCGTTCTGTCATATTTGACATATATTGCACACAATTTATGTCAAATATGATAGAACCTAACCTTAACGCGTTAAAATAGTAACATTTGTTTCCTAAAGTAAATATAAATAATTTCATTTGGTAGAAAAATTTACGCACTTACGTTTAAATAAAAACAAATATTTTTCCAATTTGTTACACAAGTCACTTGATTTTTTGACTTACCATTTAAAAAATAATCAACTTTTTTGCGAAGGTGTACAATGTACGTATACAAATACATGTCTATGCGCAACAAAAATTACGACTTAAAAGCCCAAGTACTTTGGGAAAGTTTCCGTAAAGGATAATTATGAGCTTTTTTCCCCGATGAGGGAAAATTTGGCCCTCTAATTTGCCAGACATCAAAAAACATGGTCTAACAAAGCGGTCTCTGGGGATTGCGTTCTGGCAGTTTTTAAAGATAATAGTTCGCCTTTGCTCCGAGTTAGCAGGATTATTTATCCGCAAAAGTCGTAATTAATGACAGGACTCTAAAAGAAATTTTTTTTACTCGTTTCGAGAACAGTCCCCTAGCATTAACCTGTAAGATTTTAGATACATTTTATTTCAAATACCAATAGATTAGAGAGAAATTACCGTAACTCTAAAAGTCCACTCCACAGTCCACTACACAGCAAAAAAGTGCAAAATAACTTTCCAATAATTCTTTGTTAAAGGTAATCGTGCACGTGTACCTACTCATTTGAAAAATTCTACAGTGAAGCAACTAAAATTAACAGTCCAAATGAAAATAAAAATTTTGAAAATGCTCTAACCACTGAAGTCAAGTTAAGACTGTGTGATTCACTTATTTTATCCCTGCTATATAATTTACTGGTCTGCATTGATTATTAGGGAAAAGAAGACCTTACAAAAATCGCAAAATGTTTGCTTAAAATTTTGTTACAACTTTCGAAAGTTTGATCACGTCACACCACTGTTTCTTGCTTCAGAATGGCTGAATTTAGAAAGCCGATTTTCTTTACATTTAGCCACATTGGTACACAAACCTGTTTTATCGAATAACCCAAAATATCTATTTAAAAAAACTTATTCATGGAAGTACCATTCATGATAGACCCACGCGTCACTGCCAAAAGTTTAATGTTCCAAAGCACAGAACTGCACTATTCCAGCGTTCCTTCACATATAATGCTGTTAAAATTTACAATTCACTACAACCAGAAGTTAAGTCGCTTACTTCAGTTGTAAGAAAGCTGTCAAAAGATTTTTATAATATTTAAAAGTTCTCTTTTTTAAGAAACCTAAATTTATTACCATCCATTAAAGAGATCATTTATATCCACAAAAATGGCTAAAATCGTTTAAATGAATACTAGCAAAACTGTGGCTGAATATATTCCTCCTAGTTAAACAGCTATTCGAGCAACTGAAATCATTAGAGATAATTCCTCCTCTTTTTGCAGAAAATACTTTTAGCCTATAAATATTTTTATCTTGTTTCAAAAATAGTGTCGGATATATACAGGGTATCCGGAAATGATGAGCGAAAAATTTATGATATAATTCTAGACCGAAAATAAATGCTATCTCTTCCTATAACATTTGCCTAATTTTTCGTTAGGTTTCTTAAAAAAACAACAAAGGATGTTGATATATTGGTGAACCGATATATTTTGGGACCAGGGTTGTGTACTGTAATTATCTTTTTCTTCTGGTTTATTTAAAGATTTAGTTTGTGCTTACAGATTGTCCGGAAATGATGAGCAAAAATTTATGATATAATTCTAGACCGAAAATAAATGCTATCTCTTCCTATAACATTTTTTAGAAAATTGATTATTAACGGACTTGCATGGTGTTAAAGTTAAATTTTATTTGCAATACCTTTTGCCACACTCATAATATTTTGACGAAATCTCGTATATGGGGGCTTTTTCGGGATGAGAAATACAAATTTGCCCACAGTTTTTCCGCATTTTGTAGAGGGCGCCACATAGTAGCCTATACTTTAATTTAAATGGTCCCAACTTTTTTGTCCTACACTGTATGCGCATTTTGACTGAATATTTTTATTCTCTCAACCTTTTGACATAAAAAAGTTATAGTACTTTTGTTTCGATAAATCCAACCGTTTTCGAGAAAAACGCTTAAATTACATTGCTTGCATGTGATGTATTGAATACGAAATCATTTTAATTTATTATTTTTTAATTTAATTAATTTAATTTTTTTTAAATAATTATTTTATGGATTAAAGAGGACGGACGTCACTTGGAACCTTTGGTTTCAATATTTAATTTATAGTGTTTTAGTAGCTTATGTATTTTAAAACTCCAAATAAAATTGAACTTTCACACCCTGTAACTTCGTTAATAATGAATTTTCGAAAAAATGTTATAGGAAGAGATAGCATTATTTATTTTCGGTCTAGAATTATCCCATACAATTTTTGCTCATCATTTCCGGACAATCTGTAAGCACAAACTAAATCTTTAAATAAACCAGAAGAAAAAGATAATTACAGTACACAACCCTGGTCCCAAAATATATCGGTTCACCAATATATCAACATCCTTTGTTGTTTTTTTAAGAAACCTAACGAAAAATTAGGCACATAATTCAGAAAAAAATTTAATTCCAAAGAAAACTGCATTCGTTTCATTTAAGTGTTAAAAAGAAGACCCCATTCTTCTTTAGTGTCGGACCCTCTTAGCTCTCCTAAAACAAGGAACGTGAGCTCATGTAATTTTCATGCAACACACTTTTTTAGAATTATTATGAGCCATTTTTCTGGTACACCCGATATTTTTTCCTTAATTTTTAAAGCTAAGCTTTTTTTCCCAGTGAACTAATATTTGTCTTTAATAATAAATAGCTTTCATTAATGCGTGCAAGATAAAACGTAAAAATTTTCGTTATTTTTTGTGAGTAAAAAATTGAAAAGGCAAAAAACTATGAAAAGAATTGCCTGTTTATGCATCTATCCGCCATAGAGTTAGTAAGTTTATGAGAAAATGCTTTTCAGAGGCAGTCTACGTCCTAATTTTCTTCGCTAAAATGTTTTTTACGTAGGATGAATCTGAAGGGTTAGGATCAATCGGTTCCTCCAAAACCTTAGTTTTATTATTTTATTTTACACGGAAAAAAGTGAATACTTGCAGGAAAACAAAAAGTCCTAATCTAAGATTATTTTATTTGTATATTGGCAAAGATATATCAGCTCTAATTATTAAATAAATGTACCTAATAATATTATACCCATATTAAGCCAACTGATTTGGATCATAGGTACTTTCCAATCTATTTGTTCCCAAAGTGATGATTTAACCAGTCATCAAAAGGAATTGAAAAAAAATCCAAAAAACAAAAACTATTGTTTCTGACAAACCCTGTATAGTAATGGCAAATCTAATAGTTGAAATTGTAGATTCAACACTAGCAAAATTCATGTAATAAATCAAGGATTTGAAAAAAAAAGATCCAAATAACTAAAAATGTTGTTTGTGACAAACCCTGTGTAGTAATCGCAAATCTGATATTCGAAATTGTAGTTTCAGCAAAAGCAGATTTTTTATAAAGAATGACTTTTTCTTCTATATCTACCTACTAATAAAAAAGCTTTTCCTCTTCCAAACTTTATCCGTGAACAAACTGTAAGTATATTAATAAGATTTATAATTTGTTCTAATATGTATATAATTTTTATTGCGCATTGTCGTCTTACAAGTAGGTATAGTGTAGGGCCAAACTCAAAACTCTCATTTTCTTAATTTTTTTAAATGGATATACATTTTGTATCACTTTTCTAAAGATCTTTTGCTGTTTTATCATTTTTACTAGGCATTTGACATTTTTACAGGGAAAATGTTCCTAAAAGATAATAAAGAAGGTGAAGCAAAACTATTTTGTATTATTTTAGCGTAAAAAAATAATGTAATGCTAATTTGATACAATATAACTACTACGTAGGTATTAGGTTATAATGAGCTGCTTGTTAGAACAGTTTATTAACGTTTCAATGGAACTTTCCCCTACAAAAGCGAAATATTTTAAAAAGCAGTGAATTTGGGTATAGGATATATAATAAAAATGATAAAACAGCAAAAGATCTTTAGAAAGGTGATATAAAATGTAGGGTGTTCCATTTAAACAAATTAAGAAAATGAGACTTTTGACTTTTGCCCTTGCAAAACGACAAATTCAAATGCGCATTAAAACTTTGGTACAAAATAAGAACAATATATAGGTATAAAATTGGTCATACATTCTAAAATATCATATCTAGATTAATTATATCATATCAAAAGACTCAGAAATTAAGATATGGAATAAAAAGAAGGTGTTTTGACATGACCTCGATTTACAAAAGACCCTGTATATCGCAATATATCTTTAAAATTTGCTTCTTAGGATCCTGTACAATTGTTAAAACAATTTTTTTACCTAACACCATAAGAGAGTTCTTTTACTTGGTTACACTATTGGGACACCCTGTATGTATAGATATAAGATACGTATAGGTTATATAATAAAATTCAACCTGTCTTTAAATACTAATTAATGTATTTTTCCTACATTAAGGATTTATTTACGAACAAATATTTTTAAAATCATAATCTTACACAATTTTATGTTCATATCCAGTTTCACTTTTAATCTTAGCATTTCAATTAGCTAACAATTTCTGGTGGCAATAACCTCTAAATTACAACTTTATTTAAAAGTAATGGAACTGCCTGTACTTAGGAACCTGCCTGACGTTAGCATTCTGATTGGTCTAGTACATAGTTACCATAACAACAAAGTGTCAACTTAAGAATATTTATCTCTAAGGGTCCTAATCCTTACCACCTGCCTGTGTTCCGGTCTCTCCTTTTACACTCTTGCGTTAGAAGAGGATAAGTTTAATGACATGATGACCTTTCTGGTATTAAAAGTGATAAAACACCTTTCAGGTAATCAGTTTTCAAGGTAGCCATAATGCAATAGGTGTGTCCAAAAAACAGGGGGTGGTTAAGTAATTGATAGGACAATTAATTGTATATTTAATTGATGTGTTAATATCTAATTTAAGTGGAGGTGCATAGATGGAGCTGTAGGTGCTGTTTATGGGAGAAAATGGGGATTTTTAAATTAAACAACATACAACCATAATATTTATTTGACAAAGATATTATGTAGGTATACAATACATTAAACTGATGAAATGAACAAATACAGGGTGTTATTTAAGTATGTGGCCAAACTCCAAGGGGTGCTTCGTTTAGTGATTTTAAGAAAAAAGTTCATATAAACATGGTTCCGAAAATGCATAGTTTTTACGATACAGGGTGTCAAACTTTAAAAAAAATCGTATGTTCGTAAATATCTCAATACTCTTTTATTCGATTTCGTTGAAATTTGGCAATTCTGATTGTAATGACAAGAGGATAATTTAGCTTCAATTAGATTAAAATTATTAAGTCCAGTGGCATCCCGGAAGACAGTCCAACTAATATTTTTGACAAAAAAATTGCGCGCCACAGACTTTTTAAAATTATGTATTTTTTCGAATTAAGCAACTACAAATACAACTATGTTATCTCTTGAGTTTTTCTCATATCTTGCTTTGTTTTCGAGAAAAAAAATAAAAACCACTTTATTGCATGTCCCCGGGACAATAAGAGTTATAGTTGTTACTTTTAAAACATTGCAGTAATTAATTTTAACTTAATGCGATTATTTTATGTTAAATTCTTTTATCTAAAATAGCTTTAACCTGAGCGAAAAAATGCAAAAGAGGACTTTCGTGTAATTTTAATTGCTTAATAGTTTGGCAAGTAGTTTAAAATTTTTACTCTTATTGTCCCGATGACATGCAATAAAGTGTTTTTTTTTTCTTTCTCGAAAACAAAGCAAGATATGAAAAAACTAAGGAGATAAAATAGTTGTATTTGTAGTTGCTTAATTCGAAAAAAATAAATAATTTTAAAAAAAGTCAGTAGCGCGCAATTTTTTTTTCAAAAATATTAGTTGGACTGTCTTCCGGGACTGTCATCCACTGGACTTAATAGTTTTAATCTAATTGAGGCTAAATTTCTCTTGTTATAAAAAACAGAATTGCGAAATTTCAACAAAATCGAATAAAAGAGTATTGAGATATTTACTATACATTTTCGGACCCATGTTTATATGAACTTTTCTCCTTAAAATCACTTAATGAAGCACCTCTTGAAGTTTGGCCACATACTTAAATAACAACCTGTATACTATTATGTAAATAATGCAGAATTATTTATATCTATTGAATAGTAAGTAGGTACCTTAAACAATAATAAAACATACATTGTTAAAAGCACATCACTAGAAAAATGCAGTAATATTGAGGGTTAGCTCATGATAAATTGATAAAGGAGGTAAGAAGCAAAAATAAAAAACATAGACGTTTCAATGTTTTTAAAAATTAATTGGTTAATGCCAAATTTACAAAGTATGGTGCATAAAGAACAACTAAAATTATCTACTAGCTACTGGTTATCCAAACCACACTACTTAGGCTAATTCGGAACAGGAAAATGACAATAAATTTTAAAAATGTATTCCAATGTTCAGAGAAGAACTATGAAGTTAAAATAAATACTTTAACTGCTTGCGTTTAAGAATTCAATTTTACAATAATAGGTAGCTAAGTATTAGTAGAGGTCTATTTAGAAGTACTTAGTAACAACAAATAAAACGTTAATTTAACTGGTCATATGTAGTTAATTAACTATTAACATTTACCCAAACGTTGACTCCCTATTTTTCCCTCCGTTGTGACCAAATCTCTCGGAAACCACGATTTACTTTTATTTAAAAATATTGCAAGACCTATCCTTAAACTATGTTTGTCATGTAGCCGGATTTTCCGATTACCCTTCCGTTTTCAAAATATACTGTAATTTGTGTTGGTATTAATAATAATAGGCCAAATTTAAATATTATTTTCTCCCAAAGAAGTCTCTAAATGAAAAATTTGTCACAAAACAAATAACGTTTGAACATCTAGCTACCAAGTGATACCAAATTTATACCTGTTTAGTTCAATTTAACTGGTGATATTTAGTGACAGCCGAACGCCTGCAACTATTTTTGAAATATTTATCTTGGCGATCTTTGGTAAAGTCAACTGTTCAAAAATTACTTTATTTCTAAATAAACAAATACTTTCATCTTGTGTTTCGAGTAAATGAAAAAGTGAAATGCTATAAGTGCATATCGCTAGTAAAGGCTCTTAGGTAGGTAGCAGAATTGTATTTTGGTATCAAATTGAAGTACTATTTAAATTTAAGTTCCTATTTTAAAGCTACCACCTATAATTACAGATTATTATTCTGGCAAATTTTTCTTGTTTTCCACATGTTTTATTATTTAAAAAAAGTTGGATGCCTTCTTTTTAATTTTTCTTGCACTTTTATCATAAACTCTTACTACTTACTCATACAGTGTCACCAGTAAAGTCCGCGTCATATGGGATTTTTTTATTAATAGCTTTATTCAAAATTTTACTTTGGCATCAAGTTCTCCTTCGATCGAGATAAAAATTAAGCAAAAAATAGTAGTCACGTGATTCGCATTATCTGTCAAATTTTAATTTTTTCCAAAAAATAATTCATAAGTGGGGTTATTTCTGAAAATATCGAGAAAAGTTATTAGAAAAAGTTTTTTTAAATGCAATTTCTAGCCAACATGCAAAATTTCAGCTGCATAAGATAATTTTGATTTTTTACCTATATTTTGTAAATTGCACCACTTTTGCAAAATAAGACTCAACGCAACCTACATAAAACTTCTCAGTTTTGACAAGTCTTTATTTCAAATACATTTTCTTTAAAGTAGCGCCATATTAAATGTGTGTTTTTCTACAAAATCAAAATTGGGCTATTAAAATTTGGTCGCATGTGATGCAAAATTTCTTTGTTTCTGACCCTGTATAAGGTAACTTCATAAAATAAGTAGGTATTTTTGAAAACGTAGTTTGTGTCAGACACAAACTTTATTATTTTATGCGGCTGAAATTTTGCATGTGGGCTGGACACTGCATTTAAAAAAAACTTTTTCTAATAACTTCTTCGATATTTTCAGAAATAACCCCAATTATGAATTATTTTTTGGAAATAATTAAAATTTGACAGATAATGCGAATCACGTGACTACTTTTTTTTTAATTTTCATCTCGATCGAAGCAGAACTTGATGCCAAAGTTAAATTTTGAATAAAGCCATTAATAAAAAGAATCTCATATGATGCAGACTTTATTGGTGACACTGGTGTAGATAAATCGAATTTTAAATATTTCAAACAGATGTGTGTTGGAACTTGGAACAAAATAGCTAGAAAATTTTAAATTTAAGTACCTAGTAAATATTACTCTCACATTACATTACAATTATTTTCTGTGTCTTCGATAAAAAATGTGTGACTCTTAAATCGGTGAATTTTTTTTTAACCCGGAACAACCGGAACAAATTAATTTAAAGTAAATTTTATCCACACTGCAAAAATAAAACAATTTAGCCAAACTTAAACTTTAAGCTCGACATTTTCCAGTTCCAAGGAGAAAAATAAATACAGACAAACCGCCGACTAAAAGTTTTAAGCCAATTTCGGGCGTGCACGTCGAGTTCATGCCAAGAAATTCAATTTTCTAAAGTAAACCGAGTTTCCCAAACGACACAAGACTAAATATACGAATTTGTAAAATGAAACTTTCTTACTTTCAGCAAGTTACGGTTGAAGTCAACATGAGCTTTGAACAAACAATTTCAAATGGTCCAAGATTAGGAAAAGTATGAAAATGTCAAAAATATAGAAAACTAGGCAACGAATATAATACAATGAAATGCTAAAAGCTTGCTCTATGCACATACAACGTGTCTAAATATCTTTAAGTTTAAATGATAATTGCAGTAATTCTAACACAGCATTTGAAGAACAGTTCCTCTGTAGTTTTTCACTTATATACAGGGTGTCTCAAAAGTAATGGGACACAGAGCAACAGCAGACTCCTTGAGTCGAAATAATGCGATTTATTTAAACTTGCCCTATCCCAAAATTGATAACAACAAAGATACAGGGTGTCAAAGTTTTAATTTTGTTTTCGTTTTTTTGCCATTATTTCTTAACGAAACGACATAGCAGCACAAAATTAAGGGTTTTGGGGTTTTTTAAGGTGAGAAATTCAAAATTATTCATAGTTTTGGTGTAACCAGTAGAGGGCGCTGCCTACAGCATGGCCCACTCTTTTAAGCTGGCATAACTTTGTTTGAGCTTCTTATATCTATCCGACTATTAAAAAAATAAGTTACCTTACTTCTTTTACATCAAAAACGTATAACTTATTGAAGTCGCTAGGAGCAACCATTTTCGAGATAATCGCATTCGAAATTTTTAATGCAAGAATGCTAAAATATTTAAAATAATTGTGTATTCGTATTGGTATTATTTATCACAGCTGGCCTTGATTAAAAACAACAACGTATCTAAGGCAACAACATGTTACACAAAGAAGTATCATCTGTCAAAGTTAATAAAATTTTTAATTAGAATAACATTAATAATTCCGTATATGAAAAAGCGTTTTTATTAGAAAAAAATAGTCAACCTTAAGTATTTACATTAACTTTGACACTTAGCAAATGTAGCTGATTTACAATAATTTTAAGTTAAAAATCCACCGTTGCTCGATTTTCCGTTGTTTTTGGACCACGTACTTGTTGCATTGGCATATAAAATGCGATTATCTCGAAAATGGTTGCTCCTAGCGACTTCAATGAGCTATACGTTTTTGATGTAAAAGAAGTAAAGTAACTTATGTTTTTAATAGTCGGATCGATATAAGAAGCCTAAAAAAAGTTATGCCACCTAAAAGGAGTGGGCCATGCCGTAGGCAGCGCCCTCTACCGGTTACACAAAAACTATGGATAATTTTGAATTCGTTGTTTTTAATCAAGGCCAGCTGTGATAAATAATACCAATACGAATACACAATTATTTTAAATATTTTAGCATTCTTGCATTATAAATTTCGAATGCGATTATCTCGAAAATGGTTGCTCCTAGCGACTTCAATGAGCTATACGTTTTTGATGTAAAAAAAGTAAAGTAACTTATGTTTTTAATAGTCGGATCGATATAAGAAGCCTAAAAAAAGTTATGCCACCTAAAAGGAGTGGGCCATGCCGTAGGCAGCGCCCTCTACCGGTTACACAAAAACTATGGATAATTTTGAATTCGTTGTTTTTAATCAAGGCCAGCTGTGATAAATAATACCAATACGAATACACAATTATTTTAAATATTTTAGCATTCTTGCATTATAAATTTCGAATGCGATTATCTCGAAAATGGTTGCTCCTAGCGACTTCAATAAGTTATACATTTTTGATGTAAAAGAAGTAAGGTAACTTATTTTTTTAATAGTCGGATAGATATAAGAAGCTCAAACAAAGTTATGCCAGCTTAAAAGAGTGGGCCATGCTGTAGGCAGCGCCCTCTACTGGTTACACCAAAACTATGAATAATTTTGAATTTCTCACCTTAAAAAACCCCAAAACCCTTAATTTTGTGCTGCTATTTCGATTCACTAAGAAATAATCGCAAAAAAACGAAAACAAAATTAAAACTTTGACACCCTGTATCTCTGTTGTTATCAATTTTGGGATAGGGCAAGTTTAAATAAATCGCATTATTTCGACTCAAGGAGTCTGCTGTTGCTCTGTGTCCCATTACTTTTGGGACACCCTGTATATACCGGGTGTCCACGGAAGGTTGCTCGCCCATCTAACTTTTTTGTTTTTCAAGATAATGAAATAAAATTCGGGGGATTTGTATACTACATAAAACTGCATTTTTTGACAGGTGACTCAACATTATGGAACTTCCGGTTTAACCGGAAGTGACATAAACTTTCGATTTTTAAATGGGACACCTGGTATATTTTTACTTTTTTTGACTCCAAATAACATTCTTAATACAACGATGTGTCACTTGTCACTTTTTGTCACCAAGAAAATATTTTTTTTCCAAATATATTGTTTTATCTAGAGGGCTATGAATCCCTTAAAATCACTTATTTCAGTTCTTTAATCTTGGGGAAAATACAATTTTACTATTTTTGGTCCAATGCTATGTGCTATGTAAAATTTAATCTTTAAAGTTGTATAACTCATTTTTTTTAAATGGCAACATGGTGGCTCGTCGGGTTAAGAAAAAAGAGGATTTTATTACGATTATATTGATACCATACACTATTTGGCTTTAGAAAAGCTGCCATTAAAAAATTTTAAAAAGTTAACTTAGAACTTTCCTAAAATGAAGCATCTTTTAAGAATAAATTTAGATTTAAATGCATCAAGTAGCCTGTGACCAGCAAAACTGATAAAACAAAATCATGCCTTAAAGAAAATTGAAATGCCAACAGCTTCTGCCAAAGTAGGTAAATTAGTTTGTTATTTAAAAAACATGGAAACTACTAGTTTTACAAGGAGTGAAAAAGTTGATATGTTAGATATTATTGTCAGGCTTTCGCATTTTCGGAACCAGTTTTGGGTACCTCATAGCGGTGGGTTGGATGACGCCGATTAAAATATCTTTGTGCGTAAAGTCGTGCAGCATCGGTTGAATTATTTCTACATTCTCCAAACACTAATAATATTATCAACTTTTTCACTCCTTGTAAGACTATTATTTTCAATGTTTTTTAAACAACAAACTAATTTACTTTGGCAGAAGCTGTTGGCATTTCAATTTTCTTCAAGGCATGATTTTGTTTTATCAGTTTTGCTGGTCACAGGCTACTTGATGCATTTAAATCTAAATTTATTCGCAAAATATGCTTCATTTTAGGAAAGTTCTAAGTTAACTTTTAAAGTTTTTTAATGGCAGCTTTTCTAAAACCTAATAGCGTATGCTATCAAAATAATCGTAATAAAATCCTCTTTTTTCTTGTGTTGCCATTTAAAAAAAAATGAGTTATAAAACTTTAAAGATTACATTTTACATAGCACATAGCATTGGCCAAAAATAGTAGAATTGTATTTTCCCCAAGATTAAAGAACTGAAATAAGTGATTTTAAGGTATTCATAGCCCTCTAGATAAAACAATAAATTTGGAAAAAAAATATTTTCTTGGTGACAAAAAGTGACAAGTGACACATCGTTGTATTAAGAATGTTATATGGAGTCAAAAAAAGTAAAAATATACCAGGTGTCCCATTTAAAAATCTACAGTTTATGTCACTTCCGGTTAAACCGGAAGCTCCATAATGTTGAGTCACCTGTCGAATAATGCAGTTTTATGTCGTATACAAATACCCCGAATTTTATTTCATTATCTTGAAAAACAAAAAAGTTAGAGGGGCGAGCCACCTTCCGTGCATGGACACCCGGTATACCTACTTGGGATTTTACTATTTGTATACTATCTTTAGGGTACGTTTTTTTGAAGGTGGTAGACAATGAAGTAATATCAAAAAAAATATTACCTTGTCGGACTTCCATTGTCTTTATTTTGTTACTTAACTCAACGTTTCGGTTAGTTAATATCTCTAACCGTTTTCGTGTAAACTAAATTGTTATTCTAAGGCTACTCTTAAATACTATCCATGTGCAATGAAGCTTGATGACTCCGCCTACGTGCTTATTAGAGTGTGAAGTTTGAGCTGTTGGTTTTGGACAAGGAGAGGCTTCCAGATATTGGGAATATCTATACTTGGTTTGCTAAATATATGGGTATTTTGATTCATGAAAGCTGCTTCATTGAACTTTGGTTTTCTCCAGTGCATGCAGTTCCGTGTCCAAAACCTTGGCTTCTGACCACTGTATATTATGCTGGTTGGTCCATACATGTTCCGCTATACCTGATCTCGAAGTTTCACCTCTTTGAGTATGTTTCAGATGTTCTTTAACTCGTACGGGAAGAGGTCTTTTTGTTTCTCCAATGTACGATTCGCCACACTCGCAAGGGATTTGATAGATACAATTTTTTGTGTTTTCATTACGGGGGGGTTTTACTTTTGTAAGAAAGCTTCTAAGCGTATTTCCGGATTTGAAGGCTGTTTTGATAATAAGGTTTTTGGTTATCCTTCTAATCTTTTCAGAAATCCCCGGGACATAAGTTTTTGTCAGAAAGAAAGGAGCAAGCATTATTCATATTCATTCATAAGACAATGGAAGTCCGACAAGGTAATAATTTTTTTGATCTTTAGGATTATTGTATGTTCTCAACTTTTGCGTCTTTTAATACCTACCCATTTAAATCTCCCAATGAGAACTCAGTTCTTGTTGTGCACGAGCAACATAATATCTACGCGGACGCCGACTGTTAGTTGCAATGAGACACGTTCTATACGTCGTTGACCTCCCACGAAAAGAAATCTTCGACGGAAATATCGACCATGTAAAGAATGCACCTTAACCTCGTTACCATATTTAAGCTCAATACAACAATATTTGTTCGAATGCATAATGTGTATGCGATACTGACCAGTAGTATCATAAATATACTGGGCATTCTTGTTTCAAACACCGCCGCGCCGGCATGAATGTCTAGTGTATGGGGGTTATGTTTATTTGAGTGGGTATTCTTGTTTGCCTTCTGGAGACGACTTTGTCAGCTATACAATATGACTTATACCGGGTGGTGCACCGCCTGACTGGCCATTGTAAATCTCATATAAATTTTGCTACCCTCAAATATTGGCTCGCCTATTAATTTTAAAACAAAACTGTATTGGACTTTATTGAAGGCCCTTGTATGATGAACTCGTGCACCAAACTTTATTATTTTCTATTAAGCCAATTCAAAGCTATTCCTCAAAATAAAATTATTGAAATTGAAATACTGTTGTGATACATACCTCAATGAAATCACCAGTAATAATTATGATAATGTCAAATATTACTAGACGCTTTATTTTTTTTCCTACGACCACCTATGAAAATAAGATATAAAGCACGCCTAACTTGGCTAGAGAGTCCTTTAGATCACACGCGTGTTGAAATATTTTCTTTCAATACGTGTGTTGAAATATAAAACAGCTGATGGCCGACGAATTTGACAGCAAAACTATTTTTTTTTTGAATAACAAACTTACGGGACCCGTGGAGCGAATTGGGGTGCTGGGTGGGATAAAGTACACTAGGGCATTACTGCAATTATAAAAACCCTTTTTTTCGTTATTTTTGGGAACCTAAGAGTATTTATGATAGAAATAATTAAAAAGGGGAAATATATCAGGCAACCCATCAATCCTGTCAACAGTGTCAACATTGTGAACTGAGTTGAACCACAGAAAAAAAAGGGACAGCTATAGAGCAGAAATAGAATACCCTAGGAAATACCGATTTATAATTTTACAATTATCTCGGATAAAAATATCCATACAATGTTTAAGGATATGGGACAAGTGAATATGCTTTAAGAAAGTAAATTTATTTTAGCGATATTCAAAACAAATCGAATATACTTAGATAGATCTTGTATAATTAACGAGCTATCGATATTTAAGTCCATCTCTACCTTTCCATAATGTTGAGGTTATGTTTTAGTTTTGTGTTTTGTGTTTTGTTGTTTTTGTATGTATATTTAGGTATATTATTGTTTTGTTGAAATAATGCAAGCAGCTAAAAAATTAGAAACGGATTTTAATCAGTGTACAATAGATAGTAGGTATGATGTGCGTAAGCAAATAGGAGAAAAAGTTATTTTTTTTTATATAAATCTAGTTAAGTTAAAATGTGTAAGTGGACATAGTTTTTATTTTTTCATCTCTAGAGTTGAAATACGTTTTTCAACTCTAGTGTTGAAAAAATTGTGTACATTACTCGTGTGAAAGCGATTTTCTCACACTCACAAGTACCCGGGTACGGTTCTACGGGGGGGGGCAGAACCCCCAACATTTCTGAAAAAAACTTTAAAATATCTCGAGAGAAATATAATCAATTTGGCAACAATTACAACCTCGCATTGCGATAGAGAAATACAATATCTGGGCGTGATCCTAAAAAATTTTGAGCTGTGGCGTTATTTGCTTGCGAAGGCTACCAAAAATTGTAGCTGCACCAATGTGGTGCCCCCCCAATATTTTGGGTCTAGAACCGCCCCTGCAAGTACCACTTTCAACACTTGTTATGTAATATACTATATTATTTTCAACATGTTTTACAGTATTTTTAAAAAAATAGCAATGATTAAGTGGTACCTACCTACTACATGTAAAATACTTCTCTGAGAGTATCCGAAATGTTCTCTACGATGTTTCCTAGCAGACCTAGTTGGCCAAATTATGGTGTTATTAAATCCTATTGTGCGTCCATCGAAACAGTTTTGTATATACAGGGTGTTCCAAAAAAGGAGGTCAATCCATTAACTACATATATTCCTTGAGCAAGAATAATATGACTTATTGTGCCATTTTGCATTTTGGACCCTCATGTTCGATATACTGTGTGACTTCCGAACTATAATTTTTCAGGTACCTAATCATTTAGTTTTGATTATTTTTTGTCTGCTATAAAATTTTGATAAAATGATGCGTTTTGGAGATAATTTGAAAAGTGTTTGTTTGAAGGTTGTAGACAATGATGTATCTATTACTCAATTTGAAAAGTATTGGTCCTTAATTGATGCCAATGGTAATCTCATAATTTTCAAATGCTAAACCAATTCAGCTGTTGTGGCATTACCATGGATGCAAGATATAATTAAGTAAAACTTTGCAATAAGTGACAATAGGTACCGAAAGCCAAGGACTAGCCAAAAATAATATAAGGATAGTGGCGTACAGATAAATGAAATTTTTTTATTGCCCTAAGAACGTACTTGTTAATCGTCTTCACATAATAGTAATTTTATCAGAAAATTTGACTGGTCAATCAATTTCACAATTTCTTCAAAACACACTGCCCGATTTACTTGATGATTTGCCTCTATAAGTGGTAAAACAAAATATTTGGTTTCAACTAGACGGTGCTCACCCGCATTTTGCTATAAATGTTAGGAACTATTTACACCAAATCTTTCCTAATCGCTGGATTGATGGGAGCCAAAATGCTCCTGTTAAATGACCACCCCGTTCCCCAGACCTTACTCCCTTTGCTTGTTCAGTCTGGGGGTGTTTGAAAGAATTTTTGTATATGATTCCGATTTTAAGCGAGAATCATTTAATAGAAAATGATCCTTCCAGCTAGAGGCCAGATCAGGTTGAAACCAGAGATTTTTCAAAGATTACGATTTTCTTTAATAAAGAGAGCTCGCATGCTCGCATGTGTTTTAAAAAAAATAACATTGTCATAATTTGATAAAAAAAATTTGTTTTGAATATTTTTTATTATCTTGTTATGGTATTTCAAATTTATTTAATAAGTAATAAGTTCTTAGTGGGGCAATAAAATTATTTTATTTAACTGATTTAGTACCTACTACAGGTTTTTATCTGTACGCCACTGTCATTACATTATTTTTGGCTAATCCCTTACTTTTCGTATTGTCACCAATTGAAAAGTTTCACTTAATTAAATCTTTTATCTATGGTAATGCCACAACGGCTGACTTGGTTTAGCATTTGAAAATTATGAGATTACCGTTGGCATCAACTAAGGACCCACACTTTTCAAATTAACTTCAAACTGCATCATTCTATCGAAATTTGATAGAAGGCAACAAATAATCAAAAACAAATGATGATTACCTATAAAAATATAGTTCGGAAGTAACTGGCGCCCGTACTAAACAATAGGGGACAGCGGGTACCGGACCCCCTATTTTGAATTTTTGACAAGTGTTTTTTGTTTTGTTTTTGTTGACGCAATGTACCAAATCTGAAATTAACTAATTATTCTATAATACTCGAGTTATTCAAAAAAATCAGTTATAACGATCATTAGAGTCAAAAATGAAAAATGGAATTATAAAAGTCATAATATTTTAGCTCAAGGAATATATGGTTAGCGTTTTTTTTAAATATATAACTTTTAAATTTGACATTAAAAATTGTTTTTAAAAGGTTCCGGTCATGTAGGGCTTAACATAATGTGACAATAAAACAGATTTTTAAATCTTTTAAGAGCAGAATTCTACCACAGAATATATAGCTTTTCGTAGCTATATATTCTGTGGTTCTACTGAACGTTGGCTCTCCTCCATGTTTTAGAGTTTCACTAAACTTTATGGAGTGGATTATTTATCGACAATATTAAGTTTATGCGCCTTCAGCATACTATACCTTTAGTCTAAGATAGGGATTTTTTAATCTTACAATTAATTCTTTAAAAGCGAACTACACAAAATTGCTCTCTCCTGAAAAATATTATTTGGTCGCTGAGAAGAAAAGTGTAAGATCTGTGTGGTTTCGGAAATTTGTGATAATAATTAATAGAATTTTAAAACGTCTTATTAATTTACTAAACAAGTTTATAATTCACTTGTCCTTTACAAATTTAATAACTTAGGTTTGGTAGTTGCAAGCAGTTGGCATACCCACCTCACGGGGTCTATTTTATTGTACTTTTTAAATAATATCAATTTTTATCTATTCCATTGAACATTTGAACCACTGCGTGGCAGCAAAAACCGTCATTTTATATTACAGAATGTGAAAAGGTAAACGTGAAACATGTGTGCATGTGGGTATGTTGGATTTTTTATGTAGATAGAGCAACTTGAGCTAAAACGTTTCTCGCACAGACGGTGTCTCGCCGTGCCATATTTCTAAATTAAAATGGTCGTCGCAGAAGTGCATTATGCTGAAACGGAAAATACGGAATCGATTTGCTGCATATTGAATTAGTGAATTCTATCTGTGTACCAAGGCTTTAATAAACTGAGCTAGTTACTCAAAAATATTTGAGTTGCCCAATCCAGCAGTTATTAAAATAACCCCAATCGTCGGATAGTACCGTTTACGATGAACAAAAAAAAACTGAGGTGGGATATTGATCATATGATAAAGTATGTTTTTCATATGAAATGGAAATTGACGCCACTCGAAGCAAAACAAAAATTTTAGCTTTAAACCCACATAACTTTTGTTACAAAAAAAACAAACAATTTTTTTTTAGTTCTATTCCTCATTCAATTTTCTTTCTTTTGGTTATGATTTTACAAAAATTTTGTAAATAATGTAAGGAAAACGGCCATATTTAAAAAAGGAAAAAAAATTACAATAGTTTTTTAAACTCACCTTATGCAAGAAGATTTGACTTTTTTTTTAATAAAAATTGCACACTTTAATAGACTTCATTTTGTCTCGACTAATACAGTGCGAGCAAAAATTATTTGCATCAAAGAGGGCTTGGATTAAAAAACGTAGGGCTTGGTTTAGATCACAATAATATGGGGACGATATATCTAACCAAAGCTAGGTTAAAATTTTGTCAAATTCATATTATGACACGATATGTCAAACTAATGAGTAATAAAATAAGTAGACAAATGCAAATTTATTTTTGTTGTTTACAAAATTAACAAAGTAAGATTATACAGAAAGAAAAAGAAAAATAATTACATAAATTGCTGAAATTGGCCATTGATCTTCCCACTTCTTGGGACAGGCGTCTTATACAATTTGTTGGCGTATTTTGCATTATTTCACGAACGTTTGCAACAAGTTCTTCTGTTCTTACAGATGGTCTTCCTGCTCATTTTTTGTGTTGTATAGAACCTGTTTCCGTAAACACAGCTACGGCTCTTTTCAGGCAATGATAAAAATCCCCAGCAATAAAAGCAACGTTAGGAAAATGTTCGTGAAAATCGTCCATGCACAAACCCGGATTGTATTGCCACTCACCATTTACTCTAACTCCGTTTCAAAAATACGCTTCAACCACGAATGTTTTGTGCTGTTCCGTAAAGCCCATTGTGTGAATTGTTCTCGAATTGGAAAAATTAGCGATGAATCAAATGACTTGTAACGACTGTGAAAGATGACGAAATAACTAATTGATTGTTAATTCAGGTAGTTACTGACACCCAACAGGTATTAAGCTCTACGGCTAAGCATTATGTCTTTAGATGCAAGGCCTTCTTTGATGCAAATAATTTTTGCTCGCACGGTATTTGGTTTATTTTTAATAATAAATCTAGTAGGGGCTTTGGAACATAGAGGCGCGAGCCGCGTCGGTGGCCTCGCCATTCGTCCCCTCCTGGCCCACGCGAATTTACGGTAGATATACAATAAAAAGTAAGTCTAGGTGATATGATTATAGTAAAATAAAAAATAACAGTTTTGATGGTTACATAAAAATTTACCTACATATCAAAAAAATTATGGAGAAATGTATCACCATCAGGTTCTCTCTCTCAGTCAGTTTTACTAGGATTTTCTTCAATATTAACGCGATTAATAATAATTTATTAATAATATGAATGCAATGCATTTTGCATTTGCAATTTCTATCATAATAAATTTTTGCAAATTTTCGATTGTTATGAAAGTTTTTGCTAGGCAATTTCGTGAATGACAATTTAACGACTAAACCACGAACCGCAGGTGAGATTAACAAGAGAAACATTTTGCCAGAAACAATTTTCAATTGAATGGTATTCGACATGACAATAGTACGGGAATAACATAATTTAAATAACGAACCAAGTATTTATTTTACTAAGTAGGTACATTACTTATTTGTGCATATTAAATGTAGGTATAATAGCTGTAATAATTATTGGATTGTCCATGATGGTAGTTTATTAATAATTAATAAACTACAGAGAAATTATTTCTCTGAGGTTTTCTACGACTTTCAATTGGTGCCTGCCTCTAAAAGCAAGTTCAAATGACCACAAATATCCATCCGGATTTTCTTCATCATAGCTTTTATTTGTTTTTATTTTGTCTTCGGTGGATAACGCTTTTAAAATCACCCTTCTCTTTTCTTGACAACTATGGACCTGTTTTCGCTTTTTGTCTTTTGTCTCTCGAGCATCGAGCAGGAAATGATAAATTTTTATTTCGTACTCTTTGAACATGTTTCTCTTGCATCATCTGGGCAGTGGTATTCCATATAGACTTTACCGAAGATTCTTCGTCGTTGGGTCGTTGCCCTACTTCATATCAAACGCGTAATCTTCGAGGATTTTTGCTAGATATGGAACGAGAGTACATTTCCCGAGCTCATAATCTCTTAAACCTGGGAAACTGTCCCCAAATGGAGTTCTTTAACTTCTGCGTGTTAATTGGAATATTTTCAGAGACTGCATTTTTAATATCTGCTGTAGATTGGCATCCAAATCTCGCATTTTGGTTAACAATACTCATCATAAGTAGAACACACACAACTACGACGGAGATATCCAAACCATAAAACTGGTAATAAACCATTTGTTTAACCAAAAAAAACTGCAAATAAATTTATAATATTATTAAAATTTAGACACGGTCAATGGATTCGTGGTATGTGCATATTATTATGCGGTCTACAGACAGCCGTCTAGCCCACCGTCGTAGCGCGCGCCTCTACGTTCCAAAGCCTCTACCGGGTTTAATATAAAAAATAAACTCAATATTAATCATAAGAAAATAAAGTCCATTAGATTGTGCGGTTTTTAGTGAAAAAAAAGTCAAATAGCTTTTTGCATAAGGAAGTTACGGCGAGGTGAATTTAAAAAACTGTTGGCCATTTTTTTCTTTTCTTAAATATTGTTGTTTTTCTTATATTATTTACAAAAATTTTGCAGTTAATGATACACCAAAAGAAAGAAAATTGAATGAGGAATAGAACTGGGAAAAACTCCTTTCTATCTTTTTTGTAACAAAAGTTATGTGGATTAACAGCTAAACTTCTTGTTTTGCCTTTTTTCTATGTTTTTTTGCCTATATCTTTTGTTTCGAGTCTCGACCAATGGAGAGTATCGTCAATTTCCATTTCATATGAAAAAAAGCATGCATTATCATTTGGTGAAAGTCTCCACGTATACTTCGGTTTTTTACCCTCAGAAACTAGAAGGCTTTTTGATAATTTTTAACAATTCGTGCTAATTATTACATTTGATAAAAAGTTAACAATATTTAAGTGTAGACCTAATTATAAATTTTTTATTATTTTTTAAGTTTGATTCAAATTAACTAAAAATGTTAGTATGTACCTATGTAGTGAATTAAAAAATGCTATTTAATGATCCTAATAAATAAAAATTAAGCAATTACTTGAAGCGATTACTTTTTAGTAAAAGCAATTGCTTGACTAGCAAATGCTATAAGTAAAAGCAATCGCTAGATCTGGATATGAATAAAATTTTGAAGCAATTGCTGTTTTTCTTACACCTCTGTAGCAAATGCTTATTCAACACAAGTTCAGACGTGGCTTATCCACTTGTTCAGATTATAGATTTCATGTTCAGTTTGGTGCCTAATTTGCAAAAGAGTTGACATAAATACAACATTGGTCTATTTATTTAGTACAATAGTAATCTTTTACGTTTTTGTGGAAAATAGGAAACTTATATTTGTGATATGGCAGATTTCAGTGAAAATGAGGAAAGTGATAGTAGTGATAAAAAAATTAAAGACAAGCAATTGTTATTCGTTCACAAATTGAAGGAACATAAATAAATCTCTCTGACCAGAACCGTTTAACTTCCACAACAGCTTCACCACTTGTAGGAAATTTAATAAAAATATTGGCCTTCTCCAAAACTGCATCCATTACAGAATTGTATGTCTTATAGAGAGTAGTTTGGTGAACACCGAGTTCTTCACCTAGGTACAGAATTATGAAAGCCCGGATCCGACATTTCCGTAGAAATACTTTAATCTTATTTAAAGGCGACAGTGCACCCCCTCGCCTTTTACCAGTATCAGTCAAAAAATAATTTGCCAACCACTCAACATTTTCGCAGTCAAATCGATATATCTTTCTGAAATTATCATATCTGTAATTTTTACGTAAATGTTCATAATATATTCAGCCATAATTGAAGACACAAATTAAGAGCAACGCACGTGTATGTCGCGGAGAACTAAAGTTTACTGCTTCCAAGCAAATGATGCAGGGGTCGACCTACCTTAAAAAGTTGAAAGCACTTGCTACACTAGAAAAAGCAATTACTTAATTTATTCATCACATTTTAAGCAAACGATAGCAATTGCTTCCATTTTTTAGGAAAAATCATTGACTAGAAGCAATTCCTGCACTTTTAAGCAATCGCTGGACGCAAAAGCAAACTTTAGTTTTTATTCATTGGATTTCAAGAAATTATTTCGACTTTATAAGAAAAAGCAATTGCTACATTTTTATTCATTAGGCTCAATGATTCTCTCAATATCATACATCATTATAACGGAAAATTAAATGCTAGTCCTGATGTTGGTTACCTGCGTAACAGTAGTTGCTTTGTATTTTAATGTGCTTATTTTAGTACTTAGAGGGAATGCTTTACTGCTTATTTATAATTTTATTTATATTAATGATTTTAATTAACCAACTTATTTTCAGCAATTACTATGTAATTCAGTATACTTAAGTATACTAATTATAAAATTTGTGCACTGCCAGTGCGTATACCACGTATTTTAATATTATTTTAACTAATGAGTTTTAAGATAAAACGCCCAATAACATTAACATAATATTATTCCTAGATATTTACTTTTAATGAATATGGTAATTTTAACGTACCAATATCCTGTTTAGTCATAAGAAAAAATAACGGAATTTACGTTATTTTGGTTTGTTTCGGGTTGTCAAACATATTTGAATATAAATTTTTTAAATTGATAAGTGTTATAGGGAATTGTAATCTCAATAAAATTTATCAAAAGTTAGTAGCTTAGGATATAGAAGCTAAGAATACATAAAATTTCTTTATTAGTTTTATACCGTGCGAGCAAAAATGATTTGCATCAAAGAGGGCTTGGATTAAAAAACGTAGGGCTTTAGTTTTATAATGTTTTAACGCTCTTATTTTGGTAGGTACGTGTCTGTCTTTACAGAATATTAAGACTCACTTACAAAATTTAACAGATGGCGAAGGCGAAGATAAAACAACTTAGTCCGGTTCTGTTTCTGTAGCCAACCGCTTAACGTTAAATATACCAGTCTTTAACAGGGTACCATTAATGACAGGTGATGCGGCGGATTAATTTGACTTTAGAATGTATTTTAAATAAAAGTTTGAGATCGTCAGCATACAGCAAATAATCAGTATGCAAGCCAGACAAAATATCAATATTTGACTATAAATCAGTTTTTGATACGGATTGTGCCTAACCCAAATAAGCAAATTTTCATTTCAATATTCGCCTTAAAAAATAAGTAAAACTACACAGAACTCTGAAAGAACTCATGTTCCTAAATGGTTTTTAATTGCGCGATTAAAAAAAAATAAAGATTCATTTTTAAGCAAGGGCCTAAGCTAGCCACTTTTTGGATGCAGGTATTTTTAAAATTTCTATAACTTATCTTCAAAATTCCTAATCGTAAAAACTAACCAGTTTAGAACATTAATTTTTTTTTTAGAAAATTGACGGGTTTGTCACTAATTTTTGTGATCTACAAAATGAATTAACACCTGGTAGGTACAAGAAAAATAAGAAAATAAGGTTGACGTTAACCTGGAGAACCTAGCTCTTACTAGCCAGATAATAAGAAATAAGTACTAACAAGACCAAATGATATTTTTTATAGAGCCTTTCTTTTCATTACATATTGCCAGTCGTATCCGAAGATATGAGACTCTAATAAAAACCAATATTTGTACCAAAATAAATAAGGAAAGGAAAATAGGAAAAGCAAAGTTATATTTGCACCTATATAGACAGACACGTGAGGCCGATAAGTCACATCCACGACTCTGTTGGGACAAAACCTTTTTCGAAATAAAAGAATTTACCGTTGCTGAAGATTAGGTATTTGGGGACAGACTTTCACTTTACCGTAAATCAGGTATATTACTCGAAGGTACGTGTGTGGGCAGGCATAATGTCAGCCAACATACAGAAATTTAATACCTGCCCTAACTTATTTTGTGTTTTAGACTTTAAATAAAATTATTTACAAACCAAGCTGGTGTATACGATCCCATTTCAATGTCGAGTTGGTACACTAAAAAAATTAATATAAGATCGTAAAACATTTACAGAGTAATATAATAATTTTACATTTTCTTAAAATTTACCATGTAGTAGTAGTAGTAGTAGTAGTAGTAGTAGTAGTAGTAGTAGTAGTAGTAGTAGTAGTAGTAGTAGGAACAAGATTAATTTAGCGATGTGCTACAATTTAACAAGCTTTATAAAATATTTAATCATCTTTGAAGTATTAAAAAAAAAATCACCAGTCACTATTTTGTTTTTTAAATGAAAAATTTTTTAATGATTTTTTAAAGAGCTCTGTGATTTAATTGAAATAATCAAGTTTGTTATATTCTCTTAATCCCTTATGAAAAACCGATTTAAATGTCAAATGGGACAAAACAATTTATTATACCTACCTGGTATAATAATTATGATTTTCAAAATTTTGAGTTTTAAAATCTTTTAAATGATAAGGCAGTAAATTATGTTGTATTTTAAAAATAAAAGTACGAATCAAAAAAAATATTAAATTTTTAACATTTAATCACTGAAGTTTCCCTAACATTAAATTGATTTTCGTATATTTATCCACATTTCAAATTATACACATAGCTTTATTTTGCAAAACTTGGAGTCTTTTAAAGACCCCATCATTTGCTGTGTATAAAATAGTTGAACAATATAAAAAATGAGGTAAAATTATAGTGTTATAAATTGTTTTTCGTGAAAATAAACTTAAATTTTGTCTAATTCTTTTTAAATAATTAATTTTTTTCCAATTTTAGATACAAGATTTTCAAAATGTAATTCAAATTTTAACTTCTAAATTTACCTAAAATTATTTATCTAAAATTACTTCCAAATATTTACGAGTGTATTACTTTTAATTTTTCATAATCAACAAAAATATTAATATCTGTATTATTCACGTTATTTCCAATATCCATAAATTTTGTTTTAGAAACATTTAATTTTAATTTATTTATCTTTAAATAGTTTGATATAGTTTTTAATTCAAAATTTAAAATTTCTATACAATCAAGAATATTTTTACCCTTTATCACTACATAAGTAGTATAAAACAAAGTCGCTGTCGCTGTATCTCCGTCTCTCTGTATGCTTAAATCTTTAAAACTACGCAACGGATTTTGAAGCGGTTTTTTTAAATAGATAGAGTGATTCAAGAGGAAGGTTTATATGTATAATACATGCATAATATTGTAGAGAAACACTGATAAATATAGGGGTTTCTAATGTGATGTCGCAAATAAACACATTTTAGACCCGCGTGCGAAGCCGGGGCGGGTCGCTAGTATAATAATATAATAAAGTATCATCAGCAAACATTTAAATAAAACTTTGTTTCAAAACATTTGGCATATCATTTATATAAAGAATAAAATAATAATGGCCCTAAAATGCTACCTTGTGGTACCCCAATATTATTATATTCCTCTTTAGAAATAATGTTAGCAATTTTTGTTTTTTGCTGCCTATTACTTAAATAATTTTGAAACCATTTATAAACAACTCCCCTTAATCCATACTGATATAATTTTTTTAATAATTTATCCCTATCAATTGTTTCGAATGCACGTTCAAAATCCAAAAATACTGCCAATACAACTTCATTTTTGTCAACGCTTCGCTTCCAATTTTCAATTACAGACTGGACTGCTGTTTCTGTTGAATATCCTTTTCTAAAACCTGCTTGCATAAATATTTACTAAAATTTTGTTTTCTTCAATAAATTCGAGTACTTATCTGTTCATAAACTGTCATTTCTAATAATTTTTCAATATACCATGATATATTTATTGGCCTCATTTCACAGTTTTTTTTTGTACTTTTAATTTTTGAAACCGGTGTTATAAAAGAACATTTTAGATCTTCAGGTATTTCTCCATATTTTAGGCAGTTATTGATTAATCTTAATATAATTTCACCTGTGCTTGTAGAAGTTTCTTTCATTACTTTTTTTGATAAAATTTCACTACAATTATTGTTTGATTTAAGTTTGTTAATTTTAAATTTTAATTATTTTAATGAAACTTCTCGGAAATCTTTAAACATGTATTTTAGGACATAATATTTCATTTAGAAAAATTTGGGCCTGGTCTATCCATTTTCACCATTGATAAATCTGCCATTAGGGCGTGGAGGGGGGTGTGGGGATGGTATAGTCACTGTTTGTTCCAGGGTATCACCTACTCTGGAGATGGCACTGTTAAAATTTTTTTTTCACCAGAATCTGACTCAATAAAATTCAGAATAATTTTTTTCGTTTAATCGTAAGCAATACAAGTAACTCTACGCCACTGGAAAAAAAACATATTGAAGTTAATGACTATATTACAAGAGAAAAACAGGTAAATAAATCCTTTACATTGTAAAATTGTGTTGTATGAAGGTCTACTTCATTAGCTTTAACGAGACAGTTATATGGTTATATAATTAAAATTTATCAAATAAATTGAAATGCTATAGTATTTATTTGAATAAAAAGTAACATTTATAAAATTGCTAAAACGTTTTATCTGTAATAAATAAACTTGTTAGATGTTATAAATTATTTTATATACATGTTATAAAAGTCGTAGATAATAAATTTAAAAATATTGACATCTACTGATGTAGTTTTTTAAAAGCATTTTTGGTTTTAGGTTTGTAATTTTTTTTTCTAAAAATTGTGCTATAAAAATCAGTAGAATGCTTATTCCATACAAGATCCTGTGCTTTAAAATAACATCTCTAGACAAGGCCTAATTTTTAATATATTTTCATTCATATTTTCCACCAGAAAAAATTTGTCAACTATTTAAAATTATTTCGAAAAAAAACAGCGTATTATTTTTTCTACAAATAACACTGTTACTTGTGGTAAATCGACAAAATTACTGGGAAGTGGGAATCACACTAGATGATCGATTAAACTGGTCTGTACATGTTAATAGTCTTACTTAAACTAGCATCCTCTTCCTTTGTCCTGCGTAGATTAAAAAATTCAGTTAATCCATCTACCCTTTTAACTATTTATTTCGCGCTTTTTCATTCTCACTTGAGTTATGGTGTCGTATTGTGAGGCAATTCTTCATCAAGCTCCATTAAGGTTCTACATCATTTTCTCTTTTGCTAAAACCATCAGCATTAAATACATTTTCTGTCTCCTGATGATGAACGTTTCTACGTTCGAAACATGTAGAGACCCCTAGAGAATTTCTATTCTATTAAATTTTGTGGAGGAAGACTTTTAGGTTTTTCTTTCTTTCCCTTATTTTTTTTAGTTTTGTAAGTATACCTTACTATTTTTATTCCTAAGAATTTTGGAGATTAACCTAAGACTCACATTATGACGACCCAACTTTGAATCTTAACGCTATCTTTTCTCTTAATTTTACTGTTCATTCATTACTTCTTCCTCACACTTGATCCCTTTTTCTTTCCTTTTCTTCAGCATGCTTAAACCCAAATTTTACTTTTTTCTACGGCTATACTAATCATTTCGCTTCACATATGGGCCTTGCTTCCTTTAATTTTACTTTTATTACCCTATACCTGGCAAATTTAACACTTCAGTACTTTGTTCTTTGGTGCTTTTATGACGTAGAATGTTAATGTGCCCTTCTCACTATCTTAAAGCCTAGCTTAGAACGTTAGCACTAGTTATTTTTCTTTTATAACATCTTATTTCTCCTGAAGATGAACATTTCTATGTTCGAAACATGTAGAGATATATTTAAATAGAGTTTTTTGAATATATTAGTGGAGGAAGACTTAGAGTTTTTCTTTCCCTTTCAATTTTTCACTCCACTAAGTATGGACTATTTCTTCAATTTATACCTTATATATTTTGAAAATGTATCTAAGTATACTTATGTGTTATATTATACATTTATTTTAGCCATTTCGTATTCATCCCCAGTCTCAAAATTTTTTCTATTAGGAATTCATATACCTATCACATAATAGATATAGCGAATTGAAATGTAAATTTATTTTGATTTGTTGACGAATATTTTCCACATTAAAAATGTACATGTTAATATGAAAAAGTTATACGGGATGGAGAATCGCCAAAGTAACTATGGGAAATCCCTTGTAAATTTTGCTACCTTCATCAAATATTGGCTACCCTATTATTTTACATGAAAATTGTATTAGACTTTTTTTACGTCGATTATATGATATAATCGCTCACAAAACGTTATTATTTTCTGATTATCCAATTAAAAGCTATTTAGAAAAAACGTAAAATTCTTGAAAAGTAAATACGACTCTGATCCATACTTCACTGAAACGGCCAGTAATAATTATGATTATGTCAAATGTTACTACACTTTTAATTTTTTATTAGTATTAACATGTTTTACAATATTCAAGAATAAATTAATAATGATTGTACTAGTTTAATAAACGCCAAGTACTTACTTATAACACACATTTTGAGAACTTTTTTTATTTCAACATTTGGCTAAAAGTTGGAAAACAACACTAACATTTTTTTTTTCCAGAGGGGTAAAAAAAGCTTCAAAAGACACCCCCAAGCCAAGGTGTTCTGGTGGCTGGGCAGTGTCGGATTCAGTCTGCTATGCAGTCGCCTACCGACTAAAAAAATCCCCCTCATCTACGCTCGCCACACCGGAATCCGCTTTCGCATTGCTTTAATGTGGGTAGCTGCTTATTTTCTTACTTGATGTTTGGTGTTTAGCCTCTGCTCTCTCTTTCTTTGGTCTCTAACATATTTCTGCTTTTTAAGTTTTTTTCCATGTTTCTTCTCCTTCCACTAGGCTATTCATCATATTACTTGCAGTAAAGGTTATTCCCATTTCATGTAGAAAGGTTGTTGGTTCTTCCTGCCATCTGGGGCATATAAATAGCGTATGCTCTGCATCATGTTCTTGATTACAGTAGAAGCAATTGCTTGTGTTGGATCTTTTCCTATCGTACAGGTATTTCTGAAAACAGCCATGTCCTGAAAGAGCTGGAGTTAGAAAATAATCAACCTCACCGAAAGGCCTATTTTTTCACCGCTGGATATCGGGAATCAATCTATGGGTCCATCTGCCGTAGATTCCGTTATCCAATTTGTTCTGTCATCTATTTATTAAATTTGTTGTCGCTACATCTTTTGGTATTCCCATGTATTTTTTCCTTCTTTCCCTTATTAGTAGTTCAATGGGAGCTACTCCGGCGATGACTGCTGCTCCTTCTGCAGACAGCACTGCATATTATAAGGGACATATTTGTTTGTATTCTGGTAAGTTTTGTAACCGCCTTTTATTTTCTATTACTGAATATCAGGCTGGCGAGCCATAAAGCACTTGTGACTGCACAACATTTGCTAAAGTTCTTCTTAAAGACGACTTATGACCTCCGATGTTGGGCATAAGCCATGTAAGAGCCGTTACTGTTTTCTCTGCTTTTTCTATTGTTTTGTTGACATGTAGGTACATCAAAGGTCAGCTTCGTATCTAGCCACACACCAAGATATTTAACGGCCTTACCGAGATTGACCGTCGTGTCTTGAAAAAGGAATTTTATAGGTCCGATTTGTCTTTTTGTAGTTAAAAGTACAGCCTCGGTTTTTTCTGGTGCCAGTTTAAGCTTTCGATTCTTCATCCAGTTTGCCACTCGCTGCAGTCCTGCATTTGCGTAGCTCATGAGAAGTTCATCTGTTTCTGCTACAACGATCATAGCCACATCATCAGCAAACCCTACCAGCGTTATTCCCCTTGGCATATCCATCGTACAGGATGTTTCATAATATGGGGCCAAGTACTGACCCCTGCGGGACACCACTATTTATTTTTAAGTTTTTGCAGTTCTCATCTTCAACTAATTTTAATGTTTTTTATTAGATGCTTAAACAAGCTTCCGTTCACTGTCCAGCAATGCCCTAAACGGTCATAAATGTCAGTTCTTATTATTAACTTAATGCTCAGAGATTCGATTGCATACCCCTGAAATTGCAATCTTAAGTTCTTCTAAAGTCTGATACCGCATCTTTTTATGAATAACACTTTTACAAGAAAAAGTCGTTTGGTGAAAGATCAGAAAACCTAGGTGGCAATTTTTTGATATAATTTAATCCTATTGTGCGACCATCGAAAACTTTTTGATAATATTCCCTTACGTCTCGTGCATTATTTACAGGACAACCATTTAAAACAAAATATCTTCTTACGACCAAATCTTTTAATGCAGGTCCAATTTGATTTTGTTAAAGTTCCAAAAAATTTATTTTTCCAAATTTTGTTTCTAAAGTAAAGAGCTAATAATCGTGTGTCCAAATATGCCCAACCAAACATTTACCTTTTAGTATGGAAGAGCCCTTGTTGTTCAAATCTGTGTTTATTTTCTGTAGTCCATTATCTACAATTTTAAACATTTCGTTCATTGTTTAAGAATACATTCGCCGGTAAAACAAACATTGCCTAAAAATTTCCTATCTTCATATAACCCTTTCTATAACTTCAAAACATAAGTTTAATCTCCCTCTTCCCTCAATTCCTGATATTTTTGATATTCACACGGTTAATATTTATATTTATGTAATTTGAGAAGGTGATGCTTTCCTACAGCTTCGAAAACAAGTCTGATATTAATTCCAATATTGTCTTCTACATGGAGTAACAGTTCTAACTCTGCATTATTTTCTTGTGCTCTCAAGATTACAAACAATACTCAGGATTGTTGTTTTGCTTGTAAAGGGTCTGTCAGGAAATATCGTAGAGAACATTTCGGATACTCTCCAACAACTATTCGCCGATATACTGCTTTCATAAATTTGAATTTGCAACAAGAAATTTGTACAAAATTTTGTTCTGCTTTTATCTGCTTACTTTTATTTAGTAACATATAATAAGATTAAAATGTCAAACAAAATTTAAATGACGAGACGAGCAACTGGTGACTTCTCAATGATGACAAGAAAAGTACCAATTATTAAGTTCATAATTTAATATGTTTTCTTATGTCACATTTTGCATGGTTACTGACAAAGCTTTGTCAAACTAGTTCAAAAATACAAGAAAAGCTTTTCACAATGAATAATTTTGATGAAAGTTTAGTCTCTGATATTAAAGCGGCAAATGGAGAGATCTCAACAGTTCCGACCAAATCCAAATCGCGGTATCAATTGGAGCACCAAAGATTGAAGATTAATGCAAAGCTAACGAGGTAAAGAAATTGTTGGAAAACTCCTTCTGGCTTATTTTTCTAAAAAGCAACAATCTCAAAAACCATTCTACAAACTACACTATGGACTCACTACTCAATGTTGAGAACTATGATTTCAGTTAAGAATAATCAAGACATAAGTAGAATTTTTTCAACTTATGGGCATTTTTTGGCTACCGACAAGAAAAATGTACCTACCTCCCAGAAAGTTGGAGTTAACAAGCACACCAAAAATATCTTCAGCCACTAAGCTGGTTTCATGGGGGTGCAAATATGCAGATGTTAAAGCGACATGAGGTCTGGAAATGTTCTACGACAAAATCCTATATTTTGAGGGTTCTTTAGAGAATAAGAAAAAGGTAGCAAGCAAGATCATGCGGTCAAATACCAATTTGACGTTTTTAAAGATAACTTTAAGTATAGCTGCATCAAATTTTCTTTCGGCCTATAAATTTTAAATTCTAAAACGTTGGGTTCATAACGTTCTTAAAACAAATAAATCATTATTCTTAGATCCGAGTTTTATTTATAAATTACTAAATAAGAGTAGATAAAAATATTTTACTTTGGCTGTTAGTTACCTATCGATCGTCATTTGACCACCCTGTATGTATGTATCCGGTAACTTGATTAAAAATTCTATCATGGAATAATAGGGTTATAACGGACTCTATTAACATGGAGGATCACAATATTTTTTCGGATTTTAATTATTCTTCATAGGCACGCTTTATTGTGGCTTACTTGATGACATGACATGCAGACATAACTACTGTCATTCGAGTGTAGAGTGCTTTTGTGGAAAGAACTTTATTTTCGGAATTTATCAGCGTGTTTTCTGTAATTTTGTAAGTTTTGTTGATTAGTATTCTTTTAATTTTCATAACAGTTATTTAGAAACGGTGATAGATCGCTCAAATTAAGTAAAGTTACGTTGGGTTTCACAAAGGTTTTTAATAATAATTAACTAACCAGCAACTTTGACGGTGACAGAAGTGACATTGGCAGGCATTCTTTACTCACAATCTAAGCGCCCGATTAGCACGTCAAAAATTACGCTAAACGGGGTGCTTTGATTGTGACTATTTAACTAGAGTGTTTTACACTGGCAAAATGTCATAGCAACGGCCGGTCTTCTACTGGCAAAATTACTACCTGCACCTACCTGGACAAAATTCACATGTGATTTTTGCCGCGGCAAAATTTTAATAAAAGTAATTGCAAACTTAAGAGAAAAAGCACCAGATCAAGTAATATCATCAAATCAAAATCAATCAAATAATGCACAAACGTTTAATTATCACAACTGTAACTTTTACATCAATAAATAAGTAATTTTTTTGTTTTATTCTTAAATAAAAGTTTTCTAATTTTATTGTTCTTTGTCTTTTTTCTAGTTAAATAGTCATGTCGAATACCACTCGAGAAAAAATTGTGTAAGCAAAATTGTTCTCAAGGATTTATTTAAGTTTGTTGCTTTTAAGCAATTTCGCGAATGACATTTTCGACAAAATCACTCGCCTGACGGCTCGTGATTTTGTCAAAAATGTCATTCGCGAAATTGCCAAGCAACAAACTTTCATACCTTTCGAAAATTTTGCCGACAAAATTTTATCTCTTGTGATATTATATATGAAAAATTATTTCTGCCAACGTCATGTATGTCACTGTCAAAGTGGATGGTTAATTAATTATTAGTAAAAATCTTTATGCAACCCCACCGCGATGTTGGGAAATTTAGACTTTGGACACTGATCTGACATTTTAGAACGTTTATAGAGAATTTGGTAAGTTAGGCCTTTGACTTTTTTCTATAGCATTAATTATATGAAGCTAATAATGACAAATCAATGAATAAGGTTATGTTTACGTGTATGAAATAAAAGGTGGTACGGTACGCAAGAGATTAGGTATTGTCCTTAATTTAACAACAATTTTTGCAAAAATTTCTATGTGCGAGCGTTAAGCTATGTGTAAATGGGTTGTCGGAAAGGTACATTTCATTAATAATTCCAACTTTCCTTGATCATTTGAACTTTTTCTGCTTTCTTGAGTTATTATAACATAAACTCATAAAATTATAACACATAATATTATATGTATGTATGATTAGACAGTTGTCTTTACAATATAATAAAACATTTTCCGGATTTATAAATGCAGGGTAGATGTTAAAGTAGTAAAAGGATTATTTTGTGAATTGTTAGTAGGTACAGTTTGGTACGAGTGACGCCGAATAGAAACGTCTCAATAATAATACCGAGGAAAAGGACGTGCTAGGGTTTAGAACAATATACAGAGTGTTAAAATTAAGCAAAAAAATAGTAGTCACGTGATTCGCATTATCTGTCAAATTTTAATTTTTTCCAAAAAATAATTCAAAAGTGGGGTTATTTCTGAAAATATCGAAAAAAGTTATAAAAAAAGTTTTTTTAAATGCAGTTTCTAGCGCATATGCAAAATTTCAGCTGCATAGGATAATTTTAATTTTTTACCCATATTTTGTAAATTGCACTACTTTTCAAAATAAGACTCAACGCAACCTACATAAAACTTCTTAGTTTTGACAATGCTTTATTTCAGATACTATTAACTGTGTGTTTTTCTACAAAATCAAAATTGGGCTATTAAAATAAGGTCGCATGTGATGCAAAGTTTATTTGTTTTTGACCCTGTATAAGGTAACTTCATAAAATAAGTATTTTTGAAAACGTAGTTTGTGTCTGAAAGTATTACAACTTAATATTAAGACAAAAAAGAACACAGTGTCTTCAGTAAAGTGTTCATTAAGTGGAAAATAAATTTTAGTTTAACTTAACGTAAAGTTTATCTATTTTCAACGATTTAATTAAAAACCCCTTTACTTATTTTTTATTTTTTTACTTTCAGGCACACACTACGTTTTCAAAAATACTTATTTTATGAAGTTACCTTATACAGGGTCAAAAACAAATAAACTTTGCATCACATGCGACCAAATTTTAATAGCTCAATTTTGATTTTGTAGAAAAACACACATTTAATATGGCGCTACTTTAAAGAAAATGTATCTGAAATAACGCATTGTCAAAACTAAGAAGTTTTATGTAGGATGCGTTGAGTCTTATTTTGCAAAAGTGGTGCAATTTACAAAATATAGGTAAAAAATCAAAATTACCTTATGCAGCTAAAATTTTGCATGTGAGCTAGAAACTGCATTAAAAAAAACTTTTTCTAATAACTTTTTTCGATATTTTTAAAAATAACCCCACTTTTGAATTATTTTTTGGAAAAAATTAAAATTTGACAGATAATGCAAATCACGTGACTACTATTTTTTTGCTTAATTTTCATCTCGATCGAAGCAGAACTTGATGCCAAAGTCAAATTTTGAATAAAGCTATTAGGTAATAAAAAAAAATCCCATATGATGCGGACTTTACTTGTGACACTGTATACAAACTTAAAATTTAGATATTTTGTTAAGCTTTAAACGCTGAACAGAAAAGTGGTTTTAAAAATGTCGATGTTTAATGGTCAGAAAAAGTGGTTAGTCGGGATAAACATAGACATAACTTTTTTTTAAACGAAAATTTATATTTTTTTGTCAAATTAAAAAAACCTGACATATTTTACGAAAAAAAAATACTATTGCTAAGACATGAGTGGATGCGCTGTTTTATAGATAAATTTATTTAAAAATACGGTAGCATAAGTAGTACCTAATGAGTTATTGTAATTTTACTTAATAGCATTTTATTTAACGTTAAATTTATTTATTTATTTATAAATATCAACAGCACTGGTGCCAATTACAGATACGCATCTTACAGCTAGTAAATATAACAAAAAATAAATAAAACAAGAGGAGAGCCTATAGGGCGAACAAGAATCAAAACCCCACAAATGTGGGTACTCAACTGAGCATCACAATGTTACGTACGTTAATTGGTCCTCAGTTTTCTCTCGACCAAATCCTTGAACTGACCAAGACTAGTTGTATCTATCAATATCTGATGCATATATACAGATTAAAAAGTGTGCACATTTTGTAAATTGGAGAATTTTTAAAAAGTTTTGTTCGATGATAGGTAAGATAAAAGATATTTGAGGCTCGCGAGTTGACTCTATTGACAGCGAATGGTAGTTTACCAAGAATACCGGGGCAGTCAATTTTACCCTTCAAAATTCTAAACAAAGTTCATAGTTCAATTTTGATTCTTCTCTTATTCAATGAAAGCCTGCCAGAGACACCCAAAAGGTATTCGTTATCGCACTCTTTCTGAGGATATATACCGTATTTCCTCTAATACATACATTTAACAAACTTTCCCTGCACTCTTTCAATGAGTGTAACCCACACGTTATACTGGGGGGACCAAATTATTCGTCCGTACTCCAAAACATGCAACACTAGGCTATCAAAAAGATGCCAGCTAACATCAATGCTAAAATCTGTGGTGTTCCTAACGATAAAACCTGCTATTTTTTGTGCACTATCAATTTTAAATTGTTTAAAGGTATTTACATTGTTTTCTTTATTGAATAAATGAATTTCATACATAAATCTTAAATTATAGGATTTGTTAATACTAGCAAATAACATAAATTAGCGATTTTTTCAAATGCAAGGTAATTTTTAAATAAATTTATCTAGAAAATGGAGCATCCGACAATGTCTTACCAATAGTACTTTTTTCCCGTAAAATAAGTCACGTTTCTCTAAACAAAACAGTGTATTGTGTAAGCGTAAAAAAATTATGTCTACTTTTACCCTACTATCCCCTAGTTCTGGCCGCATTTCTTAACCATCGACATTTTTCAGATCGCCGTTCTATTCAGCATACAAACTTTATGAAAACATTTAAATTTTAAATTTGTATCTACAATGGTTTTAAAAACATTTAGAAAAAACCATCTTCAGAGTACCTACCCCATTTAATGGGCTGTAGCTTTGTAGTAAGTGAAGACAGGGCACAGTTTTATATGAAGTTCATACTTTATTTTTAACCAATCTACTTAATCCCAAATTATTGACCATGCCCTTTAAGACACCCTGTATACATTTAATGTTATACTTATGGCAGTTTAGTGTGAATGCCCTGACTATACTAGTTAATTATCATTGATATGTTTAAAGCTAGTGTTTTTGATTATTTTTGTAACCAAGGACAAATTTGCACTCGAACGTTTGTTTGTAGTTATTTTTTTTACAAAGATTATAATTTTTTTTCGTTACCGTCTCACAATAGATAGTTCGTTCACAAAAATGTGGGATTAAATACTGTATTTCTCAGCAAACAAAAACTTTTCGCCAATTAAAATTGATTTAGAAAAAGCTTTTCGGAAATTTCTTAACAATTAATGGGTACGGCTGTAATACTCAATTAAACTATCAGTTGTAATTTTGGTAATATCAATTAATATTGGATGTTTTATTTTTTCATTAGCTTCAACATATTTTACAGTATTGAAAAAAAAAAATAACAATTAATAAGTGGGACTATAGGGAAAATAGTTTTAGGTGAGTATCCAAAATGTTCTCTGCGATGTTTACTGAGACCCTGAGAGACACATTCCTAGCAAAATCACAGACCTGAATATTGTTCGCGATTCTGATAGTAAAGGTACCTTAATTTATAAATAGTACAACCATTTAGACCAAAATACTGAGCACAAGAAATACTGTCAAGGGTATTTAAAAAAATTTACTGTAACCAGAAAATATAAATTTGCCCTGAAAAATATTCTAATGGAATTTAATGAATAACAAGATAGAAAAAGAAATTGACACCATCTAAGTTAACCTAGAAAATAGTGATAATGAAAGTGTTTATCTTGCAACTAAATATCCAAAAGATGACCATTATAAAAAATTCGTTAAAACTTTTAAAATTGCTCCTCAAGATATGGTAGCAGCGGGTTATTCCAATGAATTAAATTCTCCAGTAAATACAATAAATAACCAAATTGGCCAAAAAGAAGAACTAAATTGAGGAAAATGTAACTATAAATTTATTTAAAAGTCCTACTCTATTGGATGTTTCAAATGTTCGATATGGCACTGTATAACTTGCGCCCAGTTATCAAAAAAATAACTTTTTGACATAAAAAATCAAAAATAAAATGGCTATGTTTCCTATGTAATAAAAATAAAATACTTGATGAAAATGTTGATGATTAAAAATATTCAAAAAATATATTATTTAAAAAGTGTATTTTTCCAAAAAAAAAACTGTACCTACTGGATTTACTGAATTTATTCCTTGTAACAAACTAACTGTTCTTAATCGCATTATGACTTTTATTTAATCATTAATATATATATAATTATATCAATGGTTTAAAACATATGGGATTATCGTTTCCTAATCAAACATTTAAAGCTACATTTCTATATAATTATCTTTAATCTAAAATATTATAGTAGGTATTATAAGCACCCTTATTTTAAATATTTTTATTTAACCTATAACAGAAGGCTTTTTAAAGCAACAATGTTCAGTTAATAATAAATTTCTGATGAAAGCTTATTTGCCATTGATAAACTACTATTAAAAATCGTTTGCCGATTACAATAATTTGCACCCCAAAACCATTGATTTCGACATTTCACCTACATTTTTGTATTCTCGTTCCGCCCCTTCCATTAACATATAGTGGAAAACTGGAAATCTCCCCGATAACTGCAAAGCAAAACAAAGAGGGACATTTTCCTTAAGTGGTTTACCCCACTGAACCGGATAAGCAATAAAGAAGATAGTATTCACTTGGAAATTTTGGGGTCCTACTCTCCTTCTAATAGGTCTGTTTCCATGGCCGGCGAGTACAATGGAAAATTTGGTGTGGCGTTATGTTCTATAAAAACATCAACGTTTGACAATAATAATAGTGTTTTCTAGTTTAGTTTATTTTCTATCTGCTTTGTGGGCAAGGTAAGTTTCAGTTTTATACTTTAATATAGTCTATATCTATCTGTCAATCATGTTTTTCTCATGGGGAGCCGTTGAGCTTAGGCTTCGTTATTATATGGCTGTTAGTTTTCCAAGGTGTGCTATAGTATAGCATGTATCTAATCTTCAGAAAAAACTGTGATACCCTTTTTTTTAATACATTTGAAACTAAAGAATAAAATAAGGTTTTTATCTTGTATAATATGGAATAACTTTTTAAACTTTACTGTTTTTAAAAATACTCATAATAATAAAGACATACATCTACTACACCCCGCTGATGTCTATTACCCCTTCTAATATTTGCGTTTGCACTTTCTAGGATTATTAAATCTGCCTGGACGTACTATATTATATTTATTTATTTAAGTACCGGGTTGCCAAATAAGAACTGCCCTCGGCCATATCACAGAGATCTTACAGTATTTGGAAAAATATCGTTGGTAGATACTGCCAAGAAAAATCGCTAAAGATTATTTTCAAGGTCATGAGATGACCGCTAGAGGGCGTGACTGACATGACCAAATAGAAAATTAGGGTTTTTTGTTTATGTTGCCCAATTAAGGGATACTGAAAACATTTATTTTGATCCTTAAGGTATGACGAATCTTGTTTGTTTCAAATATTTGATTCTATCTTTTAAAATAAAATGGTGGAGAAATGACAAAGTTAGCTTCTTATAAAAACTGATAACCGCATTCGGGCTCAACTCCCAATTTTAACAAACTTGTTATTTGTTACAGTTCTTTCCCTATCTATTGTACTTTGATTAATTTTTCATAAACCTTACTTTAAGCGATAAAGGACGATTTCTGAAATATTAACAAATAGAGTGTTTTTCTACCATTCTTTCTTATTAGGCCACCCCGTTTACTGCATTCCGATATTAGTAAATTAGAATATTTGAATCAATTTAAATTTAGATTTTTCTGCAACAAAAGAAAATATACATATTTTAAAGTTCACCAATAAATATTAACTTGAAAATGCCGTTTCATATCTACAGGAACAGTGTCAGTAAAATTAGTTATTTGGGTAACTTTGAAATTAAAGCAGCTTTGCATTTCGAATTTTCCACTTGTCGTTTACCAGACTTTCCTCCGATTTGATTGGTTATTGGTTATTACATTTGTTTTTAAAATATGCAGAACTTTTTCGAAATAAAAGAAATTTAATAAAGTTACAAATAATAGTAGATTCTGTAACGAGGTTGGAATGAAAATTCGATCCGAGTGGAAGATTCCGAACGCGAGCGTAGCGAGCGTGAGGAACCACGAGTATCAAATTTTTATTCTAACCGAGTAGCAGACTATATTTTCTCCACGACCATCCAGTTCCATATCTGATTCATCCGATTTTTCACTCATTTTTTGACTTGCACCAAAATTTGTCTGAAAATAATTATTATTACAACGCGGCCATTTTTATCTGACACTGACAGTTTCGAAATTCATGGCAACCTATGTCGTTTATATCAATTACAGAATATTCATTCCGTATCTTGTTATGGAATGAAAATACACGCAAAACGCATAAGAAGCAAGTGTTTCAGAATAAATATTCCAACTCAAGAGCGAGAATTTTTACATTCTATTATCAAAAATGATTTTGGAATTATTGCATTTAGTAATGGTCGTGGAGAAACTTTTTTCCATATACCTACTGCACACTTTCTGGCAGTCGCTGTACATAAGTTAAACTTTGAATAAATGTAATAATAAAGACAATGATAATAAAATAAATTAAAACAAACACGGATACTTCATGTTGTAATTAGCAACTTTGTTGCCTAAAAAGTTGCTAAATAAGGCAAAAATCATTATCTTTTATTAAGTCCTAAATAATAAAAAATATGTACGGGCGATTCAAATCTCATGTTTGCATCCAAATTACGAGCAATTAGTATAATTTGCACATAACATGTCTCTTATTTAAATCTCAGGAATATCTGTTAAACCTTAAACGAAAATTAAAAACTGGTTGCCACTTATTTGTGTAAAAGAAGTATGTTTTAAAATTTTCCTAATTTAGAGATAAATTGTCACTTTCATGATACACAATTTAAAATACGAAAAGTAGCAGTGAATTTAGGAGTTAACGAGAAAAAATTACCACTTGTCAATTAATTAATATAGTATTAATAATAAAGATTATATACCTCAATCCGATTCTGACCAATTAAACGCTGTTTTGCGACCAATCAGATGCATATTATACTGAATATACCCCGCATAGGTGGATATACCCCGGGCCACCTGCCACAACAATGCCAATGCATAACAACATCATAACAAGTTTAAAATATTTGATGGTTGCTATAGACCGTTTCTATAATAACAAAAATCCCTTTCAACAAATCAAGTTTTTGATGTTGTCAGATTCATGTCACATTTTTTTTAAAATGGAATCTTGCCGATTCGGTAATGTTTCAGTCGAAAATATAAGAAAAAACACTGAAAAGACTATCCCAGAAAATACAACAAAAACAAAAAAGTATATATGGACCCAATTCGAGAAATTCTGCGAAACACGGCAGTATATATTGACCAACTGTGTGTTTAACAATAATACTTATAACTAATTTTCTGTTAGTTTTATTACTTTGTCAATTGTTTAGGTTTTGTTTCGTTTTGTCCGTTTTTCTAGTAGCTACATAAATCATTTTAAAAATCTTGCATTTCGTTGTATTTTTTCTTTTTTTTTTGGTATAAAATCTCAACATATACCACTCGAGGTAAATATTTTATTTAGAATATTTTTTGACATTTTTCCGCAAAATTTCTATAAAAATTGCCCTCGACAAAAATTCTTTTAAAAAAATATCCCTCCAGCTTCGCTGTCGGGATATTTTTAAAGAATTTTTGTCTCGCGAATTTTTGACAGAAATTTTGCACAAAAATGTCAAAAAATATTCAAAAAAATATTCACCTCTTGTGATATAACTTATGAATATGAAATGACCTTATTTTGTTTTCAGTGACTAATAAATAATTAAGTTTAGTCGTCGTTGCTGCCGGTTAAGCGCCGGGCCTGATCCAGGAATTTACATCAGAAGTACAAATTGGAACTCGGTTGGGATAATGAAGGAATTATATGTAATTTAAAATATTGATAGACTTAAGGGGTCCATTTACTAGGCAATTATCTAGCAATCAGATCGACAATCTGCGGTGGAATTTCCAAATGATTGCTTCGTTAGTGCACGATTTCAAACAATTGCAAGCGATTATTTAATTTATGAGACGGAATGTAAATCCGATTTCGATTGAAAGCGATTGACACGAGAAAGCTCAACAGAACAAATACCATACTGCAGTTTAAAATCCATACATAGATAGAGAAATATCATGGAATTACTTAGAAAGCAGACAGCTACACACTAAAACAGGATGATTTATAATTTCTATCCAAAACCGTGTCATTCAAACAAGGCACTAAGAAAAAGTCATCTTAAAAATAAATGTGGAACAATTATGAACAAAATGTAGTTTTCCTGGAGAAACTATAGACCATTTTAGGTGGGGTTGTGGAGCTATGGCACCTAAAGCTTATCTAGGAAGACATAATCAGGTGGCAGCGATCAGCCACAAAGAATTGGCTCATAAATTAGGCCTAAAAAAAAACGTCCCACCATATTATCAATACTTACCCGAACAGGTCTTGAATCTTCTCAAAATCTCGTATACTGAGACCGGCTAATAATAACGGATAGAACAGTATATTACAATAGTCCAGATATTCTTCTAACCGAAATGAATAACAAAAAAGCTTTGAATCGATAGAGGTTGCCGAACCAAAGAAAAAAACCAAGTACGCAAATTTTGCGACACATTAAAAAGTTATGTAAGTAATTAAAAAAAAAGTGAAATAATTCCAATAATAATATCGGCGGAGAAAAACAAGGAAACACTTCAAGCATATCTTAGAAAAACTAGGTTAGATTTTCACATACTCAGTATATTTTAACTTATTTTAGTTTCTATTTTTCCTCACATTATGTCATTTCGACAATCCAATTTTTGATGCCATAAAAGCTCCATAAAGGTTTTATACCACTTATCATTTTCTCTTCTGCTAAAACCATCAGCAATATATTTTTCTGTCTCCTGATGATGAACGTTTCTACGTTCAAAACATGTAGAGACCTTTGAACGAAATTTTTATTCTATTAAATTTTATGGACGAAGACTTTTAGATTTTTCTTTCCTATTCATACTTTCAACTCCACTTTAAGCATACCTAGACTATTTCTTCACATCTAACTAGGCCTAGGCCATACAAACAAGATGCTAAGGCCCGGACCTATCTACTTTTTTTTCCATTCGTTAAACGGTTGTTTTGCAGTGCGCATGCCTATTCCTGTGTGGTTTTGTTTCAAGGTCATAAATTTGCCACTTTCGTGATTATTGTTTGCTAATCTATAGACACAGGTTAAGATACATTTCTTTTCTGTACATACTGTAAAAAATACTAGCAATACTAACAAAAATCTGTGAAAAAAAATAAAGATAATAATAATAATAATAATAATAATAATAATAATAATAATAATAATAGTAATTCGCCATAATTAGTTATCTCCTATGCAATCAATTTTCAAAACCTTATACAGTGTGACCAGTAAAGTCCGCATCATATGGGATTTTTGTTTATTAATAGCTTTATTCGAAATTTGACTTTGGCATAAAGTTCTGCTTCGATCGAAATTTTAATTTTTTCCAAAAAATAATTCGAAAGTGGGGTTATTTCTGAAAATACCGAAAAAGTTATAAGAAAAAGTTTTTTTAAATGCTGTTTCTAGCCCCCATGTACAAATTTCAGCTGCATAAAATAATTTTGATTTTTTACCCACCACTAAAATTTATTTTCCACCTAATGAATACTTTACTGATGACACTGTGTTCTTTTTTGTCTTAATATTAAGGTGTATTACTTTTAGACACAAACTATGGTTTTAAAAAATACTTATTATATGAAGTTACTTTATACAGGGTCAAAAACAAAAAATAAACTTTGCATCACATGCGACCAAATTTTAATAACCCAATTTTGATTTTGTAGAAAAACACACATTTAATATGGCGCTACTTTAAAGAAAATGTATCTGAAATTAAGCATTGTCAAAACTAAGAAGTTTTATGTAGGTTGCGTTGAGTCTTATTATGCAAACGTGATGCAATTTACAAAATATGGGTAAAAAATCTAAATTATCCTATGCAGCTGAAATTTTGCATGTGGGCTAGAAACTAGGGATGGGATTTTTTTCGATATGTCGATAGTTATCGATAGTTATCGATATATCGAATAACAATATGTGAAACAAAAATTATCAATATATTGATATATCGATAACTATCGATTTATCGATAACTATCGATTTATCGATAACTATCGATTTGTCGATAACTATCGATTTTTCGATAACTATCGATTTTTCGATAACTATCGTTTTTTCGATAACTATCGATTAATAAATAATTTTAATTAAAAAAAAATAAATCGGTTAATTTTCTTTCAAATTTAATGTGTTCTTGTGTGTGTGTCATGGGGATGAAAATTTATTTTGATAGGTATATCGATAGTTATCGATATATTGATAGTTATCGATAGTTATCGATAGTTATCAATACCTATATCGATAGTTATCGATATATATATCGATAAATCGATAACTATCGACCTATCGATAACGAAAATATATCGATAGGTAGATTACTATCACCTATCGATAGGTGAAAGCTAATATTGCCCATCCCTACTAGAAACTGCATTTAAAAAAACTTTTTTTAATAACTTTTTTCGATATTTTCAGAAATAACCCTACTTTTGAATTATATTTTGGAAAAAATTAAAATTTGACAGATAATGCGAATCACGTGACTACTATTTTTTGCTTAATTTTCATCTCGATCGAAGCAGAACTTGATGCCAAAGTCAAATTTCGAATAAAGCTATTAATAAAAAAAAATCCCATATGATGCGTAGTTTACTGGTCACACTGTATTTGCAAATTAGGACAGCTTATAGATATAAATGAGTTTAAAAATGTTAAGATTTAATTCCCCTTTGCCGACACCATAACGAATATAAATATGTTTTTAACATTTAAATTTTTCTTTTTTTTCATTTAAAATATACGCGGCAACCTACCCCACCAACTGTGACGCAAACCCTGTAACAGGGTAAGTTTACGCATTTATCATTAAATTTTGCAAAATTTAAAATTGGTTGAAAATAATATGTAGATATTATGTACAAGTGGGCAAATTTTCTATACTTAGCTTTCCCAAAATGTGAAACTTAATAATGGCATATTAATAAGTTTATTAAAAATCCTTCTTTTAATTATAATGAAAAATATTTAAGTGAAAATTACTAACCCCGGTCTCCCCTACTGGTTTAATCTTATTCTCATAAATGGTTAATGTTCCAATTTGTTAAATTCGAAAATGCTTATTTAACCAAATATATCCATTAAGTCATTAAAAATTAAGTCAATTCAATCTGTCAGTTATTACGGCATGAAAGTGATTTTCCAGAAACCCTACCAATAGCTTCCCTTTAATAAATTTAATCATAACTCTTAATTAAGGAGAAAGTTGCACAATGTCAAAATAAAGAGATAATAGCAGACGCCTTGGAAGCTCTTTCCCAACTTGATGTAATTTAACCCAAAAGAGACATTATATTTAAAAAGTTTCTTAAATAAAAGGATTATCTATAAGCTTCTGTCCTTTCATTTTTTCATCTCATTTAAACCAGAAAAATTTCTATCTTCTGTCCCTTTTCACGTCCGATCTGATATACCTAAGTTCCCTTATCTGTTTCTGTATAAAGTCCAAGATGGCTGCCAAAGCACGTTTCTGTATAGATCGAGTCCTGAATGGATTGGCGCATGGCAACAGTGGAGACACTTGACCTGGTTGGCGATGTTTTCCGTTGCATATTGCAGTCGCGAAGTCGAATAGAAACGACATGGCATTTGAGTCGTTTTAGTTGAATGGCATTCTGGGGATTTCCGGGAATGTAGTTTGTACTCCTGCAAAAATAATAAACCTTTTGTATTAAAGAATAGGTGAATTTTGGGTTAACATTTTCAAATACGATATTAAGTTGTTTTTGCAGGTTTTGCGATTTCTTAAACGCTAGCATATTCAAAACCACAAACGCAATTTTGTCAATTAGTTGTTCTTAACTTGGAAATAAAGTTATTTCAAATGTAATTGGCAAATCGTCAAAAGTATTTTTACAAGAAAATTACCTATTTATAACTATCTTACAATAAAAAACCCAATAAACCTTAGAAGGATGGATAGCATTAAATTTGACCTTAACATTTTCAAAATTAGAATATTTATTAGGAGTTTAAAATTTTACCTTATTAGTGTAAATATGGACAGCACTTAATGAAATACCAGGTATATGTATATGACAAATCTGGACTGTATATTGAACCCTGCACCTTCTTCGGAGGGTGCTATCAAATAAAATCTAAATGTTAAAATTTCAAGTTATACCTATATAAAAATCTTAAAATTTAAATAAACATTATTATAACAATAGCATTTATTTTATTGATTGCTGACTGTACCGTGTGGATGTTTCCAAGGAACCATTACTATTTAAAAAAAATTATTAATGAAAATAATAATAATTTATGTATGTACCGTGTGACCAGTAAAGTCCACATGCATCATATTATGGTTTTTTTTTTATTAATAGCTTTATTTAAAATTTGACTTTGGCATTAAGTTCTGCTTCGATCGACATGAAAATTAAGCAAAAGAAGGTAGTCACGTGATTTGCATTATCTGTCAAATTTTAATTTTTTTCAAAAAATAATTTAAAAGTGAGGTTATTTCTGAAAATATCGAAAAAAGTTATAGGAAAAAGTTTTTTTAAAAGCAGTTTCTAGCCCACATGCAAAGTTTCAGCTGCATAAGATAATTTGATTTTTTACCCACCACAAAAATTAATTTTCCACTTAATGAACACTTTACTGATGACACTGTGTTCTTTTTTGTCTTAATATTAAGGTGTATTACTTTCAGACACAAATTACGTTTTCAAAAATACTTATTTTATGAAGTTACCTTATACAGGGTCAAAAACAAATAAACTTTGCATCACATGCGACCAAATTTTAATAGCCCAATTTTGATTTTGTAGAAAAACACACAGTTAGCATTGTCAAAACTAAGTAGTTTTATGTAGGTTGCGTTGAGTCTTATTTTGAAAAGTAGTGCAATTTACAAAATATGGGTAAAAAATTAAAATTATCCTATGCAGCTGAAATTTTGCATGTGGGCTAGAAACTGCATTAAAAAAAACTTTTCTAATAACTTTTTTCGATACTTTCAGAAATAACCCCACTTTTCACATCTAAAATTAAATGGCAGCAAAACTGCACTGGAGTTGAGTAATAAGACTCTAAAAAATTATAAAGTTTGTATTTTTTGTGACGTTAGTTACAAAGATAACGCATAACAAGTTTAACATTAATATCGCGTTTAAATTGAATAAACAAAAATATAATGAAAGAAATAAGGACCCTTTTTCACAATATACCTGGTGAAAGCACCTATAACTAGAAACGTCGGACTGTACTCAGTACTCAGCTACAGAGCTACTTCAAATTTAAGTAGTTAATCGACTATATAATTTTAAGCTACCAGTATTTACAAGTAGCTAAGCTACAAGTTACTTTCTTTTGCAGCTACTTCTGTAAGTTACACTGGAGGTTACTTTACTTTATGTCAGTAAATGTAGTTTTAAAAAACAGCATTCATCGACTTTTAAATAGTTTATTATAAATATATTGATATTGTAACAATGCTAAGTTTTAAAAATATACCTATAAATATATTATTAAGTATCTTTTTTAACAGTGTGCCTGAGATGTACCGGGTGTTCAAATAAGCGAGGACGTCGGCTTTATCTCGGAAACCATTAATCGTACAACTTTCGGAAAGATTTTTTTATGAGTAAAGTGGTCAAGAGACATTGCTGGAAATTACTTTTAAGTTACTCATTTCGCCGCAAGGGGGCACAATTAAAAATTATTTTTTTTAATTCTAAATTTCTCCGAAAATTCTCATATTAAGGTATAACTCTGATTACATCCTTGGAAAGCTCAGACAATTCTGCATCATTTTGGTTAAAGGCTCATTGGCGTACCGACCTTGATAAGAGTGGGAGAAGCTATTGAAAGTGTAAACATTAAAATCGCTGTAACTTCTAAACGAGTTATCCGATTTTACTAAATTTAAGCCTGTTTGGAAGGGGAAAATAAGCATCTTCAATTGCTGTATCCAACAGTGCACGATAGTGTTTAATAAAAATGCTAGAGGGCGCAGTTTGTAATAATAACAGTTTTTTCGATTTTATCACGAAAATTCAAATCATACGGTATAACTATGACATCATAATCGAAAAGTAAATGAAGTTTGCAAGAAAAGATGTGAAGACCGCAGTTCGATATCTTTGTTCGTTTCAGAGTTATTGCCAAAACAATAATTTTTAATAAAAATTGCGCCCTCTAGCAATTTTATTAGAAACTATCGTGTACTATTAGATACGACAATTAAAGGTACTTCCAAACAAGCTTAAATTAAGTAAAATCGGATAAGTCGTTTAGAAGTTACAGCGATTTTAATGTTTACACTTTCAATAGCTTCTCCCACTCTTTTCAAGTGAAAGTGTAAACATTAAAATCGCTGTAACTTCTAAACGACTTAACCAATTTTACTAAATTTAAGCTTGTTTGGAAGAAAAAGGTAAGTATCTTCAATTGTTGTATCCAATGGCACAAGATAGTTTCTAACAAAATTTGTATTAAAAATTATGGTTTTAGCAATAACTCTGAAACGAACAAAGATATCGAACTGCGGTCTTCACATCTTTTCTTGCAAATTTCATCTACTTTTCGATTATGATGTCATAGTTATACCGTATGATTTGAATTTTCGGTATAAAATCGAAAAAACTGTTATTATTACAAACTGCGACCTCTAGCATTTTTATTAAATACTATCGGGTACTGTTGGATAGGGCAATTGAAGATGCTTATTTTCCCCTTCCAAACAAGTTTAAATTTAGTAAAATCGGATAAGTCGTTTAGAAGTTACAGCGATTTAAATGTTTACACTTTCAATAGCTTCTCCAACTCTTATCAAGGTCGGTACGCCAATCAGCCTTTAACCAAAATGATGCAGAATTTTCTAGGCTTTCCAATGATGTAATCAGAGTTATACCTTAATATGGGAATTTTCGCAGAAATTTAGAATTTAAAAAATAAATTTTTAATCGTGCCCCCTTGCGGCGAAATGAGGAACTTAAAAGTAATTTCCAGCAATTTCTCTTGACCACTTTACTCATAGAAAAATCTTTCCGAAAGTTGTACGATTAATGGTTTCCGAGATAAAGCCGACGTCCTCGCTTATTTGACCACCCGGTACAAAGTGTCCCAAATTCGATGTTCGCCATTGAGATTTCGGAAACTATAAAAGATACAGCAAAAGTTAAATTAAGGCAAAGCTGAATAATTTTGAGCTTAAGTTAATTCTATTGAGAAACTAAGAAAATTCCGACTACTTCCGGAGATATCGGGAAAACCGAAAACTTTTTTTTTGCTTTTTGTTTTTTTTTGTCACGTTATGTAGCAAGCTAAGATCTCTGTACACCATCTGATTAGGAAATGAAAAATAAAATTAATATGTAAAACTTTTTGTGCGTGATCTTTGTAAATGTAAAAAACACAAACGACAACAAAATTAATTTTTTGCTATATCTGTAAAAATCTGCAGATAATATCAAAATTTTCCAATTTTTTCGACGGATTCTTAGTCGAATCCAAATTACGCAAACTTTGGCCCAATTTACCCTTCGCTGTAACTCTTCCCGTTTACGAGATCCCAATGATGATCGTCGATACTGTAATACCCTGTATGATGAAGAAAATAATTCACTCGAAAGTAACGAACACCAAAACTTCTCAATTATTGGTGCAGTTCCAATTAAAATTATTGTAAAAGTATTCCTTTTTGAAAACTGAAATGAAATCATTACCAAAAGTATTAATTTGTGCATGCCAAATAAAGAGCTTTTCTAATTGTGGGTATAGCAATCGACCACTTTACTTTTATTCTTGTAATTTTTGATATGCGTAAAATAATTATAGGTACCTATAATTATTAAGGAGCAAGATTAATTAAAAAATAAAATTTGAAGTTTTGGTATGTAAAGTAATTTAATATTTGAATAATGACTACTGTTAAAAAAGTTGTGAGCCGAAGATACCATTTAAGCTCAACCTTATTTACTTTGTTCTGTATATTTTAAGAACTCCTAAAGTCTTTTTAAGTTCTAGGTAATCGACGGTGCAATCCAACGTTGTATTTTTTATTATTTGTAGTATTTTATTTTGCTGTGTGCCGATGTGCTATTGAATAATGCATTTCGTTCAAAGGAACAATTTAAACAAACTGCCAGATAAAAAAGAAAATAGAAGAAAAAGATTTACAGTGTTTATAAAAAGCTCTTAAGAAGAGGAGGACTTGACAATCGTTATACTAAAGCTTTAAGTCCTTATAAAATGAAAAGGGTTATGATGAAAAGATAAAGATGAAATTTAGTCCTAAATTTATTTACGTATACTAATACTAATTCCATGCATCGTTATACCTAATGTTATTATTGCATGAACACTAATGAACAGTGTTTAAAAGTTTGGACATTTCCGTATTATTAAAGATAAACGAATGAAGTTTTTGCTATATTTTTGAGAAACTGATTGAGCTGGAAACAGTATTTTTTTATAGTCCTCGTGGTTTTTAATAAACAAAATTAAATTGATAATTTTAATATTTAGGACACTGGGTTTATTGGAAATAATCGAATAACCTAAAGGAGTTTCTCTACTACACCGTTTTAAAAATAAATGCAAGTTTCAGGCGGAACACCCCGATTTTTGTCAAAACATTATTTGGCTTTTCTCAAATAATTGGTCTCCAATGATTTGCAATCTTGGTGTCTATTTTAGTTGTTAAATTTTATAACGTGTCAATCACGTTAGCAAAAGCAACCAATGACAATAAAAATTACATTAATAACAATATAAGTAAATGGATAGTTATCACTTATGTTATCATACGTTACCAATTAACAAAAATTTTTGACACTTCTGTAATTGTTGCAATCCAAAATGCAATTAAACTGTCTCATCGAATGTCCCTTAAGCATTGATAGGTAACTCAAAATTTTACTACAACTTCCCCAAGCACTTACTTTTCGATAACAGCCTTCCACCATCCTTCCAAATAACGTGCTTTTGAATATCTTAACATAGTATAAAACAAAGTCGCTATCGCACGTCCTGTCGCTATATGTGCTTAAATCTTTAAAACTACGCAACGGATTTTGAAGCGGTTTCTTTTAATAGATAGAGTGATTCAAGGGGAAGGGATTTATGTATAACTAGCGACCCGCCCCGGCTTCGCACGGGTGCAATTTCAGAAAGTGGCATGCCGGGTACTAATATATCGGATTTGTTCGGGTTTGTATTTATACCAGCGGGTTGCAACGCATGCCGGGTACACGCTAGTTTGTAATAAAATTATCTTGTAGTTTTCAATGTTCTCAGGATATTATAGATAATAATTAAGTACCTAACGAATAATATTTAATTTTGGCTGCATGAAAAACCAAGCAAAAATACACTTTTATTGATAAAATTATTATATTTATTTAATATAATTGTTTTTTAAATTTATTTAATTTAATTATTTTTTGGGAAACAAATTGTGAGTAACTATTATGGTATAGAAAAAGGTTTCTATAATAAAAACATCGAAAATAATTAAACATTATTTACAATAGTGTTAAGTTCCTTACAACTGAACATTCCACCTGAAACCTGCTATATTGTTAAACTTTTTATTTTTGTGATTTACCTATATGATATCTTTAAAGTTCCGTATTTCCAAAAATTTTCTTGTTAGGTGTCTGCTATATTTAAATTAAAAGATGTTTAAAAAAGACTTTAAAAATGGAAACAAATTCGGAAATTTACTTTCAATAAATTTAAAACCTTTTCTCAAATTTTTTTTTAGATCCAAAACTATTAGTTCAAACATCACTATTTCCTACGCTACAATAAACCCAATTTATCCTAGTATTTATTAACCATAACTCACAAAAATTTACATTTGCTGATATATATTTAATTAAGAATTAGGTGCCTACTAAATACTAGATCTTATCACATAATGGCATACGCCACATGAGCCTAAATGGTCTAAATCGTGCCATTATTTTAAATTAAGACAATAAATACTTAGACGAGGTGTAGTGGAAAGTCGTCTAATCGGAGACGCCTTCTTATTTTAAAAACGCCGAAACTTGTAAGACTAATCGGAAAGTGTCAGGGGTTCTCATAAAAAAACAGTCTTAAATTAATCCTCAATGTTTTCTAATGTAATACTAACCAGGGGAAAATTTTAATGAATAATAGTAAACAAATTATCTTAACGTTGTGCAGATGCACAACAGCAAGTTTACCTTAATTTCGACTGTCAGGACCATAGACACGCATCGAATTTGCTTATCGAAGATTTAAGCATGTTAAGTCAACTTTCTCTAGATCACAATCTAAGGTTAAATCCATTGAAGTCATCTTTGATGCTTTTTGGGAATAAGAACAAAATTGACTTTTTGAATGATAATATGAATATTGTTATTGATGGTGTTAGGCTCCCCGTAGTTAAAACAGCTAAAAATCTGGGTATAATCCTGGATACTAAACTAAGATTTAGGGAGTATGTCAAAAAACCAATTCAAAAGTCATATGTCTTTAAGAGTATTATACAAGAACCGTCAGGTCCCAAATTTTAAATTACATAAAATGCTCTGTGAGAGTCGTTTTGTCCAGCTTTAACTACTGTGATTGCATTTATGGGCCATCTTTGATGTAGCAGATAGGAATAGGATACAGAGTGTGCAGAATACATGCTCACGCCTTATTTTTGGACTTCGACAATTTGAACATATTTCTCATACATTTAAAAATCTTAAGTGGCTAGTAATGAACAACCGTAGAACTTTGCACTTGGGAGTTTTTTTGGTTAAAACTCTAAATAATCCGGCTCTGCCTCTTCCTTTGTATTTCGTGAAAATATGCATTCCCGTGATATGAGGTTTTCTAATAGGTTGACGGTGCCTCAGCATCAGAGTGCCATGTTTCAGAGATCATTTACCTAGAACTCTGTTCGATTGTATAATTCCTCACCTAATGAAATGGTTTTCCTTGACAGTAACAAATTTAAATGGCAATATAAAAAATATCTACTCAGTTTTCAATATGAACAATTTCGTTAATTATTTTTGTTAAATTATTATTTTTATCAATGTTTTGCTGGTCATTCTTCGAATCATGTATTTGTCGTCTTCTTCATCAGGTTAGAATGTACCGTATTTTTCTTTTTTCTAGAATGTTAACTATTCGAACCATTTTATGATTTTCCCTTTCTACGATATTTATATAATATCTGCACATTCATAATTCTTTATATATATTTTTTATTATTATTTTAGCAAGCATGCAGTGTGGGGTACAGTAGAGTAGCCTTTATGGCTTGACTGCGCCCTGCTTTTGATTGTCTGCCTATTATTATTAGTTTTTGTAATTGTTTTCTTTATTCATCATTATACCTACAATACGTTTATTATTATTATTATTGGGATAATATAAAGTTTGCTTTATATATAGAGAGATTTGCCTATTTTTCCTTCTTAGCCTGAAGGAACAAAATTATAAATACTAAGAAGATACAATCCGTGTTAATAAATTATAAAGAGAGAACACTAGTGACGTTTGTGTCACTTTATTTCGTTTATTTTTCATTTTCTCCAAAAAGCGGCCAAATACTCGTCTTTGGGTACTTACCTAGAGTTACTTTTAAGCTAAAAAATATTTAATTAATAAATTAATATCTAATAAGAAAAAAATGTATTGTCAAATTTGTCTTTTTCTGCTTTTAAAATTTATAAATCCAAACTTTCCTAAAGTAAAACTGTAGGTAATTGTACTGCAAAGATATTAAGTATTTGGCCGATTTTTGAATACAATGAAAAAGTAACGAAATATTGATCAAAAACGAAATGGCGAATGCGTCACTAGTGTTTACCCTTAAGCTTTAAATGCATTCCGATTATAAATTAGCAATGATACATAAATTCGACCAAAACAAAAAAAAATTTAGCTGTTCCTACTTTTTACTGACAAACTATGATACAAACAGAGCTCGAATTAAAAAAAAAATAGTCGGGGTAAATATACTTCTAAGGTTTGATATTAGATCAATGTATCATGTTAGACTATTTTCCACTAGTTAATCCAAGCGGAAATTAAAGCGATACGTTTCTAAAATGAGGGATTAAAGCGCTGCCCTGAAAGATAGTAAAATGGATAACGTTATTTAGGAAATTGAATCAACTCAAAAAAGAAAATACACCAAAAAATACCAGGATTGTACCTTTGTTCCTTACTGCTTCTTATCGTTAAGGATAATCTAAATAGGAAGGAAAATAACATTTTCTGCTAATCTTATGGAATTGTCAATTATTTTTGTAAATAGGCGTCAATAATCTTAATACAAGTCTGGTTTCTAAATTGATTTGTATTTATGGCATTATACATAATATAGTATTATAGTTAAAAATCAAAAACATCGGTTGTAAAACATCGATGTTTTGTAAACATCGATATTTAATAATGTTGGGAATAACCGACTTATTTTAATAACCGGTAACCGGGTTTTCACACTCCTCGAATGCTAATATTAATATTGGCGGTTCATCTACGGCATCTACAACCCACTAATTTTTTTGACTTCTAAAAAAAAGGTCGCCAGTTCCCTAATTATTGAGTACAACGCAACACGAAAGGCGGTTCCATACTTGTTGAGGAATAAAACCGAATTTTCATCACTCGAATTATAACATTGCATTGAACATTGAAAGGTAATATTAGGTCATAAACATCGATGTTAACATCGATGTCAAAACCATCGAACATCGGTAACAGAACATCGATGAACATCGCCCAGCACTAGGTGAGGTCCACCCTAGGTGGCGTATTCCAGTCAGCGGCACGAAATTTAACTATATAATATAATTTGAGGTTAGTTTCGTTTGTCAAATGTTAGTTTTATGACAGAATCTTGACATAGATATATTTCAGGTTTTGTTTGTCAAATTATGACAATACGTCATACTATCAAAAATCAACTGCCATTTTGGTTTGCCTGTCAGCTATTACAATTGTTTTGTATCTTTACTAGCCTAGTAGTTGAATGCTGTGACCTACGTCCACGAGTTAAAGGTCTTGGAAGGAGGAATGCAGTATGACTCCCAAATATGACCTACTAATTGGGGCGAATAACCCTGCTTATCACTGACTGGGGCATATAACCCTACTCTTTAAGGAATTGAGGGATTATTTAGTGAATACGCGTGGTTCGTTTCCAACGTCAAAAACTGTAGGTCCCGTCTGGCTGTCATTGCCCAGAAGTTAAACAAAGGGATACATTAAGCCATTCAGCTGTAATATAATTGTATTATGCCAACCCTTCTTCAATTAACCAATCAACGGACATTACAGAAAGCTAATTAAAATACTTGATTTTGGTAAATAGATTTCACGAATAAAATGTTTGCTAGTACAGTGTTTTCATATCTACTAAAACGTAGTGGCAACGTTGATATTTGAAATGCAACACCCTGTAAATTATTTTTTTATATATTTTCTAACTTTAATTATCTCTTACTATGATGTCTTATTACCTAATTGAAGGGAAAACCTAAAAAATGCTGATATTTTGAAATTCTAAAATATTAAGACCCTGAAATTTGGTGGGGAGTTAAATAACACCGGTTTTTTTCTTATGCCCAAATCTTAGTTGCAACATATGGAGTGGTTTGAAAATACAGTTATTTGGGTTACTAACAAAGTATAATTTTTTAAATGTAACACTGTTACAAATTATTAGTGGTTTAATAAGCTAGGTACTTAAATTTGCTTTTATTTTTGTATATCATACCTACACCTAACTAGTCAATAGTCAAGTTTGTGAGTTATAAATTATTATTAGTAATATCTTGACAATTTATTTTCCTTTCTGTTGTTAATAATTATGCCGTGACAAACTATCGTTTGATACACAAGTTATGTCACCTCCGTAATTGTTTTAATATTTTATAACGTATAACTGATACCTACTAGTGGTAAACACCGTTTAAGTTCATGGAAAAAAAATAATTCAAATGCATATATTATGAATTTATTAATTTTATTTGCACAATGTTACATAATTATCGGCAGAACATGTATATCAAGTTGAATAAAAATGCATTCAAATGTACCGCTAATGCACCTCAGGAAAATTTATACGAATCTAGAACTATTTTAACTTATTATTAAAATAGGCAATCGGACAATAATTAACACGTTATTTTGTTTATTTGTTATAATTAATTCTAAAATCTTTCACAGTACGATTCACATTAGCTTACACAATTAATTACAATATACTTTGGTATCATTATCAGTTTCTACTTTAAAAACGCCAAAGTTGTCAGATAGCGCTGATCCCGGAAATTTGTTTCTTGCTATTGTACAATGTACAGTACATCCTATAACCGTTTTGTACAAGCAAAATAAAATAAAAATCGTTTCGTACTGTAATGTAAAATTAATTTTTTAGGTAACTGTCACGAAACATAATGTTTTACGGACTTAGTAGTGTCCCTGAAATAAACCTTTTTTGACTGTATTTACTTCACGACCGCATATACTTTACGGCTGCTACCAATGCTTTATTTCAGATACATTTTCTTTAAGGTAGCGCCATATTAAATGTGTGTTTTTCTACAAAATCAAAATTGGGCTATTAAAATTTGGTCGCATGTGATGCAAAGTATATTTGTTTTTGACCCTGTATAAGGTAACTTCATAAAATAAGTATTTTTGAAAACTTAGTTTGTGTCTGAAAGTAATACACCTTAATATTAAGACAAAAAAGTACAAAGTGTCATCAGTAAAGTGTTTATTAAGTGAAAAATAAATTTTAGTGGTGGGTAAAAAATCAAAATTATCTTATGCAACTTAAATTTTTCATGTGGGCTAAAAACTGCATTTAAAAACTTTCTTATTTTTTGGAAAAAATTAAAATTTGACAGATAATGCGAATCACGTGACTACTATTTTTTTGCTTAATTTTCATCTCGATCAAAGCAGAACTTAATGCCAAAGTCAAATTTCGAATAAAGCTATTAATAAAAAAAAAATCCCATATGATGCGGACTTTACTGGTCACACTGTAGATGGTAGGATGAGCATAAGCAAATAGGAGAAAAAGTTATTCCTTTATTTCAAACTAGACATAGACCTAATAAAAAGTCTATTACCTGAACTAGGTAAGTTAAATTGTGAAAATGAGCATTGTTTTTTTTTTAATGTAGACGCTTCTATTGGAATCCGCCTTGATATTTTTTAAACTTATTTCAACTTTAGCGTTGAAATAACTTTTTTAACTCTTGTGTTGAAATAATTTGTTTAACACTATTACTCGTTTGAAAGTGATTTTCTTAAACTTGGAGAATTTCTACACTCTGCTCTACACCTCTCATTTAAACAGTACCACTTTTAATCACTTGTTATGTAATATACTATTAAATTTCATTGACAAAAATATTTTTTTCTGAAGGAATATTTTTTGGAAAAAATTAAAATTTAACGGATAATGCGAATCACGTGACTACTATTTTTTTGCTTAATTTTTATCTCGATCGAAGCAGAACTTGATGCGAAAGTTAAATTTCGAATAAAGCTATTAATTTTAAAAAAATCCCATATGATGCGGACTTACTGGTCACACTGTATATAATAAAATCAACAATTTCAGTCTTGTATTTTATAGCCTCACAAAAAGTAACTGTAATAATACAAGAGTTAGAAAATGGGTCACCAACCCAAATCCGATAAGACCAGTTCAGTACTAACTGTACAGGCCCATTAATAAGGCTTTATCTCGGAAACCATTAATCGTACAGCTTTCGGAAAAAAAAATATTTGGCCGCAAGGGGGCACAATTGACAATTAGTTTTTTAAATTTTAAATTTCTCCGAAAATTCCCATATTAAGGTATAACTCTGATTATATCATTGAAAAGCTTAGACAATTCTGAATCATTTTGGTTTAAGGCTCGTTGGCGTACCGACCTTGATAAGAGTGGGAGCAGCTATTGAAAGTGTAAACATTAAAATCGCTGTAACTTCTAAACGACTTATCCGATTTTACTAAATTTAAGCTTGTTTGGAAGGGAAAGGTAAAAACCTTCAATCGTCGTATCCAGCAGTACACGATAGTGTTTAATAAAATTGCTAGAGGGCGCAATTTGTAATAATAACAGTTTTATTGATTTTATCCAGAAAATTCAAATCATACGGTATAACTATGACATCATATTCGGAAAGTAGATTAAATTTGCAAGAAAAAATGTAAAGACCGCAGTTCGATATTGTTGTTCGTTTCAGAATTATTGCCAAAACAATAACTTTTAATTCAAATTGCGCCCTCTAGCAATTTTATTAGAAACTATTGTGTACCATTGGATATGACAATTAAAGGTTCTTACCTTTTCCTTCCAAAAAAGCTTAAATTTAGTAAAATCGGATAAGTTGTTTAGAAGTTACAGCGATTTTAATGTTTACACTTTCACTTGATAAGAGTGGGAGAAGCTATTGAAAGTGTAAACATTAAAATCGCTGTAACTTCTAAACGACTTATCCGATTTTACTAAATTTAAGCTTGTTTGGAAGTATTTTCAATTGTCGTATCCAATGGTACACAATAGTTTCTAATAAAATTCTAGAGGGCGCAATTTGTATTAAAAATTATTGTTCTGGCAATAACTCTAAAACGAACAAAGATATCGAACTGCGGTTTTCACATATTTTCTTGTAAATTCCATCTACTTTCCGATTATGATGTCATAGGTATACCGTATGATTTGAATTTTCGGGATAAAATTAAAAAAAACTGTTATTACAAATTGCGCCCTCTAGCAATTTTATTAGAAACTATCGTGTACCATTGGATACGACGATTGAAGGTACTTACCTTTCCCTTTTAAACAAGCTTAAATTTAGTAAAATCGGAAAAGTCGTTTAGAAGTAACGGCGATTTTAATATTTACACATTCAATAGCTTCCCCCACTCTTATCAAGGTCGGTACGCCAACGAGCCTTAAACCAAAATAATGCAGAATTGTCTAAGCTTTCCAATGATATAATCAGAGTAATACCTTAATATGGGAATTTTCGAAGAAATTTAAAATTTAAAAAACTAATTTTCAGTTGTGCCCCCTTGCGGCGAAATGAGGAACTTGAAAGTAATTTCCAGACTTTTCTCATGACCGCTTTACTCATAATTTTTTTTTTCCGAAAGCTGTACGATTAATGGTTTCCGAGATATAGCCGGCGTCCCTTATTAATGGGCCACCCTGTACTATACTGTGCAAGTGTGCAATAAAAATAAACTGTATAAAATAAGCTCGCAAATGAAAGTTTTCGATGTTGGCTTTAAACAGAGAACACGACTTCTGCGAATTCGCGGTTAACATGTACAGTGTCTTTTCCAGGAAATTAAATTCGATTATCGTCGACGTACTGCGCGGCTAATTGCGGCACCTGAGGGCCATTTTACGAAATTGCAAAGTCAGAGAGTCACGTTAAAACAGCTTGCGTTCTTCCGTAGTAGTCTATTTTGTGTGATATTTTGAAATTTGTTGGGTTTAATTGATCCAATTATATTTTATTTGTCTCTGTTCTGAAAATATACACCGACGTTGACTTTCTTATATAAATATAAAAAGTATCGCAGCATGCTTTTAATTGGCAAATCATCTAAGATAAGTTACTTTGTAAGCTTAAGGAGAATATTTACATTTACGGTTGAGTTTTTGCATACCTATACAGGGTGTCTGGAAATTGGAGGTCAATGCGTTAACCATACATTTTTTGAGCAAAAATAATATGACATTTATAATGCCATTTTTAATTTTTGCCCTGATGTTCGATATAGAGGGTGTCAAAGTTTGAAATTAAAAACTGATTTTCTTGAATAATTCGAGTATTTAATAAGATATTATTTTAAATTTCATTGCTTCAACATAGTTTTATCTTTTGAGAGAAACAAAACAAAAAACATTTGTCAAATCAAATCAAAAAGTCTTTATTTCCTATTGACAAAATAAATATAACGAAATAATGATATCGAGTGGCGGTATCCAACATGGTTGCTCATATACAACCACCCAACACTAAAATATTTAAATGTTTACTTAAAATATGCAAACAAATCCATAATCAAATTCCTAAGCTAAGAGAAAGAGAAAATAAAAGAAATTATACTACACTGCGCGGCATATTTAACGCATAACGGATAAATTGCCTCAATTTTGATGTTATATATTTTCCAAATTTGTGGTTCGTTTTTAATATTTTTTTTTCTAATTGTTGGTTTTTTCCTTAAGTATATCACTGCCTTTGTTGTTTTGCTTGAAAAAGTAACTTTGGTATTATACCGGGTGTTATAAAACTGTATGTTTTTTTTACGGAAATTCAAAAGACCCTGTGGGATTTACTAGCCATTGCAAGTTATCGCAATTACAGCCAAATTAAAGTAACATGTTTCCTTTACATTTTCTTTTTTGATTCATTGGTTTATCTCTGTTTTTCATGAAATATTCAATTTTTAGTTCAACGTGATTTTCATAAAAAAATGTTTAGTTAAAAAATACAAACTAACGAAATGCTTTGATTAATGCATCAGCAAGAAAAAACAAATTATAAAGTAAATATGGTACTTATTAATTAATTTCATTGAATCCACAAAACAGGGCAAAAAAATACAGGGAAAAAAATTGTAATTTCTAAAGGTATTCAAAAAAAATTAAATATGAATAATTAGTAGCGAGTATTGCCTCCCCTTAATCTAATGACTGCTTCGAATCTTCTTGGCATAGGTACATAAAATCAGATTTCTGGTTTCATCTTGATTAATCTGATTCCATATTTCCATAAGCGTCAATGACAGATCTTTTAAATTTCTAGGAGGAAGCAAGGCTCTAAGATGTCGTCGGCAATACTCGCTACTAATGATTCATATTTAATTTTTTTGAATACCTTTAGAAATTACAATTTTTTTTCCTGTTTTGTGGATTCAATAAAATTAATTAATACCAGATATTGATTCATTATTTACCTTATAATTTGTTTTTTCTTGCTGTTGCATTAATCAAAACATTTCATTTGTTTTGTATTTTTTAACTAAACATTTTTTTATGAAAATCACGTTGAACTAAAAATTGAATATTTCATGAAAAAACAGAGATAAACCAATGAATCAAAAAAGAAAATGTAAAGGAAACATGGGACTTTAATTTGGCCGTAATTGCGATAACTTGCAAAGGCTAGTAAATCCCACAGGGTGTTTTGAATTTCCGTAAAAAAACATAACAGTTTTATAACACTCGGTCTAATACCAGAGTTACTTTTTCAAGCAAAACAACAAAGGCAGTGATATGCTTAAGGAGAAAACCTACAATATAAAAAAATCATTAAAAACGAACCACAAATTTGGAAAATATATAACATCAAAATTGAGGCAATTTTTTCGTTATGTGTTAAATATGCCGCGCAGTGTATAATACTAAAAATCTAAAAATAAAATGTAATTTTTTAAGAACATTTTCTTAAAAACCTGATGGAACATACTGATCTCTTCTATTCATAATATATTTTTTTAATTCTCAGTTAAATGCTGCTGGGTTGGGTGCAATCTTCACGTCGATGGGCAGGCGGTTGTAAATTAGGGCGGCGTTATAGCTAAAAGATCGTTGAAATAAAGAGGAGTGATGCCTTGGAACATTAAAAAGTTCTCTATTTCGGATTTCGCGATTGTGCACATCAGAGCCTTTAGTTAAAAGATCGCTTAAATAAATTGGGATACCAGACGAATCAATGCGAAAAACTAACCTGGCTAAATGTAACTCGAAGCGCTCTTTAATGTTAAGCCAGCCAGAGTCGATAAGACTGGGAGTGATATCGTCAAATTTTCTTAAATTATAAGCAAATCTGAAACAAGCGTTCTGAATTTTCTGTAGACTGTTTTTATCTTTTTGTAATAAAGCGGGCCAATAAACTACGTAACAATAGGTCAGGTTAGATAAAACAAGCAAGTCAGTTAACGTTAGCTTTAGTTTAGTGCTTAAGATATCTCGGTGCATATAGAGAAGTCGCAATTTGTAAAATGACTTTTTAATTAAAATGGAAACTTGACTGCTAAATCGAAGAGCTGAATTAATGAGTACACCCAGGTTTCTGCACTCGTTAACAGGTTTTAGAATATTATTGTTAATTTTAATTTGAAATAGCGGGTTACTCATTAAAGCTTCTCTATTAGTAGGTACCGAATAACATTAGCTGGGTTTTTAACTCATTAAGAACCAACCCGTGCGCTCTTGAAACTTGTAATACTAAAAATCTAAAAATAAAATAGTATTTTTTAAGAACATTTTCTTAAAAACCTGATAGAACATAAGGATCCCTTCTATTCATAACATATTTTTTTAATGCTCGGTTAAACGCTGCTAGGGCGGGTACTGGACACCCCCTATTTTGAATATTTAACAATTTTTTTTAAAGATGTAACTTTTTATGTTGAAGCAATGTATCAAATTTGAAATTTATATCTTATATAATAGATACTCGAATTATTCGAAAAAATATGTTTTTAATTTCAAACTTTGACGCCCTGTATATCGAACACGAAGGTCAAAATGCAAAAGGGTCATATCATTTTTGTTCAGGGAATATATGATTAGCGGATTGACCTTCTTTTTCCGGACATCCTGTATACCGTTTTAACAATTCATTAAAAATGAATTCCATGTCACAATTAAGAATTATTTATTTCTTTAAGATTTGTTTGTTGAACATGCATTAGATGTTTGGAATCCCGGTCAGAAAATCCCAGTCAATACATCCCGATCATCAATATCCCATGCCAAAATATCCTATACAAAAAAAACCCATGGCAAAAACATCAATCTACAAAAACATCCTATTACAAAAATATCCCACAACAATAATGTCCTATTAAATATCTTAATAACCTAAACTAACCTAATCAGAAAAAGTTCTGTTTAGAGTGGGGGGCCTACAAAACAAACAAAATATATTTACGAAACGTGTATATAAATCCCTTCAAATTAAGGTTTTTACCACCTTTCTGATAATAAATTCCAAAGGCATGGGATTTTTTTGTATGGGGTATTTTCAATGGGCTAAAACTAAGTGGGAAATTTTTTTTCTGGGATTTTCTGACCGGACACTAGATTTTTGCAAGTAGCACCTATAAAGGCCATCTAAAGATATTGCAAAGACGTGTTTCGTTAAAACGGTTTTGATTATTATTTCAAGAGAACTCTCTATTTCGCCAATTTTGAGGCCACATCGAGGTTTGGAATTATTTTTTGGGGAAGCAATTCAAAACTTGAAAAAATTTTTGTTATTCAGAAACGTGTTTTGCGAATAATATATAAAATGTCTTATTTACAGTCATGCAGAGGCATTTTCAGGTCAAAAAAAATATTAACTGTGTATGCATTGTACATATACGAAACTATTTTATTCTTTTATAAAAACAGAGATAGGTTTAATATAATTACTTATCATAATTATAATACAAGAACAAAAGATATAAATTACCCAATACATAGATTAACACTTTCAGAGAAAAATCCGTATTATATGTGTAATAGAATGTATAATAAATTGAATGCTAGAATTAAGAACGCACCAAATGAACGTTTATTTAAAAAGGAATTAACACATTTCCTAATTGATTTAGAACCTTACACGTTAAGCGATTACTTAGGTGCATAATTAAGAAATACTAAATTTTATTTATTAAGGTAGGTACCTACAGGTGTGGAAATAACTATAATTGCTTTTGTTCTGTTTTTTTTTGACGACATTTCTTTTTACTTGTTATTTACTTTGTATGTATATATCAATGTAATTTTGAAATAAAGATTAAATAAATAAAATAAAATAAAAAAGATATTTGCTTGCTACTAGCCTGGTTACATATTTACAATTTAAGAAATTACAAATTCGAGCACAAGCACAAGAAGCCCTTGCGGCTTTGCTGGCTGCTTTGCTCGACGAGCCGCTCTACGAACATTCTATTCGAACAAAAAAAAACGCACAGTGCACTTTTTACAGTATAGGTAGAAGCAGCGTATGTGCAGCATAATTTGATGCGTTAGAATGACCAAAATTCCATTTTAGAAATTGATTGCTTTTAATTAAAATTCATTCGTTTACTCCTCTATTCTTCATGTGCTTTCGTTTTTTCGGCTACGCGTTGGCGGTACATGATAAAAGTTACATTCTTAAACCAAGCTTTTCAGCCATTTATTTGGTACTTATTAAATAATTTAGAAAAAAAAAAATAGAAAACAGTAAGAATCCTCTTAAAAATAATTATTTCAAAATATATTTTTATTGGGATATCGTCCCTTTACCTAGAAAATAACTGAAGTTAAGTGAAAGTCAGTGCTGGTATATGCAGTTATTTTATTTCAATAGAATAATGGCTTTAAACCTTTTAAATTGGTAAAAGTGACGCAACAATCAGAAAACGCTGATTTATGGTTTAAGGAACTAACGGTATAATATACAACTGGTTATGTGCATGGTTTATTCCATAAATTTTAAGAGTTTACACTCCAATGACTAATACTGATAATTAGACACCCCCGATTTTGACATGAAATGTAATAACAAAGTCGTACTAAAGTAAAACCAGATCTTTGGTTTATTATTTGAAATAGCGCCTCGTCAAGGCAAGTTTTCAAAATATATTGAAACATTTTTAATATTTAATATTTTAAATATTTAGTCTGAAAAATTTAGTGTTTTTTGGAAACTACACTAGTTTATTTTCTTTGTTGTTTTAAATTATAAATAGTCTGACTACGAAGGAGGAATGATGAAAATAAACCGACGCATATTTCAAGAATAATACCCAATTTTTCAGAATTTTCTGCTAATTTTTGGGCCTGAATGGTATTCGGTCAAGAATTTCCAGAATAAAAAAGCTAACACGTTAATACTGTATTACTGTGAATTTCCAACGCAACCGCTAAAGAAAAATGTATATAAGTAAAAATACTCGCTTGAAATAAATAAACATGTGTTTTGGCAACGAAAATTGGAGAAAATATTTTTGGTATAAATCTCTTAAAACTCATCGTACCTACATACTCTAGACACAAATAATAAATGGGAAAGAAAGAAAAAACTAAAAATCTTCCTCCACAAAATTTAATAGAATAAAATTCTTAAGGGTCTCTACATGTTTCGAACGTAAAAACGTTCATCATCAGGAGACAGAAAATATATTTATATAGTGCTGATGGTTTTAGCAAAAGAGAAAATGGTGAAGGATCTTAATAGAGCTTTCATGGAATTAAAAAATGATGTGTAAAAGAGACATAATGCAGAAATTAATAAAAGTTAAAACATACTCAGTATGTAAGAAGTCAGTAAATGGGGTCTAAACCAACCAAATAAACTGGGGAAGAAGAAAAATCTTTCTAAAAGAAAGTATCAAAGATTATTTAATTTTTTTGAAAAACATTTTTGGGTTTTTGTCAAAAAGTCATTGAGAGGATAAATTGGTAGTAATTACAGTAACAATGAAACTCGCTAACATCTCGCAAGATGTTTTCTCGTTTCGTCTCGCGAGAGTCTCGTAACTTCTTGTTCTCGCAATATAACGGCATAAAAAAATTCTGCAAAAGCTCCAATACATAACGATTTTCAAAACTATTTCGAAAGTTTAAATCTGGCAGTTCTGGCACAGAACTCAACATATTATGACCAAAATATTAGTACCTACTTATATTACCTAACAAATACGCATGCGTAACTGGAACCGAATTCAAACGAAACCGAACGACTACGCACTAGATCCTTTTTTTAGTATATAAGGCACAAAATGGCAACGCTGGTTGCCTACACGGGGCGGAACAAAATGCATGCAAGTGCTAATATAGGTCAGTTATCTGCATCAGGCTTCTAAAAAGACGTGTCTATTTTATTTTATCTGTATTTTTGGTAGACAATGTGTGTAATATGTTTTAAATATAGTGTAAATTATATTATAATGTTGTTTTAACTGAATAATTAATAAACCCGGAGTCCGGGACGTTTCCTTGAGTTTTTTTTGTAAACCATTGTGGAAATTGTTTTTATTGCTCGTTGTATTGAGTGTTGTATTCGTTTCGTATTTGTGTGTGTAATAACCTAACAGCAAAAAACAATGTCAGTGTTATAATATTGAAGATTGCAATAATATTATTGTCTGTATGTAAACAGTGAAAATGTTTTTATTGATAATGCATTATTTTAAAATAATCATACCGAAAACAAAACTTGCAGTGTTTCAGGGTACAAATCAAATTACCACAGCTTCTTAAAACACGGTAATAGTTATTTATGTACCAAGGCAGTAAAGTGATTCTTTATCGGACGAGTCTGAAATTATGAGATGAGGGAGCGAAGCGAGCGAGGCAAATAACAGGCGAGTTGATAAAGACACTTTACTGACGTGGTGCATACAAAATTTTATCGCCAACCGTTTAGAATTTATAATATAAAAAATTGAGGTATAACTCATCGCAATAAATCATAAATCGCGAGAAAACTAGTATCGAGCTGTAATAGGGAAAGGCGTGACAGTAACAGACGATTTTTGATTAATAAAATAAATGTCAAAATCACTAATTTGCGGAGGGTAATAGTTATTTACATTACTAGATGCGAAAGTTAATTTTTTGGTGTGAGGAGGTTTTTGAATTGCCGAGGCAAAGCCGAGGTGATTTAATACCTCCGACCACCAAAAAAGGCTTTCGAATCGTGTAATGTATTAAATTTTTTGTACTACTGTTCTCTGATCAATATATTATTAAGTAATAAACTTTGATTTTATTCAAATTAAAATGATAAAATTTTTTTTTTTCACCTATAAAATAATCCATGACAACTAGTTATTTGAGTATTGTTGACAACTAGTTATTTGAGTACTGTCAGAGTCTGTCAGTTCGATTTTTTTGTCCTGGCACCGAAAGTATTACTTTCGTAGCTAGCAACCTACTTTCGTAGCTAGCAACGGATAATATTCAGGTAACTCTAATATTTACTTTCGTTTTCTTTCGTGTTGCTAGGGCCCGAAAGTTAATTTATTTATACAGTAGTAGAAAAAAGTATTTATCTGCCGCATTTGCGGCAGGTAATAGTTATTTGTTTCACTAGGCAGAAAAGCACAATATTTAATGCCGCGGCTGGTGTTTCATAGACGAGGCGCAGCCCATGCTAGGAAACCAGCCAATGCATTAAATCTGCTTTTCTGCCTAGTAAAACATATAATTTTTTCTCCAAATTTGTTCCAATTTCACGCAAAATCGTATTTTTTATATTTATGTATGTTATTTATGACATTTATTGAATTGTTGTGTTTACTTGTCATTTTAAATTTTAATTTTTAATGACACCTTTTGAGCCTGTCAGGTGTCATTAAAAGACCGCTTTTAATGTCATTTGGAGAAAAAGTATTTTATTTTACAATAAAATAAAGTGTTCGTTTACTTCCGGAAATTACTCCGATAATGTACGGCTTTACTGACGGTTGACGATAAAATTTTTTTTATCTATACCTTAAAATTTCCGGTCAGTTATGATTTATGACAACTGGACGCCATTAAAGTAGTATGTAGTTTACTCCCTACATTTTGCTGAAAGTGGCATAATATTATACTTCATTCCCGAAAACGACTATCGTTTACCAAACCGTTATCTGCATCAAACATTTCGACAACAACTATAAACGTTATAAAAAAATAGGTTCATTTTTCTTTTGGTCCTTTTTTCCATTGTTTTTCGGCAACGTGTCCCGATTTTTCCCTGGCCACCTTGCAATATCGGTAATAGGCAGTTGAAGTACAACAAATACGTAAGCAAATTTACGCACGTTAGTTGAGGAGTTAACGTGACAAACCGGTGGCAAGAATTTTAGTTGAAGTGCTTATCTTCTGTGTCCGTTGCAAAAAATGCAATTTCTCATTTGTCATATTATTATGTTTATTATTCTTTATTTTTTACCTTTTTCTGTGATTTTTTTAAAAATTAAGAAATTTGCATGAAGAAGGAAGGAAAGCAAAAAGGATAGTATGGAAGATATTTTGGATATTGCTATTTTTGGAGAGTTTAATGAAGATGATGATATAGATGATATAGATGATGGAATGGTGCTACAAATTTTAAATGATAACCTGGGTAACAGAGCTGAGCTTTACGGACGATTTAACCTGGATGAAATAGCATCTATTGATCATCCCTAAAACGGAATCTACTTTTGGACGTACCACTAGCGCCGCTCATTATTAATAATATAATATAAACAATTTTCACAGCTCAACTGCAAAACGGAATTTTTTAGTGTAAAATTATTAGCGATTTGTTTGTAGGTTTTTGTGGTTCGGTTATATTCGGAGGTCCTTCGGGTAACGGAACGTTCATTTTTCACGTCCCGTAAAACAACGCAATGCCCGTTGAACTGCTTGAAATACGTACGTCAAAATGTGATTACGGCGCATGCGTAGCTATCAATTTGTATACATATACGTTAAAGTTCGTGACCGCACTTCAACTGCCTAATAAATATAGATTTTTTTTACCAGTGATACTAACTGGATTCTTTTTAAAGTTTATCGGAAATCCAAATCAAAAATTAAAAATTCGCGAGATTTCTCTTGCATATTTTTGTCTAATTTTTTTTTAACGTCATCCCCAAAAGGGATGAAAAGAGGTCATAAAAATTTATATTAGAAAAAATATTTTTATCTGGCTTTCTTGACATATTTCAATATTTTAACAAATTCTACCCCATGGTGTTTATAAAAGCAAACTCCATGGAATGCTTCTGTGTGCGTTATTATCGATCTGTAATGTAATAGATATATTTTGTAAAAATTTTTTAAACAGCAATAACAATCTTTTAAACATTTTTTTTACTTAAAAAAATGCAATTGAAATAAAAAATTTTAAAATTCTTACAAAGATAAAGTTAGGTTTTCAACTAAACAAAACTAGATTTGAATTGATTCGTCATGTTTTAAAAATGTAAAATGTATTCTAATCTTATTCATTCCATATGCAACCGGAATTTGCTGCAATAATTTGCTTCTAAATTAGTTTTAATTATAATCAATGTCAGACTAACAATACAATTTGTTATTTTCAGATATGACAACGTTACAGCCTCGGCATATAATTTGATATGTAAGTACCTATTCATATTTCATAGCTTAATAACTTTTAACATAAGTACAGTTCAGAAAATAAGTTTTGTTAAAAGTTCACTTCACATTTATCAAAGCCATTTAAATTCTATCATCCAGAAAGCTCGTCACGACTTTTAAACATTTAACATTTTGAAGGTATATAAAATAACACACAGGTTCATATAAAATCAGTGGCAAAGTGGAGAGGTTAGCAATGAAGAGGGAAGAACTTAAAAAGATATATCAGATTTTCGCTAATAAATTGTTGGCGTTGTATTGATCTTATATTACAGTACAATATTCCATGAAATGGTTTAATAAGGTTAAATAAAATTATTTAATACTCTCAAGTTCGTAATTTCTGTGGTGAAAAAGTAATTTTTGGAATCACCAGAAACTTCTACACGTAATTACTTCTATATACATATTTTCGAAACGGTATAGGCTAATAATATTTAACCGTATTGAACTAGGTACACATAGACAATATAATTAATCTACAGACAATGATTTTTTTTTAATTTACATGTCAGACTAATATCGTTTTTCGTTATAAATTTCGCCTGCCGAATTGGTTTGTACTTGTTTTCCTTCAATAGGTAAATAATAATAATTTTTATTTTCCACCCCGTTCACACTTCCCTGTCGTACCAAATTGAAGAAAGTAAATAAAATAAATGAATCGAACAACCTAGCTTCTCCAAATGCAGCACAAACCAATTTGAAGGTTTTTCAAACAATATACTGAATATTCTGTAGTAGGAAAATCAAATAACTGAGGAATATTTGCAACGTTTTCCAATAAGCGAATTGTAAGAAAATAAGAAAAGTTTTTGTGTTTTCTTTAAGACATCTTGACGCTGGCGCCGATGTTATAGAATTATAGAAACTTCATTAAAAACTTATAGGTACAGACTGTTTCAGTATATAACTCGAATAATTTTATAAAAGTTTTTTTAGAATAAATAATACAAATCTTTGGACAATATGTTATTATGTATTTTAATTATTGTTTTACGGCTCCTTCTACAGATATTTTAAGTTTCCTGATGTGTATTTATTATACATAACAGTTTCTATAATTGGCAATATTTTTTATCTAATGGCATAACGAAAGTGGTCCCCCCCTCCTCCCAAGGTTTTACCAAATCTGTATAGGTCTCACCATTTAAGCTTGGGTTCTATAGTAATTTATGACAAATGATACGGTTTTTCAAATCAATAACCTAAATTAATTAAATTGCTTTTGATTGTTGTTTTTTTAAAATCTATTTGCTTAATTTCTGCAAAATGTGTTAATAATTACAGCGTTTAGTTTCTCCTTTCTTTTAAAAAATATATTACCATAATGCGAGGTACAAACCATTGTGTTATCTAAATGAACATCCATGTCACCTCAGTTACAAGACCATGGATTTTTTGGATTACCATTAGACCAAAACCATTTTATGGCTTTACAAATATTTATGTGATATCCATACCATGGATATTCTAGAGTCTAGTCAACATGTCCATTATTTAAGTCCCGAGTCGCTAATGGCTTTAAAATGGATGCCCATTGTGTGCCGTTTGGGTTACATACTACACTTTTACTTCCCCCCATCGGAACAACATACGCCGATTATATTTACTTTGCTGTCCCATTACATAAATTTTCCCTGGAGTGTTACTCTCTCCCCACATGGCAAAAAAGCAAATTATTTTCATAGGTTCAGTATGATATCGTAAACATTCGGATCAACAAATATCAAGGTATTATATTATATCTTATCTTATATATATAGTGTTTGGAACATTTTTGTTCTATTTGGTGTATCCACTTCCAAATACCCCTATAAATATTTAACGTAATTCTGCAGTATCCCAAAGCTAAAATTCCATCTATATTGCACGAATGAATGCTTTTCTCCTATTCGGCTGAGATGTCATGTATAGTAACTCACGGTTAACTCTAGACTTCTCTATATCTACCTAGAGTAAAGTAATAAGAATTCGGTGCCATAGAAAGAAGTTCGAATATATTCGAGAAAGACATGCAATATTATAAGATAGCGTCGGAGGGATATGTAAGTAATATATGTTTTTGCACACTGCTGGATAGAAAATAAAATGACAGTGAAGTTCGTTAAATAAACTGATGCTCATCAGACAGTTCGATAAAATGTTTTTAACATATTTATTAGATGTCTTAATATACAGTGTGAGTTTGTAATTTGGAATAAATCCAGTAAGAAAAATGCTTGGATACAGGTATTAACATTTTAAGTTGTGGTTCTTTTTATATAAAAAAATATTGGTACGCTGTATTCGGGTTTGTTCGTTAAAGATATAATAGTTTGTTTGAAATCCCAACCTTAAGATATTAAACAGACAAAAATTAATTTGACTGTTTGTAGGTTGGAGACAATGATGTTTCTTGAATGATGAGAGAGTTTTGGACTTCCATTGTCTTTATTTGTTTTAAATCACCAGACTGTTTGAAGGTTAGAGGCAATGATTTTTCTTGAATTATGAGTTTTGGACTTCCTTTATTTGTTTTAAATCACAACGTTTCAACTGGTAAGTATCTCCAGTCGTCTTCAGGTGAATACTAAATAAGTAAAGTAACTGCTAGGTGCACTAAAGCATAACTGAGATGGGTGCAGTCATGCGTTCAGTTGGCACGCGATCTTATCCTAAGATTACATCTATCTAACAAAGATATCCAGATATTTCTTATGTCTAATGATGGTTTACTAAAGCAGCCTGGGTTTTGGTGAATAGCAGCAACTTCCTTGAACTTTCTTTTCCTCTAGTGTTTTTCCTTATGTAGGATTTCAGCTTCTGACCATATGATATGGTGACCATGTTTCCAGGCATGGTCAGCAGCACCTGACTTTTCGGTCTCTTCTTTTAACGTATTGTTTTTGTGTTCTTTAATCCTTGTTTCTAGTGGTCTTAATGTCTCACCTATATAAGATTGGCCACACTCGCAGGGGATCTGGTAGATGCAGTTTTTCCTATCTTTTTGACTTGTAGACTTTGTCTTGGTCAGGTGGCTTCTTAGGATGTCCCTCGAGTTTTAAAACAAATAAAGACAATGGAAGTCCAAAACTCTTTCATCATTCAAAAACTAATTTAATTGAAAAATAAAAATTTTCTTTCCATCTTTAATAAGTTTTCGTTAATAAATGCTTAAAATATCCATTCACTATTTAAATTTGCCTATACACTCGTGTCTTATTTGTGATTTCAACTCTTCAACATTTGTCGCTTTCGTCTTGGAGACTTTGCTTTTTAGGTACTCCCACAAAAAGTGGTCTGGAGACCTGGGTGGCCTTTCATAGAGACAAATCTTGCAAAATGGGTAGATGCACCATCCTGTTGAAACCTGATGTTTCTATTCGGGACATCAGACTCGACAGGATCAGGAAACAGAATTGCCGAATTCGGAACTAGTTCTTCTTTCAAGAATTCCAGTAAAATTTTCTCCAAAGTAAGCCCAATTACGACAATTTTGTCGGTATACAATTTAACATAAAGTTTGATTCATCAGAAAAAATAATGTTTTCCGTGTTAACATCATTTCTCTAAAGTAGATTCATTCAACAATCGCTTAAAAGTGCAGGAATTGCTTCTAGTCAATGCTTTTTCTTAATAAATAGAAGCAATTGCTATCGTTCGCTTAAAATGTGATGAATAAATTAAGGAATTGCTTTTTCTAGTGTAGCGATTGCTTTCAACTTTTTAAGGTAGGTCGAACCCTGCATTATTTGCTTGGTAGCAGTCAACTTTAGTTCTCCGCGGCATACACGTGCGTTGCTCCTAATTTGTGACTTCATTTATGGCTGAATATAGGAACGTCCGTAAAAGAAAAATCTACAGTGTACGTAAAAATTGCAGATATGATTTCAGAAAGTTATATCGAGTTGACTGCGAAAATGTTGAGTGGTTGGCAAATTATTTTTTGACTGATACTGGTAAAAGACGTGGGGGTGCACTGTCGCATTTAAATAAGATTAAAGTCTTTCTACGAAAACTGTCGGATCCGGGCTTTCAAAATTCTGTAGGTAAAGAACTCGGTGTTAACCAAACTATTTTCTGTAACACATACACTTCTGTAATGGATGCAGTTTTGGAGAAGGCCAATATTTTTATTAAATTTTCTACAAGTGCTGAAGCTGTTGTGGAAGCTAAACAGTTGTGGTCAGAGAGATTTATTTATGTTCCTTCAATTTGTGAACGAATATCAATTGTTGTTGTCTTTACTTTCTTCATTACTACTATCACTTTCCTCATTTTCACTGAAATCTGCCATATCACAAATATAAGTTTCCTATTTTCCACAAAAACGTAACAGATTACTATTGTACTAAATAAATAAACCAACGTTGTTGTATTTACGTCAACTCTTTTGCAAATTAGGCACCAAACTGAACATGAAATTTATAATCTGAACAAGTGGATAAGCCACTTCCGAACTTGTGTTGAATAAGCATTTTCTACAGAGGTGTAAGAGAAACAGCAATTATTGCTTCAAATCCAGATCTAGCAATTGCTTTTACTTATAGCATTTGCTAGTCAAGCAATTGCTTTTACTAAAAAGTAATTGCTTCAAGTAATTGATTAATTTTTATTCATTAGGCTCAATGTCTACCACCTTCAAACAATACCTTAGGATTGCCAACTTCATTTTTATCACATTGACATAACATCATTATCAAAAGTTGAAATATTGCATTATTCCAACATAAAATCGAATAAATAATATTTTATATCGTGGGCAAAATATTCTGCCTCCGCTCTTTCAAAAGCAATAGCAGTCCATCACACACGTAAATGTCCAAAAGAGTAGAAATGAAGCCTGACCCGAGCGAGCGACTGGGAATATTTCAGAGAATTGGCAAAACCGTGCGGACATATTTTCGTGACGTGACCGAACGAACGTTCCGACCTTAAAATTTATAGGATGTTGTTTATCCTGGCTGTTCCATAAAAATATTGTGGTGTATTTGTTGTGTACATGCATAAAATATAAACCAAGAGCCGTTTCCTCTTTTTCCTTTGTTTTTACCTACGTTTTTTGGCACAATAAAAAAGCTACATGTTATATTATCCTTGCAAAATACATCGTTCCATTATTAAGACACAAAAAAGTGTTTTTCTATTTCACGTTCATAATAAGCCCAGTACGATACGCATTTGCGTATCGTAATGAAGCTATTTCGATACGCGTTTTTTCTTTATTGATGTTGGTAACATTTAAATGTTTTATTTCATTGACTTGCGCGGCCTTTGTGATTTACGAGAAAACCCATTTTTCGCAAAGGAAAAATAGCTTGATAACTTACTTTTTTATTCTGTGTGGATAACACTCATATATGTTGGTTGCATAAATCTATAAATCAATCTTTTGTAGATGCTTCAAGCTATCATTTTTTGCCAAATCCTTTACAAAATTCAATCTACTAACCTTCCAAAGTCGATTTTAACTTCAAATTTATTTGAATTTTCCATCTTCCCTATACTTACTAAATTGCAATGCCGTGACGTAAAATCACGTCTTTTGAAATTGGAAAAAAAGTAGCAAAAATCTCCCGAATTTCCGAACGCTCTGTATATGTACCGAATGTACAAGGATCACACAACGTATTCCGTTCAATTTCAAATCTCATATCGCTAAAATAACTTAAGAATCTCGTGGTGAAAATGGGTCAATAAATCAAAAAATTACAGTTTGCAAAATAATTTTTGTTGTCCAGAGGCTACTATGTTAAAAAATAGTATTACCAACATAAAATTTAGACATAAAAATTTACAAAATTTGAAGGATATATTTTCTTTTTAAAATGTATTTTTCTTGATTATAAAAGGTGAAATAGAAAAAAATGTATAAAGCGCATGTTTCATAAGGCGTTTTAGCGCACGTGTCAATAAAAAAAACTCGCCACTTTGTGGCTCGTTATTTAAAATAGACGCGTGCGCTAAAACCGCTTCTTATGAAACGTGTACTTTAATATACTATATTTTTTAATTATTGTTACCTATTTTTAAAAATGTTGTTTTCCTATTAAAATATAGGTAAAAGCAGCGCAGCATCAGACATTAATTTAAAAAAATAATGGTAATATACCGGGTCCTGCAATAGTGCGTCAGGCTTCAATAGATCCTATACGAATTGAGCTAGGAATTTCAGTCGTATGCTGACCTGAACTGTAACATAGTATGAATTTTAGGAAAATCTTTTCGTATGTACAGGATGGCCCAAAAAAGTGTGATAACATAAAGTTGTATTCTTTAGGCGCGTTTAGCACTTTTTGTGGACACTGAATTAAACTGAGCCGTCACGCTCGGATGTGTAACGCTCGTCTGCGCCGAACAATTGTATTTGATATTATTAATTTTACCTTGTTAAAGTTTTCACTTCTGTCGTGTGGTCTTAAGCACACACAATTTTTTAAATGGGACACCCTCTATTTTTTGTATTTTTAAGTTTGTATTGGTGTTCTTTATGACTGTTTCTAACTTTATTGAATTTGAAAAGGAAAGAAAAAACTAAAAGTCTTCCTCCACAAAATTTAATAGAACAAAAATTTGTTCAACATGTTTCGAACGTAGAAACGTTCATCATCAGGAGACAAAAAAATGTATTGCTGCTGGTTTTAGCAGAAGAGAAAATGATAAGTGGTATAAAACCTTAATGGAGTATTTATGGAATTAAAAAATTGGTGTGTCGAAATGACATTATGTGAAGAAAAATAGAAATAAGTTAAAACATATGAGTATGTGAAAAAAAAAACAGTTAAAAGGGTCTAAAACAATCCAATAAACCGGGGAAGAAAAAAAAAAAACACCTCTAAAAAGAAGATGTCAAAAGTTTTTTTTTATACAGGGTGTCCGGGAAAATGTGGGAAATCTCCCGAATATGAAAAAAACACGTGAAAAGAATACTACAAGTTCATATAAACTTCTTTCAAACCGGCCTCCTCTTCGGAGATATGGGCTCCCAAAGAGCTCCCATGGAATTAAGTTTTTGCCACATAATTATTAAACTGACAAGTATATTTCAATTTTTTTTCAAATGATCTATACCAGGTAAGACCCTTCAAATTACTATTCCAGAAAGTGTTGCGAATCACTCACAGCTGCAGGGACACTAATGTGCCCATTTTTTTTACGCCCTGTTTGATAAAAACTTTGGACAACGTTTTTTACATACCTTTAACTATTGACTAAAAATTAAGTAGGTACTCTTCATTCATGTCGCTAATCCTAACCGTTTTCAGAAAAACGTCATTTTATTGCGATCATGTATTAATATTAAGAAGTTAAAAGTGAACATTTAATAATTTATACACTGAGAAAAAGATTAATTCCCAATACCCAGATATATTTCATCCAACTAAATAATCGAGTTGGTAACGAGCAACTAAATCACCGAATTCAAAGAATTACATAATTTAATTGAAATTTTAATAAAGGTTTAATTGATCCACCACTATGCCAAAAATGTTTAATAGGAATTAAATTGCGTAAATTATAGTTTATTTGATTTTTGGATAGTGCATATTTAGCAAAATTAAAATTTTGTTGTCACAATGACGATTTAATTCATGTAATGAATAATAATCCTTTGTGGTAATTATATTTTATTTTGAACAGATTTTAATATTCTTGTGACAACTATACTATAGTTTGCAATAACGAAATCAATAATGTTCAAAAGTAATGCGTTATTCCAAAAATAATATCATTTTATTGGCGCAATTATATCAGATTGTAAGAAATAGAACAATATGTTTTAGAAATAATGTATTATTGTGCTAAAATAAGTTAATTTAATTGTAACAATTATTTATAGATTCATTTTAAACCCTCAAGATATTTTTTATAACTAATTTATAATTGTAACAATATGTTGATTTTATTTAGTCAACTATTGCATGCATTTGAGAATAATATTATTTTATTGGCGCAATTATATCAGATTGTAAGAAGTAAAACAGTATGCTTTAGAAATAACCTTTATTTTTGATAAACCTCGTATACGCCTGGAAAAAGTTAATATTTGATAGTTGCATTTTAGGTTTTAGACCAAGCGGAACTTTTTATGAAGAATAAGTAACTGTTTCTCGTAAAATTAATGATAAAAAAGTTTCCCATATGAGTCCAACTTTTTGCCGGATATTGTATAAGGAATAAACATTTCGGACAGCGGTCTTCACCAGTAACTGTAATATTTTGATGCTCTTCTTCCTAGAAAAAAATAAAAATACCATTTCAAATTTTCGAGAAAATCATAAAAATCTGCGACCTTGTCATAAAGCGCCACCTACTGACACGAAAAATAACTGAACTCAAAATGTTATTATTCAAGTAGAGCATCCATAAAAGTGCTTTAAAATTAAAAAAAGTTATTTGAAATCGGTTATTCCAAAAAAAAGTTATTGACTTGTTTTCAAACCAACGTTTACCCCTTCCGCACCCTTTATTTGACAAGGTAGAGAAAAAATGTAAATACAAAAAAGTTGTGATATTTTTAGTAGGTTACAAAAGAAAAATTTCAATATAGGTTCACTTGAAACAATTTTGATTAAAACAATATTTTCTGCTCCGAGGTTGGATTTACGCCCTCTAGCGGTGGAGTTTGCTGATTTACCAATAATTTTTTTTTCTAAGGGTCGTCCGATTAACGGATCCTGAGATACCTATAGCCGGCGTCCCTTATTAATGAGCCACCCTGTATATTCTATACGGAAAATTATATTTATTTTTTATTAAAAATGCATATTATTATAGTACACTGAGAAAAAGGATTAATTCCCCATACCCGGATATATTTCATCCAACTAAATAATCGAGTTGGTAACGAGCAACTAAATCACCGAATTCAAAGAATTACATAATTTAATTGAAATTTCAATAAAGGTTTAATTGATCCACCAATACCAAAAATGTTTAATAGGAATTAAATTGCGTAAATTATAGTTTATTTGATTTTTGAATAGTGCATATTTAGCAAAATTAAAATTTTGTTGTCACAATGACGATTTAATTCATGTAATGAATAATAATCCTTTGTGGTAATTATATTTTATTTTGAACAGATTTTAATATTCTTGTGACAACTATACTATAGTTTGCAATAACGAAATCAATTTTGTTCAAAAGTAATACGTTATTCCAAAAATAATATCATTTTATTGGCGCAATTATATCAGATTGTAAGAAATAGAACAATATGTTTTAGAAATAATGTATTATTGTGCTAAAATAAGTTAATTTAATTGTAACAATTATTTATAGATTCATTTTAAACCCTCAAGATATTTTTTATAACTAATTTATAATTGTAACAATATGTTGATTTTATTTAGTCAACTATTGCATGCATTTGAGACTAATATTATTTTATTGGCGCAATTATATCAGATTGTAAGAAATAAAACAATATGCTTTAGAAATAACCTTTATTTTTGATAAACCTCGTATACGCCTGGAAAAATTTAATATTTGATAGTTGCATTTTAGGTTTTAGACCAAGCGGAACTTTTTATGAAGAATAAGTAACTGTTTTTCGTAAAATTAATAATAAAAAAGTTTCCCATATGGGTCCAACTTTTTGCCGGATATTGTATAAGGAATAAACATTTCGGACAGCGGTTTTCACCAGTAATTGTAATATTTTGATGCTCTTCTTCCTAGAAAAAAAGAAAAATACCATTTCAAATTTTCGAGAAAATCATAAAAATCTGCGACCTTGTCATAAAGCGCCACCTACTGACACGAAAAATAACTGAACTCAAAATGTTATTATTCAAGTAGAGCATCCATAAAAGTGCTTTAAAATTTAAAAAAAGTTATTTGAAATCGGTTATTCCAAAAAAAAGTTATTGACTTGTTTTCAAACCAACGTTTACCCCTTCCGCACCCTTTATTTGACAAGGTAGAGAAAAAATGTAAATACAAAAAAGTTGTGATATTTTCAGTAGGTTACAAAAGAAAAATTTCAATATAGGTTCACTTGAAACAATTTTGATTAAAACAATATTTTCTGCTCCGAGGTTGAATTTACGCCCTCTAGCGGTGGAGTTTGCTGATTTACCAATAATTTTTTTTCTAAGGGTCGTCCGATTAACTGATCCTGAGATACCTATAGCCGGCGTCCCTTATTAATGAGCCACCCTGTATATTCTATACGGAAAATTATATTTATTTTTTAATAAAAATGCATATTATTATAGTATATTTACTTAATAGTTTCCAAGAGATTGACCCGTTTTCTATAATCTTCTAACGTTCCATTTACCGTGAAACACCCTGTACTTACTTTAATTACTATGTGCATATTTATTTTATTTTTACCATTTTCTGATTAATTGGTTAAAAAATTAAAGTTTAAATAAACGTCAAGTTTAAAACAATTATTATCATACATATTTATTTTGGCAGCCATATTTTATATACAATTATTTAAGACAGGATTTCTCAAACTACTTAGGTACCGTAAAGCGGGGCTACTTCGAACGGTTTTTTGAGGTTTTTTGAACATTGCGTTGGTGCAAGTTAAGAAAAATTATCCAAAATTTAAATATAACATTATTGAACCTTCCTTTAGTCATTCCGATCTTCATAATTATGAAAAAAATTATATATTATTTTTTTTTTATTGATAAAAGTTGTTCGAACTTACCCCTATGGGTGGGGTAAGTTCGAACATAGGCTTAAAACGCACAGAAATTTCATTTTAGACCTGATATGTGTAAATTCGAACAATTAAAACCTTTTAGGCTTATAGGAGCTTTAAAATTTAAAAAAAGAATACATGTTTTTTGATAAACAATGCTTTATTTAAGAAACAAAATGATTTGTAACATTAATCTAAACGTCCTAAGCCAAATAAATTTAAAACTAAATTTTTATGCCACTGCAAAGTAAAAATAATCACCAAATACAAAACTTCTTAAAAGTAAATACGAATAAACAAAATAAAAACTTAAACAAAAGTTTATTCGATGGAACATTTTGCGGGTAAATCCATAAATGTGTATCGATTTCTCCTTAAACATCTGGGTAATGAAAATAATTGTGTAGTTTGTCAGATGATTTTTGCCTTAAAAAGTTTACCAATAAAAGCTTGGGTTGGTCAGGAAAAACTTCAGTAATTTTGCCGACAAAAAATCTCTCAGTATTTTTTTGACATTTAAAGGTCACGAAAACATAATTATTCACAATAAAATCTTGATCTGATTCAATGTTACCGCGGTATACCGTAAACTTCCGAGGCCTGTCTATAATTAATTTTCTTATTTCGCAGGTCTTCGAGTGCCTTTTCTAAGGATGCTTTCGTATAATTGCCATAATGTGCGGCCCCAAGCTGTTTTTTATACTTTCGGACCGTGTTCGAAGTTAACCCACTAAAAGTAAAATAATATTTTTAATTTTTTTTGGAATTACCCTATTTACTAAAAACAAAATTTGTATTGCAAGTCATGTTAAGGACATGTCAAGCAATATTTCTACAAGATTATATAGAGATATGACTTTGAGGATCAGTGTTACAGAGGTTTCTTTGCAACCCATCTATAAAAAGTTAAAAATACGAATTACATTGTAAAATTTATTCCGTAGTTACTTACCGTTCAAATCTGGTCCAAACACCGCGAAGACATTCGACCGACTGCCTACTTTTGATTCGCGATCAAACAAGTTCGACCACTCTAAGAATATGCACGTGACTACGAGAAAAGCGAAACGAGGAGGGAATGTTCGAATTTAGGCAACCCGTTCGAAGTAACCCCGCTTTACGGTACTTATTGAAAAAAATTTGGTTTAAATTCCATTGAATATTTATAAATGCATTAATAAATGTTATTTGTAGAAAAATTGGTACGGTTATACAGCGTGCGCATTGGAAAATTTAGTCAAATTGCGCAATTCGCAACACATACATATTATAATAATGTACGCCATCTTCCCGGCGCGGCGCGGCAATTCTAGAACCATATACCTACCTACCTAGTAGATAACAACTAAGATATTAGATAATAAAATAGGTTTAATAATTGATGACTTACCGACAAACACAGGTACTAACATGGGTAACCCCCAGGTTTTTAATATTCCCTTCATTTCATCCATAACTATATTATTATAAATTATTATAATTGGACCACTTGAAGACAAACAAAAGAAAATACCGACAGCCGACACCAACCCGCGCGCTTCGAATTAAATGCTTCGCGTGGCGGTCGTCTTCACGTTGGGACTCTAGCTGTAATTCTGGGAATCACCAACTAACTTGCCTACAGTAAAATTTAGTTCGCGGAACTCTGGCAAAATAAATTTATTTTGGAATATCTGTTTTATTTGCAGTATTAAATTATAATCTCTAGATTTCTTATAGCAGACTATGCTAACAAATATCTGGATTCCTTGAATAAAATATCTATTAAGAAAATTGGAAGTAAATAATATTAGTAAACTGTAATTGATTGCATTAAACTTTTGTTAATTTAACCATATATATTCCAATTCGATTTTTTAGTTGCCCGAATTAATCAAAAATATTTTACAAAATTATGTCAAGAGTAATTTAGTGTAGTGAACTATAATCTTATTTATCCAATTAAAAAACCAATACTAGAAATGTTAAAAATCGCTTAATTGCCACCAGAAAGAAATTTTTCTCAGTGTAGGTATATTTACTTAATAGTTTCCGAGAGATTGACCCGTTTTCTATAATCTTGTAACGTTCCATTTACCGTGAAACACCCTGTACTTACTTTAATTACTATGTGCATATTTATTTTATTTTTACCATTTTCTGATTAATTGGTTAAAAAATGAAAGTTTAAATAAACGTCAAGTTTAAAACAATTATTATCATACATATTTATTTTGGCAGCCATATTTTATATACAATTATTTAAGACAGGATTTCTCAAACTACTTAGGTACTGATTGAAAAAAAATTTGGTTTAAATTCCATTGACTATTTATAAATGCATTAATAAATGTTATTTGTAGAAAAATTGGTACGGTTATACAGCGTGCGCATTGGAAAATTTAGTCAAATTGCGCAATTCGCAACACATACATATTATAATAATGTACGCCATCTTCCCGGCGCGGCGCGGCAATTCTAGAACCATATACCTACCTACCTAGTAGATAACAACTAAAATATTAGATAATAAAATAGGTATAATAACTGATGACTTACCGACAAACACAGGTACTAACATGGGTAACCCCCAGGTTTTTAATATTTCCTCCATTTCATCCATAACTATATTATTATAATTGGACCACTTGAAGACAAACAAAAGAAAATACCGACAGCCGACACCAACCCGCGCGCTTCGAATTAAATGCTTCGCGTGGCGGTCGTCTTCACGTTGGGACTCTAGCTGTAATTCTGGGAATCACCAACTAACTTGCCTACAGTAAAATTTAGTTCGCGGAACTCTGGCAAAATAAATTTATTTTGGAATATCTGTTTTATTTGCAGTATTAAATTATAATCTCTAGATTTCTTATAGCATACTATGCTAACAAATATCTGGATTCCTTGAGTAAAATATTTATTAAGAAAATTGGAAGTAAAAAATATTAGTAAACTGTAATTGATTGCATTAAACTTTTGTTAATTTAACCATATATATTCCAATTCGATTTTTTAGTTGCCCGAATTAATCAAAAATATTTTACAAAATTATGTCAAGAGTAATTTAGTGTAGTGAACTATAATCTTATTTATCCAATTAAAAAACCAATACTAGAAATGTTAAAAATCGCTTAATTGCCACCAGAAAGACATTTTTCTCAGTGTAGGAACAAAGATGTATCTTTTATTGAAATACGCTTAAGGGTACATAAATGGATAATTTTTTGTTTAATTACTGATTTTTTAATTGAAAGCTCATTGATATGGTTTTTGTATTGGGCGAGAGTGAGAAACAGTGTTTTTTCGCTAGTACAATTAATGCGACTCGGTTTCCTGAAAGATGACATCCACAAAGTTTTTAGTAGACGTCTTGAGCGCTTTGTTAAATCAAAAAAGAAGAAAGAACAAAGACGGCACTAAATGAAAATAATCAGTTCAGCAATTTTGTTGACAATTATTGAAAAGCCAAATATTAATGAAGCATCTGTGGCATGATAAGTTGGAATAAGTGGGAAGTCAGTCCAAAGAATTATGAGAAAACAGCATTTTCATGCGTGCCACATTTAGTTGCACCAGGCTCTGGATGAAAATTACTTTCTTTTAAAACAAACATGCACTCAATGCCGTAATTAAAAACATGCTTTTAGATTATTTATTCGTTTATTCGTTATAGGGCTGCAAATTTTTTTTAGTATTTAATGTATTACTCCTAAAGTACTACATCAAATTTTATATATTTACAAATAAAGGGCACTAATAAGAACATTAAAATACAAAATAACACAGGGTATCTACACTGGCGAGCAAAAAATTTAGGTCACTTAGTAAATTTGAAAAAAATTAGGAAATAAATTTAATTTTGAAATATTTGGTCTAGTAGGCGGTGAATCATTTGTACTGCTGTATCATGTAAGCTAAATTTAACATTGAATACTGAATTAAAAGCCTTGTTTTGGTTTTTATGATTTATTAAGAAAGAAACAATAATTTCACATTTTCAACTTATTGCTATTCGCAACAACTAAAAAAATTGATAAAACTAAACAAAAAAAAAAATTAGTAACGTGTATTCCCTCCCCTTGCATTAATGACTGCTTGAAGTCGACGAGGCATACTCTGAATTAAGTTAGGGATCAAATTCTGGTCGATGTTATTCCACTCATGCAATAACAACTCTTTCAGCTTCTGTGAAGTCCTTGGGGCTAGTGTGTGCGTTCGGATACGTCGTCCTAATTCATCCCAGATATGTTCAATGGGATTCATATCTGGACTAAGCACTGGCCAATCAAATCGCCTAATAACTACCTGATCCAGATATTCTCGGACTATTCTGGCTGCGTGGGGTCTAGCATTATCGTGCATAAAAATGCCATGTTCGCCCATGGTAACCATAAAAGGCATCGCATGATCTTCGAGAATTTCTGTAATGTACCTGTGAGATGTTAGGGAGCCATTTTGTACGAAGACCAATTCTGTGCGGGCTTGTGCAGTGATTCCTGCCCAAACCATTACCGCAAACTTGTGGACACCAAAAACCGGTCATCTTTTTGGGTGGTCACTCTTTTTCTTCTAGATCCCGGTCTTGTGGTTATCAAGCCAGTCTCCTGATAGCGTTGATACACATTTTGTACAGCACATAGGCTTTTGCCAACAATTCTTGCAGTTTCACGTTTTCCCCTACCAACCTGTATCAACGCTACAATTCTTGCCACAACAATAGGATCTAAGGGCATTATGGGTTGGTTAAGATATACTACAAATAGTACACCATACGACTGACAAGTAATAAAAAGAGAAATCAACACTGAACTGAGAAATAGGCAACGATATTTTGAATTTTTAATTGGACCGAATTAACGCTATATCTTCAAAGTCGTAAATACAGTGACAATTTGACAATCTGTGACAGATAACACAATATGACAAATACCATTACTCGGGAAACAAATGCTTCACCGCCTACTAGACCAAATATTTCGAAATTGAATTTATTTCCTTATTTTTTTCAAATTTCCTAAGTGACCTAAATTTTTTGCTCGCCAGTGTATTTAGAAAAATACAACTTTATGTTATCATATATTATAATGGAAAATATTTTCCTGAAATACATGCTGTGAAACAGTATAAGTTAGCATAAGGGTGATGTTCCTAACTTAATTCGTTTAAGAGGTATGGAACTACGAGTATTGCAGAACCCTGCAGTACACAACTGTTAATAAACATTTTTAGAAATGCAATGTTAAAACAATTTAAAAGTTTGATTGACCTTCCATAATCGTTATTGAATTTATTTTAAAATATAGTTGTTAATTGAGATATACTAAATTATTTTCTTTATAGACGTTCGTGCCATTAACAAAAGCAAATACAAATATTTTAACAATACAGTCGAACTTCAATATGTCGAAATTCGACAAGTTTATGTATAAGCGTAGTTGTTACTAAGTGTTGTTTGATCACGTTATTTTTATTGCCATTTATTTTCCATTAAAATTTGCTTTAAAAACTTTATTGCCTAATGAAAAATTCAGCATAGGAATAATGTTACAGTACACTTTATTTTGTCATCTTTTGGTAACGCATTTTTACCTAAAATACTTATATAGGGTTATACTAAAAAAATGGATCAGCCTTTTATATAGAATACCGCACACTTAATCAAGAAACGCTCGGACCCGTCAAATTATTTTTTTATTTATACAAGGTGGATCATAAATAAAACGTGTAAGTATCAACTTTAATTTTTTTATTGAAACCTATTAAATATGTTTAAATTTTACACTCTACAATCAATTCTAGAGGTTTTTCATAAATCATGCCCTATAGCTATCTTCAACCGTTTACAAAATATTAATTAAAACAAAATAGGCAAACAACAAAGTTTGACAAAAACTATTATATAAGCAACTGTTCTGCCATAGATCAATCGATCTAAAGATTCCTGTTGTATATTTTCTACTACTTGTAGAGAAATTTCTCATGGAATGGAGTTGGGTTAAGATTTATAAATACATTTTTGACATAGCCCCGCCAGAAACAGTCCAGTGGATTAGGATCGGGTGGTCTGGGTGAACACGCTATTGAACCCGTCTACCTATCAAACGCCCCGAAAAAAATGTATTTAAGTACTTCCTTGCATGAGCAGCATAATGCATTGAATCCTGTTGAAATCATATGGTTAAACCTGCTAAATTAGGATCATTCATCTCGATTTAGAGTAGCAAGAGCTGGAACTAGATTCTTTTGATGGGAATTTAGATATCTTTCTCCAGTGAGGCTCTCATTTAAAAAAATGGTCCAATTATCCTATTTTTAACAATTCTTGCCCATACGTTAGCGTTTTCATCATAATAGGTATGATTTTCTATGAACCTGTGAGGATTTTCCTGTGCCCAGTATTTGTAGTTTTGCCTATTAACCTGACCATTAAAAAAAGCGTAGCTTCATCTGAAAAACAAATAATTTGGACAATTCGAGCGTGATAATCTGTTATATACCTCAATCATTATTTCACAAAATTGCTCTCGCCTATCAGGATCGTCGTCCAGTAACACTTGTACAACTACTGGTTTGTAGGGATGAAAGTTATCTTAAAAAATTTAGATACGGTGGTTTGGTGAGTATCGTAGTCATGCCCAAATTGTCTGCTTGAGGTATAAGAATATTCCTGTAGTGATAATAATACGTTTATTTTTCCTTCTCAGGTATACCTGACGATCTGTATCAGTATGGGAAGTTCTTCACTTAATTGCTACCTAGACCCTAACGATAGGCTAATAGGTGGGCAATTTGGGTATTTATTATTGAACATATCACGGACTTTCCTATAACTTCTACATTTATCTTCATAACCCAACTTAATCAAAATTTCTATGCCCTCATCTTCAGCTAGACGCATTTTGGATGTAATATCAGCCGAGCACAATTCAAACTTTATTAACATTGACTGACATTTTTTATGTCTCAAACTAAAATAGCAAAACTTGTCATTGGCCATGCCTTAAAGGTTGTGTTTAGAACGTTGCTAAGTCGAGAAACATTAATGGTGCATACCAGCATTAAAGTGTTAATACTTCGTAAACGGTTGAAGATGTATAACGGATAATTTATGAAAAATGTCTAGAATTGATTGAAGAATATAAAAATATACAAAATATATACTGTTTCTTTAAAAAAATTAAAGTTGATACACGTAGCATTTTTTATGATCTTATTTTTAAAAAGAGCATTTCAAAATAATAAATTCGATGGGTCCCAGTGCTTCTTGATTAAGTTGGCGGGATTCTATAGAAAACGCTCATTCATTTCTTTATTTATCATAACGCTATATATGTAAATAATACGTGCATGCATACATACCTAGTAAGTATTATATTTAATAACTTCAAGTCTTGAGAACTCGACCGTTTATTGTGGCAGGTCATGATCTGAGTTATCGAAGCTTGACTGCAGTTGCAGACTTTCGGGTTTGGGTTTGTTATATCACCTGTATTATTCAATTAAATAAGTATACAAATACAAAAGTTTACAATTGATCCATGCTGAAAATAAAGGTAAAAGATTGGATCTTTTAGAACAATTAAAAATAAAGAAATCCTTACATAATAATAAAACCCTGACCACTAATGAACAACAAATGTTCCAAAATACCCCAATTCTAGATAGGTGTATTTTGTCGACTAACCCTGGAATTCCCAATGATAGGCCCAATAAACAATAAGAATAGCTCCCAGGTAACTTAAATTATTCTTTTTAATATTTTACAATAGTGGTAGAAAAATATAAATTTGTAAATTTAGAATTTAACTTTAGTATCATAAGTACTCTTGAAAAAGCCCTAGAAAGGCGAAACATATGTAGAGCAATTCTATATTAAATGAAACATTAAAAAGCTATAAGTGTTTTACTATAAAATATATATAAATAAGTATACAATATACATTTGGTATCATCGGAAAGGTAATCATTTAAATGTTGTTTTAAATGTATAGATTTTCAATTTCCAACTTTTATTTTGAGAGAGTAATTTCTAAAGAAGAACGGTTTGACAAAGAATATCACTTTTAAATATTTATACGTGCAGCTGGCAGTAATAAAATAGTTACTATTTCTACATAACATGCAGTGTGCATATACGTGGTAAACTTTACAGAATATTAACTTTTCTATGGTAGTATCTCCGTGGGGCAGGTCTTTTAATTGGATCATACCATAATAATAATGTCCATGATTTAAATTTATAATTATATAGATAAGCTGATATACGTAAGAACTCCTATAATATTTTTTATTCAGCATAGAAAAAATATATACAGTGTGTCCACGGATAGAGTTTGGAAGAGGAAAAACTTTTTTATTAGTAGGTATAGAAGAAAAAGTCGTTTTTTATGAAAACGTCTGCTTGTGCTGAAACTACAACATCTAACATCAGATTTGCGATTACTATATAGGGTTCGTCACAAACAACATTTTTGGTTTTTTTGATCTTTTTTTTTCAATTCCTTGATTTATTAAATGAATTTTGCTACTGTTAAAACTACATTTTCAACTATTAGATTTGCGATTACTATACAGGGTTCGTCAGAAACAACAAATTTTGTTTTTTTGATTTTTTTTCAATTCTAATTTTCAATTCCTTTTGATGATTGTCTAAATAATCACTTTGGAAGGTACCTATGGTTCAAATCAGTTTGCACAATTATCGACTTTCATTTATGGGAATATCTGAAGTCACATGTGTATAAAACCAATTTCTTGAAACTTGAAAAAAAAAGAGTAGTTATTGCAAATATCCCAATAGAGCAAGTTATATAGGAACTCTTATCGGGAATTCAGATGTCGAGTAGAACTATGCGCCAAGTCGGTGGTACCACGTTTGAATAAAAGTAAATCTATGATTAAATAAATTGAAGAAATATTACATGTACCTAAGTAATAATAAAAATACTTTAAAAGTAGGCAAATAAAAAATGGTTTCTTACAACAAAATCATTACTCGGCCAGATATAAAAACATATTCGAAGTAAGAAAGCAACAATAGTTGTTAGTTTTTAAATAAATTTATTTTAAACCAAATTCAAAAAACTAAAAATGTTGTTTCTGATGAACCATGTATAGTAATCGCAAATGTAATATTTGAAATTGTAGTTTCAGCACAAGCAAAATTTATTTAATAAATCAAGGCATTGAAAATTAGAGTTGAAAAAAAAGATCCAAAAAACTGAAAATGTTGTTTTTGACGAACCCTGTATAGTAATCGCAAATCTGATATTCGAGATTGTAGTTTCAGCACAAGCAAACGTTTTTATAAAGAATGACTTTTTCTTCTATACCTATAAAAAAGTTTTTCCTCTTCCAAACTCTATACGTGGACATCAGTACTGTATAATATTATGTTTCTACATGAAAGGCGAGTAACATATTAAATATAATGGAAAGTTTATTTATTTTAAAGAACGATCATATTAAATAGTGACCCAAGCGAATAAAAAGTAGTATACGAATTATTCACGTACCTAAGTATTCAGTCGATTGGCTTATTAACTAAACTATAATTTACAGGAATTATATATTAATAAGGATAAAATAAAAAAACAGTAGGTTTGATAACGGATATTGGAAAAAATACTTACGTAAGAGATTAAAGTCCCACACCTTGCCACCTTGCTTTGATACAATAAAAATATTAATTTCTATTTATTCAAGGCGATCATTAATCTCGTTTAAAATCGCCCTACTGAGTCAAAAGTATAAATAAAAAATAATGACACCATCTTAATTATTTTTTAAATCCAGGTAGAGAGGGACCGGTAAAATTTCAATAATGATTTTGTTTACAAATTTTTAAACAAGTTCAAAAATAGTACTTTAAAAACAAGCAGAAAGTAAATCGCCCTTGCTTTTAAATAGACAGTTTATTCAAATTGATCCTGTTTTAAATCTCGACTCAATTGCAAATTTCCATGCTCCTTTTTTTCTGCGATTTAAATATTTATATATTTTTTCATTTTATTTTCTTTTTCTTTGAAGGAAACGTGTTTAAATTCGAATACAGATTTCTACTTAAATTTACCTTATTTCTCTTGATTGCCTGTAATAATAAATTAATTAGAGAATTAATACAGAATTTATATTGGCAAAAAATATATTTAGATTATACTGGCATTGGCGCAACTAGGGGATAATTTTATTGTTGCAAGGCATAATTGACAGTACGCACATAATGTTTTTTTTTGCTGTTAATACCACAGACATGTACAGTTGACGACATATAAATTCGTACACTCCAACCATACATAACTCAATTTTTACAACAAAATTGGCTAAAACGAGTTTCTCACCTTGCTACTTATACCTGGATAGAACACCAGCTATATACATAGCTGTAAATTATTGTATGTACGATTTTTTACCATAAGTAATAATAGTTATTTCTAAATATTTGTGTGTTTAAATTACAGCCGCGAAATAAGAAAATTATGAAATAATAACAGGAACTACAAAAGTATCAAGCCAACAAGGGTAAATTTATTAACAAACAACAAGCAAAATACTAATTTTTAATTGCTGCGCCATTGGATTCTAACACTAATCGTAATCTTCTTTGCATTGACAAATGAATACTTCTGGTGTAATCCGGAGTTAGCCCTTCCCAAATTTCTTCTATTTTATCAAATAACTCTATTTAATTCTGTGGTTTAAAATTTATTTTGGAATTTTTTTTTACTATCAATCCGCAGACATTTTCAATTGGATTTAAATCAGGACTTCTTGAGCACGAAGGCAGACATGTTACGTTGTTTTGTCTAAATCAGTTTCCTATATTTCTTGCAGTATGCAAGTATGCAGAAGGAAGAAAAACATTTTCCAACATCTGAAGATATATATTACTGTTTAGCGTTCCACCAATATTCCAGCATACACCTGCACCGTAAACACTATTATCCGTGCCCATAGATTAACGGAGAAACATCCACTGGTTTGCTTTTTTGAGTAAACTTCTCATAATATCAAAAACTTGGTATTTTATATTATACTCGAATTCTTCCATAATATGTAGACTGAAAAGTTTTCTCATCGGAAAAGATAACATTTTGCCAAAAAAATCATTTTCTGGTAAATATTGCATAGCAAACCCAATTCTTTGTTTCTTATCACTATTTTTTAAAAGCGGTTTTTATGCAGCTGCCCGATTTCTTAATTCGGAACATTGTATTACTTGGCGTTGCGCAGTTCTATATCTCCCCTTTGGTTCACTAAGGGCGGATGTCAAAAAAATGTATTTTACAGGAGAGCTAAAAATGTTAATAAAGTGACTTTGTTTTTAGATTTTGCTGTTATTATAATTATTTTAGAATTATTACATTTTCAAATATAAACTGGATAGTCCATTGAACATATTGCAAGCTCTAAATTTTGTGAACGTACCTAAATTAGACAAAAATAAATTTTTTAAATAAAAAAATTACCATAAAAACGACGCGAGCGAGCTGAAACGGGCAAAAAAGTGGTCTTAAAAAAATTCAAAAAATTATAGGCGTATTCCTTTTAGGGCGGAGATTTCGGGAAAAATAAGCAAAAAATTCCACTGTCAAAATTTGACACCTGTCAATGTCAATTTTTTTTTTTAAATTTAAAAAAAAAATCGGACGACGTGGGCTTCGTTTTGGAAAGATAAATGGGAAAAAAAATCGTAACAATCGTTTGTACCGTGCGAACTGCAGCTCCTATATAAACTATTTGTCAAAATTTTCTTTCGCTCTAGCTTCCTTATAGTTTATCCGATTTTGACGAAATTCGGTATGGTGGCTACGGTAGTGGTATACTACAAAATGTATATCTCAGATCTGTCAAAATCTTATTGACAAGCGGTATATAGAATACCTGTCAAAATGTAAAATTTGGGAATTTTCTATGTTTGTCAAAAAAAATAGCGGGTCGTATAGACAGGCCCAAGGAATACGGAAAAAATACGCAAAAAATTCTCCTGTCAAATTTTGACAGCTTTCAAGTATAAAAAAAGTGCGATATTGACGAAACAAATTTTTTATTTTTACCCTCCATTGTTGAATTAAAGTGGCAAAAACAGTGTCAACACAAGTAAATTAATCACAGTTTGTTGAACTTTTACAGGTTTTACAGTACACTGTTGACTGACAGAAGCCACAAGTCCAGTGTTGGCAGCTTTCACAAAAGACGTATGTGCGACTTCGGTCTAACGGGTGCTGGGCGATAAAGACGGTAGTCCAAATTTTGTCACGTAGGCCGTTAGTACTCCAAAGCAATAGTGGACAACTGGCTTTATATAATTGCTATCTTTAAAACTATTAATTTTAGGACATAGAGCTTTAGTCCATTGTATAGAGCGACTTCGGTTTAGTGGAAAATGATATTAATGTTATTTTCTCAAAATTGTGACATCCGCCCTTAGTGAACTAAAGGGGAGATATAAAGCAAGGGAACCTGTTATGTGCATAGCGGATACTGCAGTTTCAAATGGATTTTGCCTTAAATACCCACCAAATTTCGGTCTTTTTCATTTGATGATTTTCTATTATTTAAACCAGACCCAACAGACCTTTCAAGTGTTTGATGATAGCGCCATTTTGTTACAATTCCTTGAACAGTACTTCTAGGTACTATAAAATGATCAGCTTTTTTCCATAAGACCACCCTATTTCTACTGAACATATTATTCTTGCTTTTTCAATAATACTTAAATGAGGCATTTTTAAATCAAATAAGATAATGACAATACTTTGACAGATATTATGATAACAATTAACACGTTACAAAGGTAATAAAGTTGCATTTATAGTGTCACAGTTTAGTGTACGAAATTATCTGTCGTCAACTGTACATTGTGTCTTGACTTCAATTTCAACCAGAATAATATCTTGCGTTCCAGTGGCCATATTGACAAATGAACCGTTTTCTTGTCAAAATTGTTTTAATTAAATTCCTGCAACTTTTCAAAAGCCGTAAAGTTGTCACATTATTTTAATTTTACTAGTCAATTCAATTTAAATAAGTAATATTTTGAAAATATTTTTAATTACTAATTTTAAAGATGTAGTCCATACTCAAAGAGGAGTTAAATGTATAGAAAGAAGAAAAGCACCAAGTCTTTCTCCATAATTTTTTATTAGAATAACTAGTAGAACCTAGAATAATTCATAATAATTAAATTCGACATGTTTCGAGTGTAGAAACACTCATCATCAGGAAAACAAAGTGAATGGTACAATGCTGATGTTGTTAGCAACAGAAAAAATAATAGTGGGATTGAGCCGTAATGGAGCTTTCAAAGGTGTACAAAAGGTATAAAAAATTGAATAGTCAAAAACCGACAATAAAGACTTCAGCATATTGGAAAGTCAGGGGATAGCGCAGAGGCCCTGTCTTGGGCAGAAAAATGAAGAGTGTAAAAGAAAAATTAGGGAGTTTTAACAGACTTTGTAGAAAACATTTCTTAAGTAGTGAAATTTTAAGTTTTATTCAGCTTTGTTATAAGAGACATGTAAAATTATTGAATAAGAAAAAAAGTGTAAGTAAGTTAAAAGTTAAAAAGTTTTTAAAACTTAATTTGGCACACAATGTGTACGTTTTGACCCCTGCCGGGAACTGGGGCGTAAAAAGCCTGGTACCCCAACAGTATTTTACTTCGAGCTAAATGATGCTTCGACTTTTATGAAAAACAATTTTTTCTTTTTCTTTCCCTCTTATTTCAATAATTTTACTTGTCTCCTAACAAAGCTGAAGAAAACTTAAAATTTTTCACTACTTAACAAATGTTTTCCACAAAGTCTGTTAAAACTCCCTAATTTTTTATTTACACTCTTCATTTTTCTGCACTGACTTTCCAGAATGCTGAAGTCTTTATTGTCGGTTTTTAACTATTCAATTTTTTACACCTCTTGTACACCTTTGAAAGCTCCATTACGGCTCAATCCCACTATTATTTTCTCTATTGCTAACAACATCAGCATTGTAGCATTCTCTTTGTTTTCCTGATTATAAGTGTTTCTACACTCGAAACATGTCGAATTTAATTATTATGAATTATTCTAGGGTCGCCTAGTTATTCTAATAAAAAATTGTAGGGAAATACTTTGTGCTTTTCTTTTTTCTATAAATTACTAAATTATATGATAAAATTTCTTTCGTCAATGCTTTTTGTTGTTTGCAATAATTATAATAGTATTTATTACTAAGTGAAAGAAGTCATAGCTTATAGAAAATACACTTCTGACAAATGCATTATAGCGAAATTATTTCGTCTTCACATTGTTTTTTTTCTATGTCAGAGCCTGCAGATAATTCTAATTATTTGTTTCCTTTTTGTGTCCATTTTGATATCTTCAAACAGCACCCTCTAAGATTGAGAATAAACACATTTGATATAACATTTTCGACACATTTTCCATAAAAGTTTCTATTATGCGTCGAAACAGCGAAAGTCACAGCTAGTACCAATCACTCGGAAACACGTGCAATAGCGGCATTTAAAATGTGAACGTTTCGAAAATGTTTCCAACTTTGTAGCCAACATTAAATGTATCTAAAAATGCTACTTGGGCTGCCTAGGCACGGATTTAAAGAAATTATTGGGTTAAATGTAAAATTAACTTATCTGTTATTATAATTATGTAAAAGTGCAAATTTTAAAAAATAATTTACATATTAAATCTGTAGGAATGATATTATTATTAAATCAAGGGCACCTCCGTTGTGCTAATACCTGCCCCCTCCTTTTTTTTTTAAATTGAATAAGTTTTTTGTGATTTTTATGTTTTTTATTTAATTATTTTATAGTAAATTTTATTGATCGTAAAGTTTATAGGAATAATAAAATAATTTAATATTATTTTTAACTTATTTCAAATCTATCAGTTAAATGAAGTTGTTTGGTTAGTCAAAACTTTTGCAAACTAAATGCTATTTATGCTAAAAAATGAATTAAAATGAACTGCACATCGTAACAACTTATTGTACTCCGTGGTACGTTTACCCCGGGGTTTACCCTCTCACGATACTTAAAAGAATAACGGTAAACCTTATGATGTTGATAACTGCATGTTTTTATTATACTGCAAATTACCAAAAATATGACTGATCATTTGAGATTATGCTTTTAGTGACCTATAACGGAAAAAATAATTGGGAAACCTTAAAATTCCTTAAGAAGTTATTATATACGAGATAATTTTATATTTTTACAGTATGTCTCAGTTATGACATTTTCGAAATATCTATGTTATATAGAATATCGTGCACTAAGGAAAATAATCTAATACAACAGGTTTGCTAAGACATAGTTGGATCGGTTATTTTGCATTAACCCATATTAAATAAATTGCAAGTGTATCAAACTTGCTTAAGTCTTACATCAATTCCAGATTTGCTGGAACAGTGTTTTTATTGGTAGTAATCAGTTCCCCTAGCAGCACAGTCTTGTTGAATAATGAACTACTTTTAATACAGCAATTTTGTTAAGAAATAAATTGTATATTCTCAAAGCGACGTATTTTATTCCCAGTAAAGCGCTTTCTTTACAATTAAGAAAGCAGAACAGCGTCCCCAAAAACGAATTGTATTCATTAAAACCTATAATCCACAAGACGTTGATGGAGGTTAGTAGCGATCAGCAATCGCCGCGCGCCGTAATATTAGTTTTAAGGTATTTGTTGCGCAGGTCACATCGTTGTTGCATCTGAATTTTATTAACATTATCGCCTCTATTTATCTTACATCAGCTGATTGAAATTCATAGTAACATAGATCAGTTTAATCTGAATTCCAACTTTCATAACTATGGCACTAGATCAGCTGTCCTGATTAGGAAACCCAAATATAGACTTGAAAAATCGTTAAAGAACTCACCAAACATTGATTTTTTAATGCTCTACCAGACAGAATCAATTAAATGCCTTCAGCCAAAAAAAAAATTAGAAATATCATGAAAAGCATTTTCCGTTATATGTTTTCTATTCTGTTGAGGAATATTTGGAAAATATAAACTTTTCTGGCAAGAATCAGAGTGCGATAAAACACTGCTTGTATCTTACTTTAAATGTTTTGTTTGTGTATATTACGAACTATGTTGTTTATTACCTTAATGTATTGTGATATTTTAAATCCAGAAGCACATGGACTCTATATTAGTGCTATATTGACATGTACAATAATTGTATTTAACATGTACACAAAGTAGTCAAATAAAATTTACGAGTTACGAGTTATTACTAGAAAGAATGAGAGAATTCGCTTATTGGGGTTGTTATTAGTATTTCCACTTTTTCAAAGTAAAGTAACAACACTGAAAATAGTTATTAGAAAATTACATCTCATTCACAAGAAAAATAATGTAAATTTACATTTAATTTAAAATAAACGTTTATACATTTTTTGTGTATTACAAATTTTGTTTCGAGCAAGTTCTTAAGTACAATTTTACATACTGAATCAAGTCTGTTTATAAGGCAATTATATATAATAACCAAAAAAATACTGTTTTTTAATATTTTTTAACAAATTCTAAACAATAAGGGTCTTATTCGGTGGGCTTTTTTTTCAAGAATTGCCAATTGACAATTTAGTCGCTTGAAATAGAATTTCTAAACTATTGCCCCGTTAGTGGGCGAAATCAATTAAATGTGATAGTGAATCAGGTTGGAATTGAAAGCAATTTGCACAGATTTCCAGAAGGTTCATGTGTGAATGGACGTTGGCAACCGGGTCGCTCAATTCTCTACTAATTTCTAGTATGTGTGAGTATGCTACTGTTTGTAGTGCAAGGTGCAAGTCAGTAAGCTCCTAGTCGTGTCTTAATACTTTTGGTGGTTTTCTTTTTATACGTCTCAAATGGGGAATGTTCATAACGCAGATGTAACAATAAACGCAATTAGACTTCATGAATCCATATTTCTTGAATAGAAACCATCATTACAGGAGCGCTGTAACTATTTTTTTAAATAAAAACTGATTGCAGAGAGCTGAATTGGTTAGAAAGTCGCCTACTGAATGCTCAGTTCCTGAGCAACCAAATTGTCAGGACATTTCCAAGAAATTTGGTTTTAAACCAATTCATTTGTCTTCAATATGTTTTTCTTTAAAAATAAAATCAAAGCGCTTGTGCATGTAGTGTTCGTTTCTAATTAATCTTCTTCTTCTAATACATTACAAAATTTTATATTTTTCTCTTCGCATTACACTACTTTTTTTTATAACATCAATAACAAGTTGTTTATATAAACATTGGATTCATGTTTCCTATTTTACCATTTACTACTTTATTGAATGCAATGTTTTAAATTATTCCGGCGTCAGCTTGGTCTCCATTGCACTTTGCACATAAATGGTTGTGGAACAAAGGTCAAACTTTTTATTACATGCAATAATAAAATTCCGAGAAACGCCGAAATTCGCCAAAAATGCAGTCCGCATAATGATGAAATTGTCTGAGAACGATTGCTTAACTAGCATGAGAAGTCAGATAATATATGACTGAATTTGTGTACTTTATAATTACGTAAATCCACATCATTTGCTAATAAATTTTATTTTCTTAATTTTTCTTGTAAATAAAATATACAACACGCAAAACTTAAGAATATCTACATAATTGTGGCGGATTCATATTAGAAAAATATGTTTCTTGTGTTTCGCCATAGATATCCTGTATAAAATATTGTCAGTGACTTGAACATATTTTAGTATTTTTTTAAATCTTGTTTTCTCACCAGTATGCCGATGACTGGCAGATATATCGTTCTTTCTTTATTACTGATTTGATTCCAGCATTGGATAATATAAATGATGATCTTTAAATAATCTTTATTATCTCAAGGGCACATTCCCTATTGCTAAATGGTTCAAAGTCCAAGCTCTTGATTTTTGGTAAGGATAGCGAAGAGCTATCCACAGGGGATGCTTTTAATTTAAGTATTAATAATGTAGCACTTCTTTCCTCCAAGACTTACAAAAATTTGGATCCCGTTTTCGATACAAAGTTAAGATTTGAAAACCACGTTTTTAAGTTAATAAAAAATCTTAATATAAATTAAAAGTTCTCTATATGCACAGAGATGTGCCAGCTACTGAAATCAAGTTTGCGATTCACTTATTTTATCCCTACTATCATATTGTGATGCAAAATGCTGGCTTAAAATTTTGTTATAATTTTCAAAAGTTTGATCATGTCACACCCCTGTTTGTTGCTTCAGAATGGCTGAATTTAGAAAGCCGATTTTCTTTACATTTAGCCACATTGGTATACAAAACTGTTTTATCGAATAACCCAGAATATCTATTGAACAAGCTTATTCGTGGAAGTGGTATTCATGATAGACCCACACGTCACTGACAAAGGTTTAATGTTTCAAAACACAAGACCACACTGTTCCAGCGTTCCTTCACGTATAATGCTGTTCAAATTTACAATTCACTACAACCAGAAGTAAAGTCGCTTACTTCAGTTGTGAGCTTTAAGAAAGCTGTCAAAAGATTCTTATAATATTTAAAAGTTTCCTTTGCTCCCATCACTACACTGTTAGAAATCCTGGACGTGAGAATTAAAAAAATTTATAATCAATTAAAATAAATCAAATTTAACTTGAAATGTATAGTTATTTTAATTTTTTTGTGTTTAGTAAAAATCAGATTTTAAGAACTAACTTTTCTGGAAGTCGTTTTAACATAACAGCTAACTAAAATTAACATGCAATTCTTTTACGGTTCAAATAAATCAAATACTAGTAACTTTGATAAAGTTTATAATCATTATCAATATCTTTTTTAGTTAAAATTTTAAATGAAGTTAATACTAACATAAAAAATGTGTCAAATTAACTAATTAAGTTGTAATTTTTACTGCACAATAAAATCAGATTAATGTGAAAATAGTAATAACATATTTTATCAGTTACTGATTGACTGAAGCGGTTTTAGTTAAATTGACAAAAAAACGGGAGTGGACTTTCTGGGACATAAAAAAAAAGTTAAATTTGATTCTTTTCTTTTAACAGTGTACATATTTTATAGTCATATCTTTATTTTAACAACAACTCTGTGTTAATTTACTTGATATATTTGTTTAATATTCCTACCACAACGGTTAGATGAATAGCATTGCTAGATCCAATACCCTCTGAAATTTCAGAGGGTATTGCTAGATCTCGCCGTAATTTGAAAATATTTACTTTTTAAATTGGTTTATATTATTTAATAAAGTCTTTATTTATATAATATGTTTCCTTAACGTCAATTAAATACATATCTATATATTATAATAATGCGCATGGTTTCTTTTGTTACCCAAATTAAGGCGGGGGGGGGGGGGGGTATAAATTGGTATTTATTTTCTACAAAAAACATTTACATATAGTTATGTCAATTATAAAAACACCTTTAATAGATCCTATAAGATTTTTTTGCGGCTAATAAACAGATTCCAAAAATATCCTTATCTTAACTGCGTGTTCCTGTGGTAAATTAAACTTTACTGTTCTATATTGAATCTGCATCTCTATAGAAAGCGGCTGTGACAGAAACATTGATAATATTAGAAGTAATTTAAAAATTATTCACAAGGTTTTTTGTAGTACTTCCCTGAATTTCAATAAAAGGAAATTAAGTCAAATTTTTCTTCTCTTGCCACATTTAAGTTCCTTTTTTTCCGGAATCGCTGTTTCTGTTCAGGCATAAGTATGGGCAAAATAATTTTTTATAAAACCTTTAGGTTGACTTTTTTAGGATGGATTGTCTTCAGACGATTCTTTAAAATATATATTAGGTACTTGTATGTGAATAATTGTATAATAATTATTTATTAGGTTTTATTTTTTATGTTTTTTTAGTTTTAAAATAATTTAACAATTTATTTTCTAACGTACCTACTACTTGTTCTATTTTCTTTATCCGAAGTGACACCAAGTAAAGAACTATTTTTGTAACGCCTTTTTTATTATGGCCGAACAAACTGGCGTTTGGTCTATAACGGCTTTTGGACATGGGACGGTCCTCAGTATCTTCAAGGTCAGTTAAATAAAAATGGCCTAAATAGAAAGTTTCAATGGCGAGAAAGTGACTTTATTGTTAAATTTTTAAGGGTAAAGTATGAAAATATGAATGACCAGACAGAGTGGCGTAGTCAGCTTTTAGGGGTGATAGGGGGCGGCATACCGTACCGCAGGCGAAAATTTTGTAAATACGTTGAACAACAGCAAACTAACAAATCCCCATTAATTTACAGTTTGGCTGAAAAAGAGGACCTATAGAATTTAAATAGTAGTATTAATAAATTAATTCTGAAACATAAAAGTGGTTTACTTAATGTAACCGAATACATTATACAGTTCCGACAATAATATTTTTTAAAAACAGGTTTTTTGAATTTTTTAACGTAGGTAACTATTTTCTATACAACAAACATAATTTCGTCAAAAAATCTTTTTTGCAAACCGAATTTTGAAGTACGTAGCAGTTTCTATACAGTGTGAGTTTATAACTTGGAAAAAATTCAATATATCCAGTGGGTACCTACAGTTTTTTTTTTGAAAACATGTTTGTTTACGAGTGTTAACATTTTAAGTTGCCTTTTTTATAAAAAAAGTATTGATATAGCGTGCTTCAAATTAGAGATATGACGGTACTTGTCGATAATTTTTTTAAATGGCAATCCTATTTTTTTATTGACTATTTTTACAGTGCATGTTAAGTTAAGTATATATAAATACAAAATTTCAAATTTTTATTTCTTGTTAAATGTTGTGCAGGTAAAAGCACGAATAAGACATGAGTGCAGGTTCATTTCTCCCGAAGTAATTAGACATGTTCAGAAGTTTTACTTTCATTAAGGATATTGTCAAATAGTAAATGGACAACATTTTGAGTATTTATTGAAGAAAAAGTATGAAAAATGTATACATTGTGACCAGTAAAGTCCGCGTCATATGGGATTTTTTTTATTAATAACTTTATTCAAAATTTGACTTTGGCATCAAGTTCTGCTTCGATCGAGATAAAAATTAAGCAAAAAACTAGTAGTCACGTGATTCGCAATATCTGTCAAATTTAAATTTTTTCCAAAAAAGAATTTAAAAGTAGGGTTATTTCCGAAAGTATTGAAAAAAGTTATTGGAAAAAGTTTTTTTAAATGCAGTTTCTAGCCCACATGCAAAATTTTAAATGCATAAGATAATTTTAATTTTTTATCCATATTTTGTAAATTGTACCACTTTTGCGAAATAAGACTCAACGCAACCTCTATACATAAAACTTCTTAATTTTGACAATGCTTTATTTCAGATACATTTTCTTTAAAGTAGCGCCATATTAAATGTGTGTTTTTCTACAAAATCAAAATTGGGCTATTAAAATTTGGTCGCATGTGATGTAAAGTTTATTTGTTTTTGACCCTGTATATGGTAACTTCATGAAGTAAGTATTTTTAAAAACGTAGTTTGTGTCTGAAAGTAATACACCTTAATGTTAAGACAAAATAGAACACCAGTGTCATCAGTAAAGTGTTCATTAAGTGGAAAATAAATTTTAGTGGTGGGTGAAAAATCAAAATTATCTTATGCAGCTGAAATTTTTGCATGTGGGCTAGAAACTGCATTTAAGAAAACGTTTTCTAATACCCATTTTCGATATTTTCAGAAATAATCCCACTTTTGAATTATTTTTTGGAAAAAATTAAAATTTGACAGATATTGCGAATCACGTGACTACAATTTTTGACTTAATTTTCATCTCGGTCGAAGCAGAACTTGATGCCAAAGTCAAATTTCGAATAAAGCTATTAATAAAAAAAATCTCATATTATAATGCGGACTTTACTGATCACATTGTAGAAGGTTCTATTTTTTATTTTTCAATTAAATTAATTTTGTTTGTTAATAAATGACAAAGATAAAAATTTGAAATTTAGTACTTATGCTTAACTTAATATGCACTTTAAAAACACCCAATAAAAACTAGGATTGCCATTAAAAAAAATTATCGATATTGTCATATTTTTTATTTCGGACACACTGTATCGATACTTTTTTTTATAAAAAATAACACAACCCAAAATCATAACACCCGTGTCCAAGCTTTTTTCCAAATAATAAAACTGTACTGTATTTACTAAATTTATTCCTAGTTATTGTCGATTCACCCAGTAAACCTGCAAGATGGCCGACATGTCATATGACAAAAGTCATATTCCAGCTAAATAAAATGAATTTTTGCATTTTCAATTACTTTTGTGATAATATGACATGTCGGCCATCTTGCAGGTTTACCGGCTGAATCGACTTTACCAGCTCACACTGTATAGTTAGATACTTATACTTTTAAAGAACATGAAAAGGTTTGCAAGAAATCCTAATTTTTTGAATGATGAAAGAGTTTTTACTTCCATTGTCTTTATTTGTTTTAAATCACAACGTTTTAACTGGTGTATCTTCATCAGTCGTCTTCAGGTGAATACTCCTAGTTTTCTTAGTTGGCGTTCGTGCATTTTATTTGGCAATTAGAATCAGAACTAGAGTTATTTGTTAGTTTGTTCCGATCATTTCGTCAGATCCATTTTTAGATGCTTTTTTCTTATCACGACTCATCAGTAAGTATATACACGGGTACACCGCCAGATGGATGTACCGCTAAGCACCATCTAGTATCGGTGTTGGACACTTCGATATAATAATGTGTAATCTAAGTTTTATTAAAAGGGACAGGATGAGTTTTGTAGGTTTTCTTTTTTGATTTCAAGCCAAATTTGATAAGAGAGTGCCTATATTTAAAGCTTTAAAATCCATCGTATAAATAATTATTTCTTTATAAAACAGGTTTCAGTAAAATAATCAGTCAATACTATATTATCTCGTTAATTTTGTATGTTGTTTGTCCTATAGATATCAAATATTTGGCTTAATTTTGGAAACGTAAGCATTATTTAAAGAATATTTTAAACTGCATTTAAAATATTTGCAATTTTGTTCGTTCCTAAATAAATACCTGTGAAGTTAAATCAAAAATAAAATTGTAATAGGTAGGTAATGAGGTTTATCAAAACAAAAAGATGTAACCGAAAATATCCGATATTTTTCTTGCCGTCTGCGGAAAATTTAAAAACTATTTTTTACTCTGTCTACTTCTTTCAATATAGTACCTACTATTTCTAGTTTTATTTTGATCAGTTTCATTATATTTCTGACATAATTGATAAAGGTTTTAGATGGCCACGAAATATTCTTCATATTTTTGGAAATTAACAAAATATTTCGTTCAAGACAATTAAAAATATGACACATTTTAAGCGTATTTTGGCCGTTTCTTGGAAATTTTGTTATGGTGTGATTTGTTTGAGTTTATTCTGGTTAAATGTGTTATGAATGCAGCGTAAATAAAATCAAGATTTTGAAGTGTCTATTTTCTTCGACACCTTTTTACTGGTATAAAGGAATTTACAAGAAACAGATTCGCAGCAGTTTTTGAGATGCTTCTTGTTGCTGATATGATTTTATGGCTAAATAGATACAAGATTCTTCTACAGACATGTATTTTTTTAAATCGTACATTATTTCGTAGCTTGAAAAATGCCGTGTAACAGTAACTACATCTTTTATTGTATTGCTAAAAATATACTTTTATAAATTGACTTTTTGATGACATATCACAACGTGGCATTTGTTTTTAAACTGGCGGCTCTTTAAATTAGCCATAAAATAAAATAAGATTAAAAAAATTCCGTACCTTAAAATCATATCACCAACAAAGACCACCTCAAAAACTGCCTCGAACCTGTTTTTAAATTATTTCATTAATATTACCTGTTTTTTAAATAAAAACTAAAAATGGTGGATTGGGTAGAACTGGTATATAGTACACTGTAAATTTAAAAAAAATTGGCTTAACGATTTTTAAAGGCAATTTAAATTTATCGAGGCATGTCACTAATTTCGCGCAACTCACGTTGTCGTAGGTTGGTTTAATAAAATTTCAAATAAGCACCTATTAATTAACAATGCAAATTTTAAAATCAACAAAATTAGGCAAAAATTAAAATTCTACACCATTGCTAATTTTAAATTCTACTCTAGTTTATACACACAAAAAGTTAGGGCATATAAATGCTCGGTTTGCTCAGTATATGCAAATGTTTCCAAAATTAAGTGACTTACAGATGTCCTAATTAGAGGCTTTTTGTTTTTTGGTGCTATATTTTTAGAAGTTTTATTTCAGGATAAAATTAGGTCTACCTTAACCAAATTTAAATTTAAAAAATACATTATTTATACTTTCTCTTGACAATATTACACACAACATTTTTTTTCAGAAAATGAGTAGGTAAGGAAAATAACAACTTGATAGGCAATACCAGTGGCGTATCCATATAGTTATTTGGGGGGCAACCGATTTGTTTATAGCATTTGCAAATCGGAGACAAATAATATAATCAAAAAAAAAATAATTGTACAGGTGGAAAAAGAATCTGTAGGTAAGTTATTATAATTTTAACCGTGAGGAAAATGATCTAATTCAACAGGTTTGCTAAGACATAGTTTGTATTCATAGCTTATTTTTTATTAACCCAAATTAAATAAATTACTAGTGTATCAAACCCGCTTTAGTGTTATATCACTTCCAGATTTGCAAGAACAATGTTTTGATTGATAGTAATCAGTTCCATTATCAGCACAGTCTTGTTGAATAATCAATTACTTTTAATACAGCAATTTTGTTAAGAAATAAATTGTATCTCTTCTAAATGCGACGCATTTTGTTCCCAGTAAAGCGCTTCCTCTACAATTAAGAAAGAAGAATAGCGTCCCCAAAATCGAATAGTAGCCGTTAGAACCCATAATCCACAAGACGTTGCTGGGGATTCGTAGTGATCGGCCATCGCCGCGCGCCGTAGTATTAGTTTTTACGTATTTGTTGCGCAGGTCATATCGCTGTTCGCAGTCTTCTAGCTGTCCTGTCTGACTTTGAAATTTATTATCAATACCCGTTTCAATTATTTTATTTTTACTTTGTATTTAAGTTTTTTTAAATGCTTGTCAATTAAAGCGATAGAAGATTCTTATTTCGCACAATGAGAACTACAGTACTGATTTTTAGTGGTAAATATATAGGTATGCTTTATTAACCATAGAAACCAAATATTATTATGATTAATGTCAAGTTTCATTACGACTACCAGTCGGAATTAATACCCCAATAGAACCTAATAATAACTGTGAGTATTTAGAGCAATAACGGCTATAAACGCATTCCTTGGTAGCATTAACTTCTACTTCCTATTGGCTAAATTACCGTGATATTATCACTACCCAACGTCCTAGCAATCTTCGTTGTCTTACAGTAGGAAAGCGCGTTGCTGCCACATACAGGGTGTTCATTTGAAAACTTCCCACCTCGATTTTCCTGCTTTAAAATAAAAATGTGGAAAATCGCTCGGACCCGTCGATTTTTATTTCGAGGGGGACATATTTTGCGTATATTGTCAATCTTGTTACTTCAAGCCCCTAGGAGGGAGGGTGGGTAAGATCTAAATCTTAAATGGATACCCCTATTTTATATAATTTCTTTGGATTCTGCATTAAATTCTGAACATTTTTTAATAAAAGCATTATGAGTCTATACTTAACAGTTTCCGAGATATTGAATCTTGAAAAATTACATTTTTGAAATTTGACAGCGTCTAGCTTTCTAACTGTACGTCTTAGAGCAAAAAGGCTTACATGTCCCTAGCTTCGATTTTTATTATCTTTCCAATAGTGTGAACTTTCGGTTAAACCGGATGTAAGAAATATAGTACTTCCGGTTTGACCCTAGCTTCGATTTTTATTATCTTTCCAATAGTGTGAACTTTCGGTTAAACCGGATGTAAGAAATATAGTACTTCCGGTTTGACCGGAAGTTGACACTATTGGAAAGATAATAAAAATCGAAGATAGGGACATGTAAGCCGTTTTGCTCTAAGACGTACAGTTAGAAAGCTAGACGCTGTCAAAGTTCAAAAATGTTGTTTTTCAAGAGTAAATATCTCGGGAACTGTTAAGTATAGACTAATAATGCTTTTATTAAAAAATGTTCAGACTTTTATGCAGAATCCAAAAAAATTATATAAAATAGGGCTATCCATTTAAGATTTAGATCTTACTCCCCCTCCCTCCTAGGGACTTAAAGTAACAAGATTAACAATATACGCAAAAGATGTCCCCCTCGAAATAAAAATCGACGAGTCCGAGCGTTTTTCCACATTTTAATTTTAAAGCAGGAAAATCGAGGGGGGAAGTTTTCAAATAAACACCCTTTATAGTATTAAACAGTTCTACAAGGAGTATGTGACTTCTTATAAAGAATAGAAGACTTTTTTCTTAGTGTAACAGGTGCAAGCAAGTAATGACTGTTATCACAGAATATATAGCTACACATTCGATGCTGTTATTACACTTAAAATAAGGCTCTGTCGGGAAAAGGCTCACCAAAATTCTGAGAATGAGGGAAAATAATCAGTTTTTTTATTCATTTTTTCCTAAGCCCTGTTCAGGATGATTCCCATTGTATGCCACTGTTATGTTTGTTACAATTTGTTCTTGTATATTATACTTATACACAATACACAAAAATGTTATCATAGACGACTCTAAATTAGGTAGGTAAATTATCAAAATTCGTCAAAAATCAGGCAACAAGTATTGCATGCATTCTAAATAATATGCTTCTTTGATATGTTTATTTAATATATTATGTTAAAATTAAAATTCTTTAATAATATTATATAATATAATATTTTACTCGTGGTAGCAGCTCGTGTCTCAAGTAGGTAATGTAAGCCTTATAAAAGAAACTGTCATTATCACTTATAAAAAATTACATTATTTTTTTTAAAACAGCCTATGTTTAAACCTTTTACTGTCATTCCACAGAAGTTGTTTATTTAGGAAAGTAAAATATCTTTTTTAGATAATTCTAGGTATAGTTTATGTATCTATTATGCTTGGAATTTTAGTTATTTATGCCCTAAAAGCACAAACTGGGAAGCGATAAGATACGTGAAGTGCTGGGTAAAGACAAATTATGCAACTGCACGAGTGCATGCAATGTCAGCTCTATTGATTTTCTCTTCCCAGATCTTGTCGGTTTTGGTGTTTTTCACGTTTCTGAAATTAATTTTAAAAACTGGTCGTGAAATTTAAAAAAATAGAACTTGTTTAAAATCAAATAATAAAAAGTATCCCTAATAAACTAGGTATAAGTTTAGTTTCAAAATTGTAAATTTACAAAAATTATTTTTTGCTAATTTACAAATCACGTTATTTAAAGAAATGCAAAAAATATTTTTTTTATCTCAAATTCTTTAAAGTTTTTTCTACAACTGTTTTTGTAGGTTAGCAGGGATCATTAGACACGCAAGATGACAGGCAAGCAGAAAATTTAGTCGCCTTAAAGAGTTGCTTTTTCTCATTTTGTGGGAAAATTTAGTCGCCTTAAAGAGTTGCTTTTTCTCATTTTGTGGATACTAAAGCGATGAAGTTTATGTTAAAAGGTTCAAGTTATCTATCTATAATATACAGGGTGGTCCAGCAAAAACTTAACACCTCGATTTTCTTGCTTTAAAATGAAAATGTGGAAAATCGTTCGGAACCGACGATTTTTATTTCGCGTCGATTTTTATTTCGAGGGGGACATCTTTTGCATATATTGTCAATCAGGGGGGGGGGGGTAAGATCTAAATCTTAAATGGATACCCCTATTTTATATAATTTTTTTGGATTCTGCATAAAATTCTGAACATTTTTTAATAAAAGCATTATTAGTCTATACTTAACAGTTTCCGAGATATTGTCTCTTGTAAAATGACATTTTTGAACTTTGACAGCGTCTAGCTCTCTAACTGTACGTCTTAGAGCAAAACGGCTTTCATATCCCTATCTTCGATTTTTATTATCTTTCCAATAGTGTAAACTTTCGGTTAAACCGGATGTAAGAAATATATTACTTCCGGTTTAACCGGAAGTTGACACTATTGGAAAGATATTAAAAATCGAAGATAGGGACATGTAAGCCGTTTTGCTCTAAGACGTACAGTTAGAAAGCTAGACGCTGTCAAAGTTCAAAAATGTCATTTTACAAGAGACAATATCTCGGAAACTGTTAAGTATAGACTAATAATGCTTTTATTAAAAAATGTTCAGAATTTTATGCAGAATCCAAAAAAAATTATATAAAATAGGGGTATCCATTTAAGATTTCGATCTAACCCCCCCCCCCCCACTGATTGACAATATACGCAAAAGATGTCCCCCTCGAAATAAAAATCGACGGGTCCGAGCGATTTTCCACATTTTCATTTTAAAGCAGGAAAATCGAGGTGTTAAGTTTTCTTTGGATAGCTGAATGTAACAATGTTATTCCGATGAAAACCTTCTTTCAGTTGAGATGAGAAAATCAAATTTTCCACACATTTCTACTATACAATGTAAAAAATCTGAAATTCTTAAATTTGTAGCCATGAGTCGAAATATAAAATTAATAAATATGCAATTATTCCTTGACAAAATGGTGAACGTAGTAGACCGAAGCATCGTGTCGATGGGACGCAAAGATGCGACGGGACGGGCGGACACCTGCTAGTTATTCTATAGAATACTATACCTAGATATGTAACTGTATGCCTTTTTTTCAGAGTAGTGAAAAATATTCAACGCTTCTCGCAAGTTCTAGAAAAACTGTTTATATATTGCTAAAAAATGGGACTTTTTATTATTGTGCTTTTGGGTACAATTTTAAGAAAAAAACAATAATAATCGTTAACACAAAAGTGAGGTTCATTTAACGACCACGACTTTTGTGGCCTTCGTTGTATCAGTGATCAACAAATGTTGCCACAAAATGAAAATCGTTTTTAATTATTTATTTCTAATTTAACTGTATTTCTGATAAAAATTAGGGTAAAAAAAGATTATTTAAAACAAAATATTATAATAAAAAACTTTTCTGAAAATACACATACCTGAGTAAAAAATCGAAAAATTTAACTGAAGAGATTACAAATAATGTAAAATTCTGAAATTATTTTTTTTTTCAAACTGCAAATCTAGAGAGTTCTACTAATAAAATAAAAACAAAATAATTATTTTCAGTTTTTTAATGTGACATAATATATATTTATTTAAAAAATTAAATTTTATTAATACGAAATGAAATTGTTCAGGTTTTTAAAACTTATTTTCATAGAAAAAATTGAACTAACTTTCTAAATTTATTTAGGTACTCTTTAGATTTCCCAAGAAGTTTATTTTCTTTTATTTTTGCATTAAACTTTTATGGGTACATAATGTTTATTTTTTTTTTCCAAAATTCCAGTTTTCGATTTCTTGCACACTTTGTATATACATAGCGAAAATGAAATTTCTTTATTAATCAAATAAAATATTTCTATTTTATTTGACCGATTTTTGTTTGCCACTTAATAAAGTTTGTGTGGTTTGATTGCTACTACATCCTCCCAATGAAAAATATTTAGATTTTATTTTTTTTTATGTCAAGCAAATATCCAATTTTAATAGCAATTTATTGAAAATAATATATGAATTTCCCCGTCCCTGATTTTATGTAATAAACCTAATATTCAATTTAATTTTCAGAGTAATAAAAATGTCTTATCGACAATTGAATAGGCATTAAAAAATGTCCTTCTTATACATTTTTTTCGATTTTAATTTCGTTTAAATTGAAAGGAAATTAAATCTGGAAAATAATTGAATTTCTTATCCCAAGGCTTTTTGTCAAAATGTATTGTTTAATATTTAAAATTGAAAATTATATTTTATTTAATACGTGCAGTTGAAACAGTGTATGTGTATGTTATCATAATTTAATTTGGTAAGCTGATTTTTTTTAATAAATATTATTCAGATATCTAATATAAGTATATATAAAGTTTCGCTTATCTGTAGCCCGTTTGTTTCTTTGTACATTTCTTCATTCCATTAAAACTAATAGGCCGATTAAGTCAGCATGTAATAGACAAAATATTTTAAAAAAACTATTAATGGCTGATTGCCACAAGAATTATTAAAAGAATTAGTGCATATTTTAAAAAATCTGATGATCATAAAAAATCAAGTGCGGTTTTATATGACGTGGATTGAGTTGCTTATTGAGAGACTTATAATATGATATAAAAAAACGGGCAATTGCTGATGGCTATTCGCTACGTTTTTACATCTAACAGTTTTAGGCATGTTTTTTACTTATAAATAATACATGGGTACATAAGTTTGTAACTTGGAATAAATCTACCAATTAATTACAGTTTTTTTTTGGAAAAATGCTTTGGTCCGGGTATTAACATTTTAAATTGTGGTCCTTTTTATAAAAAAAGTATTGATACAGCGTGTCCTTAATTAGAGATATGACGATATCGAGGATTTTTTAAATGGAAACCCTAGTTTTTTATTGATTATAAATTACATATTAGGTTTTGCAAGTACCAAATTTCAAATTTTTTTTTATTGTCATTTATAATATATTAAATAAACAAAAATAATTTAATTTGAAAAATAAAAAAACTTCTATCCATCGTTAACACTTTTTCGTCGAAACATGCTTAAAATATTCTTATTATTTGGCAATATTTTAAACGCAAGTAAAACTCGTTTTGAACATTACTAATTTCTTTAGGTGAAATTAACCTACACTCATGTCTTATATTCGTGATTTCAATATTTTTTAACGGACAAGGAATAATGAATTTTTAAAATTTTTACTCAAACTGGCATGAACTACCAAACATAAGCAGAAACATTTTTTTCTATAAAAACCCGTATCAAGGGGCAAATGGCGTACGACACTTATTATACTTTTTTCTTTTAAAAACAAGTAAATAAATATGTGTGTTTTTCTACAAAATCAAAATTGGGCTATTAAAATTTGGTCGCATGTGATGCAAAGTTCATTTGTTTTTGACCCTGTATAAGGTAACTTCGTAAAATAAGTATTTTTGAAAACGCAGTTTGTGTCTGAAAGTAATACACGTTAACGTTATTATGACATAGCTTAATAATAATTTTTTTAATTAAATGGTTGAAAATAGATAAACTTTACGTTGTTAAACTAAAATTTATTTTCCACTTAAAAAACACTTTACTCAAGACACTGTGTTCTTTTTTGTCTTAATATTAAGGTGTATTACTTTCACACACAAACTACGTTTTCAAAAATACTTATTTTATGAAGTTACCTTATCCAGGGTCAAAAACAAATAAACTTTGCATCACATGCGACCAAATTTTGATAGCCCAATTTTGATTTTGTAGAAAAACACACATTTAATATGGCGCTACTTTCAAGAAAATGTATCTGAAATAAAGCATTGTCAAAACTGAGAAGTTTTAAGTAGGTTGCGTTGAGTCTTATTTTGCAAAACTGGTGCAATTAACAAAATATGGATAAAAAATCCAAATTTTCTTATGCAGCTGAAATTTTGCATGTGGGCTAGAAACACCATTTAAAAAAACTTTTTCTCATAACATTTTTCGATATTTTCAGAAACCTTTGAATTATTTTTTGGAAAAAATTAAAATTTGACAGATAATGCAAATCACGTGACTACTATTTTTTTGCTTAATTTTCATCTTGATCAAAGCAGAACTTGATGCCAAAGTGTAATTTCGAATAAAGTTATGAATAAAAAAAATCCCATATGATGCGGACTTTACTGGTGACACTGTGTAGACTGTAGATAATGATACCTATGTAGGAAAAAATCTGAAATTTCAAAATCTTTAACAACGAGCCGAGGTATAGAAGTTAGAAAATATAATATATTTCTTGACAAAATGGTGATGAAATGACCAAAGAGACACCGCGCCATATCGCTCTAGCAGCGATGGCCAGCAGCAAAGCTACGGGAACCATCTCAAGTTGCTGGACCGTAAAAGAGTTTCCCGGCGAAACGGGCGGGATCTGCTAGTTTTAAATAAATATGTACAGGGTTAGTTGAAATAATCGGAACGGCTAATTTTCTTAAAACTTAAAAAATTGAATTGAAAATTGACAATTGCGACGTTGTCAGATTTTTAGTTTTTTCTGTAACTCAAGGAATGTTTTTTTTTTTTAATGTAACACTACTCTTTTTTTTTATTGAATTCGACTTCTCCCAACAACAATACCATTGCCCGATAGTATCAACTTTTTATCTCAAATAGTTATATGGAAAAAAAAGTTAATTAGTTACAACTCTAACACTAAAAAATGCAATCTATTTCCATTTAAAAACGTTTCAAATAATGTCAAAAGGAAGGTTGGTAGACATAATATACCTAATAGTATCGATAACTATAAATAATAACAACTAACAACTACTAACAATAACATAGTTAGTAAAAATTACTTACATATTATGGTTCACTGCATTAATTTGATTTTGATTATGAAAGTAATTTTTACTAGCTATGTTATTGTTAGTAGTTGTTAGTTGTTATTATAGTTATCGATACTATTAGGTATATTATGTCTACCAACCTTCCTTTTCACATTATTTGAAACGTTTTTAAATGGAAATAGATTGGATTTTTTAGTGTTAGAGTTGTAACTAATTAACTTTTTTTCCATATAACTATTTGAGATAAAAATTTGATACTATCGGGAAATGGTATTGTTGTTGGGAGAAATCGAATTCAATAAAAAAAAAGAGTAGTGTTACATTTAAAAAAAAAACATTCCTTGAGTTACAGAAAAAACTAAAAATCTGGCATCGTCGCAATTGTCAATTTTCAATTCAATTTTTTAAGTTATCCACCTGTCCAAAATTCATTGATGTAGCCTTGGTAGTTTTGAAGAAAATTAGCCGTTCCGGGTTTTTCAACTAAACCTGTATATATTTATTTAAAACTATCAGATCCCGCCCGTTTCGCCGGGAAACTCTTTTACGGTCCAGCAACTTGAGATGGTTCCCGTAGCTTTGCTGCTGGCCATCGCTGGTAGAGCGATATGGCGCGGTGTCTCTTTGGTCATTTCATCACCATTTTGTCAAGAAATATATTATATTTTCTAACTTCTATACCTCGGCTCGTTGTTAAAGATTTTGAAATTTTAGATTTTTTCCTACATAGGTATCATTATCTACAGTCTACACAGTGTCACCAGTAAAGTCCGCATCATATGGAATTTTTTTTTATTCATAACTTTATTCGAAATTAGACTTTGGAATCAAGTTCTGCTTTGTTCGAGATGAAAATTAAACAAAAAAATATAGTAGTCACGTGATTCGCATTATCTGTCAAATTTTAATTTTTTCCAAAAAATAATTCAAAAGTGGGGTTATTTCTGAAAATATCGAAAAATGTTATTAGAAAAAGTTTTTTTAAATGGTGTTTCTAGCCCACATGCAAAATTTCAGCTGCATAAGAAAATTTAGATTTTTTATCTATATTTTGTAAATTGCACCAGTTTTGCAAAATAAGACTCAACACAACCTACTTAAAACTTCTCAGTTTTGACAATGCTTTATTTCAGATACATTTTCTTGAAACTAGCGCCATAATAAATGTGTGTTTTTCTACAAATCAAAATTGGGCTAATAAAATTTGGTCGCATGTGATGCAAAGTATATTTGTTTTTGACCCTGGATAAGGTTACTTCATAAAATAAGTAATTTTGAAAACGTAGTTTGTGTGTGAAAGTAATACGCCTTAATATTAAGACAAAAAAGAACACAGTGTCTTGAATAAAGTGTTTTTTAAGTGGAAAATAAATTTTAGTTTAACAACGTAAAGTTAATCTATTTTCAACCATTTAATTTAAAACCCTATGTTATAATTTACTATTAAGCTATGTCATAATAACGTTAACGTGTATTACTTTCAGACACAAACTGCGTTTTCAAAAATACTTATTTTATGAAGTTACCTTATACAGGGTCAAAAACAAATAAACTTTGCATCACATGCGACCAAATTTTAATAGCCCAATTTTGATTTTGTAGAAAAACACACATTTAATATGGCGCTACTTTAAAGAAAATGTATCTGAAATAACCCATTGTCAAAACTAAGAAGTTTTATGTATAGGTTGCGTTGAGTCTTATATTTTGCAAAAGTGGTGCAATTTACAAAATATGGGTAAAAAATCAAAATTATCTTATGCAGCTGAAATTTTGTATGTGGGCTAGAAACTGCATTTAAAAAAACTTTTTTAATAACTTTTTTCGATACTTTCAGAAATAACCCCACTTTTGAATTATTTTTTTTAAATAATTAAAATTTGACAGATAATGCGAATCACGTGACTACTATTTTTTTACTTAATTTTCATATCGATCGAAGCAGAACTTGATGCCAAAGTCAAATTTTGAATAAAGCCATTAATAAAAAAAATGCCACATGCTACTTTACTGGTCACACTGTATAATGAAATGTCAGAATAAATTTTAGATACATTAAAGTGAAAACTTAACAATTTTTTCTCTTTATCATAAAATTTAAAAAACCTTAATTTTTTTAAAATACGATGATACATTGCTGGTTCATTCAATGGATAGGCGAGACCATTTCCTATTTGTCCATATAAGGTAGGTATATAATATACCAAACTAGAATAGTTTTAAATTTATTTACGATTTTTCGAAAAAACTCCTATACAAAATAATATATATCTTCAGACGCGTGTCATTGTCACTTGAAATTAATTATTAACTACCCTACTATTGTGCGTTTTGGACCATTTTTAGCCAAAACTGTGTTAAAGCTTATTCTACACTGTTTTTGAAAAAATGTTACTTATAATATTTGTCTAGTGATTGTGAGTTGATTTTTCAAATTTAATGTTTTACGTTTGTACATACCATTATCATCCAATTATTGTTGTAATAGTTACTTGCCTGCGGTAGTTTACATAAAGTTACAGTAAGTAAATACAAAATATTACAAAACAGAAATCAAATCGCACATATCATTAGCACAGCACATAAAAAATATTAATTTTGCACTTCATTATTAAAATGTCCTTATTTACTTCAAACCCTCTCTTTAGTATTCGGTAATCATATACTTTGTTTTATAAATTACGAAATTACATTATTTTGAAATATTATTGGCCGTACTTTCTGATTAAACTCGCCTCTCCTTTCGCCTTCGCCAGAAACTAAAACACATTTTAGACTATCGATTGCTGATACGAAGCCAAACAAGAGTTAAATTAAATAGACATCTTTTACAAACCCGCTAAATGTTTCATAAAACGCAAAATTCTTCGAATATTATGCCCACGTCTTTCCAATTTATGTACCTAGTTGTAAACGTTGATAATTAGTTTTCAAAAAATCTCTAATAAACAAATAAACACTCCAGTTACAAACACAAAATAATTTGTAGAACTATTTTTAGCTACCAGAAATTGTAAAGTGGATCAAGATTTATTAAAGTTTTGCTTTGAAAGAAACACGTGGAACTAAATGTACTAAGCAAGAATTCATAAATCATATGAGTTCACGCTTAAGTGTTTTAAAATGTGTTTTGTATATATGAAGATGGTTATAAAAAACATGTAGGTAATTTAGGTATTATTTAAGGCGGGATGCAAACAGAAAGGGGAGCAAATAAAGCAAGTAGTATTTTATTATTATGATTTGTAAGGTATTACGTACATGATAAAGGTATACACACAATCTTAGGGCCAGATCTACTGGGTGTTATAAATGACATTTTTTAAATATAGGCAGTGATACAGTTTCGTATCACGTCTTGTATCTACTAAGATCTTAGTACAATGCTACTTTTATTATTTTCTTAATTGTAAAATATAAACGAAACAGAAAAAGTTAAATTATAGGGCATAGTGGCGTAATTTAAAGTTGACAAAACTAACATGCCTATAGAAAATTTGGAATATTCCTAGTACTTATATAAAATACTACATTATTTTTCTACCTATAATTAAAAAATAGGGTTGTTTACCGTTTGGTCCTCAGCAGGAGTCCAAAAAATTCTTAATTAGAACACCTGCTTGTCGCGTGAATTCCTCTTCTAATACTTTTATTTATTTCTTAGTTAGGAAATACATAACTAATTGGTTATGTGAAAATTATTAATGATTTATGGACGTAAAGTAAGTAACTATACTCCCGAATATAATACAAAAATTAAAAATAATAAGTTAAACCATTATGTGAATAGTACCTGAATAAAAGTTGTGTTTGTTATTCAACGTTTGTTCGTTATGTAACCGTGAGGAGGCAATTGTTTTATTTAAAATATAATTTCACATTTTCCGCTAAATAGCCCAACACCGTTTTTTTCTGAAATTGTACACAAAAATAATAAAAAAAAAACATTAATCTCTTGATATAAGTAGAGAACATACAGTGTGACCAGTAAAGTCCGCATCATATGGGATTTTTTGTATTAATAGCTTTATTCGAAATTTGACTTTGGCATCAAGTTCTGCTTCGATCGAGATGAAAATTAAGCAAAAAATAGTAGTCACGTGATTCGCTTAATCTGTCAAATTAAATTTTTTTTCAAAAAATCATTCAAAAGTGGTGTTATTTCCAAAAATATCGAAAAAAGTTATTAGAAAAAGTTTTTTTTAAATGCAGTTTCTAGCCCACATGCAAAATTTCAGTTGCATAAAATAATTTTGATTTTTTACCCATCACTAAAATTTATTTTCCACTTGATGAACAACTGATGACGCTGTTTTTTTTTTTGTCTTAATATTAAGGTGTATTACTTTCAGGCACAAACTACGTTTTTAAAAATACTTATTTTATGAAATTACCTTACAACAAATCAACTTTGCATCACATGCGACAAAATTTTAATAGCCCAATTTTGATTTGGAAGAAAAACACACATTTAATATGGCGCTACTTTAAACAAAATGTATCTGAAATAAAGCATTGTCAAAACTAAGAAGTTTTATGTAGGTTGCGTTAAGTCTTATTTTGCAAAAGTGGTGCAATTTACAAAATATAGGTAAAAAATCAAAATTATCTTATGCAGCTGAAATTTTGCATGTCGATTAGAAACTGCATTTAAAAAAAAAAATTCTTATCACTTTTTTTGATATTTTCAGAAGTAACCCCACTTTTAAATTATTATTTGGAAAAAATTAAAATTTGACCGATAATGCGAATCACGTGACTACTATTTTTTTGCTTAATTTTCATCTCGATCGAAGCAGAACTTGATGAAAAAGTCAAATTTTGAATAAAGCTATTTATAAAAAAAATCCCATATGGTGCGGACTTTACTGGTGACACTGTATATATTTCGACCAGTTTTTGTATTTATTCTGTTCAAAGTTAAGACCTAGGTAAAAAAAACCTACTTAATGAATTTATCTAAACAATAATTATTTTCCATTGCTTAGGTACTAATGAATATTACAATTTCCAAAGAAGTTAAATACGCCTAATTAAGTTTTCAAACATATTATTTTCGCACTAGTATCTTTAAAGACCATTAACTTTTCGAACGCAAACCAAAAGAAGAAGGAACTTTAAGCGTTCGGCCCGACTTAATCTAACTATCTTGTTTGTCTCCATTGAACTTTGCCTTGGTACGCTACGTTCCAAAATTACCAACAGGAAATTTTAAAAAAATATAATTTTTTTTTTGTTTTAAATGGTTTGTTTTTCGTTGCTTAATGTTTTTTTTTTGTACAAGCGATCTCTTTTTTAATTATTTATACTTATACAATAGCAAATAGTAATAATATGTAAACTTTACTGCGGCTGAAGGACCTCGGTCGAAGGCCAATTGGGTAACCAATAAAAAACATGTTAATAATAATAATAAATGGTTCGTTTTCACACAATAAGAATAAATTAAAATGTGTAAATAAGATGACATTTATATTTACAGCTCTATAATAATTTAAAAAAAAAAGCCTATAAAATTATGCTATATAGAACTAATTGGAAGTAAATACAATATATTATGCTTCAAAAATAAGTGTCACCCCTAGACCCACTTATTAAAATATATATTTTTGATTACCGGTATTTTTAAGTTGGTTATGTAAAAAGTTTCTATATTCAGAGTTCTAGTGGCTTTTTGGGATTATAAACATATTATCTGACTTGAGTTGTACCTCAGTGCAAACTTTGGTTTATTCGGCTAAAATGCTCTTAAATATTCCATACGTTATTAATTTTCCCGGCAAAAATCTGCCTCAAGCAGGTTTAAAAACCTTAGACAAAATTTGCTTTTAAACCTCACCGTTCACTACTCTAGAATTTAACTTTATCTAGACTAGAAGCGTAACGCCACGATCTCTAATCGATTGTTTGGAAGTAAAATAGAATATACTTTCTAAATCAAGCTCATAATTATTAATCTTCTTCTTATTGCGCCTTCTCCTTTCGAAGGTTGGCGATCCAAATGGCGATTGTAGCCTTGGCAATTGCAGCACGAAATACTTCTGTAGATGAGTGGTCAACCCATCTTCTCAGATCCTTCAGCCATGAATTCTGGCGTCTTCCTACTCATCTTTTCCCGTGCACTTTGCCCTCTATTATGAGTCGGAGTAGCTCGTATCTTTCACCCCTCAGCACATGACCTAGGTATATAGGTATTGTAGTTTTCTCTCTTTGGTGGTGTTTAGCAGTTCCTTTTGTTTATTCATGCTTTGCTGTACTTCGTTGTTAGTGATCTTTTGTGTCCATGAAATTCGTAGCATTCGTTTGTATATGTAGATTTCAAAAGCCCCTATTCTATTTTCTGTTTGTGGGTCCATGTCCAGCCTTCGCATCCGTAGAGTAAGATGGAGGAAACGTAGCATCTGACCATTCTAGTTCTAAGCTCTAAACTAAGGTCCGATCTTGTAAAAGTGTTTTCATGCTCATGAGTGTTTTCATCGCTTGCTCGATCCTTTATAACATTTCTCTTTTCGAGTTACAGTCGCTGTTTATATTAACTCCTAGATATTTTATTGAGGTTACCTTTTCTATTGTTTGTCCCTTGACATATAAGTGTACGTCTGTTGGCGCCTTTGAGAAGACTAGTATTTTCGTTTTGGAGACATTTAGATATAAGTCGAACATTTCGCTATGACGGACTACGGAATTTATTATATTTTGTAGTTCTCGTACTATTCAGACGGTATCGTCAGCGTACCTAATATTGTTTATCCTAGTTCCGTTGATTTTGATTCCGCCTTGGGCCTCGTCTAATGCTTCTCTAAATATGGATTCCGAATACATACATTAATTATTCATAAAATAAACTTATCGCCTAAATCATACATAAAGTTACCAAAACCTTTTTGTTTTGGACACTAGATGGCGCTTAGCACTGCATCTTTTCGAAACGCGTCTGGGGATGGTTCTGACGAAACAAAAAACTTTATTATACTGGACTTCGGGCCTTTAGCGCTGCCCAGCGAGACCTCTGTAATTATGACGTTGTATAATATGTCTTTACAGATCTCTTAACATGCGGCCAGTGGCATTATTGCTAATGCTGAAGGGCTAAGGTCGAAACAATTAATGTGTAATTTCTCTAATAAATTGAAACCTTTCTTGACGACGCTGATGCGACGACATCAACTTTTATAATAATATGTGCAATAGGCATACCACAAGCAAATATGTTTTTGTAATAAATGATTCATTCAAGACCGCATCAAGCCATTTTTTATTATTGTTCTCTTAGCCAGATTCAAATCATTAACTTTTAAATAGACAAATTTAGCTATTTTTTAATATTTTGAGTAGAGGATCAATACCGTTCAGTTTTTATTTTACTACTGATTTTTATTTTGCTTGTTCTAGGTCGGTTTAAAATATGTTTTTAAGTTCAACGATTTTTTAAACTCGTCTGATTCGAACTGATATTAATTCCTTAACCAAGACCACACCGCGCACAGTTGCAGTGATCATGGGAGCAGCACGTGCCATCTTGAATAAGATGTGGATTATTCAGCTTCATCTGTTCGGCGTGTATATATAGTCTCTTACGATTCTCTAAATAAAAAAAAATATGGCGATTTTGATTCGAATCAGCTATTATAAAGATGTGTATCAATTATATAAAATATTTACCAATATTTGTCGGTTCCTATTTAACAATAAAAAAAAATGAGTTTTGAACTGCTTATTGAATGCAATATAATCGATGAATATTAAGTTGTTTTTGATAAATAAAAGGGTTTAAAGTGCATATTTGGTCGATATGTCTCATGCCTTTGAACGTTTAAAAGTTGTAAAGTAGGAATATTATGGCACTAACAAGTCAAATATTTATGGTTTGTTATAACCAAAATTAAACAATTTTACCGAAATATAACAAGAGGCTTGGCCAAATAAACATCCCTTTCCATTTTTCATGAAAAATATTTTTTTAAATTATCTTTTAGTAAAACATTCTTAGTTGCCTTTTTGCAGTCGATGTAAAACAGTTCATTGAATAACGAACATTAAATGGTAGGTACTCATCTTTCGTGAGAATGAATGAAAGTTGAACATAAAACAAAGGCACTGGCCCCAATTATATTAGTAAATTGACATGTTTGCCAAATATAGATACTTTATACTGTTTCTATGGATATTTATATTTAAAAAATGTTTAATTTCTAGTACATCGGTCTTTTGTTTCTTTAAATCTAAACAAGATGTAAGCGTGTTTGTGCTTGTTACTGGGAATTTCTAGTAGTAAACTTAAAAATATTGCGACATCTTGGCGCTATATCGGTTAAAATTTGTTTAGAAATGATCATTTCCGCACATTTATGTCATATTTTTTTTTATTTATGGCATGCTGACATAAGTACACATTTTTCCTAAGGGTCGTAGAAAAGGTCCCTCTTGTCTAACATCAAACGGAATTTTGGAACACACCCTTTAGCAATAAAACCGAGGCCACACCAGCCGACGGCAACAGGTAGCCGATTAATGGTGCATTTAATTCGACGCAGTTCAGTGTTTTCCGAAAAGATGGCGCAGCAAGTTGAAGATATTGAATTTTAGTTTGCGGCCGAACGTTTCAGGAAAGTGGGAGCTTTGATAAAGGTTGCGAAGCCTTCTTTCATGGTTTAGTATGAAAGTCTAAAAATAAAAGGCGAAGTAAGTTTTCGTTATTTGGGTCAGTACTTTAATGTGGTTCTATAAACGCGAATACTTTTTGGGTTAGATATATTTAAAAAATACGATATGAGAAAAGGAGCTTAGCATATATAAATATTTATGTTTTTTCATCCGCTAAACCTTCTAAAGCATGCCGTGGCAAATCCAGGGGGGCTGGCTGCCGCCCCTCCCAAAACCCCAAGAAAAATAGTTTTCAATAACTAAATATGTTTCTTCTTAATCTCATTTCTCTTAAAATCCAGCCAGTCTATCAACACTCATTACATTTCGTAGATAGAATTTTAGTGACCGTATTTGAGTAATATCTTTTTGGCGTGGCAGACAGCAACAGGCGATAGTAAACGTGAAAATAAATAATTTAGCTTAATTTCCTATGGTTAAATAGCCAAGGATCCTTTTAAAAAAATTATGTTCTGTTAAGAAAGGTAGGTATTAATTTAAATGAATTGAATGGTAGGCCAAGTGAGTCCTTCACCTTCTTTATTATTTATAAAAAAAGGTGAAGGACGCGTACTTGCGTACTCTAGGAAGTATGTTAACGCTGTCGTCTCTTATGTCCTAAAAAATAGAACTAAGTAAGTACACAAAATTTGGTTGATATCCGTTTGATCACCATTAAATCATTGCCAATTTTCTAAAATAAATTATTACCTCTGGATTACCCTGTATCTGTTTCACTATGTCCTGCTGCTGTATATGGCACCTTAGGTACGGGATACCCTATATCTGGAAAAATCCGTACTACACATTGGTAGTAATTCTAATGCAGAAGTATTGCATTACTGACACTGGGGGAAAATTAGTTTCGTTTTTTTCATTCACATTCACAATCTGTATAGGTACTTCGTCCCTATTTAAATTGCAAAAAAAGCATTTTCAGCTAATCAACTTCATAAGCCATCAGTTCTATAAAAAGCACAAAATAGACAGAGAGCATCGCTTCCCCTGCAGCACATCAACATTAAGATACGCATACCCAAAACCACAATTTATCGAGAAAAATAACCAAAGTTTTAATAGATTTCTTTATGGATAAAATAATGATTATAAAAAAACCAAAAGTACCATATTACGTAAAAATGTAACCTCCAGCTCAGACAGCATTTAAAAACTATGCAGCTTCTTATGCTAAAGCTAAAACCAAAGACCTTTTATATAAAAGGAATATCATATTTTCGGTACGCGGATCGAAAACAAAATGAACTTGAAATTTTAACTCAACCATTAAATGAGAACGTGACCTTATCGCTCAGAAACTTTGCGAATACGATCACAGTCTGGAAGTTATTATTTTCGAGTAAAGAGTTTGAACAGCTGCCAACCGAGATAGAGCGTGTTCTTTTAAAAACAAAAACAAGAGAATTGGAATCTGTGATTGGAAACAACTTTGTTTTTCTTTTAGTTTGAATTTTTAGATCTAGAAAAAGTTTTTAACATTTAACATTTTTTTAGTGTTCCACGCCAAAAGTAAAAAAATGGAATATTTTTGTTTCGTCTGCCTATCCTTTGGTCTGTGCATTTATCACAACGGGAAAAACAGCTGCGCAGGCGGGGTGGATGATTCGGCTGCAAGGAAGAGGCTTTAGCGCTGTAGATCCCTGATGGGTAAGCCTACTTCGGTGTGGTTCCGTGTTTATTGTCGATACTGTTTTACGAGATATTACTATAACCCACCAGTATTGCTTAGGAAGACTAAAAGTACTTCCGAGAAGCTGTTCCTATTTTAAAAATATTTCACTCAAACGATTCAGCATTTTATTATTAAGTCACGAATCAATTAAATATACCTTGGACTGTTTCGTCAAGTTCCAAGTCTCATAAATATTATCTTTCCGCCTCAAAGTCTACAAATACTTAATGCAGTTTTCTCATGTGTTTATATTTTAAATATTGCTTGAAGTTTATCCCAAAATAATTGCCAGATGCAATGGGAGTTACTGAAAATTGTTTAGATTTCATTAATAACATAAAATATGGTGCCCATAATTTTGAAATATTATAACCTACCTACTTATAATGACTCCTTCATATTAATAGGTACTAAAGTACCTAAGCATCGCTAATATTAAAAAAAATAATACTTATTATTACAAATTTATACAGCGCGTTCAAAAACCATCATAACAGAATATACCTACGAAACTATTTTATTTTTTACTTTACGCAAAAAAGGTTATCGTCATAAAAAAATCTGCTTGTGGAGAAAATAGCAATCAAATCAAAAATGTTGAGCCTGCATATAGAGGGTAAAAAAAAGTAAAAAATATAAATGCTGTAGATGGAAAACTATACCTATTTAACTTTATTACTTTAAAATATAAGTAATCAAAGCACAATAACATCATAAACAGTTCAAAGTAAAAATGTCATATACCTATGAAATACAACAATTAAGTTGCAACATGTCTACTATTTTTTTCTACTTATATAAACGGTTGTACATTTTTAAAATTTCGTCACTACATTCCCAACTATCTGAGGGGTAATTTCTCGCACACATGCATTCTCTAATAATTCTCTCTAAACGGTATATTTTTCGAAAGATCTGTGGGCATAGACTTTTTGTTTTAAGAATCCCCATAAGAAAAACTCCGAAAGAGTTAGATCTGGTGACCTTGGTGGCCAAAAAAATTCTGACTTTTGTCCAATCCACGTCCGTGGAAATGTCGGGTTTAAGAATTCTGTCACACTTGCAAAGCTGTGACACTCAGTCGCACCTTCATGTTGGAACTAAAGTGTGTTTTTTATATCCAGTGATCCATGAAAAAACTCAAATAATTCCGTGTCCAAAAAGTGCAAGTAAATTTTACCAGTAATACACTGAACCAGTGGCGTATTTAGAATATTGCCACGGGGGGGGGTCTATACCTTTCGTTTTATCTTTCTTTCTTTAAAAAAGCGCCGCAGGCGAAAAATTTTTCGGTGCCACGCCCTATTTTGAACTATCAAAATTTATAATTTCTATGTTTTGATAGCTGAACCCAAAAAAGGAAGAAATTAAGAAATTTTTAAATATAAACGCAATAATGGGAATATATATTTTTTTAAATATTTATGTTTAAAAATATATATTTCTACATAATATGACCGATTCCCAAAATGATTGGTTTTTAAGTTATTTTTGCCATTTTTTTTTGCCAAGTTTGGCCATGTTGTTTTGTTATCTGTGACACAGTTACTTAATTATTTGTAAAAACAAAGTATTGCTAATAGTTCTAGTTTGCAAAAAAATTACAAAACTAAGTGAACATCATTTCAATTTTTTAATAATTTTATTTAATAATAATAATAATATTAAAGGTCTTTATTCAAAAATTGTAAAATAGAAAATTATTACATTTTGTTATCCGGCGAGGTTCAGTTCACCCTGTCTACATTAAATGCAACAAGGCATCTGATCTGAGTTTTTTTTTTATGTTGAGCCCACGGGGGGGGGGGGGGGGTCCAGACCCCTCGGACCCCCCCCCCCCTAAATACGCCACTGCACTGAACTGCAAAAAAAAGTGACGCACCTAATATTTTGTGAAAGTTTGATGACTCGTAACTTCTGAACTGGTTAATCGATTTGAATGATTTTTTTTATTTTATAGAGTTAATCTTTAGGATTAATAAAATATACATGTTGAATTTTGTTTATTTCTTATGATTTTGTAATGTTTATAATCTAAAACAGATATAATTGTTTTTTTCAGAAAATTTAGTACACCCTGTGGATGGTGTCAGCATTCAATTTTGTTTTAATCTAACATTAGCTTATTGAATGCACTATTGTTTATCTTTTGTTTTTTGATTTATGTCCCTATCTTGTGTAGGTCAGGAAATACCATCGTTTTATTAAAGAAAAGTACTTTTCACTCTGCATAAAGGAAAAACACTGTCAACATTTAAAAGCTTTATTAACAACAGAAACAGGAACATATGAATCAAAATGTAAGAAAACTACAACTTAGTACCGGGTGTTACCCCCTCTTGCTTTAATTACATCCTCTATTCGCCTTGGCATGCTATAGATGAGGTTGGAAATGGTCACCTGAGGAATATTATTCCACTCCTCCACTAGAGCTTCTCCTAAGGCATCTAAAGTTTGCGGAACCCTCTGGCGAGATCTAACTCGCCGCCCCAATTCATCCCACAAGTGCTCGATCGGATTCATATCTGGACTTTTTGGTGGCCATACCATTGTTTCTATGCCGACTTCATTAAGATAATGCATTTACAATTCGGGCAGTATGCGGTCTCGCATTGTCGTGCATAAGAATAAAACTGTTCCCATAAAATGTGCATAAGGAACAACATAATCCTGCAAAATATTTTCGACATACATATGCGCCGTAAGAGCATTTCTTGGTAACACACAGAGTTCTGTGCGGCCTTCTAGTGATATTCCTCCCCATATCATTACGGATCCCCCTCCATAGCTTTCTCGTTCGCTGATTAAACTTTGATAGTATCGTTCTCCAGTTCGTCTCCAAACTCTTTGACGACCATCAGACGAAAACAAACAAAATCGAGACTCATCGGTAAATAAAACCTGAGACCATTGTTACTCATTCCAACTTCCATACATTCTACAAAAATTTCGGCGAGCTGCACGATGCCTGACAAGTAATCTTGGACCAGTTGCTGGTCTCCTAGCTCTTAAATTGATCTCTTGTAACCTTCGACAGACTGTATGATCACTCACATCAATACCGCGTATTTCCCTCAACAGATGGTTTGTTTTCACCGCTGTTTGATAGCGGTTGCGTAACGTTTGCATTTGGATAAATCGATCATCAAAATTTGTTGTACATCTAGGACGGCCGGAACCTACTCTTCTATGATACTGGCCTGTTTCTTCATATCTTTGAATTGCGCGACGTCCGGTAGCTTCACAAATACCAGCGGCCCGAGAAGCATATCTCTTACTTTTGCCTTCTGCTACTAAAGCGATGATACGAGCGACTTGTTCTGGTGTAATTTGTTGAGGCATTTAATTAAATTACCGCACCAAGAGAAAATTCTTATTGACAAACTGACACACTGACGTTTCCAAATTATGACGTATAGAATCAAATAAAAATCTGTAACATGTAATTCATCGCCTACTTACCATTTAAACATACGGTTGACAGTGTTTTTCCTTTACGCAGAGTGAAAAGTACTTTTCTTTAATAAAACGATGGTATTTCCTGATCTACACAAGATAGGGACATGAATCAAAAAACAAAAGATAAACAATAGTTTATTCAATAAGCTAATGTTAGCTTAAAACAAAATTGAATGCTGACACCATCCACAGGGTGTTCTAAATTTTCTGAAAAAAACAATTATATCTGTTTTAGATTATAAACATTACAAAATCATAAGAAATAAACAAAATTCAACATGTATATTAATCCTAAAGATTAACTCTATAAAATAAAAAAAAATCATTCAAATCGATTAACCAGTTCAGAAGTTACGAGTCATCAAACTTTCACAAAATATTAGGTGCGTCACTTTTTTTGCAGTTCAGTGTATTTTCTCGAAAAAAATACGGCCCTACAATTTTGTTCTTAACCCACGCAACCCCCGAACAAACCCACCGCACCGACATTTACTTTTAGATAAGCAAACAATAATCACGAAGGTGGCAGTTCATTCAACTACACAAGAACTAGAAATCCATAAATATTAAGCACCCATAATCTACAATAGCAAAGAAAACAACAAGAAATCATAATTATGTGTGAAGTTATATAACAACGTTCATAAGTACCGTTTATGCAGCAACGAATATTGTTTGGGGTACGTGTCAATTCCGCCTGTAGCGTTTGTAAACGAATTTTAATCTTTTTAGTGGCGAAGATTGAAATTCTACTATTTTGATTTGTCGTCATTAGTAAACTATCCCATAGGGGTAGAATGTCAATTTTCGCCACTTAAAAAATTTTAAAATCCGTTGATAAACACTACTTTTCCAAATTTTTATCCTGCAACTTTTTTCCTACAGTTTTTTGGAAATTCGTATATAGCAGGTGATATACCCCCTTGGAGTAGTTTACTAAAGACGATAAATCCTCGGATAAATCCAAATGGTAGACGTTTAAACTTCGTCACTAAAAAAATTAAAATTTGTTTACAAACACTACAGGCGGAATTGACACGTACCACAAAAAAATCGTGAATCAAAGTCTCTAGGCTGTCAAGAAATTTTGGGTTGAATGGCTAAAAATTATTACGAAATCAGAAAAGAAAGAACTTTTATAGAAATAAAAAAACATAATAGGGTGTCCCAAATGCTACAGTTCCTTTCTTTTAAGCTAAGCCGCCTTTCGAATGGCCATTTTGGACCCTTTATTATGTTATTGTACTTTGTAATTAAAGTTAAATATAGTTTTTCATCTACGCAATTTTTATTTTTTTCTACCTAGTATTATGCTGGCTCATAATTTTTTATTTGATTCGTTATTTTCTCAATAAGTAGAACTTTTTATGAAGAGTACCTAGGTACATTATTCGTAAAGTAAAAATAAAAATGTTTCCCATAAAAGTATGTTAAGGTGGTTACTGGATACGCTGTATATACCCTATTACGTTTTTAGTCTACTACAGTGTTCTAATATTTTATTATTTATTTTATCTTGAATGTTCATAATTTTAAAAGATTTATTGAAATTCTTGCAAAGCATATTTAGCATATTATTATGCAGATACTCATTGCTCTTCGTTCTATAAATTTATAGTTTAAGTTAAACTTTGCTTTAAAATAAAGTATATACATACAGTGATGGGCTAAAATATGGAACAAATTCATTTAAAAATCAGGTATACATTTTTTGAAAAAACGCTCGGACACGTCTATTATAATTCTTTCTTCCGGATTTTTTGCCTCAAAAAGAAATTATACCGGGTGTGTCAAAAAGTAGATGTAGCAAATTTTTTTTGTTTTTTAAATAGAACCCCCCTATTTTTACTTATTACCCTAATTCTACGTCAAATTCTGCGCATAATTCATGTAGCATACTCTATCCTTATCTCTAACGGTTTTAGAGAAAAATTATATCATAAAAAAAAATTCTTTAAAAAAAGGTACATGTACCTACTTAAAGGTAAACAGGTAAATTTAAATGAATTGTTACTACGATAGCAAGTCATGTGTCAATCAAAAATTAGTTTAGGTATAATAATTTTGAAAATCGGTGATCATGGTGCATTTAAATGAAACACAAAGAATCGAAATTTTAATTTTAATTGGATGTGGAGACAACACAAGAAGTCAAGAAGAAGTTTGTAACTTGTTTAACGCTAAGTATCCAGAACGGCCGATTACAAGATCTACAGTAAGTTAAATTGAGAAGAAATTCAGGGAAACAGGGAATGTAAAGGATCGTCTACGGCCAGGTCGTCCAAAAATTAGTGAAAACTCACAATTAAACATTTTGTTAGAGGTTGAAGATAATCCCCATAGTGCATCCACTGAAGTAGCCCTTAATAATGATGTTAGCCGACGATCTGTGTTGCAGGTATTGGAACAAGAAAAGTACCATCCGTACAAAATTAGGTTGCTGCACGAGCTAAACGAAGATGATCCCGACCGCCGACTACAGTTTTGTAAAACTATGATGGAAATTTGCAACTTAAATCTATTTTTCCATCGCAACATACTTTTTAGCGATGAAGCCACGTTTTGTTTGAATGGTTCGGTAAACAGACAAAATTTTCGGTATTGGAGTACAAATAATCCCCGTTGGATGAGAGAACAGCACACGCAATACCCACAAAAAGTAAATGTTTGGGCAGGAATATTAAATGATAGAATTATTGGACCTTTTTTCTTCGATGGAAATCTTACAGGAGACCGGTATTTACAATTTCTTCAAAATTAATTAATTCCCACACTAGCAGCGGATTTTCCAAATCCGAATCAGCCTCATCTACCAGAAGCGTCTATTTGGTTTCAGCAGGATGGTGCTCCGCCTAATTTTGCTCGACAAGTACGAGAGTATTTGAATACTGTATTTCTCGAACGATGGATAGGTAGAAGAGGACCCATAGAATGGCCTGCAAGATCTCCCGATCTTACACCGATGGATTTCTTTCTTTGGGGTTATTTCAAATCAAAAGTGTATAAGGATAAACCACAAAATTTGGAAGACTTAAAATTTAAAATTAGATATGAAATTAGGCAAATTAATGAAAATACTGTAAATAATGTTTTAGAAGGGTTTTTAAGTAGATTAGCATCTTGTCAAGAAGTTAATGGCTTGCATTTTCAACACTTAATAAACTAATTTTTTAACTTTTTTTTAAAGAATTTTTTTTTATGATGTAATTTTTCTCTAAAACTGTTAGAGATAAGGATAGAGTATGCTACACGAATTATGCGCAGAATTTGACGTAGAATTAGGGTAATAAGTAAAAATAGGGGGGTTCTATTTAAAAAATAAAAAATTTTTGCTACATCTACTTTTTGACACACCCGGTATAATTTCTTTTTGATGCAAAAAATCCGGAAGAAAGAATTATAATCGACGTGTCCGAGCGTTTTTTCAAAAAATGAATACCTGATTTTTAAATGAATTTGTTCCCTATTTTAGCCCAACACTGTATACGCATTGTTTAAGGAAATCTGCAAGAGTAACAAATTTTATTAAAGGTTTCCTTCAAAATATTCCATTAAGTAGATGTAGGATATGTTTACCCGGCATGTTTTTATCCAATTTTCGTAAAACACTCCTAAAAACAAAGATTTTACACAGCCATCCTCCTTGTTGTCCTAATAAAGCTTTTTCCGCGCTGTATGTTCTTGGAATTGCCCTTTTTTACGAATGAAAAAGCAAATAACGCCAAAAATCCCTGCGGATAACAAGACTTGCTGTCTTAGACAGGATAATAACGAAAAACGGGGAACAGGTGAAACAGGAATAGCAGGAATATGAAAGATCTTTAGCTTGATATCATGGTGTAAATCCTGCAGCAAATCGCTACCAATTTACGTGATATTCCCTGAAATATGCAATTTCGTGCACACGCTCTTATGGGTTCTTAGGAAATGAGCAATTTTAAAGCTGGGATGAATAAAGTCAAAAAGCCCAAATTCCAGAAATTCATTCCGGGTCTTATAATAAATAGGTCGCTGCAAAGCAGACAAGCAAAGTATTCGAAGAGTAAAAATTTGTGGAAAAAGGCTGTATCTACCTTCAAATTTCGTTAAAAAATTTAATATTAATGTTCACAGATTTAGCCACTGTAAATATGTAAAACGTAATAGAGTAAGATCCCAGAGCGATCAGACATAACTTATTTTCACACGAATGAAACCTTAAGTTTTCAGTAGCGTCTCGTGTGCCTTGAATACCTACGCGCTTGTGGAACTTGCCGAGTGACACCTGGGCAGGTACCAGGTGAGAAAGGTGTACCAGGTGAGAAAGGTAACTAAAAATAAGAATTGTTTAACTTAAATTCACATGGCTGATTTTTATATATATCATGTAGAATATTATTTTAAAGTAATATCATAAGTGTCAGACACTTTTGATGGACCAGAGCTTTTGTCAGACGCTTTTAAGCTACCCAAAAAATAAATGAACTTTACTTATTTTTACATGTCTGATTTTTGAATATGTTATTGAAGTATTTATTTAAAAGTTATATTCAATCAGTCAGACAAATTTGAGTGACCAAACATTTCGTAAGACAAAAATTATTCAGCCAGAAGTAAGAGGGCGAGAGCACTATGCATGCGTTTCAGAGTGAGTGAGACGTCCATAGTGTTCCTGGTATACTCGACGTTGATATTGCCCGGCTTCAGTTGTTTATAAATAACTACAGCGTATCAAATGTCAATGAAGATTTTAATCCCAAATCTTTGAAAAATTTTGATGCAAGTAATTTACCACCATGTAAAACTGAGTTATTTCAACAATTTCTGCGAGCTAATTACATCTCAAGCATATGGAATCATGCTAATGAAAAAAAACCAACCATTTTTACTCCTGAACACAATGGTTGGAGATTAGAAGAAAACCAGTTTAACTTTCATTGGTTTGATGGTGACCAATTACCAGGAGAAGTTAGTGAATCTCTTCAAAGATCAGGTACTTTACTTTAACTTCAAGTTTAAAATTTAATATATTTGTAATTTTAGGTTTTTAATACTTAATAGCTATTTATCTAACAAGTGCGGAAAATGAATTTCTCCGCACGAGTCTGCCGTTCACCGAACGACGCGTAGCGGAGTTCGGTGAAGCAGCCGAGTGCAAGGAAAACATTTTTCGCACGTGTTAGGTACAAAAGTTTTTCTACAGACCAGTGGAAATAAGTAACACATATTTCAAAGAAATTTAATAATTTTTAATTAACTATAACAATCACATACATATGTAACCGTAACTAATTCTGAGAAAAAAAGTAATAACTACAAGTTATAATTGATATATTATTGATATTGACATAATCGTGCCGAAAAAATTTTCCGCACTAGTGTGGAAAAACCAATTTTCCGCACGGATTTTTGACATAATCGTGCCGGAAAATTTTTCCGCACTAGTGTGGAAAAACTTATTTTCCGCACGGATATCAGTGCGGAAAATTGATTTTTACACACGTCTGTAGGAAAAATTGTTTTTTGGAGATGAAGCTGCCAGCAACAACATATCTGACGACGATGAGGATGATGACTCGGACGGACAGTACCGTGATTGGATGAACGATGAAAACTCAAATGATTGTCTTCATGATTATGACGAATAAAAAATGATAACCCCAAATATATGCAATAAACTTACTTACTTTAATATTTATTAATTATTTCTTTAATGTTAAAATTAATTTTGTTGAAATGAAGATGCAAAAATCTCAGATTGAAAACAGTAAGTATTCTTAGTACATTTAATTTTTTTCCATTGAGGCGCATCCGCATAGTGCTCTCGCCCTCTTACTTCTGGCTGAATAATTTTTGTCTTACGAAATGTTTGGTCACTCAAATTTGTCTGACTGATTGAATATAACTTTTAAATAAATACTTCAATAACATATTCAAAAATCAGACATGTAAAAATAAGTAAAGTTCATTTATTTTTTGGGTAGCTTAAAAGCGTCTGACAAAAGCTCTGGTCCATCAAAAGTGTCTGACACTTATGATATTACTTTAAAATAATATTCTACATGATATATATAAAAATCAGCCATGTGAATTTAAGTTAAATAATTCTTATTTTTAGTTACCTTTCTCACCTGGTACCTGCCCAGGTGTCACTCGGCAAGTTCCACAAGCGCGTAGGTATTCAAGGCACACGAGACGCTACTGAAAACTTAAGGTTTCATTCGTGTGAAAATAAGTTATGTCTGATCGCTCTGGGATCTTGGACTATAATCTGATAAACGTATTTCTGCCTTTTTTGGCTCCACCTACTGTTTCAAGAGACAATCCTATTAGAGGTTAGCGTTTTTTGCATTTAACAAAGATTGAAAGAAATGGTAATGAGTCTAAAAATAAAATCCGCCCAGACAGAGTTTTCTTGACGGGAAAATTGCTAGTCAGTTCTTTAGAATTTAAATTTCATGAATTTATTTTCTTTATAGTTCTTTCTTATGGTAAAAGCAGTAATCGAAAACGTCATGTATGAATTACAAATATACATGTATTATGTACGTATGTATGTATTATGTACAGGGTTATCCAACCAAGACTAGACAAGGAGATTTTTTGACTTTTCCTGTACTTTTATAAAAAAACTGAAATAGCCATCTTAAGTCATTTTCTCCCGCGAATTCGAATATCTTCAGCAAAAAACAATTGAACATCAAACAAAAGTACTAGGGGTCACTTTGATATTTTTTTAAATGGGATGCCGTATTTTTAATGAGCTTATCCGATTTCTCATATAAATTTTGATCTAAAATGTTGGATTTTTAATTGAAAAACGCCTTTTTTCTTCAGTTTTAAATTCGGAAAATGTTCGTCTACCGTACGATTACTACCTGATAGATGGATACCGGTTTCACCTGTTCACCCTTTAACCTGCTTTAAAGCGTCCGTCAGTTATATTATATATATATGTTAAATAATCAAGTGTCAAATTTCTATATATTTTTCACGAATTAATTACAAATTTATTTTGTTTGATTAAAGTTATTCACTTTAGTTTATAGTTTTTTCTAATATGTTATACTTTTTTTATACGTAAGCAATAATAGATTTGCAAAAACTACTAAATTTGTAATTAATTCTTAAAAAATATATAGAAATTTGACGCTTGATTATTTTGTCTAACTGACGGACACTTTAAAGCAGGTTAAAGGGTGAACAGGTGAAACGGGTATCCATCTATCAGGTATTAATCGTACGGTAGACGAATATTTTCCGAATTTAAAACTGAAGAAAAAAGGCGTTTTTGAATTAAAAATCCAACATTTTAGATCAAAATTTATATGAGAAATCGGATAAGCTCATTAAAAATACGGCATCCCATTTAAAAAAATATCAAAGTGACCCCTAGTACTTTTGTTTGATGTTCAATTGTTTTTTGCTGAAGATATTCGAATTCGCGGGAGAAAATGACTTAAGATGGCTATTTCAGTTTTTTTTATAAAAGTACAGGAAAAGTCAAAAAATCGCCTTGTCTAGTCTTGGTTGGATAACCCTGTACGTGTGGGTTCTTTAATAAATTTGGATAATTATGAATTTTGAACAAGACATAATAACAATTATTATTAACTTATTCTGGCTTTGCCTACAATTTTTTTATTATTATTTTTTTAAATTAAACTGTTGTTCGGGTTTGTTCGCTGCGAGGGTCATTTCCGAGGGGACCTACGGTTTAACGTGGACGCCGAACCACGATCCTCAGTCATTAGAAGTACCCCCCAATGGCTATCAACCCTTAGTTTCGTGCTTTCTATGACCTACCGATTGAGGAGTGTGTTACTTCCCCCGCACCCCACGAGATATGCGATTTCATTTGGCCTAGTTACCGACGTAAATGGGGTGGGTTTGGGGGATGATATTTTTCACTCCTCCCTAATTTTTTGCTCGACGCTGGACCCAAATCAAGACTTATACCACTAAAATCCACCGGGCTTGAACCACTTTGCCGGCAATGAGATTCGAACCTACAAACTCGTCCTAGTGTTCTCGGCGATTGCCGAGTTAACCACGGTGGCTCCGTGATGGTGGTGATACAGTAATTAAACTGTATTAAAGATGATTGGGTAATTACCTCAGTTTTAAAAAAATATATATCATCGTCCTTAGCGAGGTCCATAGAATATAATTTAGGGTGAGGTCTTGGATTAAAAAACGTAGAGCTTGGTTTAGATCACAATGATATGGGGGCGATATATCTAACCAAATCTAGGTTAAAATTTTGTCAAATTCATATTATGACGTGGTATGCCAAACTAATGAGTAATAAAATAGGTAGACAAAAACAAATGTATTTTTGTTGTTTACAAAATTAACAATGTAAGAATATACAAAAAGAAAAATAAAAATAATTACATAAATTGCTGAAATTGGCCACCTTGCTCCAAGCATAAATTCACACGTCTCTTCGTATTTTGCATTATTTCACAAAGTTTGCAACAAGTTCTTCTGTTCTTACAGATGGTCTTCCTGCTCCTTTTTTGTGTTGTATAGAACCTGTTTCCCTAAACACAGCCACGGTTCCTTTCAGGCAATGATAAAAATCCCCAGCAATAAAAGCAACGTTAGGGAAATGTTCGTGAAAATCGTCCATGCACAAACCCGGATTGTATTGCCACTCACAATTTACTCTAACCCCGTTTCGAAAATGCGCTTCAACCATGAATGTTTTGTGTGAATTGTTCAAGAAATTGGAAAAATTAGGAATGAATCAAATTATTTGTAACGACTGTCAAAGATGACGGAATAACTGATTGATTGTTAATTCAGGTAGTTACTGACACCCTACAGGTATAAAGCTCTACGGCTAAGCATTTTGTCCTTAGATGCAAGGCCCTCTTTGATGCAAATAATTTTTGCTCGCACGTACATTAAAAATTTGGGTGGCTAGGAAAAAAAAAAAGCCCAGCTACATGTCGTCATAAAAAATTCTTTTATTGACGAAATTTCTGGCCATCATGCATCAACATTAGCTGCTAATAATAGCTGCCATCTATGGAGATAGAAACCCTATCGTTTCCATATCCCGTAGAAAAATTAAGGGTGCGTAGAAAGATTCTGAGTGTTTCTTGGGAGTTTGGAGAATAAAATTTTTATTATCTTCAATAACACTGGCCGATAAGATTTTTCTAACACAGGTCAGCTCTTTATTTTTAAAATGGAAATACCTTTCTAATAATAGAAAAAATATTGGGAAAGCCCCAATACATACCATTTTTCAATAGCTTAATAAGACCATTTTACATTAGCAGGTAGTCAATTTAATTTGGGGCGCTAATTATAAACATTAATAACAGAAAAATTACCTAAACTGTAGGAATTTTAGTAGGACTTCAGGGAGGATTTACAAAATATTGCTGTTTTCTTTGTTTGTGGGACAGTCGTGCAGTAGATTCAGCATTATGTAATAAAAGATTGGCCACAAAGAAGTGAATTTCAGCCGGGATCTCAAAATGTTAAGTTTGCACCTCTTGTAGACCCCAAAAAAGTCCTTCTGCCTCCTCTTCACATTAAACTTGGGCTGATGAAAAACTTTGTGAAAGCTATGAATATAGACGGTGATGGATTCAAATACCTAAGACAAGTCTTTCCCCAGTTAAGTGATGCCAAATTAAAGGAAGGCATGTTTATTGGGCCACAAATCAGAAAAGTGCTAGACGATGTCAACTTTACAGAGAAGATTACCAGGCAGAAACTCAGAGCATGGAACTCATTTGTTAGTATAGTAAGGGGATTTTTGGGCAACAATATGGATGCAAACTATCAACAGTTAGTTGATGAACTTTTAGATTCCTACAAATCGCTTGGTGCCCGAATGTCATTAAAAATTCACTTCCTCCATTCCCATCTGTCATTTTTTCCTGAAAATTTGGGAGCTGTCAGTGACGAGCAGGGTGAAAGGTTCCACCAGGATATCAGGACAATGGAAATTCGCTATCAAGGACGATGGGATCCAGCCATGATGGGTGATTACTGTTGGTTTTTGAAAAGAGAAGATATGACCCCTTATAAAAGGAAAAAAATAAAATTAAATTAGTGTGTTCAGTTAATATTTGTAATGTTTGTGTTTCTCTTAGATGTAAGGTATGTTTAGTAGGTGTAAAAATTTAAATATAGTCGATATACACAGTTGGAAAATTCTTAAATTATTATTTCAATGGATATTAAATATTGTAACATTAAATGTGGTACTATAAATGTAACAAGAAAACGTTACGTGTTACAACTTTTTTTTCTCATTTTTGTATTTGGATAGGTCCATTCTACCACAATATGCTTTTTAGCTTTGTGTTACAACAAAAAAAAGTTTTTTTGTCGGCCAGTGTAATTGATAACTAGTCATCCTACAGATTGGCGGTGACCATATTTAAATTATTATTATATTATACAGGGTGTTCCTAAATTAATTGTACATCCGAAAGTAGGCGATTCTTTGACTTATTTCATAAATAAAATGTTATATAAACATGGGACCGAAAAAGCTTCGTTTCCGAGATACAGGGTGTTAATGGTAATTAAATGGGTTATGTGTTTCCAGAAATGAGCATTAAAATTATTTTTATTTCTTACTCGAAAACGGTGCACCGTAAGAAAATAAGTCAAGAGACCGAATTTGCTCTAAAGTAGACGGAAATTTCAAAAATAATTTTTATTTAAAGAAAAAGCAGTGGCGCACTATTTTTTTCTTCAAAAATTTTAAATGCGAGCCCCGCACGGACGCCACTGCTAAAATTTAAAAAAAATGCCTTTCGATGCTCAAAAGACGTGTACCAAATTTCATAAAAATATCTAGAGTGGTTTGAAAATGGCAATGAAAAAATATTTTTTTAATTAAAATGTTAACACCCTGTATCTCGGAAACGAAGCTTTTTCGGTCCCATGTTTATATAACATTTTATTTATGAAATGAGCCAAAGAATCGCCTACTTTCGGATGTACCATTAATTTAGGAACACCCCGTATAATATATTATTATAATATATTAATTATTACCGAAATATTTTTACAAATTATTAAAATATAAAGAAAGAAATAGTATATTAAAGTATAAGTGGATATTAAGGTCTTTAAAACACGCGCGATTTTGCAAGCACGACGGCGCAGCCGGAGTGCTTGAAATAGAGCAAGTGTTTTAAAGACCAGTTATCCACGAATACTTTACAATATTTTTTTTATTGGTATTTATATTACAAAAAATGGAAATAATAACTTAGTAAGTAAGTGAAATGGTCGAATTCGCGATGTGATATACCTGTCGTTGTCATGAAAATGAGGAGAACAAAAAATACCTTCCAATCTGTCACATAAGATTCATTGTTGTCACCGTTGACATTGGTTGTCTATTGCTTAAAAAAATATTTTATTTGACGTTAAAAGGTAATTCTGTCAAATCAATAATTCAAAAGTTGACATATTTAGACATCACGTTTCACGGGTTGTTGATGTTGCCATGGTAACTTTAAAACACGCGCGTTTTTGAAAGTGTGATTTAAACACGCTGAGGCGTACTTTAAATAAGCGAAATAGGGTATCAATAAAAAAAACTCTTTTTTAAATGTTTTTTTTCTAAAACAGCCACAATTCGAAAAATAATTGTTTTTGATGTAAAATTAAAGCATTTAGCTGCAGCTATTCATCACAGTCATGTTTTCTTTCTTATCGACATCGCGGCAGCGCACGTAAAAAAGGTGATATTACAGCGAGAAATTCACCAACCGTACGTGCATAATTTAATATTAGAAATGCGACGACGAGAAAAAATAAGAATCCCTTTAATAAATAATGCTGTGGTTACATTTCCATGAATTTCGGCTATGCTTGTATAAAGTTAAAAATTTGAAGGCGCATCGATTTTTAATTCTGGCCAATTATTACCCTTTTCAACTCAATCTTTTGTACTTGAAGAAATATTCCATACTTTAAATGGAGTGTAAATATTCTTTTTGTGCCTGGTTCACTGTTTATTTATTCCATATTTTTTACACCTGGGTTAACTTGATCATCATGTGGGACGGGAGAAACCTCCCAAGATAAATAATAAATCCTGTTTTCATTTCTAAAAATAGATAAACGTGCTCGAAGAAGAAAATTTAAATAAACGGTATTTATACAGTGTTCGCAAGAAAGTTCGCATCAAATGGGATTTTTTTTATTATTAGGTTTAGGTAAAAATTGAAAAAGCAGTTAGTTTTTGCTTACGTAAAAACCAAAAATGACGTATACTGAAGCAGCTGCACGACTTGCGTTACCTGCCAAATTTGACTTCTTAACATAGTAAAACAAAGTCGCTGTCGCCCGTCTGTCCCCTTTTATATCCGCTTAAATCTTTAAAACTACGCAACGGATTTTGAAGCGGTTTTTTTTTAATAGATAGAGTGATTCAAGGGAAAGGTTTTTATGTATAACTAGCGACCCGCCCCGGCTTCGCACGGGTGCAATTTCAGAAAGTGGCATGCCGGGTACCAATATATAGGGTTTGTTCGGGTTTGTATTTATACCAGCGGGTTGCAACGCATGCCGGGTACACGCTAGTTTTTAATAAAATAGGTCCAAAAATGCTTTTATTTATCAAAATATCGAAAAACTTTATGCGAAAAATTTGTTTATTTAGGCATTTTTAGCCTCTGTACAAAATTTTGACAGTCCAATACATTTTTTATTTTTTGCCAGGTTCTTGAAAATTTTGATCAACCCTCGTAGATTAACTTTTATACATCGATGGAAAACCATTTGCCTTTACTTCATTTGTAATCTCATTGCAATTTTTGTTTCCAATTATTTATTTTGCTTCAAAAACTGAAATTGTTATTGATCTGTATGTTTGATGTAATGTTTGATGCAAAGTTTATCTAATTATATCAGTTTTGCCAAAACCGACGTTTCTCATTTTTCTTAAGTTAGTAAACAGATGTACAAAAAGAAAATATTAGGAAGCTTTCGTTGAAATATTTTATTTTATATACGCCTACTTGTAAACTATATTTTTGTTGAATGTTTCGAGCGATTAATATTTATTCTTTTGATCCAATATTAATTAAGTAAAATTTCAATGAATACAAACTATTGTCTCTAGACCGCTGTGCTGTAACTGTGTCATGGAAAAAAGTAGGACCAACAATTCTTCTTCGGGAAACAGCTAACCAGAGTCCAGACACCAATTTTTTGAGGGTGCGATGGGGATTTTCACTAACTACTTCACATGCGTGTATTCTGAGAATTCACATAACCGGAGAGGTGGAACCAGGCTTTATCCGAAAAAATGTCAGGTCTAATAAATCATTTCTTTCTAATAAATTTTGGGTAAACCATTGAGAGTAATTCATAAAAGTAAGTCTTTCAAAATCTGCGGCTTGTATTTCTTAGAATACATGCACTTTATAAGGAAAAAAGTAGAGTACTAGCTTCTCTTATTGATTTAATCAATTTAATCAATTTCATACAATAGCAATAGATGCGGTGGATGATAATAGTTACCTATGTATATAAAATTTCAATATAGAACTGAAACAAATAAATATAAGATATAACATTAAACCAGTGTTGATACGCCAGAGAGAGGTTTTAATTTTAAAATGATGATCTGACCGCGATCGGTATATATAGGTTACTCAAGGGTGCCCTTAGTTCAGGAAATCTATCCTAGTTATGTTATGTCATCGGTTACTACCCGATAACAAAATGTAGTTATTCACGAATGCACACTGCTCTTTGATGAACCCTGCAACCAAATTCATCTTTTTACATAATCAATCATACCGTCTTACATAAGAGGACGTATTACTCCTCTGTGCCTGAACGTATTACAAGGCTTTTGTAGATATCGGAAGTGGATAATAGCTATTTGTACAATAAGTTGCGAAATGAATGTCTTTTAGGCACGCGACGTGAAAATTGTCCAACGAGGCAAAGCCGAGTTGGACAACACGTCAAAGTGACTAAAAGACGTTGTTTCGTAACGAATTGTATACAATATTTTTTTCTACTGAGGTTTTATAATAAAAAACTTAATTTTACTAACATTTTATTACCTATGTTTCATTTACACCTTTCATGTCAAAAAAATCGACAGTTGTCGAAAAAAATTATAAAGATTTTTTTGTCAAAAACTGCGACAAATATAAAAGTAAAAATGAGTGATTTAGAGGACTCAGACATTGAAAATGCCGCAAATGAGGCCATGGTGTACCTAGTTCCCCAAAAATCAAGAAGTTTGTATGAGGGCACATACGAAAAATTCAAAAAATGATGTGAAGAAAAAAAGGTAAAAAACTTAGCAGAAAAAGTATTTTTGGCATGTTTTTCACTATTATCCGATGCCTATAAGCCATCAACTTTGTGGAGTACTTACTCAATGCTTCGAACGATGGTTTATTTGAATAAAAATGTTGAGATGAAGACATTTGCAAATCTAATCGCATTTTTGAAAAGAAAATCTACGGGGTATAAACCCAAAATGTCGAAAGTTTTTTCTAAGGAACAAATAGAAAGGTTTGTCAAAGAAGCAGACGATAAGAACTATTTATTGGACAAAGTCATACTTATTGTGGGAATCTCTGGAGCATGTCGCAGAGAAGAACTCACATATTTAAATATGAATAATATCGAAATTTCGGAGTCTTTAATTAAAATATCCATTCCAAACACTAAAACAAATGTTGCAAGAAGCTTTGTAATTAGCGAAGGCTCTATCGACGGCATCAACTTCTTGAATATTTTCCGAAAGTACGCGCAGTTACGTCCAGCACACATAACCCATGAAAGATTTTTTATCGCATACAGAAACTCCAAATGTTCCAGACTTCCATTGGGTATTAATACCATTGGAGCAACACCAAAAAAAATTGCTGAGTTCTTGGAGTTTCCAAACGCTAAAGAATATACAGGCCACTGCTTTCGAAGATCTTCAGCAACTTTTTTAGCTGACTCTGGAGCGGATATATTGATGCTAAAGCGACATGAAGGTTGGCGGTCAAATACCGTGGCTGAGGGGTATATACAGTGTCACCAGTAAAGTCCGCATCATATGGGATTCTTTTTTATTAATAGCTTTATTCGAAATTTTACTTTGGCATCAAGTTCTGCTTCAATCAAGATGAAAATTAACCAAAAAAATAGTAGTCACGTGATTTGCATTAACTGTCAAATTTTAATTTTTTCCAAAAAATAATTCAAAAGTGGGGTTATTTCTGAAAATATTGAAAAAAGTTATTGGAAAAAGTTTTTTTGAATGCAGTTTCTAGCCCACATGCAAAATTTCAGCTTTATAAGATAATTTTGATTTTTTACATATAGGGTAAACTACCCAATTGTTGGCACTTTAAGGAAACATATTCAAGTTTTTGTTTATAAAAATAAAGCTGTAAGTAACAATCAAGTGTTAGTTGATTTTTTGCTTGAAAATGTGATTCAAGTGTTTGATAAGAACAACAAACTTGCATATTTTTGACAAAAAATTAAGTAAATTAGCAAAATGTAAAATTTTCATGAATTTCCAATGGTTGGCACACCTCATTGTCGGCATACTAAAACGTCCAATTATTGGCACCATATTCGCAATCTAAAATAATTAAACACAACATGGGTTTTAAACATTTACTTAGAAAAACTCTTTAGGATACCTATATCATAAAACATAATATTTTACAAAAATTACTAAGACACACTTCTCTCAAACGTACATTTAATTAACAAAGTACTAAGTATTTGAACATAAGCAACTTTTGCAAGCAAATGATTTTCTGTAAATCTGGTCTTTTATCAAACATTTATAATGGTAATTTCTAGTACACTTAGAGCACTTTACCCATATATTATTAGTCGAGCCAATGTTATATGTACAGATAAAGCACAATCCATTCTTAACAATAATTATATTCTGATTTAAAATGGATTCATCAAATGTAAATATTTCTTCTTCCTCTATCTCTTTACATTCAGGCGCAAACAATTTTCTTAGATGATTTTGTTCGTTTCTACTATTTTTTATACTTTCAGTTGCCTCTAAAAATATATCCGTGTAACTATGTATTTTTTTAATAGGTAGTTTCTTTACACCAACTTCATTCTTATTTTTTTTAGTTCCTTTATTAACCTGCAGCTTTTTTTCTTTCTTTATTTTATTTTCTTCTCTTTTTAACTTATTTTAATCTTTTTTCTTTTCCTTCTTAATTTTCGCTTTCTCTTTTTCCTGAAGGCATTTTTTATAATCGGATGAGACCAAAACAAATGATGTTCTTGTTGAATTTCTTTTTCCGCTTCTTTCGGATGTTTTAGGCTTTTCTAAGTAATCAAATATACTTTTCTGAAGAGGGATAGGATCCAAATAGTGACCGGTTTTCATGTTGCTGATTCTTAAAATTCCATCGTTTTCACTGTCGCTTATTTTTTCCTCGCCTTCATCTTCTTTGGGCCGCCTATTTGGATTTATTTTTATATTTTGAAGTATATTCAATTTTATTTTCTTTTCAGGAGTGCCAAAGTAAGGAATAGTGTCTTTACTAGCAATTTCAGGTTGTTTTGTATCCAAATAGTGACCGGTTTTTATGTTGCTGATTTCTAAAATTTCATCGTTTTCACTGTCGTTTATTTTTCCTCGCCTTCATCTTCTTTGGGCCGCCTATTTGGATTTATTTTTATATTTTGAATTATATTCAATTTTCTTTTATTTTCTAGGTAGGTATTAAAAAAAAGGAGTTACGGGTAGGTACCTAGGCAAATAAATGCTAATTAAAAGCGGGTGCCAATAATAAGTGCTAGAAATAATTTGATAATTCTAATAGTTGGCATGGGTGCCAACAATTAGAAACCAAGCAATTCACATACCCCATAATTGGCACCCCAAAAATATTAATAAAAAGTTAGTTTACAATAGGTTTACATAATTTTTATCTTTAAGACAAGGTTTATCTATAACATACAACAGCTACATACCTCAATTTTTTTATTTAAAGTTGAAATATCATATAATTACTAACAACATTCTTACCTTAAACGCTAATCTTACAGGACTTTCAGGATATCGAATCAAACTTTTCAATGCACAAAACTGGCGCCAAATGACACAAACTGCGTAAGGGCTGACAAACATTAGGCAGGGTTGCCGCTATCACTCTAATATTCTATATTTTGGTTTTATTATAGAAATATTTTTTAAATTAACAAAAACGTGAAGGCGTGCCAATAATTGGTTGAGTGCCAACGATTGGATAGTTTACCCTATTTTGTAAATTGCACCACTTTTGCAAAATAAGACTCAACGCAACAGACATAAAACTTCTTAGTTTTGACAATGCTTTATTTCAGATACATTTTCTTTAAAATATCGCCTTATTAAATGTGTGTTTTTCTACAAAATCAAAATTGGGCTATTAAAATTTGGTTGCATGTGATGCAAAGTTTATTTGTTTTTGACCCTGTATAAGGTAACTTCATAAAATAAGTATTTTTGAAAACGTAATTTGTGTCTAAAAGTAAAAAAAAAATAAAATAAAGGGGTTTTAAATTTAATCATTGAAAATAGATAAACTTTACGTTAAGTTAAACTAAAATTTATTTTCCACTTAATGAACACTTTACTGATGACACTGTGTTATTTTTTTTCTTAATATTAAGGTGTATTACTTTCAGACACAAACTAGGTTTTTAAAAATACTTATTTTATGAAGTTACCGTATACAGGGTCAAAAACAAATAAACTTTGCATCACTTGCGACCAAATTTTAATAGCCCAATTTTGATTTTGTAGAAAAGCACACATTTAATATGGCTCTACTTTAAAGAACATGTATCTGAAATAAAGCATTGTCAAAACTAAGAAGTTTTATGTCTGTTGCGTTGAGTCTTATTTTGCAAAAGTGGTGCAATTTACAAAATATGGGTAAAAAATCAAAATTATCTTATGCAGCTGAAATTTTGCATGTGAGCTAGAAACTGCATTTAAAAACCCTTTTTCGAATAACTTTTTTCGATATTTTCAAAAATAACCCCACTTTTGAATTATTTTTTGGAAAAAATTAAAATTTGACAGATAATGCGAATCACGTGACTACTATTTTTTTCGTTAATTTTCATCTCGATTGAAGCAGAACTTAATGCCAAAGTAAAATTTCGAATAAAGCTATTAATAAAAAAAAATACCATATGATGCGGACTTTACTGGTGACACTGTAGACGATTCTTTAGAAAATAAAAGAAAAATTTCCGAAAAAATTCTTGGTGAAAAATCTTTGGACGCTAACAACAAACGTGTTACATCTAATGAATCCGAGTGTTCTACCACCTCTACTAGTGGCATGGGTTTAATTGATATTGCTGTTGCAGATTCTATTTCTATTTCAAGTTCAAATTCCTCATCAATTTTACAAAGAGAAATATCTCAACGTACTGTTTTAGGTTACCCCAGCAATAATTTTAATAATATAAGTAACTGTACTGTTAATATTTATAATAAATAGGTAAAACTATAGTCTGTGTTTATATAGCTATTATTTGTAAATAATTACTTATTATTAGCTGTTTCATTTGCCCCTTTCAAAAATTGACACTTGCCAAAAAATATTAAATTATACCTAGTCTGTGGTTACGTTTTAATTGTAAATAATTACCTGCGTTACTTTTAAGCACGTTGCTCCTGATAACGTGCTTAAAAGTTTTTTAAGCACGCTGCGCTTAAAAGGAGGTTATTAAAAAACCATAATGACAATCGAAAAGAGGTTATTATAAAACGTCAGTAGAAAAAAAATATTATATTGTTGCAATAAGAGTTTTTTATTTTAATGAATTTTTGTAACTATAATTATAATTTTAAAGTATCAATATATCAACATTAATAAATGGTAGGTATAATAAAACAGGTCGATCCATCACTGCGTGTTAGTAAAGCTTTAAGTATAAAAATATCAACTTAATGGATGCTTCATGTGCGATCATTAATTTATTAGTCCTTCTTGAATAATATATATAGCATTTATACTCAAGATTGCACATCCAATGTTTAAACTTGCTTATTAAAAGTAAAATTTTCCTGCGCAAAATAATTATCATGCTGGTTACGATAAGACCGCTAATAAACTACTGAACATAATGAACAATTTAAGCTCAACTTTTTTATTAATATGTATCTAAATATCTTTCAATAATAGCGAGTTTTTGCTGCCGCTTAAGGGATATTTGATTCGTCTTCATTCCATAATAAGAAGCTCATCTTTCTATTCTCCCTTCCCCATTTATACTCGATGGTGGGAATAAGATGTTCTAAACCAAGGATGAAGAGTTGGTAGTTTTAAAATAACTTTTGAACAGGTCAAGATACAATTTTTGTTTTTTTGATATTAGTTTTATAGCATAGAGTCGAATGGAGCTTACTTGTTAAAAATACACTGTTAAAAGAAAAGAATCAAATTTAACTTTTTTTTTATGTCCCAGAAAGTCCACTCCCGTTTTTTTGTCAATTTAACTAAAACCGCTTCAGTCAATTAGTAACTCATAAAATATGTTATTACTATTTTGACATTAATCTGATTTTATTGTGCAGTAAAAATTACAACTTAATTAGTTAATTTGACACATTTATTATATTAGTATTACCTTCTTTTAAAATTTTAACTAAAAAAGATATTGATAATGATTATAAACTTTATCATAGTTACTAGTATTTGATTCATTTGAACCGTAAAATAATTGCATGTTAATTTTAGTTAGCTGTTATGTTAAAACGGCTTCCAGAAAAGTTAGTTCTTAAAATCTGATTTTTACTAAACACAAAAGAGTTAAAATAACTATACATTTTAAGTTAAATTTGATTTATTTTAATTGATTATAATTTTTTTTGATTCTCACGTCCAGGATTTCTAACAGTGTATCATACCGTGCGAGCAAAATTTTTGCATCAAAGAGGGTCTATGCATCTAAGGACGTAATGCTTATCCTACCTGAATTAACAATCAATCAGTTATTCCGTCATCTTTGACAGTCGTTACAAGTAATTTGATTCATCGCTAGTTTTTCCAATTTTTTGAATAATTTACACAATGGGCTTTACGGAATAGCACAAAACATGCATGGTTGAAGCGTATTTTCGAAACGGGGTTAGAGTAAATAGTGAGTGGCAATGTGGCAATACAATCCAGGTTTGTGCATGGACGATTTTCTCGGACATTTTCCTAACGTTGCTTTTATTGCTCCGGATTTTTATCATTGCTTGAAAAGAACCGTGGCTGTGTTTAGGGAAACAGTTTCTATACAACACAAAAAAGGAGCAGGAAGACCATCTGTAAGAACAGAAGAACTTGTTGCAAACGTTCGTGAAATAATGCAAAATACGCCAATAAATTGTATAAGACACCTGTCCCAGGAAGTGGAAAGGTCTTATGGAACATGCATCAGGACTATTCTTAAGAAGCAGCTAAGTGTATTTCCTTATAAAGTGCAAGTATTCCAAGAAATACAAGCCGCAGATTTTGAAAGACGCAGGAATTACTCTTAATGGTTTACCCAAAATTTATTGGAAAGAAATAATTTATTAGACCTGACATTTTTTTCGGATGAAGCCTGGTTCCACCTCTCCGGTTATGCGAATTCTCAGAATACACGCATGTGGAGTAGTGAAAATCCCCATTTTTTTGTAGAGTCCACATTGCACACTCAAAAAATTGGTGTCTGGTTAGCTGTTTCCCGAAGAAGAATTGTTGGTCCTATTTTTTTTCAAAACAGTTACAGCACAGCGGTATAAAGACAATATTTTGAATCCATTTGTGGAGCAATTATTACTTGACGACGAACTACGTTTTGGATATTTTTAACAGGACGGTGCAACCGCCCATACAGCCGCCGAAACTATTAACTACTTACGCAATTTTCTCGCCGACAGATTGGTCAGTTCTCGATCAGACATTGAATTCCCACCTAGATCACCTTGTTTAACGGTTATGGATTACTTCGTTTTTCCTCATTTAAAGAACACTATTTTTAAAACACCAGTTGCAAATTTAGAACAATTACAAGAAAGGATTATCCAAGAATGTGGTAACATTTCTCCAGAGATGCTGGTCAACACTTTCGAAAATATGAAGAGACGTGTGAATTTATGCTTGGAGCATGGCCGGTGGCCAATTGCAATTTATGTAATTATTTTTCTTTTTCTTTCTGTATATTCTTACTTTGTTAATTTTGTAAACAACATAAATAAATTTGTATATGTCTACTTATTTTATTACTTATTAGTTTGGCATATCATGTCATAATATTAATTTGACAAAATTTTAACCTAGATTTGGTTAGATATATCGTCCCCATAATATCATTGTTATCTAAACCAAGCCCTACGTTTTTTAATCCAAGTCCTCTTTGATGCAAATACTTTTTGCTCGCACGGTAGATAAGAACAGGAGACCCGACTCGGCAGATCAGTCAGGTATGTGCCGGCGGGTCGACCTTCAGTAAATGCATCTGGTCAATATAATGTGACGTAGACCGCTGGTTTTGCTAGTATTTTTTATAGAGCGTATTTTGTTGAATTATTTTCTCAGTCAATAATTAAAAATTTCCAAAAATAAAACGGTAGAAAATTTTATTTTTTCTTCTTCTATGCGACAATGTATATAAAAATTATAAATTAGTGAAGAAGCCCATGCATTGGCAGCAAAAACTCTCCCAAAGTAGCAGTCGTCAATATTTTTAAATATTGTTTAGTCTTTACTATGCAAACTGCAAGTAAATTAAGGACGTTATGTTTAAGATTAAGGCGTGCAAGGATTATGCATGCGGTAAATATCATTCGGCAGTTTTAGTGAAGTTTCCAGTTTGCAGTTGAGTGAGCGGACTGCGCCTCGTCGCATACGAATGGCCAATAACGCCATTGCTGAACGATGCCGCCGGTCTCAGGACGGTTTCGACTCTGTTTATTTGAAATGCTGATGACCAGGGTCGAACTGCGAAATACACAGAGCTGGAGTTCTGAAATAATATTTTAATTATCTGAATTATTAGATATTATTTCTGATCCGAAGACGAAGTTAAGGGTTTATCATCGGCTTTGAAGCTCTTTACTCGCGACTTACATTAATACTGTTTACTCAATACTCAATAAAATTGTCTAATTTTTTTCATGTTTGCTTATAGAATAGAATACTGGAGTCATTTTTGTGCATTCACTTTTGTGCTATTAACAAAGGCCGTAATAAACATTTCAAAAGTATTTGCAGGCATTCACTAATGGAATCGAAATACTCTAAGAATAACACCGCTACGCCACAGTTTGATTACTGTGGTTATGCTCAATCTCCGCCTATACTTGAACTCGAATTATATCGTCGCGAAGTAAATTAATATTATTTATTTAGTTCTAAACTATACCACCAATAATGATGTAATCGTATCATTCTCTGTGGAGTTGCTTTGCGTTATGGCTGCCCGTAGAGTCCCTATAAGGATAAAATAATAGCCGTTGCGTATTCCAATAGAAAATACAGTTGCACACTACTTGTCCGATATGCCACTTTGTTGCTTTTAATACTTATTATTGTAACAATGAATGAAGGTAAAAATACAAAAAGTTGATTATCTGAGGGGCACTCAAAAGATTGTTATAAAATAATCATTACCTAAAATCAATAAATACTGATCTTGTATATTTATTACCATTATTAACTTTATGACAAAATATTGCCTTTAAAGTGATAAAATAATACATCTTATACCAATCTTATTGGCGTTAAGAAAGTATATCGTGTAAATAGGAATTAAAACTGCTTAATAGATTAACATTGTATACGCCACTGTATCTTCTCTTCTAATATTGTCCCATACTTAACTGTGTATAGTCAAATTACCAGCTACATTTATTTGAGATGGGTCAAAATAACTTTTTTGTCTCCAAGTTAATTTTGTCTTTTGAGTTTTACGAAATGGCTCATTGCTCTATCCATGAGCATCTCGCATTATAGTTTGTTTCATTGTACTGTAAGGTTTTAAATTAAATTTTCCTACAGTTGAAGTGCTATTTACAGTATTTTACATGCAAATTTCTTCCGCTATTTTCTGTTATTTCGCTGAGTATTTTGGACGAAGTCCAGCATATTGTCGTTTAAGTTAGCATTTTATTTTAGTTTAGTTGTGGTGCAAAAAGATTCCATACATGCTTTAGAAACTACAAACTGAAAAAAAGGGTTAACTTATTCTTTTTAGTGCAGAATTATTGTTTAGCCTAGGAGTAAATTAAAAAATTTTATTATATTTAAATACTAGTAGTGATATGATAAATAAATGATTCAGCGCAACTGAATCGTGAGAACCTGTCTTGAGAAAGCGGTTCTCAGTTGGTAAGGTACTTTTCCTTTTCTTAAGCAGCATAGCAAAGTAAAAATCTTTGCTTAAATCAGGTTGTAAATGGAATGCTTCCCAAACAACCTTATATGAGAAATATAGAGGGGCATACTTAACAGCGGTAAGGGGAAGGACAAAAATATTTGCTGGTCTGAGTTAAATTACTAAAAGGAACCCTCAACTTAGCCGTAAATAGGTGATCAAAACATCATCGTTTTTATTAAATCCATCATCATCGTACTTGCCAGTACGGTCCTGGAAATTATTTTTGGGCGAAATTACTAAACTATAATATGCCTATAATGCAAATACTTTAGAGAATGGTTTTTCGTTTTCGTAAAATTAAACTAGCTTTTTATATAATAATTACAATATTATTTATCTATATTAATAAAAGAAAATCTTTGATCAACTTAACTTCAGTAGAAAAATTAAAACAATTACAGCTTCTAATACATAAGAAAAGTTCTATTTGTCGACGAAAATATAGCTTGTAACTTGTACCTTGTACTTGTACTTGGACAATTTTTTTGAATGGTGATAAAGGGGCTCATATCCGAATTATTCAGTCTACGTTTTTTGTTGAGAGGCCCGGGAAAAGCTAATGTACAAATATAATGGTTGGCATAAGCCTTTTCTTTTGGATGATCCAATAATATAGTTTTTATTATGTGTGCTAATATAGCTTCATTAAAATTACACCCTGAAACAATGAATGCATAATGAATACTATCGAGTATTTTTTAATATTTTGTATGGTTTGGTTTAAAAGCCTTTCTTGAAAGGCCTCTTTACCCATATTAACTATGTATTTATGGTCATCCAAATTATTTTATAGAATACCTGCCTACTTTTCTGTAATTTATGTAGGTATTTACTTGTTTTTTCGAAAGGTAAAACAGAAATATTTTGACCGGCATTTTGACTTGCATCCAGGAACGCAAAAACCATAATATGGCACTTTCACTATAAGACCATAAAAACTAAAACACTTTAGATTAAGATTAAACAGTTTTATTTCAAAATAATAAGTTCAGCAGACATTGAAATATTTATTAAAGCAAAAATAAGTGAAACTAACCTAACCTCAAATTATGTAGTTGAATTCCATACCACTGAATTTAAGACACCACCTGTGATGGATCTCACACCTTGGAGATCAAGGCTAGTATATGCTGTCTCACTCACTTCTTTAAAATCTAGAAGGCTTTGACTTCATCTATATAATATGTATAGTATATTTTTAAGTATTCTTCTCCTCACACTTACGTTGCTAGTTCACCAGTATGTGACCTTCAAGCTACTCCTCATTTTAAATATTCTTCTCCTCACACTTACGTTACTGGTTCACTGATATGTGACCTTTCAGCTGCTCCTCGTTTGATTATAAATAAACTTTTACAACAACTGCCATCCCGATTTTAAATATTCTTCTCTCCTCACATTTATGGTGTTGTCCCACCAATATGGCACTTAGCTTGCTGCTATGATAACTTTATAACTTATTTTCTTATATACTTTGCTTGTTCTTTCCATCATCTCGTAGCTCCGTTAGGCCTGCATGTTTGCACCGATTGTATTTCTTAGATTCCTTATTCGATTCTCCTAATGATGAATGTATATGTATATACATTCGAAACATGTAGAGAATTTACCCGTCACTAAACCTTAAATCTTATTTTATTATCTTCGGTGAAATCTTGTTTCGTACACTCGCGTTTCGTACACTTCCGAAATACTCTTGTTTGGTACACCGAATGAATTAATCCATTTTAGGCTTCTCGTTTTCTACACCAACCATGGTCATAGCCATAAAGGTGTTGGTACCAGGTAACGGTGAAGACTTGCTTGCACACTCTTCAGTATTCTGCATGGACGGAGCATTTAAAAGTTGCTGTGCCCTTTTCGATCAACTTACAACCCTACACCATACTCGTAGGCTTGAAAAGTGCTCCAGATGCAACACGTATTATTCCTGCTGTTTACGCGATATTGCCAAACCGCAGAGAAACTACATATAAGAGACTTTTTAAGGTATTAGGTACGTAATTTTTGTCCAAAAAAGGTAAACATTGACTTTGAGCATGCCACAATAAACGCATTAAGAGATGCTTTCTCCAAAGTTGGCATCGAATGATGCAATTTCCATTTCAACCAAGCCATCTGGAGAAAAGTACAAGAACTTAGACTTGTCCCACAATACAAAGAAAATAAAGAAGTTCGAGATCGCATACGTATGTGTGCCGCGTTGGTACAACTACCAGAAGATCATATCGACAGCGCTTAGCTACACATAATGAAAAATGCATCAAATGTATTAAATGACATCAATTTACAAAGGGCCATTTGGAAATTGTAGCACCGTATAATCCGTGGCAGTCTATTTTCTGCTAGTGCTATTGAACTGTCCTATCCTACTCTTTATATACCATTTTGGCCTTTTCGATACATGTCCAAAGTAGCAAAAATCCACTTCCTGTCAATTTTACTCCAATTCTTCTTACGTTATCTATTTTATCTTATTTTATTTTGTTTCTGCTTCAATTCTCTCGTTTTCAATTAAACTGTATATTTCGATTGCGATATTATGTCTATCTAACTGTGGTTTTCAATTACATAATTATTGCTCTGTCTTACCTATTTTCAATTATAATTCCCGGTTGTTACCTATCCTACTAAGACTGTTTCTTCTGAAATTGCTAATCCTCTCTTTTTATTTATATTACAGCATTCCTTTATATTTAAATGAAACGGTAAAAGACCTTTGTTTATTGCCTTTTGACCTTTCTTAAAAAACCCTAACGTTTACAAACGTCAACATAGCTCAGAATTCCAGACAATTGAGAACATAAGTTATGATACAATAGAGACGCCAGCTGATACTCGCAATGGGCTCTAAGGAACCTGACTTGCTCTTTTGGCTTAACTTATTGCATTGCGACACGACAAACGTGAAGGGCCATTTTAAGTTGTCTACCTCTGATATTCAAAAATAAAAATAACAAATTTGACAGGTTTTCTATTTGGGTAAATGCATATTTGTTTCTTAAAATTATATACTTAGGTATTAAAATGTTTATTAAAAAAGAAAAAATTAATAAAAAATTTCGTAAAGGAAGGATACTGTGAATAATATGTAATATAATATTGTTTATATCTACAGGGTGGCCCATTTGTGGGACAAAGTAATATATCGACTCTACTATTACGGTTATCGAAAAAAAAAGGTTTTAAAAATTAGGAGCAATAATTAATTCAATATACCTAATATGTTTTAAAATTATTTTTAAATGGACTGTACAGGATGATCCAGAAAAAAAGAACAATATAAATTTATGTTTTCTTTAAATAGAATATCCAATATAGTTTAGCATTTTTGGTTTCCCCATTCCCCAAAATTACCCATATTTAGTTTTTCATTTTTTTGCAACGCTGCCAAACTGAACGAAAAATTCTTAAAATTTTCGGAAAAATAAGTATGATAATATAAAATTACCTGTATTTCTCAGCTGGAAAATCTAAAATCGAAAATTTCTTATAAACTTTTAGGTATGGGGATGGGAAAAACATCAAATCATAAAGTTGTTCAATTTCTACAGGGTATTTTCTGCTGACATTCGAATATAGAATATAAAATGCTCTTGGGTCTTTCATAAATGTATCATACTTATCTAAAATGTTTTTTTTAAATCACACACTTAATAATAAATGTTTTTATTGATACATAAAGTCTCAAGGGATAAAATATGTTTTCCATCAAGGGCAGAGTTTGCAGTCATCTGTCCAGACAGTGAGCAGCGTTTTTACCCTCAACTCCAATATGTTTGATGTTGTATCTAAATACAAACATTCCCATTGAACTAGCTATTAAATGCATTAACAACAATGAAACTTTATGAAACTCTACTATAACTGACAATGAGAAGCAACAGAACTAGGTCTGACATCTACATGTACTACGTAAACATGTACGTTTTTTCAATTTGAAACCCAATTTCAGTCGCAAATTAATGGCTTAGCTTTTTACCAGAGGCGGCTCGTGGGGTAGAGCCACAGTGCCATGGCACTACCTGCCCTCCTGTCTAGCGTCCTGCCCTTTACAAATTACCAAAACCTATTAAAATTAAAATTCTCGTTTTTAAAGCAATTAGCAAAATAATTTAAAAATGGAACACAGTCGGGTGCAAATTTCCATCTAAAAGGAAGCGATTATGCGTAAAACGGTAACGTAGCTTCCGCGCCAAGCGCGACGAGGCACACGGGAGGTGACGAAACGCCATCACCTCAATAAAAAAACATTGGAAAATGACCTTGAATGCAAGCAGTCAAAAATCTCGGCGACGTAGCCACTCACTAGCCAGGCTCTCTTCGTTTGACCGTTTGATCTTAGACGTTTCAAACAGCTGATGTTCGCGTCGCGTCCCGATTTGTTTTCGTTTGGCCAGCTGATTTAATGTAGGGTTAACGAACTTTTTATTTTAGAAATACATAAGTAATGAATACCATTAGATTTTTAAAGGAAACTCCATTTTCTACCATTTCCTTAGAACAGAAATTGGAAATTAAGGAATTAGGACGACCGTTACCAGATTTAAATATAGAAAAAACTCAGGGCGGACAGAAAGTGCGTTTGCGTTAATTTAATAGAAATATTTATGGAAAAAATACTTGGGTGTGCGGTTGTGATGAATCTAATAGACTATTTTGTTTTATGTGTGTTTTATTTGGTGGGGAGCAAACTTGGTCCCAAAAAGGTACAGATGATTTGGTCCATATCTGGGACAAAATGAAGACACATGAAAAATCGAGGTACATATAAACAATATATTTAATTTCAGTATGCTTGGTAAAATTAACATTAAAACTCAATTAAATTCTGCATATCGCAATGAAATAATGAAGAAAAACGAACAAATTGATAAAAACAGATACATATTAAACCAAATTATAAACTGCGTTCGGTTTTGTGGTGCATTTGAGTTGGCTTTGAGAGGTCATGACGAAAAAGAGACGTCGGAAAATAGGGGCATATTTCGTGAATTAATAAATTTCAGTTCAGAATTAGACAAAACTCTTAAAGATCATATTGAAAAATCAAAAGTATTTAAAGGAACATCAAAAACCATACAAAATGAACTTCTGGACTGTGTGTTAGATGTGTATCATGACTATCATGATGAAGTCATAAAAGAAATAAAGGACTCTCCGTTTATCGCTGTTATCGCAGATGAAAGCACTGACATTGCTTGTGTGTTTCAACTTGTTATCGTGTTTAGGTATACCTATTCAAGATATGATTGTAAATTCATAAATTAAATTAGGTGCCTTTTTGCTTATTTTTCCTACTTCAAAAGCAAGAACTATTAACAAAAAAGGGCGTGGCACCCAAATTTTTTTTGCCTGCGGCGCTAAGGGTTTATGCCTGGCTAAAATGACACGAGCCGCCACTGCTTTTTACCATTGCTAATTTGGCCAAGGAATTTGTCGAAACAAGAATTAATGAAACTCTCGAGTACAAACCCCATCCCCAACAGATATGTTGACGATTATGTTGATTTCCCTAAGCAAACGTCAATTCACCCTTGACAAATTCAATGCTTTTACTAAAAAACTAAAATTCACACATGAAATTGAAATAAATGAATCATTATATTTCTTAGAACTCAATATTATATGCAATAATGAAGGCAACATCAAAACAGACTGGAATACTAACCCCTTACGGTCTGGGCAATATCTAAATTTGAACTCTTTTATACATAACAAATACAAAGAAAGTGTTAACAATTCCCTTCTTGTTACAGCGGTTTAATTAACTGCCCTAGAAAAGGACCAAAAAACTTAAATAAAGTAAAAAAGATGTTACACAAAAACAATTAAGTACCCAAAAAATGTTTATGAACCTATTAATTAAAAATGGAATAAACGACATTAACAACACAAATAGATCAAAGCCGATTAATAATGAAGACAGAAAATACATCTTACTTTTACATTACCGAAAATAAATAACAAAATCAAAATAGTTTTAAACCTTACAAAATAAACATCCAAAATAAAACCAAAACCTTGTTTTCTAAACCTAAACCAAAAATTGAAAAAAACAATCAATCAAACTGAATCTATAAAATAGACTTTATGAATTGTCCAAAAACATATATTGGATAAACTGGACAATACCTCAAGAACAGAATAAACGCTCACAATAACAGTATCAAAAATTCACAGATCTTGCATCTTACGCAAGTATCATAGGCGTATTGAAAATACCTACCACATACCGTGGCGAGAAGGAAACCATTATGTCACAGCACAGATTACTCCTATCTGTGAGTATGTAACGTGCCGCTATCACGCGTTATTATGACGGCATGGATGCTCCGATTTAGTTTGAAATAATAATTAAATTATTATACTTAGAAATGTGTAAATTATACTTAGAAATGTGTAAATTTTGCTGTTTTATTCAAATAAAAAATATAGGATAATCTGTACTATATTAGTACATATTGAAGAGAGCTCAAAACCACCTTTTAAAAAATAGCGACAAAATTATTTCTTTAGCTATACACAGCCATTTACCTGCTTGTCCTTGCACTCTTTGTTCATGAAATGTCTAAATCTTAAGTCGGCTATGAAATGTTTTGGATTGGTATATCCATTCTCCCCCGACTTTCTGTGTAATACGCCATCAAGACCGCCGCGCTATTTCGCTTTGTTTCAGCGACATTCACTGTTTATTTTTTTCCAATTTTATCGAAATTGAAACAATCAAAAATGCGGTAACCATGATATCGACTAATATGGACACCTGAAAATTTTTAAAATTACGAAAACGTTATCTGATATCAATGAAATTTAGACGAATAAAATCTATTTGCACTGTCGTAGATTAAATTTTGAATGATACACGTTCGATATGAACTTTGTTAATGAAACTTGTGCAATTAAACCACTCGGCTGACGCCTCGTGGTTTAACGTTGCACGCGTTTCATTATAGTGTTCATCGAACTAGTAACATTAATAACTATCTACTAACTGTTCTCAGACTTCTACTGTTTTCTCTCCCGGCCATATTATCTTAATACCAACAAATATAATAATAAATGCCGAAACCCAAAACAAAACAATATTAATACTCAGCAGATGATGTCATCGATCCTGTGCTGCTCGGATGTTTGTTTAGACTGCACCGCCGTGTTATCTATGTGCATGTCGCATGTCGCGTTCATTTTTCATGAAATATACCCGTATATACGCACCCAGTAGTATTTTCAATACTAAAACACCAATCGAACCCCAAACGCTTTATCACAACATGCAGTAAACCTAAGGCATTACTTTAATTTTAACAATGTTAAACTTTTGGACCATGAAACAAATTATTAAATATGGAAAATAAAAGAAATTATTCATATTAAAAAAAAAATAAAAACACCATAAACTTAAGAACTGTAAATAAAACAATAAATTGTAAATTTAAAGCATCCGTTTAATTATGAACATTTCTGGAATTTCCAACAAGAGCACCTAAAACATTTTAATCTATAAATTTAGTTCATTGTCTTGATTTAGCATTGAATCATCTCCTTATATTTTTGTTTCCTGCTAAAATGTGGTTTTTAGTGCTGTTTAAAATAACATAAGGTATGGTTTTTGTAAATCTCTTTTTATTTTGATTGTGAAAGACTAGAGAGATTTCTCTTCTTTCCTTTACCTCAACGACTTTTTAATCGCTTATTTATTGGTTAAAACGATTATGTACGTCCATTGAAGTTCAGCTATTTAGAACTACGTCTTAAAAACTTACGATAGGATTTAGTAAAAGAATTCAATATTGTTTGTTGAAATTAATCCTTATAAATCTATTAGAACAACTATTATGTTGATAGTTTAATTAGAATATATGGCCATGTAGAATTGGTCTCGAAGTGTTCTTCGTAACAAGCAATTGATTTTAAAAATACAAAACCACAACTTCTCCAATTCTTTAATAATTAGGGTCTAAAGCTTACCAAAAAATTATAAAATATAATGTCTAAAAATGATCTTCATTCAGTTGTAAATAATTATCTTTCTCTAAAAAGAAAGAATCTATTAATAAAATTTTCGTTGTTCTCAATTTTTTGTGTATACCTGCTTTATTTCTGCATAAACATTGAATAATTACAAAAACTAAGCAAGATTCAGTATTCGGGCATAAACATCTTTTATTCTAAAAAGGACGAAAATATTGGAATTTTTAATGATTTTTAAAACCGAAAACCTGCGTACGGTATTAATTCCTCGTATAGGTATTTTTGGTTCATTCGATAATTAGATAAGTGCAGTGTATGACTTATTGCATTTATATTACTTCCATAAGCAGGAAAAAAATTGCATCAAAATAAAAACAAATTAAAGTTCTTAAAATGTGTATTTTTGGATTATTAAAGGAGTTGTCAGAAAATTACTCATTAAAACTCTTCAATGCATATTAAAACTATTTCTTTGAACTTTATGGAAATATAAAACTCATTTGTGTTGGACTATATGCTTGGTGAAACTGTTGTTCCATTACAGGAAGTAAATATCAGTCTAAAGCTTACCAAAAAATTATAAAATATAATGTCTAAAAATGATCTTCATTCAGTTGTAAATAATTATCTTTCTCTAAAAAGAAAGAATCTATTAATAAAATTTTCGTTGTTCTCAATTTTTTGTGTATACCTGCTTTATTTCTGCATAAACATTGAATAATTACAAAAACTAAGCAAGATTCAGTATTCGGGCATAAACATCTTTTATTCTAAAAAGGACGAAAATATTGGAATTTTTAATGATTTTTAAAACCGAAAACCTGCGTACGGTATTAATTCCTCGTATAGGTATTTTTGGTTCATTCGATAATTAGATAAGTGCAGTGTATGACTTATTGCATTTATATTACTTCCATAAGCAGGAAAAAAATTGCATCAAAATAAAAACAAATTAAAGTTCTTAAAATGTGTATTTTTGGATTATTAAAGGAGTTGTCAGAAAATTACTCATTAAAACTCTTCAATGCATATTAAAACTATTTCTTTGAACTTTATGGAAATATAAAACTCATTTGTGTTGGACTATATGCTTGGTGAAACTGTTGTTCCATTACAGGAAGTAAATATCAGATCATTATCACAAAGTAATATAGAAAAAGATTCATTTCTATGTTGTTTGTAACATATTATATCAAATCAGAAAACTACTAACGATTAATAAAACGGATATTGACATGGAAAGCAAAAAAAAAACTGAATTAAATGCCTATTCCCGTTAAATCATTGACTACATATTATTCGAAGAAGCATCCAAGCTGCTGTCTGCATTCTTTATAAACCTCTGTTTTTTATTCTTACACAGCAAAACAAGTTCCCAGAATCGTTATCATAAATAAACATGAAAATGACTATATTTTAATAAGTTTATCTTCGTTAACTAACAGGAATTTTTGTTAAGTACGCATTGGGTTTCCTGACTCCATTGCAAAAGGCCTCTCTTTCTTACATATTCGAAAATATTGCGCAACTAATTACCTCCATAAAGTATAATAATAAAATTGATTAATTTATGTAAAATAAAGATTAATAAAATTCCTAAATAGAGTGTCTCAATTATTTGATAACACTAAACACGTCCCTTGTGAATAAAGCCTAAAGTTTTGTATAAAGTTATTTATGAGATTATTTGGGAGTAGTCTTTCAGCGGCCAGTGAAAAGTGAAAAGTTTTAAAGCTCTTCATGCTTTATAACATGATTTGAATTAACTTTAAATTATCTACAAACTAAAATTAAATGGATGTAAATTATTTCATGATTAATTTTTTATTATTTGGCACAGTTTTTTTTTAGTTTTTCCAGGTGACATTTTTTAAGTATAAAACTTAGATAAACATAATAAATGAATTATATTTCAATAATCTGGTACCTATAGATGGCACATGTCATTCATAAACGCTATTAAAATGTGTTGACAAATCGTGTGTAGGAGAGAGGAGCTGGGTGGGGCTGGGAGTAGGGTTTACGGTAAGGCTAGGAATTTTTTAAATATTTGAATAGTCGTTTTGTGTGTTATTCGAATAGTCGAATAATTTGAATAGTCGAATGTAATCGAATAATTCGAATAGTCGAATAGATACTTGAATATTCGAATAGTCAAATATTCGAATTTCAAATAGTCGAATATTTGAATAGTCGAGTTTTTTAAATAACAAAAAATTCGAATTTAGAATAGTCCAGTATTCAAATATTCGAATTATTCGAATACAATTTCGAGCCCTAGTTTACGGTACCTTTACCCTTGAATGTGACCTTGTTGCTATAGGATAAACCTAACCAACAAATAACCCTACTTTTTACTTATTCACCTATGAAAAGTAACTGCTGAATTATTATTTTCCGAATCCTCGCATACTTGATACTTGCGACTCATGTTAATTAACCTCCAAAAAATATCACAAAACACTAAAACAGCAATTATTGCACAAAATCGATAAACTGAAGAAAATTTCAAACCTCTGTCAAAGAAACACCAAACTAAAATAGGGATGTTCGATATACATTGAAAAATATCGATATTTTCAATGAGATGCGTCGAGGTTATTTGATATTTTTCGATGGATCGATGTATTTATATGTCAAGTAGTTATACTTTTACCTTTGGTTTTAGTTAAGGTGTGAGCTTAGAATAATTTGACTTGTGATTTGTTTTGCAATTCATGCATCGAAAATATCGATATTTTTCCGCGATACATTTTCTGTGGACATCCCTAAACGGAAATTAATGAAACAACGTCATCATGGCCTCAGACCAATGTCGTGGCGGTCACATCTTTAGAGACGGATCTCTTACTTCTGCGTTGCCATACGGCAGAGTTTTTGTATGGCTTTAGACAAAGATTTAAATTTCTTACATCATTTTAACAGCGTAAGTTTGGGAAACAAAGTGGAGGGGCGCCATTTTCATGTTGATTTAAATCAGAATGGAATAGGATTTTTCCTTTTTGCTCTTTATAGGTCAAATGCAAAATGCCGAAAGTGACAAGGGTGGAGATTAATCTAATTCCCTTAATGTTAATGTAAGTAAAAGTAATGCAAATGCCCCAAATATGTCCCAATGTAATTTGGTCCGTAGATTAACCCATGTGGTGCATTTTTTGGTTCAATTGTTTTTTCTGTTATCTTTCTCAAGATAAAATGGAGAGACCATTATAGTTTTATAACCTTTTCGAATACCATATTTCCATTAGCATATTTTTTTTAAAACTGCATTTCCAATCTCGGAAAATCTTTTGAAAAATATTTTTTTTAAATTAAAAAAGATGCTTTGTGACTCACTAGTACCTACTTTCAAGCTTTAATTATTGCGCGCTTTTATGGTTATTGTATAGACAATATTGGCAGGTCTCGTATTCAAAAAGTGATCTATTCTCGGAACATAATTGGTTTTATACCTATATAAAATTTTAATTGAACCTGACCTCCCACTACTCTTTGTGAACTCCTCGCTCTAATATCCATACTGTTAACATTCGCTATAGGGATAAATTAACTTTACCTCACCATCAGAGTGCCTTGTTTCCGAGGTATTTTACAATATTATTTTTTATTATAAAAAAAAATCATGCTAATTTAAAAAATTTAACTAACACTACCTTACCTATTGGAGCTCAACCTTCAAAACCATAACACAAAAATCACTTTACACCTTTTACCTTGCAGGTTGATCGTTACCTCGTGACTGTCCCTGGATTGTGGTTTTTCGGCGGATTTTAAAAAATAAAAATATCTTTTTAACCCTTTTTATTGCCTGTACTTTGGCTATTATTTTATTGCACCTTTACAATCCTTTCTTTTTAAATAGTTACGTAAGGTTGCAACCTTGTATCCGAAGCAATAGAGGAAATTATACTGCTTTACTAAAGAAGCAGAGAAACAGTATTTTATTTTTAAGGGGAAACACTATAAGAACGCTTTCACCATTTCATTTTTGATCAATATTTCTTTTTGTTTTATCCAAAGTATCCGTCTTTGGTCTTTGGAGTTGCATCACCTAGTGTTTTTTTTTTCATTATAAACGGTTATATTTATAAATTATTAATAAAAGCAAAAAAAAATATATGGGCAAATATTACCAAATTTCGTTTATTAATTTATCACTAGTAGTACAACAAGAGGTTAAATATTTATGAGCGAGAAAAAACTTTAGGAGTTGATTTAAGCTTGTGCGATATTCAATAAAAAAATCCCACACCAATTTGTGTTTTAAATAAAATAATTTTAAAATTCTTGTAGATACTGTGCGAGCAAAAATTATTTGCATCAAAGAGGGCTTGGATTAAAAAACGTTGGGCTTGGTTTTGATCACAATGATATGGGGACGATATATCTAACCAAATCTAGGTTAAAATTTTTGTCAAATTCATATTATGACATGATATGCCAAACTAATCTTAATCTTAACATAGTATAAAACAAAGTCGCTGTCGCTGTCTGTCCGTCCCCTACCAGCTATATATGCTATATATCTTTAAAACTACGCAACGGATTTTGAAGCGGTTTTTTAAAATAGATAAAGTGATTCAAGGGGAAGGTTTTTATGTATAATAGCGACCCGCCCCGGCTTCGCACGGGTGCAATTTCAGAAAGTGGCATGCCGGGTACTAATATATCGGGTTTGTTCGGGTTTGTATTTATACCAGCGGGTTGCACCGCAAGACGGATACACGCTAGTGAGTAATAAAATAAGTAGACAAGTACAAATTTATTTTTGTTGTTTACAAAATTAACAAAGTAAGAATATACAGAAAGAAAGCCTTGGGACAGGCGTCTTATACAATTTGTTGGCGTATTTTGCTGTATTTCACAAACGTTTGCAACAAGTTTTTCTGTTCTTACAGATGGTCTTCCTGCTCCTTTTTTGTGTTGTATAGAACCTGTTTCCCTAAACACAGCCACGGTTCTTTTCAGACAATGATAAAAATCCCCAGCAATAAAAGTAACGTTAGGAAAATATTCGTGAAAATCGTCCATGCACAAACCCGGATTGTATTGCCACTCACCATTTACTCTAACCCCGTTTCGAAAATACGCTTCAACCATGAACGTTTTGTGCTGTTCCGTAAAGTCCATTGTGTGAATTGTATGTTTCTCATTTAGCAGATTTTTTCGTTACCCTTTCTTTTTCAAAATATACCTACTATAATTTGTGTTAGTTTAAATACGACAATTTTAAAAATTATTTTGCATCAAAGAAATGTTTAAATTTAGAATTTGTTACAAAGCAAACAACCTTTGAACCTTTAGCTATTTAGTGACAGCCGAACGCCTGCAACTATATTTGAAATATTTATCATAGCTATCGTTAATAGTATAGAAGTCAAATGTACAAAAATAACGTTATTATTTCAAAATAAACAAATATATCTTGAAATAAGTTCGATAAGTTTAGAGGGTTTCGAGTAAATGGTATAAATGCATGTCGCGAGTAAAAGTGATAGTGGACTCTTAACAGTATATTACATAACAAGTGTTGAAAGTAGTATATCCCAATCGAGGAGGTATTTCGGAAATTCTCCGAGTGTGAAAAAATCATTTTCACTCGAGTAATGTAGGTATACAATTTTTCCTACGGCCATACAAAATAATCAAAAAAAGTTTGATTTGTTTTTAATAGTTTGTAGGTATCACCATTGTGTTAAACAAATTTTTTCAACACTAGAGTTGAAAAAAATAAAAACAATGTCCACTTACACATTTTAACTTACCTAGATTTAAATAAAAATAATAAATTATTCTCCTATTTGCTTATACACATCATACCTACTATCTATGTACAGTGAATACATTTCGTTTCTGATTTTTTAGCTGCTTGCATTCTTTCAATAAAACAATAATATGCTTACCTAAATATACATACAAAAACAACATACCACAAAACTAAAACATAACCTCATCATTAATAGAAAAATAGAGATGGAGTTAAATATCGATAGCTTTTTAATTATAAAAGTTTTATCTATATTCGATTTGTTTTGAGTATTGCTAAAAAAAATTTACTTACATAAAGCACATTCACTTGCCCCATATCCTTAAACATTGTATGGATATTTTTATCCGATATAATTGTAAAATTATAAATCGGTATTTCCTAGGGTATTCTATTTCTGCTCTATAATTGCTCCTTTTTTCCTGTGGTTCAACTCAGTTGACATGTTAGTTCGGTTGCCTCACATATTTTGGTACATACATATATATATATATATATACATGGTCGTAGGAAAACTAGCTTACATATTGTGAAAAAAGTGTATTAGGTAATTATATTTTTGTTGGCTAGTGTAAAATATCCTGCCTTTAGTAAGTGTTCTACCAATGGTCCGTTTCTTATTTCTTCAATGTTAACTGTTGCGCAACAATAAATAACCTCGCTCTATAGGGTGCATTGACCACAAGTTATTAAGAATTATGGCCATAAAAATGACCATAAAAAAGGGTTGATTATTTTTAACCTTCTTACCAATTTTTATGGAGGTCGTCGGCACAGGCAAATTAAAAGTTAGTTTTGAAAATCTAAGTTTAGTTTACGTGTCTTATCCGGTTTGAATCTATCGGTAGTTTTTTGTTATAGGTTTTTGTTAAATCTGTTTAGTTTTATTGAGATGCCAATAATTGCGTTGCCCTTTATAAATAAAATGGTAAGTTGGAATGGTTCTAGTTTTTGCTGTTTTGTTATAAATATAATTAAATTAAATAATTACATAAATTGCTGAAATTGGCCACCGCCATGCTCCAAGCATAAATTCATACGTCTCTTCATATTTTCGAAAGTGTTGACCAGCATCTCTGGAGAAATGTTACCACATTCTTGGATAATAATTTCTTGTAATTGTTCTAAATTTGCAACTGATGTTTTAAAAATAGTGTTCTTTAAATGAGGAAAAACGAAGTAATCCATAACCGTTAAACAAGGTGATCTAGGTGGGAATTCAATGTCTGATCGAAAAGTGATCAATCTGTCGTCGAAAAAATTGCGAGAGTAGTTAATAGTTTCGGCGGCTGTATGGGCGGTCCTGTTGAAAATATCCAAAACGTAGTTCGTCGTCAAGTAATTGCTCCACAAATGGATTCAAAATATTGTCTGTATACCGCTGTGCTGTATCTGTGTCCTGGAAAAAATAGGACCAACAATTTTTCTTCGGGAAACAGCTAACGAGACACCAATTTTTTGAGGGTGCAATGTGGACTCCGAAAAAAAGTCAGGTCTAATAAATCATTTCTTTCCAATAAATTTTGGATAAACCATTGAGAGTAGATCCTGCGTTTTTCAAAATTTGCGGCTTGTCTTTCTTGGAATACTTGCACTTTATAAGAAAATACATTTAGCTGCTTCTTAAGAATAGTCCTGCATGTTCCATAAGATCTTCCCCCTTCTCGGGACAGGCGTCTTATACAATTTGTTGGCGTATTTTGCATTATTTCACGAACGTTTGCAACCAGTTCTTCTGTTCTTACAGATGGTCTTCCTGCTCATTTTTTGTCTTGTATAGAACCTGTTTCTCTAACCACAGCCACGGTTCATTTTAGGCAATGGTAAAAATCCCCAGCAATAAAAGCAACGTTAGGAAAATGTTCGTGAAAATCGTCCATGCACAAACCCGGATTGTATTGCCACTCACCATTTACTCTAACTCCGTTTCGAAAATACGCTTTAACCATGAATGTTTTGTGCTGTACCGTAAAGCCCATTGTGTGAACTGTTGAAAATTACCGATGAATCAAATTACTTGTAACGACTGTCAAAGATGACGGAATAACTGATTGATTGTTAATTCAGGTAGTTACTGACACCCAACACCCATTAAGCTCTACGGCTAAGCATTACGTCCTTAGATGCAAGGCTCTCTTTGATAAAAATAATTTTTGCTCGCACGGTATTCATTCATATGCTAACGGAATTTAACAAATTATTACAGTTACGAAACCCCATAAGCAACTTGTTGCAGGAGCCAGACACTTTGGAAAAATTTACTTTAAATTAGGGTATTTGCAAAAAGGTCTAGATTGTTGTGATTGATATTTAGGCACCTATACATACTAATAAAACCTCAAATTTAGTAAAGCGGTTTAACATTAATAATTATTATAACAAACCCAAATTAAAAATTAACAAAGCGCGCCATCTGTTGTTACTTTAATTTAAAAATATTAAAATACCTATGTTACAGTGTCACCAGTAAAGTCCGCATCATAAGGGATTTTTTTTTATTAATAGCTTTATTCAAAATTTGACTTTGGCATCAAGTTCTGCTTCGATCGAGATGAAAATTAAGCAAAAAATAGTAGTCACGTGATTCGCATTATATGTCAAATTTTAATTTTTTTCAAAAAATAATTCAGAAGTGGGGTTATTTCTGAAAATATCGAAAAATGTTATTGGAAAAAGTTTTTTTAAATGCAGTTTCTAGCCCACATGCAAAATGTCAGCTGCATAAGATAATTTTGATTTTTTACCTATATTTTGTAAATTGCACCACTTTTGCAAAATAAGACTCAATGCAACCTACATAAAACTTCTTAGTTTTGACAATGCTTTATTTCAGATACATTTTCTTTAAAGTAGTGCCATATTAAATGTGTGTTTTTCTACAAAATCAAAATTGGGCTATTAAAATTTGGTCGCATATGATGCAAAGTTTATTTTGTTTTTGACCATGTATAAGCTAACTTCATAAAATAAGTATTTTTGAAAACGTAGTTTGTGTATAATAAAGTCAAATTTTGAATGAAGCTATTAATTTAAAAAAATCCCGTATGATGCGGACTTTACTGATGACACTGTATTATAATTATAATACAAACAACGTTTGACCCATTAACTACCCAGTGGTAGCAAATTTATACCTGTTTAGTTAAATTTTGCTGGTGATATTTGGGTACAGCAGAATATCTGCAACAATTTTTGAATTGCGAGCGAAAGAAAAACTAAAAGTCTTTCTCCACTATTTTATTAGAATAAAAAATAATATTCTTTCAAAGGTTTCGACATGCCAAAGCGTCAAAGCACTACCCTCGTCCATTTTAAAATCCTAAATAGTAGCACCTCTCTGGAAAGCTTATCAAAAATGAGTATAGTACTTAAAATGAAATAATGAGAACTTTATTTATATAAGTATTTCAACATTAAATTTGTAGACAAGTGGAAAATTAACACTTTTTTAGAAAATACCTATTAAGATAACAACTAATTTAAACATAAAAGTAATGTTTCTAATCAAGAAAAGGAGAGTCGGTTGTACGCCATATTTTAACAAATAATGAAACATTCACGAATTTAATTAATATCGCCTAGCGCTTTCGGCCCATTATAAGGCCATCATCAGGTCTTAGGTTCTAAAAGAAAAACACAAACAAGAGTAAAAACACAGCAGGAACAAACTACATAAGTATACTTACCCGTCAAATTATGTCCAGGAGACAAGAAACACATTAAAAAGTTATTTGAAAATTTATAAACAAATTTTCTTAGTAAAGGTTTCAAATTATAAACAACACCTGACTGACATTTGACACATGGACACAAAGTGGTAAGGGATATCTCAGATTATTTCGTAAACCTGTCAATTTCGCCTTTTCGTCCAATCAAACCGTCTCGTTTTAACCAATCAGCTAGTTATAATAGTGATAAAACTACGTGGGATTTTAGCGATTAAACGTCGCCATTGGCCCGTCTAGTTCTGTCACAATATTTCGAAGTACAAATCAATGTCAATTATTTTTTTATAACTTTTTCGGATAATTTCTGATATTTTAATACAATAACATTAATACTATATTTATTTACCTACTTGTTTTTATATTATAATGCACCCATGCCTATGTTTATTCTAATAAAGTTGCTCTTCTTTATAAATTACAACACATTTTAAAAATACTTATCAAATGTCATTATAGAACTAATCTAAAATTCTGCTTATAAGGCTGGCAACCAAACATACAATTATAATTGTATGTTTGGTTGCCAGCAGTAAACTAAACAGTTTTCGTTGAGTGGTATGTTATGCAATTTTACTAAAAATAACTATTCCAAGTAATACACCACAGGCTACCTGTAGAAATATATAAAACATTATTACTCAATAGATATGGATGGGACATTTGGGGTTTACGAAATAATCGTGCCAAATATCACTCGACCATCATTTTTTTAATGGTTAAATTTTCCATTTTCACTTAAACTTTTTTGGCAATTTTTCTCGTTGAACTTTGGGCATGTTTATTCAAAGATTAAATCCCTCGAGCTTCGCTCTCGGGATCTAATCAGAATAAACATTTCCAAATTCAACTCGTAAAATTTCCAAACCAAAAAGTTTTCGTGACAGCTGAAAAATTTAACCGATAAAAAAACGAGGTCTTGTGATATTACTGTTGATTATTTCGTTCACCTGTCAATTTCGCCTTTTCGTCCAATCAAACCGTCTCGTTTTAACCAACCAGCTAGTATAACAGTGATAAAACTACGTGGGATTTTAGCGATTAAACGTCGCCATTGGCCCGTCTAGTTCTGACACAATATTTCGAAGTATAAATCAATGTCAATTATTTTTTTATAACTTTTTAGGACAATTTATGATATTTTAATACAATAACATTACTACTATATTTATTTACCTACTTGTTTTTATATTATAATGCACCCATGCCTATGTTTATTCCAATAAAGTTGCTATTCTTTATAAATTACAACACATTTTAAAAATACTTATCAAATGCCATTTATTATAGAACTAAACTAAAATTTTGACTTCTGCTTATAAGGCTGGCAACCAAACATACAATTATAAACTTAATTATAATTGTATGTTTGGTTGCCAGCAGTAAACTAAACAGTTTTCGTTGAGTGGTATGTTATGCAATTTTACTAAAAATAACTATTCCAAGTAATACACCGCAGGCTACCCGTAGAAATAGATAAAACATTATTACTCAATAGATATGGATGGGACATTTGGAGTTCACGAAATAATCGTGCCAAATATCACTCGACCATTATTTTTTTATTGGTTAAATTTTCCATTTTTCACTCAAACTTTTTTGGCAATTTTACTAGTTAAACTTTGGTCATGTTTATTCAAAGATTATTTCGTACACATGTCAATTTCGCCTTTTCGTCCAATCCAACCGTCTCGTTTTAGCCAATCAGCTAGTTTAATAGTGATAAAACTACGTGAGATTTTAGCGATTAAACGTCGCCATTGGCCCATCTAGTTCTGTCACAATATTTCGAAGTATAAATCAATGTCAATTATTTTTTTTATAACTTTTTCGGATAATTTCTGATATTTTAATACAATAACATTAGTACTATATTTTTTATTTACCTACTTGTTTTTATATTATAATGCCAATTTATTCCAATAAAGTTGCTATTCTTTATAAATTACACCACATTTTAAAAATACTTATCAAATGTCATTTATTATAGAACTAATCTAAAATTCTGACTTCTGCTTATAAGGCTGGCAACCAAACATACAATTATAAACTTAATTATAATTGTATGTTTGGTTGCCAGCAGTAAACTGTTTAGAAATATATAAAACATTATTACTCAATAGATATGGATGGGACATTTGGGGTTCACGAAATAATCGTGCCAAATATCACTCGACCATCATTTTTTTATTGGTTAAATTTTCCATTTATTTTCCTGATGATGAGTGTTTCTACACTCGAAACATGTCGATTTAATTTATTATGAATCATTCTAGATTCGCCTAGGTATTCGAATAAAAAATTGTGGAGAAAGACTTTGTGCTATTATTTTTTCTATATCATTTAACTCCACTAGAGTATGGACTACTTCTTCAAAATCAATTTTTAATGTTTTTGATATTTATAATAGCTATAGCTATGGATTGAATTTGCGCAATATTATAGAGTTGCTCTTCTACAGTTTTGCCAAGAAGCTTGGTTCTAATTTTTTGAATTTTAGGATAAAGTATGAAGAAATTAACTTTTATAAAAATATGCTGGATGAGTTGATCTGAAAGGTTACTTCTAAAATTCCCAAATATCAAAAAAAAATACCTACAAGTTCATTTTAGATTTTATTTGCATCAACTTTCACGTTCTAAACATCGAAATAAATTACCACTCACACATGCCATTCCAACAATATACAACTGACAAATGAAAAATAAATGATCAGAGTACGAGACATTTTTTAGCGGAAAAATCAGTCAGAGTGCCGGGTTTACTTTGCAATGCATTTCCCAAGAGTGTCCTTTTGACTCGGGGAACAACGAAGCAGGGCGTTACGCATTTTCTTATTGAATACAAGAGGAATTTTTTCCCTTGTGTTTAGGCTAAACGTGGAATTCGTCTGCGGGTTTTCAGATAAAAAGTATGTAGATGAAATTGGTCTGAAAATCCGTATTATTAGGACAAACTTTTTGTACCCATTCGATGACTGAATGATTTATTTTTGTACGAAAAAAATATGGAATTTATCATTTTTTTTTTTAATTAATTGTGTACATACCATAATTTTAGGGATAAGATTAAATCAGTGCTGTACCTAATACACCTAGGATTATTATAAATTCGTAATAATCCAAGAGCCACAACTATATTTTAATAACCAGTAAAGTTGATCTTGAAATGTACTAAAAATCAGTGAAAACATTATAATTACCTTATTGTATAATAAAAAGACTACCTTTAATATTTCAACCTTTAATAATTTCTTACAAAATATAATATTCTCATGGCCAGCGAATCCGATATTTTGAATCTACGTTCTAAAACTAACTCTAAAATATAAAAAAAGAATTTATCTTTATATCCCTGTTTTTGACTATTATTAATTGAAATATTTCCTGTTTAATATAATGAGCCTAATGAATAAAAATAAGCAATTACTTAAAGCAATTACTTTTTAGTACCAGCAATTGCTTGACTAGCAAATGCTATAAGTAAAAGCGATTGCTAGATCTGGATATGATTAAAATTTTTAAGCGATTGCTGTTTTTCTTACACCTCTGTAGCAAATTCTTATTCAACACAAGTTCAGACATGTCTTATCCACTTATTCAGATTTTTCATGTTCAGTTTGGTGCCTAATTTGCAAAAGAGTTGACGTAAATACAAAAACGTTGGTCTACTTATTTAGTACAATAGTAATCTGTAACGTTTTTGTGGAAAATAGGAAACATATTTGTGATATGGCAGATTTCAGTGAAAATGAGGAAAGTGGTAGTAGTGATGACGAAATTAAAGACAAGCAATTGATATTCGTACACAAACATGTGGAACAGGAACATAAATAAATCTCTCTGACCACAACCGTTTAGCTTCCACAACAGCTTCAAGTACGTGTAGGAAATTTAATAAAAATATTGGCTTTCTCCAAAACTGCATCTATTACAGAAGTGTATGTCTTACAGACAGTAGTTTGGTGAACACCGAGTTATTCATCTACAGAATCTTGAAAGTCCGGATCCGACAATTTCCACAGAAAGACTTTAATCTTATTTAAAGGCAACAGTGCCAACCACTCAACATTTTCGCAGTCAAATCGATATAACTATCTGAAATCATCATATCTGCAATTTTTACGTAAACTGTAGATTTTTCTTTTACGAAGGTTCATATATTCAGCCATAATTAAAGACACAAATTAAGAGCGACGCACGTGTATGCCGCGGAGAACTAAAGTTGACTGCTACCAAGCAAATGATACAGGGGTCCATCTACCTTAAAAAGTTGAAAGCGATCGCTATACATAGAAAAAGCAATTCCTTAATTTATTTATCATATTTTAAGCAAACGATAGTGATCGCTTCTATTTTTTAAGAAAAAGCATTGAATAGAAGCAATTCCTGTACTTTTAAGCAATCGCTGGACGCAAAAGCAATTACTTTAGTTTTTATTCATTGGCTTTCAAGAAATTACTTCGATTTTATAAGAAAAAGCAATTGCTACATTTTTATTCATTATGCTCAATGTCCAGCTTTTGCTTCATACTGTATAAACTCTGCTGAGTAAAAACTACTGCACTATAATACTTATAATTATGTATACCATCGTAAAGAAGCAATTACCACCAGTTATCAAAATATAAACGAAAACAAAACAACAAAAATCTTGTGTTATGACATCGGCCTAACATGATGTAATCGGGTCATAAAGCATGATTTTATGGCAGGCGGAGGCAGTGACACATGCGCCCGTTAAAGTCCATTCCGTGAGGAATGCGATGACGTCCAAGGCCGTTCCTTGACAGTGAAAATGCTTAATGTGCAATAAAATAAAACGTTAGCAGTTTATTTGTTTATAGGTTAGCAGGTTGCTTTTATATCTTAGCCTCGACCATAAAATTGTGTGACGTATCTACGCCACATTTTTATGGGTTCATTGTCGCATGATAGTAAAATGCCTGTATACCATCAACAAATCATAAAATTTAAAGATTTATTTTCAAATTATTTTCTTTTATAATTTAATTACATCTTTTATATATGGCTTCTGAAGGAATGTTTACGGTCAAATATTTTTTACTGTATTAAGAGAAGGTAAAAGTCTATGATAATTAGTTTTTTTTGTAGATACCTACATAATTACATAATTATATGGCAATAGATTTGGGATTTTTTTTGCAAGAATATATACTAGTATCCATTATTAAATTAAAATTTAATAACCAATTCGAAAATTGCGGGAAAAATTAGTTATTTTAAAAGAATAAGTTTAAATTTAAAATTTTATTCAAAAAAAATTGTATACAATACTTTAATTTTACCACATTTTTTCTTTATTGCTCTAAAATTTCGTTTATAGCGGATGAAGGTGTAATAAATAGATTACAAATTTTACAAAATAAAGCAATGCGAATTTTACTTAATATGGATAAATATACAAAAATTAATGTAATGTTAAAAAAATTAGAATGGTTAAATGTAAAAAATTTAATATTATTTTTGGTTCTAATATTTATTTTTAAAATTCAAAATGATTTGTTACCGCCACATTTAAAGCAATTGACTGTTCTAAATAGTGATCAACATAATTATTTAACACGAAATAACAATAATTTTTTTAAAAATATAACATATAAATCAGTTTTTCATAAGGGTCCTATTGAATTTAATAAATTAAACAAGTCAATTAGAAATCAAAAAATTTAAAATCTTTTAAAAAAGTTTTAAATCTTTCTTATTAACCCAACAGGACAAATAAAGTTTCCAAAGGTCATTTAATTCAAAAAAATAAATAAGAAATGTGTATAAACTTGTTAAAATGTATTATGTAGCCACTTGCCAAATAAATCTTTTTACTACTACTACTACAGTCCTAAAGTCCTTGCTTATAAGTACTGTAAAACAAAAAAATGTTCACTTATAATCTCCCTAGCAGCACAATTATTACCGTTTTTTTTTTTAAGGTCACGAATGATTTTGTTGATAGAAAATTATCCCGAGTCGAAGACGAGGGAAATTTTCTATCAACAAAAAACATGAGTGAAACCGAGAAAGAAATTATCGGGAATTAATTCTGCTGCGTGAAAGATTCGGTAAGAAAATTTCATAAATTGAAGTTTTTTTTATTGTTCCTGAAATTTTAGTAATAAACCTTAGTTACTAACAAGTATAAAATCAACTTCTATTGTAAAAATACAGTGCGTCATAGTAAACTAAACTCATCGGAAATATGTTTTTTAAAGTTATATAATTTGAATTTAAAACTATAAAGACTTTGGATTTCAGTGATTTCAGGTAACAAATTTGTTATATTTAATGTTTCTCATTTTAGTAACAAAAATGAGTTACTAACTGCTCAATTTCTTTAGCAATCGAACTTGCTGATTCATTACCAAAACGAATAATTTTTTACACAATATTATTGTAACAATAAATATCACGGGTATATACGATTAAAAAACTGATTGTTACTTGCTGGTTTGTCTCGCCTGTCACTTCGAAATTACTTGACATTTGAATTAAAATTGAGTTGTAGTAGTATACCTAAGAAAAATTATTACTTATTAATTTGATTAGGTTAATAGGCTATAGACTATCGCGATAGTCTCCCGTTGCTATAAGCAACGTAAACAAAAAGAAGCTTTCTAATTGGTTGAACATAAATTTATGAAATTTTCAGCAATATTATCACTTTTTATGTTGATTGTCGTGACGATACTATACATCGAAAACTATATAGGCTTGACAACTTTTGTATTGCGGTAGTCAGAAAACTTTTCTCCTACATTATATACATATAACGAAGCAATAATGTAAGTAAACCTTATCCTTTCCAAGGTCTTTAAGATACGTCTGTTTCATTAGCCCAAAGTCAACCCTTATTTTCCATATGCTTAGTTTTAATGATTTAAGGATCCGTCACTATATGTAGAATAAACATGTTTTTTTTGCATCAGCTGTTAAGCAAGTTCTTTTTTCTGGGAAACTGTAAAATTTATTTATGTCAATTAAAAAGTTATAAAAAACAAACTTTGGAAGTAGTTGTATATTTGCTATTCTAAAATTTTTATTTCAGAAGGGTACGCAGGGTTCGCAAATAGATACATCTATCGGGTGGATAAATAAGAACGGCCGCTGACCGTATCACAGAAACCGTTAACCTTAGAGGTTTTGGAAAAAATATCATTAAAATATTGCCAATAGAAATACCTGGAAATTATTTCCAGTTCGTGAGATATCAAATCGTACCAAACAAGGTAAAATAGAAAATTAAATTGATCACTTTATTTTAGTATACGTCCCCTTGTAGGAAAAGTAGGGTTAACGTAAAAATCAACTAAAGCGCAATGGATAGAGAAAGAACAACTCTATCTAAAAAGATGAAATTGGCTAAAATCCGTCCAGCGCAAACGAAGTTACCAGTTTTATATGAAGCAAACTTTGACATTCCCCGGCCATTTTATTTTAAAAGATAAAGTAATATATCATTTGACAACATAAAGGGAACGGCTATTACGGCTGATATCTCAGGAACTTGAAATAATAATAATAATAACGATCTATTTTATTATAATTTCCGGCTATTCCTATAGGCAGAATTTACTGATGATATTTTTTTCCTAAAGCTGAGCTAAGGTTAACTGTCTCTAAAATACGGTCGATACTAATTTAAAAATATATTTTATATATTTTTTTATTTCTCATCCTTTGAAATATAGTAGCTAAACGTACAAAAACTACGAGCGAGGCACAATAAAAAAACATATTTTATGTGACTGATAGTTTTGAAGTAAACGTGATAAATACCAATGCATGAATGGAACATGAAACATGCAGCATGAAACAACAGTAATGGGCTCTTAAGATATATCTAGTTGATTAGCCTAAAGCCAGTCCTTATTTGAAATCCCTTTAGTTCTAACACTTTAATAAGTTGCAAACTTTCAGGTTTCACCCAACTTTAATCCCAAAAGTCTCGGCACGTATGCAAATGATGGAATCTGCATTCTTCATGGGTTCACCCTCTTCGTAATTCAGCTGCAAGCAAATCCTTTGAAACTGCCGACATCAAGTTTCGAACAAACTTGCAAACTTCTATTAAAACTTATCCAATCTTGCGAAATATAGCTGCTCCAATTTCTTTTAACGATTTTCGAGTATCCTGAATTCCAGATTTAGTTCATTTCTAAAGTTTCTTAGTTTAAAAAGTTTAATTAAAAAATGGCTTTTAGACATAGTTGCCCTTTAGAAGAAAATTAGAAGGATTTAATTTCGTGCAGACTCCGAATTTCTTGAAGCAGGCTGTTTTAAATAATCTCTTATCAGATTTATAGTTTTAGTTTTATTTGAAGAAATAGAGTAACTGTTAATGACCTTTCGAAAAATGCATAAATAACGGATATCTACCACTGATATTTTTTTTTAAATGCAAAAGTTTTTGCTTTATTAATTTAGTACAATTGATCGTTGACTTGAAACAGTTATGTCTAAGAATGAATGTCTAACAACACGTATACTGATGGCAATTATTATGTTAAAGAAGACTGGCATATTCGGTTAAGTAAAAAATATTTAGTAAACCAAAATTTAAGTCAAGGTACTGTTATGTCATCAAAAAGAAGGGGCATAATTTTTGAATTTATTCTACCTTTTTTGACGTCGCGTTCAGATATTAATAAAATTTATGGAGGACTGCGCGCAAACAGATCTGAAGCCATTAAAAATAAAAAACAATTCTTGCAAAATACAGCACTAACTTCTAATATTCTAATAGATATTATTAAAAAATCAAACTTAATTTTTTAAATATTTATTTCAATTACACTTAGAAGCGTTAGTATTGATTTCTTTAAAATTTTATGGGTTTTTTTCGTTCTAATTTTTTTAATTTACCTTTGCATTCATTGTCGTAATTATGAAATAAATCATGTGAAAACCCAAACGATAGGAAATTTGGAAATAGTACCTACCTAATTGCAATATTTTTAAAACCATATCGCTAATTTCTCGCGCGGTACTTGATTACATTTTATTAACTCTTCTCTGGTCATACTATGCATTTTATCATTACGAAGAGAGTACCTATAAAGTACGATTTTAATAAAAAAACATATTAAACAAAATAATCCCCAAAATGAAAATGAATGAAAATGTAAAAGATTCGGAGCCAATGTTCTTAAACATAATTGAAGTGGTTAGATAACAACAAGTGTTTGGCACATCTGGGCTTCACCTTCTCTGATGTTAAGCTGTACTGGTTTACTTTTTTGAATTATAATGTTATTATTTTCACTGCATAAATCAGGAATAAAGTCATCATTATTATTATTAAGTAGGCTTGTTTTCTAAAACTGTTTTAAAAAAAAAAATCCTTAAAAAGTTTGTTTTCTTAGTTGTTCTTCAAGAATTTTATTCTGAAATTTAATTAACCTAAAATGTAAGAACTATATTTAAATATTATAGAATTTACTACATTTTTATATTTAAAAACTAGTCCAGTCTTAAATATATTATACCTATATACAGGGTGTTATTTAATAAGTGTCCGATATTGTACAGGACAATTCCCCAGTTATTTATAAGGTGAAAAGTTCATATAAGCATGGGTTTGTTCGGCCTTCATTTTTAAGATACAAGGTGTTAAAAATTTTATTTTATTTTTGTTATTCGTAAATAATTTTTGAAATAATGTCGATATTTGGGAGAAAATTAGTGTTTGTGGTTTTTTTACTGAGAAATTCAAATTTGATCTTAGTTGTATGGGGCGCCACCCACAGGCCTATTTCTCTTTTTGGGAGTCACAAATTTCTTGTGTATGTATCACATTTTTTAAATGAAAAATCAATTTTTCCATCATTTTTATTCGATAAAGCTATGCTTGTTAAAAATTGCTACAAGAAGACGATTTCCAGATATTTTGATTTAAATTAATCCATGCTTTTTTTTTTTAAAAGTGAAATAATTTTGAAAACCTTTTTTTTTAATCATCATAGAAACATTTCAAAGCTAGTTTTAAACAACAATAAACAACGGAACCCTAGATATGTTAAAACTAAATTAAAATCACAATAAATGTTGAAAATGTCCACCCTCTGCCTGTATGCACGCATCAAATTTTAACACCCTGTATCTTTAAAATGAAGGCCTTGCGAACTCATGCTTGTATGAACTTTTCACCTTATAAATAACTGGGGAATCGTCCTGTACAATATCGGACACTTATTAAATAACACCCTGTATATAGGTATAATATATTTAAGACTGGACTAGTTTTTAAATATAAAAATGTGGTAAATTCTATAATATTTAAATATAGTTCTTACATTTTAGGTTAATTAATTTTCAGAATAAAATTCTTGAAGAACAACTAAGAGAACAAACTTTTTAAGGATTTTTTTTTAAAACAGTTTTAGAAAACAAGCCTACTTAATAATAATTATGATGACTTTCTTCCTGATTTATGCAGTGAAAATAATAACATTATAATTCAAAAAAATAAACCATTACAGCTTAACATCAGAGAAGGTGAAGCCCAGATGTGCCAAACACTTGTTGTTATCTAACCACTTCAATTATGTTTAAGAACATTGGCTCCGAATCCTTTACATTTTCATTCATTTTCATTTTGGGGATTATTTTGTTTAATATGTTTTTTTATTAAAATCGTACTTTATAGGTACTCTCTTCGTAATGATAAAATGCATAATATGACCAGAGAAGAGTTAATAAAATCTAATCAAGTACCGCGCGAGAAATTAGCGATATGGTAAGCCTTAATTTCGTTTTATGAGTTGCTTGCTATGAACTACTAGTTGACTGTGTTTGGGCTTTTCTCACTGTTTATTTTTAAGTTGAAAATGGCATATACATTTATACTGATTGCTTGTCGAAACAGTTTAAAAAAACTTTGCAATTATGTCTTACAAAAATTATATAAGTATATCATATACCTATGTATATGGTTTGCAAGGAAATTGCTATTTAGGTATGAGTTACCGTGTAAAAATCTCAGCAAATTATATTAAAACTTGCCCAATCTCTCTAGCTGCTTCAATTACTTTCAACGATCTTCGAGTTTTCTGAATTATAGTTAATTTATGAAGTTTCTTTCCTAGTTTGAAAATAAATTATTCAGATGATGTATTACTAAAGAAGTTTCGATTTCATGGAATAATATAACATTAGGGGATATACTACTATCCGAACGGTAGCCAAAAAAATATATTTTATAATTTATTTTTATTATTTATTATAAAGAGTAGGTACGTGGTCAAAACCATATGAAAAATACCACCGCAAGAACGCTCCAAAATATGGATTTTGAAAAGTATAATGTTACTTTCAACCCTTTTACTGATTCTGCTTTCAAAAAAACTGGTGATACTCTTGATTCTAAACGAAATCAATTAGAAAGCAATTTGGAAAAACGCAGATATAGTTCCGTTGCACTGACAGTCAATGAGATTGATAAAACGGCACTAATATGGGATGAAATACACCAATGTGCCTCACAAAGAAATATTTTCATCTTGTCGCTTAGGAATTAGCTTGACGTGGAGGTGAAATATCGAAATGTAAAGTACACTATTTTAGAAAAGAAAAATTTAACAATGGAGAGTTAACTGGCCGCATTGAATACAATACAGTATTTTTATAAACATGTCAGGGCGGCTCAAAAAAGCGTTGTGACAGTAAATAGTTACTAAAAGGTAGCGAAACCCTTGATATCTGCCCAGTAAGATTATATTACAAAATTTTAATACACAGTCCTAGTCATACTTCAACTAACAGATTTTTTTAAACCCTGAATTGGTTTTGGATCGGATTTAATGAAATTATTAAGTGGACAAAAATATCTGCTGAAAAAATTTGACTAGATACTAAAAGCAAAAAAACTAATAAATCATTCACATCGTTCAAGCTCAGTCTCAAATTTAGTTAAAGCTGGTATTAATAAACAAGAGCTAATAAAAATGACTGGAAATTCCTCATCAAGTTCTATCAAACCCTATCTTGAACTCAATAACGATGAACATCATTTAAATCTTGTATCGAACCTCCAAAAATTTTCTTTTGACACAAAAATACAGACTATATCTATCTGCACGAGAATCTGCATCGGTAATAGATTACTTTAAATATGGTTTTTTCATTAGTAGATATTTGTTGTTCTTTGTTTTTTATGTATTATTAAATAAAGTTTTAAATTAAGTTTGATTTAAATCTTATTTCATTCATGGCTCAATTGATTTTGTCTAACAGATCGAGTGAAATACCCAAGAAATTTTCGAAAACAAGTTTAAAAAAATATCTGACTAAATCTGAGCTCTTATGACCTACGACAATTTTTAGATTAATTGTGTTCCTTAATTTGTTTTTTGATTAAAAATAACGAATTTCTTTACTCCCAACATATGAGACCCATTTTTTACACTGAAAATGTTCTTTCAATTTTAGATATGTTAAATATATTTAACAGTTCGGCCAAAGTCATGAAACATAATCACACAAATCCGGGTTAAAATAGGAATTCCTATTTTAAAAGCTAACCAAGCTGCCGCCTTTTTCCATTTTATAAAAGGTTTTGGCTTTTATTCTAAAAAACAACTTAAGGCAAGTACCCTTTTTCGCCATTTATTTTAAAAACCATTCTCAAAACTCCATTTCTTTTATCGTGGAACCATAGAACGGTAAAAACGGCCCTGCTCGACTCGACGTGTGTGCCATTTTGCAAACCCTCGGGGAAATGCATTTCGGGCTATACTTTCAACGTTGCCGGATTGTGATCGTAAAATAAAATACCATCATCGAACTTCTGAACTTTAAAGTTAATGTTATTTTTTCGTCTATTGCAGCTAAAGACTTTTAAAATAAAACAGGTAAGGGCGAGTCGAATTTGCGAAATAGGTGCTTTGTACCGTCCGCTGTACTTGTCTTTATTTGTTTTAAATCACAACGTTTCACCTGGTATGTATCTCTAGTCGTCTTCAGGTGGATATAACATAAGCAAAGTAGCTACAGCTCTATACTAGCTAGATGCACTGAAGCATAACGGAGATGGGTGCAGTCATCCGTTTAACTCGTGCTCGGTATTATTCTAAAATTACATCTATTTAACAAAGGTTACCAAATAGTTCTAATGATGGCTTACTAAAGCAACCTGGGTTCTGGTGTATAGCAGCAGGTTTCTAAAACTGCCTCTTCCTCAGTGTACTTGTTTATGTAGGATTTCAGCTTTTGAACACATGATATGATGTGATGTGTTCATATTATGTTTTATCGACTACCCAAAAAGCATTTGATAACGTAAAACATGACTTATTGATTGACAGACTAGGCGAAATAGGTATTGATGACAAGATTGACAAGGACATCAGAATAATAAAACATCTGTATTGGGGTCAATCTGCTGAAATCCGAATTAAAGAAGACCTCATGACGGACGAGTGCGTCATTGCTAAAGGTGTCCGACAAGGATGCATTCTGTCTCCCATACTTTTTAACATATATGTCGCTAGCGCTGGACAATGTAGAAGCTGGAATATAGGTTAACGGCAGGACCATCAACAACACCCAATACGCAGATGATACTGCAATTTTGGCTGACAGTCTTTAAGACCTGCAGGACTTGCTTGGCAGAATTTCCGAGGTGGCGAACGATTTGGATTGCGAATTAACATAACAAAAACAAAAATGATGATCATCCGCAGACAATAACATAATAACATTAATCTCACAATCAATGGTGAAACAATTGAAAGAGTGTCTAAGTTCAAATACCTGAGAGCAACTCTTAATGAGAGATGGGATTGCGATGAAGAAGTAAAGGCACGTATCGGAATTGCAAAGACAACTTTTCTCAGAATGAAAAACATATTTCATCAAAGAACACTACCGGTTGGACCTCGGATGCGTTTGTCAAGTGCTACGTCTGGCCCATCTTACTGTATGGGATTGAAATTTGGTCGCTTAAGGTAACATTAAACCGAATCGAGGTATTTGAAATGTGTATACTACGAAGAATGCTTCGGATTTCCTGGGCCGAACATGTATCGAATAACTATGTTCTAAGAATCGCTAAAGTAGAGAAATAACTCTTAAATATCGTTAAACATCAAAATACGTCATACCTAGGACACATCCTCAAGGGAGAACGATACTCTATTCCAAAACGCATACTCCAGGGCAAGGTCGAAAGAAAACGAGGACCAGGACGGAAACAGCACTCCTGGCTTCGTAACATCAGGGATTGGTGCGGGATACTAGATGCATGCAGGATCTATATTTCGCCGGGCTGAAAACAATACCCTAGTCATTTTATGATGGACAAAGGCCCCTTACGTGCAAGAGAAGCACACTGGACTAGAAGAAGAAGAAGATGATATGATGAGGCATGGTGAAGCTGAACCTGCCTTTGCGGTATCCCCTTTTAACGTATTGTTTCCGTGCTCTTTAATCCTTGTTTCGAGTGGTTTTAGTGTCTCACCAATATACACCATTTTCACTCGCTGGGGATCCGATAGCACATTTTTTCTGTCTTTTTGGCTTGTTGGTTTTGAGTTCGTCAGGTGACAGGTGGCTTATTAGAGTGCCTCTCGAGCTAAAATGGTATGATGTAGAGTTCTAGTCTTCTTAGTCTCTCAGATACTTCTTTGGCATACGGAATATTAAGAGTTGGTTGTGCCTCTTTGTCTGCTTTTCTTACAACTTTCTAATATCTTCTCAATTAATCTCATGGGGTAGCCATTTTTGTTGAGGTCGGTCTTGATATAGTCAGTTTCTTGTTTGAGGGCTTTTTTCGAATTACAGATTGTAATTCTATATTTTGTTCTTGTTGTGTTTTCTTTTACACTAATAATTTATAAGGTTCATGAAACGATTATTAAGGCTCTTTTGCAAATTTTCTTAACCAAACTTTTTGATTATAAGATGAATGTAGTAGGTTTTTTGATTTCCTATTATTATACCTTTCATTTATAATTCGACATTGGGCTCATTTTACGATACACAGCGAATACCTCTAACAGTCAGCTCTCTGTATAAGCTATAAAATATTTAACTTCAGATTCAAGAAAAAATATTTAGCATAAGTGAGACACAATTATTTAACATATTGCAACACTTTCACAAGCGATCAAAACATTCGGTTGGTTAGGAAACAGATTTTATTTGTATTTTAATTTGAATTTCATGTTGACGAAATTGCGTTTATGGTTTAAAAGGCTTTTGCGTTTGAAAAATCAAAAAAAATTAGCATTATTTAAATCTATTATGTTTATTTTTGATGGTAAATTTTAAAAACTAATGCAGAAGATTCAATCACACGTGTACACATAAAAAGAATACCTATAATAACTACCTACCAAGGTTTGTCGATATAACAATATCAAATGAATGGTTGTCCGAAGTTACCGATTTCGGCTATAAAAGGATGAGGTTTATAATATATCGACAACATCGCTGTGATTTTTTTTTTATATTCGCATATTTTTTATCAAATAAGTTATCCTGTCCACAGTTTATATAAATGTTTATTTTTACTCCTGTTCTATAGCTTTTCTATCACAAACTTTATCAGAAAATTATAAGTTAGCTACGTGGGTAATTTTCTGATATTTTTGCTACTTGTTTCGGTTATATCTTTTATAGATATGGTATCTTAAGGATATTCAATCTATTTCCATTTAACAGTATACCAACATCTAACCTGATATTAGGAATATTCTAAAATTCTAAATCATAAAAATGATAGTTTTTAGCGTCTGTATTAAATATAAAATGAAAAATGTTAATCGGCGTGCAGACGAAGTTTTTAAAATTGAAAAAAGTTTTTCACCTCCGCTGGGATTCGAACCCAGAACCTCTCGATTACCAGTCGAACGCTCTAACCAATTGCGCTACGAAGACACTGAGATTCTCTCACCAACTTCGGTAATATAACTTAATTCAATTTTAATGTTAGTATATACGGTTTGAAATACCCTGTGATTTCAAACCGGGGAGGGGGTTATTAAGGGAAAGGAACTCATTCACGACCACTGATCAATAAGATCTATTTTCATCGTTCATCCCGTGTCATCGACATATATTCTAAATCATGTTTTGCTATGTGAATAACCGAAGTTAATGTAACATCTTTTATCTACTTTCTTCCTCCTGTTAGGATATTTCACCCAGTCGTCTTTAAAAAAATATTAGATTGTTGCTTAATATTATAAAAATTACATGTGTTACAAGGAATTGTATATCCGTATTATTCGTTATTTTATGTAGTTCGGCAACATTGGGATTCAATGCAATTCTGACTGTCAGTCTTGATAAAATGTTACCGAGTCGGCCATGAAACGGGAATGGTGCGCGGGCAACCAGTCGATAGTGCATCCATATGCATCTCTGTTCGACGAAAACCAACTGTTTAGTATGCTGATGTGGTCTGTATTATATATTGGAATTTTATACAGGGTTGAGCCAGTCATAATAGTATAGTCAAACATGAAGCAAATGCTTTTATTTTAACTCGGCCCTTAAAGATAATACCTATACTTGCTAATAATAAAATATACACTCGTACAAATTAATTTAAAATTAACCTGTTAGGTATAAGACTTTCCTTGCCTATGAGAAACTGAAAGTAACTACCTAAATTATTCCATAGCATTTCCTTAAAATAAAAATGTTAAGTGCTATGGTAATACAAGCCTTATTTTCTGATAGGAAATATCTTTTTGAATTAAGGACAATGGGTAAATCATCAAAGCTTAAAAGCATACAATGCAAACATAAAATCTATATTGAAATAAATTATTTTATCACTTAGGATATTGAAACAAATGATGTTTAATGAAAGTTGGATTGGGACGGTTTTTAAAAGAAGATTAATTCTATTAATTTACAAGTTATACAGTATGTATAATTGTTATCCATAAATGCTTGTTTTCCTATAGAAATTGACACTCTTTTGAACGACAAACTTTTTAAGATAACAAAACCAAACAAACCTAATGTTAACTAAAAATCCAGGGTATCTGTGTGTCTAGCTCTAAAATATTTAAAATAAAAGTTAAGAACATGCTAATTGGTTAGGAACGACATGCAATAAAAGAATAACTTGGATAATTTCTTATATTATATAGGACAAGTATTAGACTGATGTTTTCTTTTTCTTACCCCATTTTTGTGTGTGTTTTGTATGGTTTCATGTGCATTGGTAAAAAAAATATATAAAGATATAAACTAATACACATCGTTCTTCTTATATAGGAGAAGAAATTGTACGACGAGGTTAGTTTTTGAAGCATCTCCATCTATGTTTTCTCCCAATAAGTTATTATTGGTAAAGTGGTTTTCTCTTTATTCATTTAAATGGTGTCTGTTTGTTTCTCCACACGGTTTATGGTAAAAACAATATGCTTTAACCATTTCGTTTTATATAAGGTGGTGTCTGTCCTTCAACGCATCTTCTAACATTTTCATAGTCAATACACAACTATTGCGCAATAATGGTAATAAAAAAATAAGAAAAATAAATAGCAATAGAAAAATATGAGGTTTATTGCAAAACGAAGGTATCATATTCTAGAACGTAACCATGATAACGAAAATAGGTAGGGTACCCTGGGTGAAATTACACAGGAAACTTTTGACGATGATTTTATGACATTAAAGTGATTTAAAAATACTATTTATACTTACAATTATTTGCATTTTTACTACTTTTAGTACATTAAAGATGTTGAAAAATAATAGATACTTATATAATGCATTTTCTTATTATTTATTGATTTAACTAAATATTATGTTAATCAATATACAGGATCATGCAATAGGGCGTCAAGCTTCTATAGCTCTTATACGAATTGAGTAAGGAAATTTATTCATACTTTGACCTATACTGTTTTACGGGATGTATTGATGTATTCATTGTTATAAAATGGATTAATATTATATAATATTTTACCGGAAAATATTAAAACATTAAAAAAACAACCATTATTTAAATTTCATTTAAAAAAATATTTCCCAGTATAAATTTCTTTATTAACGTGTTAATCATACGTTTATAATATAAAACGAATTATTTTTTTTAATTGCCTTTTTTATATATATATATATATATATATATATCCCGCTATCAATTCGACGACCATACATTGTCATTTTACATTCAATTTGACGGCCAGGTGCACTTGACGGCCATATATGGCCGTCAAATAGCAAACCATGTAAAATTGATGCTGATGACGTCATTTGACGAATGCCAAATTTTTGGTCGGCCGTCATTTAGTCGGTCGTATGAAAGTTTCGTATAGTTTTAGTTACGCGTCATTTCCCGCGAGAAGAGGTCGCTGCAAGCGCCGTATATTTTAACGTATATTTGTCTTTTATATCATCGCTTAATTAACGGCCTATGTATAGGCAACATCGCAATGTGTATATAAAACTTGTGTCCTTTTAGATAGCCGATTATTTGACGACCTCTTGATGGGGGTTAATATTATAATTATTGAGCTTTTTAAGATTGTGATGGTTTCTGTGGCTTGGTGCAAGAAGGGCCAATGTCAAAATTGATCGTTTTAAAATAAAGAGTTTTTAAATTTTTTGTATGAAGTTGATCTCAAAAACTATTTGTTGACAGCATTTTACAAGTTCTTCTTTAAACGTGATACTCTTTAAAATCGTTTATATTATTAAGGAAAAAAAAATTTTTTTAACAAAATTTACATGAAAAATACCACATACCACTCTCAAAATTGACTAAGAAATGAAACAAAACGACATGATTGTAACTATTTTATTTTTTTTTTATTTTTAACATAAAAACACATTTTGTTTTAACTATTAATTTTCTTCGTCTCCTTCTTCCACGGACAGCGTGTCATCAATATTTGGAGCAGAATTTAAAACATATAGGAATTGTTCATAATACATTTGGATTGATTTGCTTATAAGTGGTAACAGTGACTTCAGGTTTTGGTTTAAGGGTTGCAGAATAAAAGTTTCAAAAAAATGACACTTACCTGTCAAAATTTGACAGCTGTCGTATAAAACTGTGTTATTTAGGTACTGACAAATTATTAAATTTACAATTCTTACAGCTATAACCCTCGTTACAAAAAATCTAAAAAAAAATTGACACATACCTGTCAAAATTTGACAGCTATCGTATAGAACTTTGTTATTTAGGGACGTGATAATTTTATAATTTCGGACTCTTACAGCTATAACTCTCGCTACAAAAAAACTAAAAAAAAATTGATACTTAACTGTCAAAATTTGACAGCGCTCGTATAGAACTTTGTTATTTAGGTACTGAAAAATTTCTAAATTTCGGATTCTTACAGCTATAAACCTCTATATAAAAAAAACTAAAAAATATTTAAACTTACCTGTCAAAATATGACAGCTCTCGTATAGAACTTAGTTATTTAGGTACTGAACAATTTTTCACTTTAGGATTCTTACAGCTATAATCCTCTAGATAAAAAAAGCAAAAAAATTTTACACTTACCTGTCAAAATTTGACAGATGTCATATAGAACTTTGTTATTTAGGTACTGAAAATTTCTTTAAGTTAGTATTCTTACAGCTATAATCCTCTATACGAAAAAACCTAAAAAGAATAGACACTTACCTGTCAAAATCTGATAGGTGTCGTATAGAACTTTGTTATTTAGGTACTGAAAAATTTTTCAATTTAGGACTCTTATAGCTATAATCGTCACTACGAAAAAGCTAAAAAAAAATTGTCACTTACCTGTTAAAATTTGACAGCTATCGTATAGAACTTTGTTGTTTAGAGACCTGAAAATTTTATAATTTCGTATTCTTACAGCTATAACTCTTGCTACGAAAAAGCTAAAAAAAATTGACACTTAACTGTCAAAATTTGACAGCGCTCGTATAGAACTTTGTTATTTAGGTACTGAAATTTTTTTTAAATTTCGGATTCTTACAGCTATAAACCCTTATATGAAAAAAGCTAAAAAAAATGTAAACTTACCTGTCAAAATTTAACAGCTGCCGTATAGAACTTTGTTATTTAGGGATTTGAAAATTTTATAATTTCGGATTCTTACAGCTATAACTCTCGCTACAAAAAAGTTAAAAAAAAATTTACACTTACCTGTCAAAATTTGACAGCGCTCGTACAGAACTTTGTTATTTAGGTACTGAAAAATTTTTAAATTTCGGATTCTTACAGCTATAAACCCTTATATGAAAAAAGCTAAAAAAAATGTAAACTTACCTGTCAAAATTTGACAGCTATCGTATAGAACTTTGTTATTTAGGGACCTGAAAATTTTATAATTTCGGATTCTTATAGCTATAACTCTCGCTACGAAAAAGCTAAAAAAAAATTGACACTTAACTGTCAAAATTTGACAGCGCTCGTATAGAACTTTGTTATTTAGGTACTGAAAATTTTTTAAATTTCGGATTCTTACAGCTATAAACCCTTATATGAAAAAAGCTAAAAAAAAATGTAAACTTACCTGTCAAAATTTGACAGCTGTCGTATAGAACTTTGTTATTTAGGGACCTGAAAATTTTATAATTTCGGATTCTTACAGCTATAACTCTCGCTACGAAAAAGATAAAAAAAAATTGACACTTAACTGTCAAAATTTGATAGCGCTCGTATAGAACTTTGTTATTTAGGTACTGAAATTTTTTTTAAATTTCGGATTCTTACAGCTATAAACCTCTATATGAAAAAAGCTAAAAAAAATTAAACTTACCTGTCAAAATTTGACAGCTGTCGTATAGAACTTAGTTAATTAGGTACTGAAAAAATGTTCACTTTAGGATTCTTACAGCTATAATCCTCCAGACAAAAGAAGCTGAAAAAAATTGACACTTACCTGTCAAAATTTGACAGATATCATAAAGAACTTTGTAATTTAGGTACTGAAATTTTTTTTAAGTTAGTATTCTTACAGCTATAATCCTCTGTACGAAAAAACCTAAGAAGAATCGACACTTACCTGTCAAAATCTGACAGTTGTCGTATAGAACTTTGTTATTTAGGTACTGAAAAAATATTCAATTTAGGATTCTTACAGCTATAATCGTCACTACGAAAAAGCTAAAAAAAATTGACACTTACCTGTCAAAATTTGATAGCTATCGTATAGAACTTTGTTATTTAGGGACCTAAAAATTTTATAATTTCGGATTCTTGCAGCTATAACTCTCGCTACGAAAAAGCTAAAAAAAAATTGACACTTAACTGTCAAAATTTTACAGCGTTCGTATAGAACTTTGTTATTAAGGTACTAAAATTTTTTTAATTTTAGGATTCTTACAGCTATAAACCCTTATATGAAAAAGCTAAAAAAAATGTAAACTTACCCGTCAAAATTTGACAGCTATCGTATAAAACTTTCTTATTTAGGTACCTGATATTTTTTAAATTTCGGATTCTTACAGCTATAACCCTCGCTATGAAAAGGCAAAAAAAATTGACACTTACCTGCCAAAATTTGACAGCTATCGTATAGAACTTTGTTATTTAGGTACTGAAAACCTTTTTAATTTAGGATTTTTACAGCTATAACCCTCGCTACGAAAAGGATTAAAAATTTACACTTTCCTGTCAAAATTTGACAGCTATCGTATAAAACATTCTTATTTAGGTACCTGAAAAGTTTTTAATTTCGAATTCTTACAGCTATAACATTTTTGTAAATCAAAGGATAAAGTGACAACTTCTGAATTCTCAAGGCATAACATTCTATCATTTCGTTTAGCCTTATAGGAAGACTCTGCCAAATTTAGATGTTTATTTTCCTTCCTCAACTGTTTGGGCTTCGACCTAATTATTGACAGATTTAAGTCTCATTTCCAGACAGACATATTTCGCTTTCTGAGTTGCGTCTTTTTTCAACAATAACGCGTATTTTCTTCAAAGATACTTCCAAAGTGTTCATAAACATGACTTGACAAAACTTCAACCTTTCTTTCATTGTTATTTCCTTGCGAATTTGCGGCGGCTTACTTTTTAAGTCTTTCGTCTTAACCTTTCAACCTGCTTACTAATTTCCTCAATTGAACAATTTAGGAATTGATTTTGACCTTCGAATGAAAACTCAAAATACCTCTTGAACATATTTTTCCGTGCATCTAAACCAAACTTTTCGTAACACTTTCTTTTACATTTACAAGGCTCTAGTAATTTTTTAGCTTCAATAACTTTTCCTGAAGTAGAAATGTACTGTTTTCCTCCAATTTTTGCCTTCTTTATCAATGATCTCGTCCTTTGACTGGGTTCACCAGGTCAAACCATAGACAATTTACCTTTAGATACCTACAGCTTATCTCCTGCGCAAACAAAAGTTACGTTTTATGGGTGAAAAAATACGCCCGAGCGCATGACTCGTCGGTCAGCTGTCTTCATTCGGGGAACCTTCGTGCATGCGCACAAACCTCGTGTTATCGGCCGTCCTACTTTATCTACAATAATCGACGCGCTCAAGAATACTCTCCAGAACCGGCTCGGCCGCCATTTTTGTTGTTGTGTTTTAAGGTTTCTCTGTGGATTCCTTGTAGTTTTCTTTGCTATCGTGGTTTCTGGGTGTTTAATATTTACGGATTTCTAGATTTTGTGCAGTTTAGTGAATTGTATTTGTTCTTTTAGTGACTAGGATTGGAATATAAACAATGACTAGTAACAGCCGTTGTATGATTTTATTATGCCCAAATAGGGGTAAAATTCCTGGTATTTCGTATTTTCAGTAAGTATGAAATAGTGAATAGTAATGTATCTTGATATATAACTTTATTTTATTATGATCAATTTAAACACATCAAACTAGGCCTAGGCTACACAAACAAGGTATGAAAATAAAGGGAAACCCACACCAAGACAGATTATCGCGATGCATGTTTTGGTATATTTTATTTGCAGCCCTGCAATCTTCAAAAAGTTTTAAAAAAACTTTTCTCTATACTTATATTATATAAAAGAAAAAAATTAAATACCTAGGTAGTTCGTTAGTCGACGAATCATTTTTAAACAAATTTTAAAAACAAAACCCGAAAAACAATTTTCTATCGTTAAAATCTGATAGGTTTGCTACTACTAAAAATGCCAGAAATCACTACCTTTTTTCCCAACTTGATAAAAAATTGAGAGGAAATTACAATTTTTTGGCAAGAATTTAAATTTTAAAGCCCGGACCTGTCTATTTTCCCATTCGTCAAACGATAATGTTGCAGTGCGCATGTCTAATAGTTCCCAGTTTTGTTTACATGCGCGAGGCCATAAAACTGCCACATTCGTGATTATTGTTTGCTTATCTAAAGGTAAATTGTCTATGGGTCAAACGTCTAAACTGAATAATGTTTGAGATAATATTAGCATTTAAAAAAATGACGTTATTTAGCACTTTGACAGGCTGTAGCAACTTAACAGTTCATCCTAGGAAAAAAATTCTATTTCTACTTAAAAACATAACTTTCGCTTAACATTCGGTTGTTAAATTAACCCGGAATTTAACCGTAGAAGCATTTTTTAAGTAGAAAATAAAACTGTAAGATAGGAACGTGAAAGCGGTTTTTTTCTTTGAGGCACCATTAAGTTTTTATAGCCGGTCAAAGAGCCAAAAATCAGTGCTGGACTTTACCAGTAGGCTGAGTAGGCTGGAGCCTAGGGCGGCAGATTTTAGGGGGCGGCAAATTTGGCTCAAATTTTTTTTTTATCTTACAGAAATAAATGGTACAATCTTTATTCATGGTTGACGGGTAGTATTTTTTTAAATAAACTTTATTGTTGGCCGTGTCTGTTAATGGGAATAAAAAAAGGTAGTTGGAACTTTACTGACTTTGCAGAAAGAAATTTCATTTTCAATAAAATAAGTAGGTAATCATAAATTTTTAAAATATTTAATAAAAATTATTGACTAAATTTGGGCGTGGTCTTAAAAAATTTTCGCCTGCAGCGGGCTTTTTCTTTTCCGAACGCTTTACCTGTTTCACAACTCACGAGCCGTCACTGGTAGGGGCGGAAAAAATTGAATAGCTTACTAGCGGCAAATTTATAAATCCGCCACTGCCAAAAATGTCATTTTTTAAATGCTTAAATCTCAATAACAATTTAGTTTAGACCTTTGAACTGTTATACAAAAAAAGTTTAGAATTTTTAATAACCAAGTTGACAGCTACTTTCGGTATAAGCAAAAGTGATTGGAAGACGACAATATTTCAATTTAAGAGGGTACTTACATCTAAAAAATATAAAATCCCTAAGTTTTAAATAAATATTTTCAGTAGTTCTTACCCTGTATATGCTTTATTTCTTGCCTAATATTGGTATTATTTTTATCAAAAGTTAAAAATAAAATAGGTTATAAGTTAATTTTAAGGATAAATATTTAATAAAAAAAATAAGTTACCTAGTAGTTTCTATGAATTACTAATTCTTTTACTTCTGCTGCTGTTTACTACTACTACTATTATTATTATTTTTGATGCTCCTACTAAGATGTTATACCACATTAAGGTATTTAGGCAAGAAAACTTTTTATCCATAATTAGGTAAAAAACTTTTTATCCCCCCTTACCTTATTTACCTGATTTGGACTATATTTTACTATTAAAATTGTTTTCTAATAACACTTAGAACTCAGCACTATTACTGAAAATTTTTGATTTGATTGGGTCTAATAAAATATATAGGTACTTATTGCATTGGCATAATTAAGCTAAAAAACTGTTTTTGCCAGTTAGCAGAATGAAATTTAAATATACAAATTGACGAAATAAAGATTAAATGATAGAGTTGATTGCTTGAAGTAAAACTGACAACACTGTCGGTCGTCTTGTTAGCGTTGCTGTGTAATATACGGCCGTACAAATAATACGAGAGTAAAAAATACATATATTTCGACCGTCAAATTCACTGATTGTAAAAGGTCTTTCTATTGATAGTAATGTAAAAAATCAACAAAAAAAAAAGTTTTAATTTGAGGTCAGTTTGCTGTTTACAACTGCTAAATTGGTTAGTATACGCAGTCAAAACCTATATATATCCATTGGTTCTAGTGGATGCCACATTACGCTTCTGTGAAAGGTTGTCAAATTGATAGCGTGATGTAAATATATATATATATATCTACCTATTAAGTTAGAGTAATAATTGTTAGTTATTTTTATATACTTATCCCTGTAATAAACTTGTTAAGTTGGTTGGGAATAAAGTAAAATAATTACTATCTAAATTATTTAATTTTTTTTAAATAGGATACACTGTCTGTATTTTTTTATATTTTTAGGTTTGTATCAGTGTCCTTTATAACTACTTATACTTAATTGTATTAAAGCTGCTTTAGTAGTTTAAGCATAATAAATTAAAAACTAAAAAAAAATATTTGCAGCCCTGGAAACAAAAATCAGAAAAACAATCTAAATCTCTATTTTTAATTACCACATTGTGTACGATTAGGGGCAAGAGGTCAAGAGATACTATAAATCAAATAGATTGTATATATTTTATGCAAGGTCTTCAATATTAGCTTTCAAAAATGACACACTTTAAACTAAATTTCTCAAATTTTTCAAATGGAACATGTAAGCTACAGTCCACAACGGGTAGAAAAAACAGCAAAAACAATGCTGCGGCTCTGAGTACTGTTTATGGCATCCAGCATGAGCCAGTAGCCATGAAGGAGTTTGCAAAATTATTACAAATAGAAGTACAGTCGTGCGGATTTTTTGTGGATGAAAATGACTTTTATCTTGGAGTAACGGCGGACTTAGGGCAAAGTGCTTTGGTGGAAATAAAGTGTCTATGTTGTCGGCAATTAAGTTCAATTGATTCAATCAAGACAAAAAACGTGACGTAGATTAAACCTGGACAACAAGACTAATTTCATTAAAAAAAAAAATTGTTATTACTTAGTTCAGGGGCAGTTACATGTAACAAAAAGAGACTTTTGTTATTTTGTTGTGTGGACTCCAAAATTATTGATCTACAATAAAATTACACGAAATGATTATTTTTTTATTAACATAGAAGAAAAACTAAAAACTTTTTATTTTGATAATGATTTATCAGAAATTTTAAAAAAAAAACCTGTTTAAAACCTTCAAAATATATATTTTTATTTTGAAGAAATTAATAGTCCATGCTTAAAGTGGAGTTGAAAGTATGGGAAAGAAAGAAAAACTCAACGTCTCCCTCCACAAAGTTTAATAGAATAAGTAGGTATATTCAGTAAGAGTCTCTACATGTTTCGAACGCAGAAACGTTCATCATCAGGAGACAGAAAATATAATCGGTGCTAATGGTTTTAGCAGAAGAGAAAATGGTGTAGAACCTTAATGGAGCTTTTATGGAATTAAAAATTTAATGTGTAAATTAAACATAATATAAAGAAAATGATGAGAGTTAAAACATACTGAGTAGGTGAGAAGTCAGTAAATGGGGTCTAAACCAACCAAATAAACTGGGGAAGAAAAAAAACCTTTTTAAAAAGTAGGTGTCGAAGAAAGTTTAAAATTTTTTAAAAAACCTTCTTAAGTAGGTATGTGTCTATAAGACATTGTGAGGACAACATTAGAAGTAAATAATAAGGTAATGAATATAACATTCAAGAGAAGTGTTTAGTGGGGTACTGAGTTTTGAAGCTCAGTAACCCCGCAGGATTTTAATTTAAAACTTGTAAAGTTCATTAAAAAGTTGCACATTTCAAAAAAAAATTAGAGGAAAAAGCAGTTGTTCACGTCCACGTGCTGGGACCAAAGTGAATTCTTCAGATTTGGCGGGGTTACTGAGCTTGACACAACAACAACAAGAGACACACCATTAATTGTCATACAGGTGTTCACGTGAAAGCACGTGATATTGCAGGTTTTTACGTGATCAGATTTTCTGTTTAAACATCAATTTTGTGAAGAGTGAGTTTAAAAAAATGGAGGAAGTTTTAACGACAGTACATCTTAAAACGATCTTCATATAACCTTGCAATAACTCTTGGAATAAAGAGTGAAATTCACTTTTCTCCCTTTTTAAATTAATGTCATGTATTCATTGCCCAGTTTTAAGTTTTTCAGTCGCTATGACTGCACACGCTCTTTCTGAATTTTCTTCAAACTATGAAGATGAAGATGAACTATGATTTAGTTTCCACATTTTACGATTAGCAAATCACCCCAGAGCTTGTTTTTATAACATGAATGATATGACTTCACGTGAAATAATATAATGTGATTCTGCTTGAAACTCATGCATTTTGTTTGTGGCGTGATAGGACGTGAACTCATGTGAGGTGATAGTAATGTGTTTCCACCTTTCAATTATCCGAACTGTTAAACTATTGGCGGTTCAAATAAACCAGTAAATTACAGCACATTACAAAGTTATGTTTATGCAAGTAAAGAATTTATCAACTCTGGAATTAATATGTAGGTACACTATTTAACTAAAATCTTTATCTACGGCGATATATCATTGCGATATGCGTAGCAAGGTGACGAGTAGGAAAAAGAAAGAATCCCCTTAATGTAGTTTCTTACGGAAAAGTTACCTTTCTTTCGGCTGCAACTGTACATTGTCATGTTACAATAAAAGTCGTCAAAGGGGGAATATTTATGAAAAATTCTTCCTAAACCGTTAAAATAAATTTAGTTGGTTTTATAAGATTTGCCGCGGTAAAAAAATTACACGCAAAGATACTGTATCTAATTTTAGTTAAACAAACACCTGGTACTTAAAGAAATGCAGTAGCAGATCCAATTGCAGGTAATATTTGCCATTTATAGATATCGCTTACAATGGCCCTTCTTGCAAATATTTGTATGGTGTTGCTATAATATATTCGATGTTAACGTTAAATCTATTATATAAAAAATATAGATTGCAAATATTTAATGTTCGTAGACTTAACATTTTTAATTTTTTAATTGAACAAAAACTTGGTCATGTTACCTCTAATATGGTTACATATTTTTATTATTACTATTATATAAAATTGTAAAGTGACGGACTGTTTCATCATCGCCCAGCCTAAACCACTGTTCCTAGAATCATGAAATTTCGAGGTTGTCCTTCCTACTAAGAATGGATTTTTCGAAAATCAACCACTAAGGCCAAAACGGGGATTGAAATTTTTATAGGATTTTTTGTATTTCGGAAACTAAAATTGATGGAGGTCTAAAAATTGGTATCTAAGTTCCATTAATAAAATAGGAATATACCTTACGTGTTTCCTCATGTTTTCAAAATTCACTTAGGGGTTGAAAAAAAGGGTGTAGTCTATTTTGAGATGGTCTGAACCGACTGTAATTTTAAGCTATTTTGTTGAAAATTGGTACTGTGCTTAGTCTATTAAAACTGGCAAGTACGTAATTTCTTGTTTTGGAAAATTTTGCCCCTAGGGTTAGAGAAAAATATATTAGTAAAAATTGTAGGAAATTTATTTTCTTGAAGCAGATAATGTGTTTACGCATTTATAAAAATGTTGCCCCTAGAGGTTGGAAAATGGGGTACAAATGTTTATATTGAATTAAATAGGTATTTTTGGTCCGAATTTCTTGAAACTACACACAAATAATATTCTAATAAAAAATTATTAATAAAATACGTATAATGTCTTTTCTTTTTTTTTAAATCGGTTGCCAATAAATGGATAAAAAAGGGGGTAAAAAGTTTCTATTGGAAAAAATATTTTTCTCATATTTTCTTGAAATTTGGCAGAAATACTCTACAACCCAAAAAATAAATCACGAATTTCTTATTTGTTGAAAATAGGCCCCTAAATTGGTTAAAAGGGTATAAAAGTTCATAATAGGAAAAAATTTCGTCCGAATTTCATGAAACTGTAAAAACACAACTAATGAAACATGCACTTCACATATTTCTTTAACGTCTGCCCTTAAAGGGATGAGAAAAGGTTATACAAAAAATTTTTACGGTCTTTCTTGATGTACCTAGGTATTTCAATATTTCAATAAATTCTACCCATAAGGTGTTTTTAAACGCAAAGTCCGTGGGTTGGTTCTGTAAGCATTATTAACGATGTGTAATAAATATTTTTTAATAATGATGATGACTCTATATTTTTGATATTATTTTCATGAAAAAAGTTAGGAGATAAATTACATTTCTATGAGTAAAAATTATTTGTAATAATTGTAATGAAATAACCTCATTAACCAATATTTTCAGGTTAATTTTCAATTATAAAGATTTGTTTATTCGCATAGGTATTGAAATATTTACCAATATTATTTAAAAGTGTATCTTATTTTCTATTTTTCTAGGTGCCTCCCTAAAAATTATCTGTATATTTTTCTAAATTACAGGATATTGTTAATTAAGTTTCATGGTAACTGAGATACCTAATTAAAAAACTAAACAGAACTTTTAAAGAGGTGACAAAATTAATGAAGGAAAATTTTCAAGCAATCTGTGTACGCAATTTCCTCTTCCCTTGGTAGAAAGGGTGTGATTGGCACCCTAACTGCTTATTACGAGTACATTTCTTAAAGAAGGAAAGGTGTTTTGTTTAAAAGCGAAAAGTTGTTTCTGTGGCGTCGAATTTAGAAGGTTTTAGGGGTATTTTGTATACTTTTTTTTTTCTATACACATTTATTAGTAAAAATAACGATGTTAAAATAAAAAAGGTGCAATAGACATAAACGATTTATGAAAACAAAATTTCGTGGAGGAAGGCTTTGTGTTTTTCTCTTCTATTCATGCTTTCAACTCCACTTTAAATATGGACTATTTCTTCAAATTCAAAATAAACGATTTAGTTTAGTTCTACAAAAAAAAATTGTAATTTCTTATTTCCCGAGTTGGGGTACACTGAAAAAAAAGCCTTCTATTTCTTATAAGAATTCACATATTCTTTATACCACTGTTTAATACTATAAAAGAGTGTCTTCGGAAGTTCTTACCAAATGGGAAACTTTTTAATTCTTAACTCTACGAAAAAAAGGGCCTCTTCCCAAAAAGTCCTGCTTGGTGAGAAAATAAATGTACACAAGAATATGTGTATGTTGGACATACAGAGTGGCTTCAAAAAGTACCTAAAACGAAAACTAATAGTCGTAAAGATTCGCGGTTAAAATTTTTATAACGAAAGTGATCAAAAGAAAATACTGGAACTTATTTTCAAGTTTCCAAAATGTTCGCAGTGAGGCGTAACCGCCGTAATTTAATCAAAACTTTTTTTTTCGGAGGTGACATGAATTAAAGATATCTAAAATTTACGTCATTTTAAAACAGAGATAAATTCGAGTCTATTTTGTTTCAAAAATAGTGTTACCGCCGAGACGAGAGATTCTCGTCTCGTCTGGCCCTCTCTCGACGAGACGAGAGAGATATTTTCTCTCGAATAAAGCTCCGAGACGAGACGAGAGAAGTACCCTCTCTCGTCGAGAAATTGTCGTCTCTCTCGAACTCTCTTGAGCAAGAAACGTTACTTTTTTGAGCTTTTTTAAATCTTCTTAAATTCCACTTTGCAAAAATATACATAATGTCTATATTTTGACCAGCGGTTTTCGAGTTATTTAACTGCAAATAGTTTCATCTAGTTAGCCGTGCCTGGCCATTCAGAGTAACATATTATTATTATGACCTTTTATCGCTAGGTAAAATTATTTGCAGTCAAATAACTCGAAAACCGTCGGTCCAAATATGGACATTATAAATTTTTGATAAGAGGAATTTAAGAAGATTTTAAAAATCTCATAATAGACAGGGTGTCCCAAATTTTTTTTTTTTAATTTGCTGATTCTACATAAATTTATAATTATTTTTATTAAATGTATTATTAGTCTATAGTTAATAGTTTCCAAGATATTGACTTTTGAAAAATTATATTTTTGAGTTTCGACAGCCTATAGCTTTCTAACAGTACATCTTAGAGCAAAACGGCGCATATGTCTATATCTTCCATTTTCACTATCTTTCCAAATCAATCAAACTTCCGGCTAAACCGGATGTAACTCGAAAGCAGGAAATATAGTTCTTCCGGTTTAACCGGAAGGTGATTTTTTTGAAAAGATAATAAAAATGGAAGATAGGTATATGTGAGCCGTTTTGCTCTAAGACGTACTGTTAGATCTGTCGAAACTCAAAAATGACATTTAAAAGACAATATCTTGGAAATGGAAATTTCTTACCGTGCTGGTGTTTTGGAGCACCCTGTATTGACAAAAATAATTTTATAAGAGGCACCTTTTAACCCTTAATAGGCTTCGTCAAAAGTTTTTCGCTATCTTAGTGGTACAGGAGATATTGACCTTTGTCGCACTAATGGGCCACCCTGTAGTAAATACCAAGCAAAGTTTTAACGCATTTAGGTTAGGTTCTGTCATATTTGACATATATTGCACACAATTTATGTCAAATATGATAGAACCTAACCTAAACGCGTTAAAATTTTGCTTGGTTTTTAATATTTGGTTTAAATCACGAGAGAAGCGAGACGAGAGAAGGTCGTCTCTTGTCTCGTCTCGCCCTCTCTCGACGAGACGAGAGACCCATTTTATCTCGTCTGACGAGACGAGACGAGAGAAGGCCTTCTCTCGTCTCGCGGCAACACTAGTTTCAAAGCCTACTTATTCAGAAATACTTATTTTCAAAACTTGGTCTTCCGCATAAAGCGCCCTGTGGCCTCGAATTGTTTTACCGCAAACCTTTACGACTATTAGTTTTAGTTTTAGGTAGTTTTTAAAGCCACCCTACCCTGTATTTCCAACATATAAATATTCTTGTGGAAATTTATTTTTTCACCAAGCAGGACTTTTTAGGAAGAGGTATTTTTTTTCGTAGAGTTAATAATTAAAAAGTTTCCCATTTGGTAAGAACTTCCGAAGACACGCTGTATGTGACAGCGATGCGCTTTCCTACACTAAGACAACGAAAATTGCTAGACCGTTGTGTTGTGATCATATCACGGTAATTTAACCAATAGAAAATAGGAGTTAATAGTGCCATAAAATGGTTTATCGCTCTGAATACTCACAGTATTAATCAAGTTCTATTGGGGGTGTGATTTGGTTTTATATATTGTATTAGGCCCGACTGGCAGTTGTAATAAAACTTGACATTATTCATAATAATATTTGCTTGCTACGGTTAATAAAGCATATACTTACCACTAAAAATCAGTACCTACCGCAGTTCTTAAAAATTTAAATAGCTTCTAGTGTTATATTTATCTTGTAGGTTAACATTGCATATGATTATCTATTATTGGTTTACTGAGATGGTAAAATTCGTATTTAGATTATAAAGTCCAATACTAATGATGGGTTGTGCGAAATAGGAATTTTCTATTGCGCTATCTGACATGCAAAGTTTAAAAAAACTTAAATACAAAGTAAAAATAAATTAACTGAAACAGGTATCAATACAGGTATCAATACGATCAATAAAATTCAGACAGGACAGCCAGAAAACTTCGGACAACGATGTGACCTGCGCAACAAATACGTTAAAACTAAAATTAGGGCGCGCGGCGATTGCCGATCGCTACGAACGCCCACAAAAGTCTTTAGGGACGCTTTTCTGCTTTCTTAATAGGGAACTTAACAAAAATTTTAAATGGGGAAAAAATTCTATAAATCATAAGTACATATTGTCATAAAACATATGGCAGCAAAAAAAACAACATATTTCGTCCCAAAAGACCGCTAGAAAGATTTAAAAATGCCCCAAAATTCAAATTATTCCAAGCGGGTAAAAACGCGCTGCTAGTAGTCGTGACGTCAAGGGGTATCATTTGTCAGATTTGTGTGTGACATCCACGAAATAGGTTATAGGTTTTCAATAAATTTGATGATTTGTCAGATTTGACATCCACGCGTCAAGCGACACGACCTTAAAACAACAATACAATAACAATAACACACGGCAATCCAAATGCAAATTGGGTCGCTCGGCACCTGTCAGGAGTGTCAGGAAAACGGATGACCAAAAGTCATACCCCCTGACGTTATCGGGCTTCGCGCGGTTTAGAGATCGTTTGAAATGCTTTCGACACGCGCGAAACTTGAAAGAATTTTTACCAAGTTATTTTTGATTTTTAAGAAGTAATAATTGGGGAATACTTTTTTCAGGCCTAACTAAATCATATTATTGGAAAAAAAAATTGGAAAGTTCCCTATTGTAGAGAAAGCGCTTTACTGGGAACAAAATGCGTCGCATTGAGAATATAGAATTTATTTCTTAAGAAAATTGCTGTATCAAAAGTAGTTCATTATTCAACAAGACTGTGCTGCTAATGGAACTGAATACTGCCAATAAAAATACTGTTCTAGCAAATCTGGAATTGATATAACACTAAAGCAGGTTTGATACACTGGCGATTTATTTAATATGGATTAGTACATAATCAGGGCCAAATTTAAGCTTCGTGGGGCCGGGTCCTAACTGTACTTGTGGGGCCCTCATTTTTTTGTTCAACTTAAACTGAACAAAAATACCAACAAGCATAAACAAAATAAAACATCATGTAAAAACACATAAAAACAGTTTGTTTAATTTAAAAAAAAGGAACATTCTTATTCTCATACAAAAAAAAACAATAAAAATAACAGTTCACAAAGTTTTTTTACGTTGTTTTTTTTTTTCAACAAATGCTTTTATAACAGTGTCAAAATTAACATCCCGCAACACTTCACTTTCAATCGAGCATAACGATTACTAATCTGCCTTCTTCCATTGTCGATCTTAACCTATTTTTTATAAAACTTAATTTTGAAAATGATCTTTCAGATTCGTAGTTTGCAATGGGAATAGTTAAATAGATTCTTAATGCTACATATTTGGAAACACGGAAACTATATCATTTTTTATTATAATCTCTAACATTTCTTTAGCGCTAAATACATAATCAGCATATTTAGGGCTATCTATAGAATCTTTGTACTTTATTGTTTGTCACAGATTTTTTTAAATCTAGTAAAGATACTAAACAATCGCGAAAAATTATGATTTCGTCAGCAAACGTCAAGTCGACGTCTTCTTCATAGGTTGATACTAATTTTGTAGCGCTTTCTACTAATTGTTCTCTTCCAATTTTTGTAATAAAACCAAAAAGATCCGTAAATAACTGTAGGACTCACGGCGCTTTTCTAGTTCTTGGACTAGTTTATCCACTGCAAAGTAGAAAAATTCTACTTTAAATTTTTTTTTGTGCCTTCAAGTAGCAATGAGCTGCCGTCAGGACATTTTTTCTTTATATCTGCTCTTTTATATAATGTATATTTGTATTCTACAAAAGAACTTAACGTTTTGGCTTTTTCTTCGAAATATTCGAAATTTTCTCGATGCCCCTTTACGTTATTTTCCAAACTACAAGTACTGTATTTTTAGTAGAGTTTACATAATAATACCACAGAGGCCCAATAAATATTTTTTTAAATATAATTTTCTACAATAATTTTTAAATTAAAAAAGCTATCAAAAGACTATAGAATTTGTAACTTTATTTATCGTGAATATCGTTATAGAATGGGCCAACTATCTAGTTATCACCGCCCTGGCCGGGGCCCCTTTTGATCTTGGGGCCGGGTGCTATAGCACCCTAAGAACCCCCCTAAATCCAGGCCTGTACATAATAAGCTATCCATACAAACTATTAACTAAGTATGTACACTGTTAGAAATCCTGGACGTGAGAATCAAAAAAATTTATAATCAATTATAAATCAAATTTAACTTAAAATGTATAGTTATTTTAACTCTTTTGTGTTTCGTAAAAATCAAATTTTAAGAACTAACTTTTCTGGAAGTCGTTTTAACATAACAGCTAACTAAAATTAACATGCAATTCTTTTACGGTTCAAATGAATCAAATACTAGTAACTTTGATAAAGTTTATAATTATTATCAATATCTTTTTTAGTTAAAATTTTAAAAGAAGTTAATACTAACATAAGAAATGTGTCAAATTAACTAATTAAGTTGTAATTTTTACTGCACAATAAAATCAGATTAATGTCAAAATAGTAATAACATATTTTATGAGTTACTGATTGACTGAAGCGGTTTTAGTTAAATTGACAAAAAAATGGGAGTGCATGGACTTTCTGGGACATAAAAAAAAGTTAAATTTGATTCTTTTCTTTTAACAGTGTACTAGCAAACCTGTTGTCTTATATCATTTTCCTCAGTGTATACCTACCTGAACCGTACATGTTTTCAATATTTACATCAACACAATAAATAATATTGTTAATCATCCAATAATAAAATAATGGTGTAAATTATATCGTTATATAGGTTAGACGGAATTAAATGTATTTTATCCAATCGGATGTACTTATTTTACCACCTCTACGGCCCTGAATCTTAGTACAATTATCCAAATATTAGCATTTCTCCTTTTTGTCAGACGTTGATAAATTAATTTACATAGAAACGATTCTGCATTTTTGTGACTCGTTGTTTTCGGCGCGATGGCTCTTAATAACAGGACTTGAGTTTTAATCTTATATCTCGGCTCCACTTGAGCTTTTGTAATTCCTTTTACGTAATTTGTGATGTAATTCTTGCCAGCCAGATTTAACCAATTAGGCCGTTAATATGGAAAACATGAACCGTGAACTGAGGCTTATTCTGAAATCTTGGATAAAAATATCGGGAATAATTTTGAATTAACTACTAATAATTTCTATACAAGACCGGAATAATAGCCAACACGCCTGCACCCACACACACTCTAGAGTCTAGACAATTTTATTGTAAGAAAAAAATACATTTTTTGTAAGAAACAAATGTTTAGTGAATTCTAAACTTTTTTTTTAAATATTTTTCTCGTACTTAATCGTGTTTCATGTATTTAATTAAAAAATACTGATACTGTGCGTGTCCAATTTGATCATGCGTTATAATAATGGAAATAATAATATATTTATGAAAATGTTGATAAAAGTTTAATGTAGCCGCTTGTCGAGCAAAGCAGCGAACAACTGTACAACAGTGTTGTATACTAAAGTGTAGGTCCCATGCTAATCGGCACCCGATGGTACCTCTAATAGTAGTACGTAACTACCTACTCAAAAATTAACGTAATTTTTTTATTTTTTTATTGTCTTAGGATAGGTAAAATAAATGTTAAATATTTCAATGGTGTATGCTGGAACTTTTGGTAAACCCTAAAAGTAATTTTATAACTTTTAAAGAAAAATATCAGATTCATGTTATTAAACGTTTCTAGATTTATACCTTATACGAGAACCTAGTTTAAATTATTTTGTGTAGAAAAGTTCATATTTAGTAAAATATTGCATTATTACATAAGCGTTGTATGATATGATCGTACCATCTAACAGCTGTTATACAAAATATCAAATTACTTGGTAAGATTTTTGTCTACAGTGTCACTAGTAAAGTCCGCATCATATGGGATTTTTTTTTATTTAATAGCTTTATTCAAAATTTGACTTTGGCATCAAGTTCTGCTTCGATCGAGATGAAAATTAAGCAAAAAAATAGTAGTCACGTGATTCGCATTATCTGTCAAATTTTAATTTTTTCCAAAAAATTATTCAAAAGTGGGGTTATTTCTGAAAAAAAATCAGTTTACATGCAAAATTTCAGCTGCATAAGATAATTTTGATTTTTTACCTATATTTTGTAAATTGCACCACTTTTGCAAAATAAGACTTAACGCAACCTACATAAAACTTCTCAGTTTTGACAAGGCTTTATTTCAGATATATTTTCTTTAAAGTGTGTTTTTCTGCAAAACGTTATTATGGCAAAGCTTAATAATAAATTATAATATAGGGGTTTTAAATTAAATCGTTGAAAATAGATACCTAAACTTTACGTTGTTAAACTAAAATTTATTTTCCACTTAAAAAACACTTTAGTGAAGACACTGTTTTCTTTTTTGTCTTAATATTAAGGTGTATTACTTACAGGGTCAAAAACAAATAAATTTTGCATCACATGCGACCACATTTTCATAGCCCAATTTTGATTTTGTAGAAAAACACACATTTAATATGGCGCTACTTTAAAGAAAATGTATCTGAAATAAAGCAATGTCAAAACTAAGAAATTTTACGTAGGTTGCGTTGAGTCTTATTTTGCAAAAGTGGTGCAATTTACAAAATATAGGTAAAAAATCAAAATTATCTTATGCAGCTGAAATTTTGCATGTGGGCTAAAAACTGCATTTAAAAAAACTTTTTCCAATAACTTTTTTCGATATTTTCAAAAATAACCCCACTTTTGAAAATTTTTTGGAAAAAATTAAAATTTGACAGATAATGCGAATCACGTGACTACTATTTTTTTGCTTAGTTTTCATCTCGATCGAGGCAGAACATGATGCCAAAGTCAAATTTTGAATAAAGCTATTAATAAAAAAAATCCCATATGATGCGGACTTTACTGGTGACACTACATATAATAATTAACACTGATAATTTTATGATAAAAATCATCACCGCAATCTAAAGTACTTAGAAGACGAGCCAATCAATACGTTTTAATTTCGTTTTTTAAGAATACATTATTAGCAAGATGAATATTTTATGAAGCCGCGTTATTACACTGAGAAAATATCCTTTTATTCCTTATATAAGTCCACATACTCTTTATAAAACTGTTTAATACCGAATGTGAGAGCAACGCGCTTTCCTACTGTAAGACGACGAAAATTGCTAGACTGTTGTGTAATGATACCTAATATCACGGTAATTTAGCCAATAGAAAATAGGAGTTATTGCTACCATAGAATGGTTTATAGCCATTATGCCTCTGAATACTCACAATAATTATCATGTTCTTTTGGGGGTGTAATCTGTAATGAAACTTGACATGAATCATAATAATATTTGCTTGCTACGGTTAATAAAGCTTATACTTACCAATACAAAAATTAATTGAAACGGGTACGATCAATAAAATTCAAATTCAGACAGGACAGCAAGAAGACTCCGAACAACAATGTGACCTGCGCAATTAATACGTTAAAACTAATACTACGGCGCACGGCGATTGCCGATCGCTACATACCCCCACCAACGTCTTGTGGATTTGATATAATACTAAAGCTTGTTTGATACACTAGCAATTTAGGGTTAATAAAAAATAAGTTATCAATACAAACTATGTCTTAGCAAACCTGTTGTGTTAGATCATTTTTCTCAGTGTATATTCTAAAATATTTAAATACCGATTAAAAATTATTTCAAGGTTTCTAACCTGTTTTCAATATGTAATGTATGATTTAACGTTGTTTAAAGGTATTTAAAAGTTAAAACTACTATGGGTCTTCAACATTTTTTCATAGAAAGGGCCATATTTAGGCTACCCATCGATTGCCGGGCCAGAAGATATAGAAAGTGAGAAATTTATTATAGGTAGCTGAAATATAGTCAACTCAAGACAATATTTATAGAAACGCATTTTTTTATATTTAATGAGCCTTTTGACATTGTTTGTTTTTACCACTTTGTCAATATCTGATGGTCTTATTTTGGATGTAACGATACGAAGGCTATTTTCGAGATGAGAGTCCGTTATTCTGGTCCTATTTTTTGATTTCACATGTTTCGTTCGAGAAAATAATTGTTTACATACATAGGTACTCCCAAATAGTGACATCATCTTTAAAGCATGAAGTCGAATGTTCGGAAACTTAATTGTATCAATGTATCTGGATTAAAAATAAAATAGTCCACAATTGTATTTTTCTTTTAGTTCAGTATTGCACTGCAAATCTATCAGTTCCATTTGAAGATTTCCTGGAACATCTTCAACAGACACAGTAAAAGGCGTAGGAAATAAGTGTATTGATTTTTCATTTTCTCTGAAGTCCTTAAATCTCGAATTAAATTATTTCTGTAGATCAGTTATTGTGGAAATATATTTACTCGGATCACCCCACTTACAAGTTGACAAGTTCGAAAAATGTGTCAAATGTTTTTTTTGCAGCTGCATTTCCCACAATTTAAGTTTAGCTTCAAAGGATTTTATGCTGTCATATAAGTTGTTTATAAAATTTTTCTTACATTGTAACCGTGCATTCAGGTCATTCAGATATAAAGTAAGATCAACGAAAAAACCAAAATCACTGAGCCATTCTGGATCATCAAAGAAGGATTACCCTTGCTAGCCAAAAACGATCTAATTGGTTCTTTAAGATTAAACACCTGCTTCAATATAATATATTTCCCCTACTACGGCAACGAACATCTGAGAAGTAACTACATCACCATTAGTGATGGGATAACTCGAGTGAAAAATAACCGATCATTCGATTTTTTCAATCACACGAATTATTCGATTATCTTCGGAAATCATGGGCCATAAAAAAGTTAATGGCGGGCCGCAAGCCCGCCGGTTGAAGACACCTGCTCTAAAGATATACCTAGTTATTTATTAAAAATTTAGATTTCCCAAGCTATCGATCAATTTTTTGTGTCCTATGCGTATAAAAATACGTTATATTTTTACTTAGGACTGAAGAATGTTACCTATCTTAATAGCATTCCGAAAATGCTTAACGAAACTTATTCAAATCGAAATTTTAATAAACGGCTTGTTTCTCAAAAAGCTCAGTGTGCAATGGGCAAATTTCGAACTAATAATATGGAGATTGTCTTCAAATTTATTAAAGTTACTTTAGCAGTAATTGCAAAATTTGCATACGATTTAGCTTAAGCTTCTCTGGCAGAGAGAAGAGAGAAGCTTAAGTCAAGTAAAATATAGAATATACAGAATTTGCCAATAAGATCATTTTTAAATTAGTATATTAAGCAAATTTATAAAAAAGAACAAAAAAGTACACAGAATAATTATGGTAAATAAGTTCTCTTGGATGATACTATGTACAAAAAGGGCATTAGGTATTACTTATAATCATTAGATTTATTTATTTGACAGTGCAGAGGGCATCGAACTATTTTATGGCTCTAAAGTTTTATCTAAAAAAAAAGGCTCCAAAGTCAATTCAGAATTATCGCTGATACAGTATTTTAATATTGTTTTGCACATAATTAAAAAAGCGTTTATAACATTGAAAGTTTAGAAGCAATCTGATTAACCTCAAGCAGATATAAAAATAATTAAGCCGGTAGTAGCAAGCGAAATATAAAAAGAAATATAATTTTAATACGATAAACAAAAATCGTAAAAAACACATCGTTGTAGTTGGCGAAAAACAAACCAGTCCAGCATCAACTTGTAAAAAATGTTGACCAAATATTCCCGAAAACACCCTTTCAAATTTTTAACCTTCATTGCACAATACCGTGTCTATATTTCAAAATTTAATAACACTTTTTTGCTTTTAGTCAAAGAAAAAACCTAACGGTAATTTTCGAACCTTTTTACATGAAATCCTTGGATTCATTATATAAAGTGAACTATTTATGGCCCCACAGTGACCGCACTTTGTTTATTACGTAACCCTTTTTAAATTATTTCGTTTATGCGGCCTTCGATTTATTGGACCATCTGACTGGTTATTTCTGGGATTTTGCGTAATTCTTTGAAGTTATTTTGGTATTCACATACTACTCTGGCCAGTTAAACCTTATTACATTTTCAATAAAAATAATTTATTTAGAAAAAAAAGTAGATTGTGTTAAAATATTTGTAATTTTATGAACTCTGACCAAATTTGCTTATTTATACAGAATAATGACATACTTACGCATTTACAGGGTGGTATAGTCGGCTTCCACTTAACTAGGCGCACGTGACCTCCTGAATCAAATCAGTTGAATCAGAGGTTCAAAAATGTTTCAAAATATAAAAACCAATATGGCGGCATATGGACAGCTGATTTTCCATAAAATTGAATGTTAATAGGTTAACAATTAATTTGAAACTATCAGTCATAATAAAAATGACATAATAACAGTGACAGGTCTCGTTCCAAAATTAATTTCCCAGGGGTGCGTTCGTGTTGTTGCATACGGTTGACAAAATATTTTTATATTTCAAAAATTTAATAACTTAATTGATGGAAAATTAGATAAACAATATACCTACAGTAAAACCTCTGACTAGCGACCACCCTTGGGAATCAAATGTTGGTCCGTAAATAGGGGTGGTTGTTTTATAAACAAAACTAGAACATCAGAATTTGTCTGCATTTTATATTGTATATAATTTTGAATATATTTGTGTACATTTATTTTAACTAAACTGATGTATATATATTATTGCGAATAGGTACAAATAACTTATTGGTGCCAATACATACAATATCTATGTTTAGACTTTTATAGACAAGTCACAAGATGATTTAGACCCACTTCCATTCGAAAATACCCAAGTTTCATCTAAAAAAACTGCTTTTCTAAACTTTGATTCATAATTTTCAACATATTTTTTCAGAAACTTTACTCGTTCGCTTGCAATTCTTGGTAGTTCGCACAAATATCTTCTGTTGCAGTTCTTTCTATAACGAAATCCTAAGCTTTTAATGAGCGCTGATAATGACCTGACACCTATTTCCAAAACACCTCGTTCCTTCAAAGCATCTTTCAGAGCTGAAAGCGTTATTTCGACTTGTGATGCATATAAGTCGTATATAACATTCCTACATCCATTTTTTTACCTTCCTTTAAAGTTTCAATCTTCGTTTTCCTTGATCGTCGTTGCGTTTTCTTCATTGGTATATTTCTACTACTTTCATGAACAATCCTCCGTATTGATCTTAAACTGAGTTTTAGTGCTTCCGATACTTTCTCTTTAATAAACTTGGGATTTAATAACTCGCCGGTTTCAGTAGCCTTTTCTTCATTTTTAAAATAATCTATTAAATTGAGAACTATTTCTTTTGCCTGGGGATGCAGAAAACCTGCAAATCGATTTGTACTCGACATTTTATATATTTTTAATAATGACACATTTGTCAAAACTAGGGAGCTTATTCACGACATTATATAATACGGTAGTGTTCTTCGAAACATTTTGATAATTACTGAAATTTAGATGTGCTTCTCTCTCAGATTCATAAATAACCAATAGGTTTATCGCGTTTATATTACGGATATCTTTATAATGCCGTTTTAACCTTGGTTTGAGCAAGACAACACTATATAAGTTTCTCTATGATAAGTTTATAACGCGCCTAGTTAAGTGGAAGCCGACTATAACTATTTTATTGACCACTGTCTTGTAAATTGTACGTAATTTCTACGAAGTTAATTAAATTGGAGAAATTGGGTCATTTTAAAAGCTTGTTTAAGAACCAGCGATTCCGTAAACGTAGCTAAGTTGTATTTTGGTTTATGAGATATTTTTAAAATGTTTTAATTTAATAAATACTCAATTATTGTTGTATTTAATTTTAAAATTATTTATTTCAAATACACGCAACCCTGTTTACTTACATTGTGGTACAAATAATGACATAATCGGGAAAGTTTTGAAAATATTGGAGTCCTAGAGTCCTTCTAGTCCATTGGGAGTTAACACATTGGTCAAGCGGGCCAAATCATCAGCGGAAAAAATTGGAATGGATACCAATAAACAAAAATGAATACATCATTCCCATTGATAATAATAATTTAAAAAAATATTTTAATTCGTTTATTGAACTACTTAAAATACTTACATCTCAAATTTCATATTATTTTCTGCTCTTATTATAATTACAGTGGCTAGACCAGGTGTTTTAAAAAAATTTTCACGTCATTTTGACGAACCATTCACCTGCAGTTCGTAGTTTTGTAGGAAGAAATGTCATTCACGAAATTGCCTATAGCAACAATTTTCTAAACAATCAAAAATTGTGCAAAGATATGTTTTTATGTAACTATAATACTGATCCTCATTTAAAGTAGATAGGTACTTTTCTCAAGATTTTTTCGAAGTTCATGTAGAAATTTTATCAAATTAAAAAGGGTGTAAGTACTTATACGCTTAAAAGATAATATTCAAAATAAAATTGTTAAACTCTATCTCACAAATAATACAGTGTCACCAGTAAAGTCCGCATCATATGGGATTTTCTTTTATTAATAGCTTTACTTAAAAGTTGACTTTGGCATCAAGTTCTGCTTCGATTGAAATGAAAATTAAGCAAAAAATAGTAGTCACGTGATTCGCATTATCTGTCAAATTTTAATTTTTCCCAAAAAATAATTCAAAAGTGGGGTTATTTCTGAAAACATCAAAAAAAGTTATTGGAAAAAGTTTTTTTAAATGCAGTTTCTAGCCCACATGAAAAATTTCAGCTGCATAAGATTATTTTGATTTTTTACCTATATTTTGTAAATTGCACCACTTTGGCAAAATAAGACTTAACGCAACCTACATAAAACTTCTCAGTTTTGACAAGGCTTTATTTAAAATACATTTTCTTTAAAGTTGCGCCATATTAAATGTGTAAAGTTTTGATCGCATGTGATGCATAATTTATTTGTTTTTGACCCTGTATAAGGTAACTTCATAAAATAAGTATTTTTGAAAACGTAGTTTGTGTCTGAACGTAATACACCTTAATAATAAGACAAAAAAGAACACAATGTCATCAAGTGGAAAATAAATTTTAATTTAACTTAACGTAAAGTTTATCTATTTTCAACGATTTCATTTAAAACCGCTTAACTTTATTTTTTTACTTTCAGACACAAACTACGTTTTCAAAAATACTTATCTTATGAAGTTACCTTATAATATAGGGTCAAAATCAAATAAACTTTTCATTACATGCGACCAAATTTTAACAGCCCAATTTTGATTTTGTAGAAAATCACACATTTAATATGGCGCTACTTTAAAGAAAATGTATCTGAAATTAAAGCCTTGTCAAAACTGAGAAGTTTTATGTAGGTTGCGTTGAGCCTTATTTTGCAAAAGTGGTGCAATTTACAAAATATAGGTAAAAAATCAAAATTATCTTATGCAGCTAAAAATTTGCAAGTGGGCTAGAAACTGCATTTAAAAAAACTTTTTTTAAATACTTATTATACTTATATATTTTCAGAAATAACCCCACTTTTGAATTATTTTTTGGAAAAAATTAAAATTTGACAGATAATGCGAATCCCGTGACTATATTTTTTTCGCTTAATTTTCATCTCGATCGAAGCAGAACTTGGTGCGAAAGTCAAATTTCGAATTAATACAAAAAATTCTATATGATGCGGACTTTACTGGTGACACTGTATATTCTATAATTTCACATTGACTTTAATAATAGTTTATTACAAACATCCATACAACCAAGAAAGACTGTTAAAGCATTGCCGGAACAAATTATTTAAAGAAATGAATTGTGAAACTTATGTGATGAAGGACATAAACATAAAAACAACAGTACTTTCCCACTGAATAAATAAACAGGGAAACATTTCATATCAAGATATCCACAAAAATTTAGCTCCTTATATATACCCTCGTTAGGTATAAAAGGGAAAAAGGGTGCATAGTTTTAACCTAATAGGCGAAGGGTGCGCGAGAAGCTTGGTAAATCACCCCTCTACACACCTAATTAATGATTTAGAAACGGTTCCTTTTTCTGATGCCTTTATATGATTTTTTACAAAATGGTTTGAAAGGGAAACATAAGTTTTTAAAAAAACAGTAGCGCACCAAATAAGAGACCCAGGAAGCCGCGGAGAAGATAACAATTATTTCTGTACTGGACATGCGACACTAATAATATGTGCCATCAGCTCGATTTGTAGATATTTAGTAAAAACAATTAAGTTTAACATAATTTTGGGGTTAGTGTTGATTTATAAATGTATTATCTTACTTTCACTACACAAAGTATTTTCTTTAGTGTTTCTGTGTAAATAAATTTTTTAAAAAATTTTGATTATCATGCATAATTTGTATTTTGATGGACATAGTACATAGTGTTCTATACCTGTAAAAAATTATAAGCCATAATACTGTACTCGGGAGGCATACGACATTATGTCCAATTTTTACAAAAAATTAGTATATTAAATGGAAATGGTATGCATTTTGGTAAAAGAAAAACTAATAATAGACAGAATAAAAACTTATTGCCGCCTAAATGCCGATAGTCATGCTGGCGTTTTACATTATGCATGTGTAATCCCCACCTACTATTATACAGGGTTACCCATTTAAAACGAAACAGGCTAAATATCTGGTTCCACGTTAATTTAAAAAAAAACGCTCGGACCCGTCGATTTTTATTTCGAGGGGGACATCTTTTGCGTATATTGTCAATCTTGTTACTTCAAGCCCCTATGAGGGAGGGGGGGGTAAGATCTAAATCCTAAATGGATACCCCTATTTTATATATTTTTTTTGGATTCTGCATAAAATTCTGAACATTTTTTAATAAAAGCATTATTAGTCTATACTAAACAGTTTCCGAGATATTGACTCTTGAAAAATGAGATTTTTGAACTTTGACAGCGTCTAGCTTTCTAACTGTACGTATTTAGAGTAAAACGGCTTACATGTCCCTATCTTCGATTTTTATTATCTTTCCAATAGTGTCAACTTCCGGTTAAACCGGTTGTAAGAAATATAGTACTTCCGGTTTATATATACGCAATATACGCAAAAGATGTCCCCCTCGAAATAAAAATCGACGGGTCCGAGCGTTTTTTTTTTTTAATTAACGTGGAACCAGATATTTAGCCTGTTTCGTTTTAAATGGGGAACAAGGGCGTCCATAGAGCGTTTTTCAGGGGGAGGCAAAAACTTAAACAATATTTTTTTATATATGACTAATTATTTAACATATAGGTACCTTATGCCTAACGGAACCTACAGAATTCGTAAAAAATAAACACAAAATTACAATTTATAAGTTTTCATCATAAAATAAAAATGTTAAAATCCTAGACGTCTTGCCAAACTCGTTGATTACTTTTTTTATTAAATTTTCTTTATTTTTTTGTAAATAATCATAATCAGTTTAGTGATTTGTTGGTCTCTACTAACTAACCACTGTACTATTTAATATTTACAGGCGCGGATCTAGAACTTTGCTTGGGGGGGGGGGGGGGTCATCATGACATAAATAAAGTTAAAAAGCGCCGCAGGCGAAAAATGTTTGCGACCACGCCCAAAATTTGACAGAGAATGCGCTATAGACGAGAAAATTTTCAATGATAATTTTTACATTAAAAAGGATAATATATGCATGTAAATTAATGTTAAAGTGAATTCATAAAAAGAAAAAATATAACTAATTTATGGTATAGTAATGTTGTCATGAATCTTGTGAAAAAGCTGCAGAGGTAGTCAAAACAGTAAATTCATTTATTTATTTTCTGTTTTGGGACGTAAAGTCGTTAACGCTGCCGGGTTTTCGACGGTTTTAATGATGGGAATAACCAACTTAAGATTCTGGAACAACGCTGCTTTGACTTCTAAAAAAAAAATTTTTTTTTGGCGAAAATGGTGTAGAAGTTCTAGAAAATACGAGAAAATACAAGGAAAATACAGAAAATACGAGAAAAATTAAGAAAATACATGGAAAATACAGAAAATACGAGAAAAATTAAGAAAATACATGGAAAATACAGAAAATACGAGAAAAATTAAGAAAATACAAGGAAAATACAGAAAATACGAAAAAAATTAAGAAAATACAAGGAAAATACAGAAAATATAAGGAAAATACGAAGAAAATTCGGCAATATGGAAAATGGTGTACAAATTTTTCTCAGTGAATTATCCCTCGATTTATACTGAATTATGAAATAAAATAGTAATGTGGACGCCTAGGGGGGGGCAAGTGCCCGTTTTGCCCCCCCCCCCCCCCTATGGACGCCCTTGATGGGGAACCCTGTATAGATCTAGAGGCATATAATACCAAGTGATTATATAGTGTTCTATGCCGCTATAAATGTGTTGCTAAAGACATTACTAAAGATCCGAGGCATAAAGATATTATTACCTTGGTGTCTTAGGCATCTGAATAAGAATGCACATAGTGTTAAAAGTCTAGGCTGTTTCTCAGCTACCTTAACTAATTGGACTTGGTGTTGTATGCCCCACAAAATAGTTTAATTTTCTAAATAAAACTAGGTGCATAGTTACCTAACTTTTTGTAAAAATTGGACATAATGTCGTATACCTCCCGAGTACAGAATTGTTTTTATTAAATATCCACAAATCGAGCTGATGGCACATGCATAGTGTCGTATGCCTCCCGAGTACAGATTTAATCATTTTAGGTTGCATTTAGCATTTAGCACAACAACTAAGCACTACTGGGCATTCTAAAGGTTGATGATTAGAGCAGAGCTAATTAATGTAAAAACTAATGAAAACCTGGTAGATATATAAATTAAATATGTACTGTTATTTTTTTTTTTTTTTTTTTTTTTTTTTTTTTTTTTATGATCGAGCACAAGCACTATAGGAAAATCCTTTAAGGCGCTCTGGGAGCGGTGCGTGTGCAAAGAAAGCGATTCACGTTTTTCTTGAATCGTTGGAGGTTATATTCGGTTGGAAACACCAGAAAGGCCGTTCCACAAAGATGACGTCCTCCAAATGAAAGAGTTCTGAAACAATGATGTTCGGGGTGTACTAAGTTGAACCACATAGGGATGGGCGGCAGTGGTTCGTCGTGTGTTTCTGCTATGCATTACTCTAGGTGGAATCGAGCGGGCAATATCTGTCGAACACTTGCCATGAAAATATCTGTAGAAAAGAGTCAAATCACCAACCTGTCTTCGATGTTCTAAGCTGTCGAGGTTCTTAGTCAGCTCGTGGTCGCCGATTAGACGAACGGCTCTCCTTTGGATGGAATCCAACAACCGAAGGGTATGCTTCGGTGCAGAACTCCAGATATGAGAGCAGTATTCCAGTGATGGTCGAATCTGGGCTTTATAGAGTGTCAAAAGTTGTTGAGGTGTATACAACTTTTTGGTACGGAAAAGTATACCGAGCTTCTGAGAAGCTGCCCTGGCGATTGCCACTACGTGATTATGCCAAGACATATTTCCTCCCAGGTTGACACCCAGCAAATTAATAGACGAAGTCAGTGGAATTGCGTGTCCTGCCATAACGATATCGGGTTCTGCAATGTTGACCTTCTTAGAGAAAACTGCAGCCTGGGTTTTTTGAGCGTTAAATTCGACTTGGTTACTGTCACCCCAAGACAAAATTTCTTCCAGGTCTTTATTGAGGCGTGATACCTCATGTTGTCTGCGAAGATGTGCGTCAGTAGCCGATGTTTGAGGTTTCAAAGTAAAAGATGAGATAAGTGTGCTGTCGTCAGCAAAGCAATATAATGGATTTTCTGTTTTCGCTAGAAGGTCGTTAATGTACAGTAAGAAGAGAGTGGGAGATAATATGGACCCTTGAGGAACACCAGCATTGATGGTGAAGGTGTCTGAGAGAAACCCGTCAATCGCCACTTGCAGAGAGCGGTCCTTGAGGAAACTAGACAACCATGAACAAAATCGACCGGGCATACCATAAGAACGCAGTTTGCTTAGGAGCCCCTCGTGCCAGACACGGTCAAAGGCTTTAGAGATGTCCAGTGCAATAGCCCGGGACTCCCCATGATGTTCGATTGCGTTGCTCCAAAGATGAGTGACATAGGCTAGCAGGTCTCCTGTTGATCTGGACTTACGAAAACCATACTGATGGTCGCTGATAATTTTAAGGCCTTCCAGGTATTTTATAAGTTGTTGGTTAATAGCTTTCTCCATCACCTTTGATATAACTGAAAGCAATGCGACTGGTCGATAGTTGTTTGGCAGGGTTTTCTTGCCTTTCTTTGGTATAGGCTGGACTCGCGCCTTTTTCCAGCAAGATGGAAACATTCCTTTTTTGTAGGATAAGTTAAAAAGTCTACAAAATACTGGTGTGAGTTCATCGGCGCATTTCTTGAGCACTATAATAGGAATTTCATCTGGACCAGAAGCTTTTTTGGCATCGAGCCCCTTCAAAATTCGTTTGACAGAACGCTGACGGAATACGATATCAGTCATTTCCGATCGAACTGCTGGAATGTTTGGGGGTGTTTTTCCCTGAAAGTCTACCGTAGAGTGTGAAGCAAAGAGTTCTGCGAGTAAGTTCGCTTTATCTTCAGCCGTGGTTGCTATTGTGCCGTCAGAACGTGTTAGCGGTGGAATATTTGATTTGGTAAAATTTTGACTGACGGCCTTAGCGACTGACCAAAAGGACCTAGATCCGTTAGGACTGGCGAGAAGTTTATTTTTGATCCTCATGTTGTGAGCCTCTTTGTTTTGATCTATCGTTTGCTTGCACTGGTTTCGAGCGGTAACAAAGATGGTGCGATTCACATCGGTAGGATTTTTACGCCATTGTCGGTAAGCTAGATTTTTAGCTCTGACAGCACGCTCGCAGTTCTTGCTAAACCAGGGCTTGCCATTCGAAGGGCGCTTCTTGGAGAAAGGAATAAAGGCTTCCATGCCAGTAAGAATGACATCGGAGACCTCTTGAGCACAAGCGGATGGATCATCTGAAGAGAAGCATACTTCCAGCCAAGGAAAAGTGCGAAAATGGTCCCTTAGGTCTTCCCAACTAGCTGATGTGTAGTGCCAAATTTTACGAGGTTTAGGAGGTTGTTCAGAACAAATTGGCAGCTCGCTTAGAGTTGAAATAAGTTTGTGATCGGAAGATCCTAATGGAGGATGAACGGTGACTGTGTATAGGTCAGGGTTGGATGTCAAAAAGAGATCTAAAAGACTAGCAAAATCTCCATCTCGGTCTGGAATTCGCGTTGGTTCTTCCACGAGTTGAGTTAGACCAGAACTGATCGCAAAAGATTCCGCCTCACGACCCTGTTCATCGTTGGTATTTGAGTATTTGAGCCAGTTGATATTGTGGACGTTAAAGTCACCAAAGATAGCGACTTCGGCATTAGGATGGTTGGTTTGCAAGAAGTCAATTGTGTTTGCTAGTGACGAGAAGAGTGCTCTGTAATGGGTGTCACTTGGAGGACGGTAAAGGCAGCAGATAAACTTGGTGATTTTCTGCGTTGATATTTTAAACCACATTACATCAAACTCTGCTGTTTCAAGTGTGTCCTCTCGTTGGCAGCAAAGATCATCTCGGATAAAGAGACAGACCCCAAAGTTGCGTCTAAATCGGAAATGAAAATCGTATCCAGGATATAAGTAGCTGACGGTGTTCGTTGACGATCTGACCTTTGTCTCGGTCAGTGCGAGCACATGGGGCTTGGATGTTTGTAAGTGCTGGTGGACTGAATTGATGTTGGTATTAAGCCCTCTGATATTGCAGAAATCAATTTTGAAGCTGCTGTTTTTGGGTGTGTCAGCAACTGTAGGTGCCACACTATTTCTCCGTTGAGTGTTGTTAGGGGAACCCAATATATTGTCGGAGACAGTGGATGTTCGGTTAATATCGCTTGATGAGGCCACAGGATCAGCCCCCACCCGGAGATCCGATCGGGGGGCGAGTTTACCTCCGGAGTATTTTGGTCCTGGAGCTTCCATCATGCTTTTTCTTCCCACCCTGGAAACCGGGAACATCGGCACAGCGACGAAACGTTGACTCAAAGAATAACTCAAGAGCAACTTCACGCCGCCTAAGCCGATGCAATGGTATCTCACCGGGCGATGCCGGGTGGGCCAGCATCTACCATTTGTAGTGTGTTATAAAATAATGAAACAATAAAAACAAATCGTGCTTGATGAAATAGTTACTAAAATAAATAATCGTCATCTATTTTTTCGGGACAAATTGTTTTTTTTTTTATTAAGGACAATGATAGTGTGATAACGAAAAATCATTGGACTATAGATATATTTTCATTTTATATACAGAAATATCCTTTATCCTTTTATTAACACCAGAATCAGCTTCTCGGAATTTCTCGGATAGATTATTTGATATTAATAATTCATTTTTGATATACTGAAACTGAATAGAAATATACCTAATAACAGCTTGATGTCCTGAAGGTAGAAACCTGCTATGTTTTATTAATGAATTAATAACTATTAATTAAGTTTCTGTCTTGTGAACGCAAAAATATTTTCTTTTAATTTGAAGTCGTATTTCTGACGATGAAAGTCACCATGCTCTTGTATCAAGGTATGAAGGTAATACCTACTTCAAGATAATCATTACTTTTAAATGTATAACTACGAAACACGTTATTTCAACGGCATTCGGTTGCCTATTAAGTCAAAAACAATTTATAATACTTTGTGTTGAGTTTCCTATAATTTAAAAAAGCAAAACTGCACTGTTCGGGTAAGATAAGACTACCAGAAACACCAAAGCAAGTTTTACTTTTAGAAGAAACTGTGCTTAAAGAAAACGGAATAAGTAAAAAAAAGTTAAATTTTGTAGAACTAATGAAATGGAAATAGTTATAAGATGCTTACAATTAAAATAATAAAATAATATCACAATAGAATTACAAACATGACACAACAGCAAATGAAAAATTAAAATATTTAAATGTATTGGCACAGATTTTGCGTAAATGACATCTACACAGAAAAAATGTTTAAACGGTAAAGTAGGACTAAGAATTGTATAAAAGGGCTTAGAAAATATATAGGCGATGTTGACAGCCCGAGCATCAGAAGGAAGGATCTAAGGAAGTTTCGCCTCAATTACATGTACCTATATTATATCTTATTAATAGTTTGTCATATTTTATTTCTAGTTTGGAAATTAAAAAGCGATATAGCTTTGTGCAGTGTTGAAGTGAAACACCATTGTCTTAAGAGACGTTTTGCATCCAAAAGACAAAAGCGGATAGGGTTAGAAATCCATGAGCGCGAGAAACCGCACACTCCATACTGTCCAAACTGGATTATAACGTTTGTGTCATCCCTAAGGGTCCCTATGTTATCTGGCTAACCGCCAAGCAGTAGAACGAACTGGCCAAACGTTTAAGTTAATGAGAATGCTATAAGAGCCATTAACAATGAGTGTCAGACCAGATAAACTGCACCGAAGTCCTAACAAGAATTAAAAGCAGAAGCCTTGATATGTGGATATTACTTCTCCAATCAACTCGACTTTTTTGTATCAAGTTTCCTACTCTTTTAGGCTGCATAATCAGATTTTCAAAATTTCATCGGGAAATTGGTCAAAATGATCGATTTTTATAATAAGGAAATGGTGAAAGTTTTTTTTCTTTTAATATCATTAATTTATGGCAACTACCTCTTTCTGATGTAGACAGAAGAAAAGTATGACCATTTAAAAGATATCCAACTGGTAGTTCAAGTTAGTGAGGATTTTGAGGGCCATTAACAGTGAATGTCAGACCAGATCTCAGACCATAGTGCTTGGTCTGAGGACCAGATAAACTTCTGCCACAAATTCCTGATAAGAATTAAAAGCAGATAACCCTTGATATGTAAGTAGATATTACTTCTCCAATCAACTCGACTTTTTTTGTAGTAATCTTCCTACTCTTTCATGTTGCACATTCCTAATTTCAAAATTTCATCGGGAAATTGGTCAAAATGATCGACTATCATAATAAGGAAATCGTGAAAGTTTTTTTTTCTTTTAATATCATTAATTTATAGCAATTACCTCTTTCTGATGTAGACAAAAGAAAAGAATGTCCGTTTAAAATATATTCAATTGATAATCCAAGATAGTGAGGATTCTGAGGGTCATTAACAGTGAATGTCAAACCAGATAAACTTCTGCACCAATTGTTTGTAATTATCCTTTGTTTTAATAAAATCCATTTATTATTATAATAATTATATTAATATTATTAATAAATTCCTAAGAAGAATTAAGAGAAGCATTCATCATTAGAGGATATGCGCTAGAAGGCAAACGAGTTTGTATTTAGGAGATTGAGAGACAGGGCATTGATTACAATACTTTGTACCAAAATAGGAAGAAATTTGAAACCAGTCCATCGTGCGTTTTACTTGTACAGTTTTAATAGGCGTTCGATGTAAACATAAAATACCATATTTTAATACTTATAATTGTAATCGATGGAGTGCAGATGTATGGTAAAAATATACCCCTAATTAAAATTTGAATGGCACTAAAATAAATACTAAAACGTTTTGATTCACTATACGCATGCTCAATAGTAACCAACGATGTCGACGTTATTGTTCCAACCTGTATTTTTTAATTATTTAATTTTTAAAACATTATTCCATTTACATTACATGAAATCCTTAAACCCATTTGCTTCTTATCGAAACTAAATTAACTACACAAAATGTAAAGTACCTAACCACTACTTAAGCCACTATTAGGATGAATATAAACAGAGGGATTATTTATTTTACAAACAACTACTGTTATGTATTTCAAGTGGAAAAATTACTTGTTAAATTATTTATTATATTTACTAGACATCTTTATTTGACATGTTGGGTTTGCTTTTATCAGATAAACTTTTTCTTAAATTTAGTTTCTAGGCCTTGATGCCATGTGAGAAGTTAAATCTATCGAACTGTAAAATAAACTTGATGTTAAACTATGTTCACATGTTTTGGGTAAATATTGTAAGTAATTTCGTCTAGCGTTGTAATGTAAATATGTAAATGAAGGGTACAAGGCGGAATAAACAGGACAAATAGGTAATTTTTAAAAATTTAAAATAACTTAAGGTACCTACCTAATAATTCATTTCATACATTTTTTTGGAAAAATGAGTAATCGTTATAAAGAATCAACAGCCAAAAAAAGTTTTAACCAGCCAATAGTTGACATTTATTACGAACAGAAAATAATTAGAACTTCAATCAAAATCAATCAATCCAATTGATTCTATCGTAAAGTCTGAAACGTTGTAAATATTTCGAAAACTACTAAAAATATTTTTTTTTAAATTAACACATCGCATATAGGTAAGTTAAAAACGGCACACCTAGGATGGACAAAACTTTTTCTGTAATTCAGTTAGTCAAAAAGAATACTAGTAGTACCAGTAGTTGGGGGGAGGCTTAGCACGAAGCAGGTAGATCAGTGTGACCCTTGTTTGCCAAGCCCATTTTAGGTCTGGGTAATGTTAGCCAAGCGGTACCTACAGTCTTACGTGGTTTCCGAACCACAATTTACCGGCAGGTGTTAATCGCTGCAGAGTTTAACGGTCTTGTTATAACACTTATTATCCACCACAGAGCTCAACGAGGGCAGCCTATTATGTAGTCGTGGTGCGATTTAAATGATGTTGCCGCAAATTCCCTCAATACATCCGGATCAGTATCAGAAGTGTCACTAAACGGAACCCAGTCTGTATTACCGAATCATTTGATTCTGGACCTCCCTCAATCCATCCGGATCGGTTCTAGACATGAGTCTCTTGTTGTCCGCACTAAATCCTTCACTTCGTTCAGGCGCAGCTCATTTCTCGGCAACATGTTGAAGGAACTCCTAAATGGTATTATACCGGAGGACTCACAGCTGTATCGTATCGAGGTTGCCTTTTAACTGCACTATTTGTGTCATTGGGAATGCCAGTGTGTGTTGCATTTGCAACACTACGTATTACGGTGTCATGGTCAAGTAAACTTAATAAGTCCGCCAAATCTATCCGGGTTCGAAACAGGTACTCGAAACAGGGCTTGCTATGCGTGAACGCTACGGTTTCGGAAGGCTACCGCAAAAAAAGAAGACTAACTTATATTAAATATTACTATATTAATTAAAACGTCCTGCATATTACCAAAGAACCAAATATATAGTCCCTTAAAAAACAAATCAACAATTTAATGGACTTACGTGCAACAATTATATCGTGCGAGCAAAAATTATTTGCATCTAAGAGGGCTTGGATTAAAAAACGTAGGGCTTGGTTTAGATCACAATGATATGGGGACGATATATCTAACCAAATCTTGGTTAAAATTTTGTCAAATTCATATTATGACATGATATGCCAAACTAATTGGTAATAAAATAAGTAGACAAGTAAAAATTAATTTTTGTTCCTTACAAAATTATAATACTTGCACCTTTTAAGGAAATAAATTTAGCTGCTTCTTAAGAATAGTCCTGCATGTTCCATAAGATCTTTATACTTCTTAGGACATGCGTCTTATACAATTTGTTGGCGTATTTTGCATTATTTCACGAACGTTTGCAACAAGTTCTTCTGTCTTCCTGCTTCTTTTTTGTGTTGTTGTTGTATAGAACCTGTTTCCCTAAACACAGCCACGGTTCTTTTCAGGCAATGATAAAAATCCCCAGCAATAAAAGCAACGTTAGGAAAATGTTCAAATTACTTGTAACGACTGTCAAAGATGAAGAAATAACTGAATGATTGTTAATTCAGGTAGTTACTGATACCCAACAGGTATTAAGCTCTACGGCTACGCATTACGTCCTTAGAGATGCAAGGCCCTCTTTGATGCAAATAATTTTTGCTCGCACGGTAGGTTTATTTTAAAAAACTTAATCATTACATCCTTGAAAATTAGAAAGGTAAAAAAATACCTTTCGAATGAGGAAGGCATTATTTAATAATTATTTAGTGATAAATAAACAGTTTTTTAATTTTTATTCGCAGCATTCAAAAACTAGAAATTAGTGGTAGCTTTAACTGAATGACCCCTTTGAGCTTTTATTAGTTAGATGATTTAAAAAAGGTTTAGAAGAATTGTCGGGTTAATATTGATGATTTAAAGTCTGGCATTAAAAATGATACGTGAAACTCGATTGGAACACGTTTGACAACGTCTTACGAGAATTTAGCGCCTCGGCTTTTACCTAGCTATCAACGGCAAACATTTTGAACATCTAATAAAGTAGCTTTTGCTCAATTTTTATGTATTTCATTACGTTCATTACATCATTTTCTTGTTAATTTATTAAAAAATTCGTTTTTCTAAGTAGTTGTTAAAAAATAATTTCATCAAATCCTATTAGAAAAATTACTAAAGTTTCTAACTAACACTGTATAGTTCCAGAAACGGTTTGGTCCTTCCTATATATTTGTAGGCCTACCAATTAAAAAAAAACTCTATTCAGTAGTTTTTAAAATAATTGCAATATTTTTGACTGTATTTAATTACTAATATCGCAAGCCGAGCACTTAACCAACGTGCTTAAACTTGTCAAGAACTGCTGGTAGTGAAAAAAAAAATATGCGTTGACGTATTCTTAAATAGCTCCCGTGAATTTACTATCATATTTCTTAACAAAGTACCCAACAATAAAACAGTTATTGAGTTATAATAGTCATATAAAGTTTTAACAACATAATAAAATTATGCAAACGCGTCGAGGCGAATCGATATAAACGAATTGTTTAAGGAAGTAGAAGCCGTTTTAAAATTTAATGTTTTCAGTTAATGATCCCTAACAATCTATTTCTATTAAGCCGGCAATAATTAAGATATAATAATTATACTTTTATGGTAACTCGGAAAATATGAGTGTTGATTATGTAAATAGTAAGTGTTGCATAAATTTGCATTATGTTTTTATTTTACTTTTATAATTAAAATGAATTATAATTTTTACTAAACATGTTTTGAGGATAATATTTTAACTGACCTAGATACTTATAAAAAATGGGTAAAATAGCTGTCATCTATTAATAAACATGTGTCACTTACATAATTTACAGAGGAGCTGATACACTGTTAAATAATGAATAGGATCATATTCTGGTAAAAAACAAGAACTATACGTTTCGTCAAAAAGAAGATAGGCATTAAATTACCGAAAAAATTAAATAAAATTTAAGATAAAAATTAAGATCCAAAATGTCCAATTTGCCTTTCAAATTATTATTTTTAATTAGGTAGCTCTGGAAATAACAATGTTGTATGTAAAAATTTTAAGAAAAAGTGAGAAAGGTCCCTAAATATTTTTTTTGTCATCCTGATTTTTCTGAAAAAATACTCTACAAACAATTACTTTTATAAATATGTTGTAAAGATCCTAAAAGCGGTAAAAAATGACCTATAAACCATCTATATGCAAAATAAAAAAATTTTGCAAAAAAAAAAATGAATTTTGAAATGATCTAAATTTTCATTGCTACACTGAGACAAAAGCCTTCTATTCCTTATAAGAATTCACATACTCTTTATACAACTGTTTAATACTTTATTATATGACAGCAACGCGCTTTTCTACTGTAAGACAACGAAAATTGCTAGACCGTTGTGTAGTGATAATATCACGGTAATTTAGCCAGTAGGAAATAGGAGTTAACGCTACCATAGAATGGTTTATAGCCATTATTACAGTTATTACACTGAATACTCACAGTAATTATCAAGTTCTTTTGGGATGTAATCTTGTTTTATATACGGTATTAGTTCCGACTGGCACTCATAGTAATATTTGCTTGCTACGGTTAATAAAGCATACCTACATACTTACTAAAAATCAGTTCCGTAGGCTCTGAAAAATTTAAATATAGCTTCTTGTGTCATACTGTTCTTGTTGTGTAACATTGCATAATTATGATTATCTATTATGCAACATGGTTTACTGAGATGATAAAATTCGTCCATAGATTATAAAGTCCAATACTAATGATGGGTTGTGCGAAATAAAAATCTTCTATTGCTTTATCTGACATGCAAAGTTTAAAAAAACCTAAATGCAAAGTAAAAATAAATGAATTGAAACAGGTATTGGTACGATCAATAAAATTCAAATTCAGACAGGACAGCTAGAAGATGTCGAACAACGATGTGACCTGCGCAACAAATACGTTTAAACAAATACTATGGCGCGGGGCGATTGCCGATCGCTACAAACTCCCCTCCCCCATTTGTTTCTGGGGATGCTGCTCTGCTTTCTTAATTGTAGAGAAAGCGCTTTACTGGGAACAAAATGCGTCGCATTGAGAACATACAATTTATTTCTAAACAGAATTACTCTATGAAATGTAGTTCATTATTCAACAAAACTGAACCTGGAGTACTACCAATAAAAATACTGTTCTAGCAAATCTGGAATTGATATAACACTAAAGCGGATTTGTTCGGCAATTTATTTAATATGGGTTAATAACAAATAAGCTATCAATACAAACTATGTCTTGGCAAACCTGTTGTATTAGATAATTTTCCTAAGTGTAGACCCATGCCCTTTCTGGGCGATGGTAAACTCGGCCGCTTTAAGAGATTATGTACTCGGCGATGGTAAACTCGGCCTGCTAGAAATTTTATGCCTTAATCTTCATAGGTAAACTCGGCCGGTAGGTGACCCTTATTATGATTTACGCCCTCTCCAATCGGTTCTAAAAGGTGTATTGGCAACCGGTTTGTTCGTTGTTATCAGAGCATTTTTTTAAATTTTAAATATTTGTTACACTGAACTGGTCGCAAATAACCATAGTTATCATATTAAAATTACTTCCACTTCCCGACCTCGGATCGCCCGTAAATTATTTTCCCTTTCATTTTTGTTATATTCTCTTCCTTTTTCAATGGGTTATTTCATCCTACTATTATTTTTTTTCATTTTTTACCATTTTCAAAGGCCTGGTCTATTAGCCAAGCTTTCGATAATGTACCTATATTATCTTCTTCTAATTAAAAATTATGAGAACCAATACATGGTATACAAAAATAAATATTTTAATACTTAACTTTTGTATAATTCTAAGATAGTTTTGCAAGAAAAGGCTTAAAATCTAGGCAGGTAAGAAATAAAAGTATGCATGGCAAAACAGCACTCGTTAGAAAATATGAAAATTATGCGTGGCGAAACAGCACTTTTTTATTGCCGTGGCAAAACGGCACGTGGCAAATGTGGAATATTTCTGCTAAATGGCCACAACTTATATACCTGGGCGACCAGGCCGAGTTTCCTGTACAGCTTAAGACCTTATTTTGACCGCTAGGATTAAAATATCTTAAGCGGCCGAGTTTACCTCTGCCCTGCATTTCTGGGCGCATGCAAAGTCGTCACCAAGGAGGTCAAATGTATACCCCTAATTTCAAAGATGTTTATTACACATGCATTTTCCTCACCGAGGCAGCAAGCAGGTAAAAATGGTACATGCAAAGTCGTCACCAACTATTAAAAGCTCATTAAAAATTATTTAAATAAATTATGATTATTCTCAGGTTTATTTGTATTAATTCCCTGAATAATGGTTGTTTAATGGAAAAAATTGTTTTTAACGTTGAAGAAATAGTTGTGGATTTTAAAAATGCAATTCTTATAGCTGCAACTGATATTTGGCCCAACGCTAAAATAATTGGCTGTGTCGGTTTCACCTAGCACAGGCTTGGTATAGAAAAATCCAAAATTGTGGGTTGGTCATCGATTATAAAAACGAGTCGAGTGAAATTGGGCGTTGGTTGAAACTAACATTCGCGCTTTTGTATTTGGATTTAAAAGAAGTAGGTGACTGTTTTGCCCTTGATTTATCAGAAAGTATGCCGCAAGATGATAGAGTTGTTAAATATGCTGATTACTTAGTTGGTAATTATATTTCTGAGGAATCACTTTTTCCACCCATTATCTGGGCAGAACAGCCAGCTATATACTGTAAGTTGCAGGACCAATGCTTTCATGCACATTTTAACGACGGTATGTACAAAGATCATCCAAATTTATTTATTTTTCTTGAAAAACTTAAAGATATCCAAATAGATAAGTATGTAAAAATTCAAAGTGTGCATATTTCTCGTAAAATCCATGATATGACAGTTAGTCTTTCGTAACATTGTTCCGTTTAGAATAGCTGCAGCATTAAAAATATATCTGTTTAGTTTTCTTATTCACCTAAGAATTTGTCTATTACATGATGTAATTAAGTTTTGTGTTATTCCTGTAAATTTAATAAAATACTATGTTTTATAATGGAGTGCCTTTTTTTTAAATCGGAGACCAAAAAATAGAATATAATTAATTTTATAACTTTTGTATTGGTGACGAAAATGCATGTATAATAAACACGAACCTTTAAGCTTAGTGACGAGAATGCATGTGTAATAAAACCGACCCTCTAAAGTCGGTGACGAAAATGCATGTCTTTATTACCTCGGTGACGAAAAAGCATACGGCCGCATTTCTTATAGTTTATTTTAATTTAATTTAAGTATTTATTTGAAACAAATATATTATTCATTTAGTCACTTTAAATCTACATAAAACATAAAACAATGAGAAATTGATAAATTCAATAAAAATAAAGCCATGTAAGTAATTAATTAATTACCCAATAACTTCAACTAAACTGCTTAATAATTGTTTTATTTTTCGTTACAGATTCGGCACCTCTTAAAGCGGCAAAAGCGCTAATCGACAGTAGTCAACTATAAATGGTAAGTAAAATTATTATCATGCTATAAACTGAATTTTACGACTTAACGTAGCTTGGATTTATACACAGAGTGATTCTGCCTGAACGCGTGTCGTATGATAATAAAAAGCAGAGCTGTATTATTTTCACCATAAACAAAGTAAACCTAGACATCCCACCTAACGGGGCAAAAGCGCGGCGCCAAATCGCGATGTTAAAGCAAAGAAGCGAAGTGGCTTTAGAACAGCCATGTCAAACTCAAAGTCACTGGTGGGCCAAAAGCATAAAGACTAGGTGGGCCTCAAAACCTAATCTTAAAAAAGACAAACTGCTGAAAATCTTAACTAAAAAAAGTACTATTATAGGACAAGTAGTATATTTATTAAATTTTCAATAAAAAGGACATTACAAAAAAGTACAAAAATTAACTTTTTTTGCCAGATATTTGACATCTTTTATCTTTAATTAAGTTTTCTATTTGTGGCGTGAATTTATCGACGGAAATAACTTTTAAAACTGCGTCCAAGTGTGCGTCCGTCAATCGCGATCTTGCGGGAGATTTGTTTCCTTTTATCCAAGAAAATAATTGTTCACACTTATAGGTACTTCCAAACATTGACAGGATTTTGCAGGCAAATTTTCTCATTTCTTGGTATTGAACAGGCAAGTACTTATAAAATTAAAACGTACCAACACTATCAAATTTATTTTTCAAATGGGTCTGATACTGAATCTCAATCACTTCCATCTGCCAGTGAGGGAGAACTTTATTAATATCGATAGTGAACAGACCAGTATACAGTGTCCGCAAGAAAGTTCGCATCAAATGGGATTTTTTTTTATTATTAGGTATAGGTAAAAATTGAAAAAGCAGTTAGTTTTTGCTTACCTAAAAACCAAAAATGACGTATACTGAAGCAGCTGCACGACTTGCGTTACCTGTCAAATTTGACATTTTTAATAAAATAGGTTCAAAAATGCCATTATTTATCAAAATATCGAAAAACTTTATTTGAGAAAGTTGTTTATTTAGGCATTTTTAGTCTCTATACCAAATTTTGACAGTCTAATACAATTTTTATTTTTTGCCAGGTTTTTGAAAATTTTGATCAACCCTCGTAGATTAACTTTTATACATCGATGTAAAACCATTTGCCTTTACTTCGTTTGTTATCTTAATGCAATTTTGTGTAAAATTTTTGTTTCCTATTATTTATTTTGGTTCAAAAACTGAAATTGTTATTAATCAGTATGTAATGTTTGATGCAAAGTTTATCTAATTACATCAGTTTTGCCAAAACCGACGTTTCTCATTTCTCTTAAGTTAGTAAACAGATGTACAAAAAGAAAATATTGGAAGCTTTCGTTGAAATTTTACTTAATTAATATTTAATTAAATTAATTATATTAAACTATATTTTTGTTGAATAAAATGTTTCGAGCGATTAATATACAATATTCTTTTTCATCCAATATTAATTAAGTAAAATTTTAACGAAAGCTTCCTAATATTTTTTTTTTGTACATCTGTTTACTAACTTAAGAAAAATAGGAAACGTCGGTTTTGGCAAAACTGATGTAATTAGATAAACTTTGCATCAAACATTACATACTAATCAATAACACTTTCAGTTTTTGAAGCAAAACAAATAATAGGAAACAAAAATTTAAGATTACAAATGAAGTAAAGGCAAATGGTTTTACATCGATGTATAAAAGTTAATCTACGAGGGTTGATCAAAATTTTCAAGAACCTAGCAAAAAATGAAAATTGTATTAGACAGTCAAAATTTCGGACAGAGACTAAAAATGCCTAAATAAACAACTTTTTCGAATAAAGTTTTTCGATATTTTGTTAAATAAGGGCATTTTTGAACCTATTTTATTAAAAATGTCAAATTTGACAGGTAACGCAAGTCGTGCAGCTGCTTCAGTATACGTCATTTTTGGTTTTTAGGTAAGCCTTTTCAATTTTTACCTATACCTAATAATAAAAAAAATCCCATTTGATGCGGACTTTCTTGCGGACACTGTATAAAGAAAAAAAATCTGTTCGCTTATATTGGCAGCCAACTCAGTGACTCTTTCAGCGACAGTATTCCGGGACAAGGATATATTTTGAAAATCCCTCACGCTCCCGGGACTTACAATTGCCGCGGCCTTGACAAGGCACTCTTTTATAAGTTTACTTTCAACAAATGGTTTTGAGTGTTTTGCGATCAACTCCGACCAGTGGCGGTCCCAGGATTTCTCAAAGGGGGGGGGCTTGGTCGCTTACTGCGGACACAGTTTGTGCGAGGGAGGGGGGGGGGGGGCAAACCTATACGCTGGCGCCTAAAAATAAAGCAAGTTCAAATAAAATAACATGAAACAAAGGTTATTAAAATATTGGATGATAGGTACATAAAAATATTTGGCTTTATTATATAGTCACTTGTTGACCAATCATTCAATTGAATTCGCCTTGGCTTCATCAACGCAAATTTATTGATGATTTTGTCATGATCAATATCAATTTCTTTGTGGACATTCAACAATGCCAAGCCACTAAATCTTTCCTGCAACATTGTTGAACGTAGATACGTTTTAAGGCGTTTGCTTCTTGAGAAACTTCTCTCAGGTGTTGCAGTTGTGACAGGAAGAGTGGTTAGAGTGGCAAAAATTAATAATAGGATCATGATTAGCGGGAAAAAATCGGTACAATACATTAACGCTTCCACTGCTGTACAAGGACGAATAATAGTTGTTTCGTCATCCCATCTTCTAAGCCACATCACTATTTCAGCCTTAAGCTGATTTTCACTAAAATTTATGTCGGATTCATAAAACATAGCTGCTTTACCAATTTCATCTATACTTATTATTCTATATATGATATTTTGAAGATTTTGCAGGAATTAAGTGGATTCATTTGCAAGTTATTTTTATTACATGCGTTTTAACCTGGCTCATGGGGGAGGGGGGGGGCTTGAGCCCCCAAAGCCCCCCCCCTCTTGGGACCGCCACTGACTCCGACAGTACATAGCTCGCTTGAACGGCAGATTAATTTTCTTGCTTTGGACGTGTAAACATAAGCTGTTGATCTTTTAACCGTGATTTTAACTTTTCGTTTCTAATCATGCCTGTATACTTGTCAAACTTAGTTTTATGACTATCATAGTGACGTTTTATATTGTATAATTTTGGGACACCGACTGTACTGTTACAAATCAAGTAAATAATTTTGTCTTTCACTTCACTGCAAAAAAAACTCTAATTCCCACTTTTCTTGAAAGATACGATGCTTATCTACAAGTTTTCTCTTACTTCCACTTGGTTTTGAAACAGACATGTTAAAAACTTTGCGTCATCTGTGTTTTCGCAGGATATGACTTTCCGGAACCAGATAACATCTGGCTTTAGGTTGAGTATGCGCATCTTAGTTCGTCCTCCTAAACATAGATGGCACCATTTGATCCATTTCGGTTTTTAACAGGATGTTTTCAAAATTGACTCCGGGTCGCAGGAAAATGTTCAGTGGGACGCATGCGGCCCGCGGGCCGCATGTTTGACATGGCTGCTTAAGAACGATATTTGCGTTTGCTAAATGTATATTACAAGCAACGTTTGGCGTAACTAATTACAGATTTCTACGTCGTACAAAATTATGAGCGGTAAAATAATATATTGGATGGCTTGTCTTGGTTTTATTTCTCTATGGTTTCATTTATCTATAACAAGAAGACCAACCGAACTGCTCCTTTTCGCTATTTGATATAAGTAGAAGCGTGAAAGACAGTTTGTAAACTTACAAGAAATGTGCTGCTTTTATACCACCAATATTTTTAATTAAATTAATAAAAGATTATTTACTTAATTTTAATTTGTAAATGTTTTACCAAATATGTAAAGTTAGGTTAGTATTTAATATATTTTATTTTAAGACAGCTTATGATCGCATAAAAGCATGCGCAAAGACACATCAAGTTTGATGATTGTAATTTGCAAATATATTTTGAAAAAAACATTGCCTAAGGACAGGTTTTGTATTATGTAAAAATTATATGTATTTTACAATGAAGAATTTAGGAAAATTCTAATTTTACACGGTAAAATTACAAATATTTTTATACTTACAAATCTTATTGTAAAATTACCAATATTATTATTATTTTACTAAATTTAGTTTCCTTTCTTATTCTTAAGTTATGTGATTTTATGTTCATTAATTTATCTCTAAAGTTGTCCAAATTACAGCTTTTTTGCTGAAACCTTGCATAGTACCAACTTTATGAATTTACCGAGAAACAGTTTTAACAGATACGAATTTTAAAAACATTTTTATTAAACACAAACTTATAACCTAGGATAACTGCTTAATACCGTGTATTGCCTCCCCTAGCAACTCTAAGAGCTTCTAATCTACTCGGCTTAATAGAAATTTGGTTTCTTATCGTTTCCATTGGTATATGATTCCATTCTTCTATTAATGCTAATTCTGCGAGATTTTCAGCAGGCCTCTGGCGAGAACGTACCCTTCTCCCTATAGTTCATCCCACAAATTTGTTCTATAGAGTTCATATCGGGGCTTCTGGCAGGGCAGGGCGTGGTGATAGGTATCCGTAGCTTCTAAAAAGTTTCGAACAATTGCAACTTTTATAATGGCATTGACTTTTTTAATGACACAACGACAAAGGGTCAAATAATATCGATTAATTGCTATGGCAAGGGCAATAATTGTTTTTTTGGCAATGTGATCCTACAATGAATTACATTTTTGGAATAAACGTAAAGTTTTAGCAAAAAAGGTGTAATTTGGACAATTTTAGAGATAAATTAATGAACAAAAAATCAAAATGCTCGTAGAAGAAGCGACTTTCATAATATGAAAGTCGCTCTATATTATAGAGTGTAGGCGCTTTCTATACATTTACTTGATTAACGCACAGGGTGAGTCATAAATTAAGAATATAACATGACTTGAGTTTTTCCACTATCATCCAGGGGGCTTTGAAAAATTTCTTCCAGTTTATTTTTTTCTTAAAGGTAAAGGAATTACCTACCAATAAATGGATAGAAAATAAAAATCGGTCCATTCGTTCAGAAATGACAAAGCTTCAAAGTTGCAACAAAAATTGGGTGCGTCACTTTTTTTGGATATGAGTGTAGATACCTTTGTAGATAAGTAACCGGTAAAACAAAATTCTAATAACACATGGGTTTGACAGAGATGTTCAAAAACGCTTTGTCCTTTCTATTATTACCCATCAGTAGAAAAGAAAATCAAAAACCTGTAGGTATTCATTTGATATACCTACACTAAAAAAAAATTTGGGGAAATTTTTATTATTAATATTTTTAATTTGCAATTATTTGTTTTGATTAATATAGGTATGTTTGACCGTCATTTTTTTGTCTCCAAAAAAGTCGTAATTTTTGGACCCTCATCTTTGATAAAACTATGTAATCATACATTTATAAATTGTGGTTTTTAATGAGTAATCAAATATTTAAAAAACCACATGAGCTAAAAGGGTTAGTTCGGCCTTGGGTTTTCTTTAAATTGATAATAATTAATAACAATAAAAATTAAAATAAAAAGAAAGAAAAGTAGAAAAATAAGGAGCGAAATAAAGATAGAAATATTAAAAACACGCGACATAAAACAATCAAAAAAAGATATAAAAAAGTGCCGGATGCCACCGCGTATTTCGGGAAACACTTCGGAGTAACGAGAAGTGTTTTACGAGTCTAACCTCGACCTACCACAAACGTTTTATTTGCCGCGTTTATTGCTTTTTTATTACAGTTATGGCGTAATTTGTAAATTGTGGTTTATTTTGTATATCAGGACCGGCATCTTTTTCGGACTAAATTTAAGATAAAACATCACCTAACTAGGTATATGAAATTCGTCTATATATGAAAATAAGTTTTGCCTTTCTTATGTTTTTGATGTTTTTTATTCATATATACCGTGCGAGCAAAAATTATTTGCATCAAAGAGGGCTTGGATTAAAAAACGTAGGGCTTGGGGTCGATCACAATGATATGGGGGGGACGATATATCTAACCAAATCTAGGTTAAAATTTTGTCAAATTCATATTATGACATGATATGCCAAACTAATGAGTAATAAAATAATTTGTTATTTACAAAATTAACAAAGTAAGAATATACAGAAAGAAAAAGAAAAATAATTACATATAAATTGCTGAAATTGACCACCGCCATGCTCCAAGCATAAATTCACACGTCTCGTCATATTTTCGAAAGTGTTGAGCAGCATCTCTGAAGAAATGTTACCACATTCTTGGATAACCCTTTCTTGTATATTATTGGAATACTTGCACTTAATAAGAAAATAAATTTAGCTGCTTCTTAAGGATAGTCCTGCATGTTCCATAAGATCTTCCCACTTCTTGGGACAGGCTTCTTGTCTTATACAATTTGTTGGCGTATTTTGCATTATTTCACGAACGTTGGAACAAGTTCTTCTGTTCTTACAGATGGTCTTCCTGCTGCTTTTTTGTGTTGTATAATATAGAACCCGTTTCCTAAACACAGACACGGTTCTTTTCAGGCAATGATAAAAATCCCCAGCAATAAAAGCAACGTTAGGAAAATGTTCGTGAAAATCGTCCATGCACAAACCCGGATTGTATTGCCACTCACCATTTACTCTAACCCCGTTTCGAAAATACGCTTCAACCATGAATGTTTTGTGCTGTTCCGTGAAGCCCATTGTATGAATTGTTCAAGAAATTGGAAAAATTAGCGATGAATCAAATTACTTGTAACTACTGTCAAAGATGACGGAATAACTGATTGATTGGTTATTCAGGTAGTTACTAACACCCAACAGGTATTAAGCTCTACGGCTAAGCATTACGTCCTTAGATGCAAGGCCCTCTTTGATGCAAATAATTTTTGCTTGCACGGTAGTATAGTTTTATACAGTGTGTCCCTTAGTAAATGCTATAACTATTTCGATCTGGATTGTTATTAGAGTTGGTTAAATTAAGTATACGAACCTTTATGGAGTGGTAGGTTTAGCATATCAAATACCCTTAAAAAAATATCAAAAATAGCTAACGTCAATTATTGTCATTCATTGTTTTGACAAAAGAAATTCCTGATTGTTGCTTAGCAACACTGTCAAATTATTATTATTTCTGTAGTGACCATACGTTTGATTTCTTTTCAAATTATAAAGCATGCTTTCAGATACACTTATTAAAACTGGTTAGGTACTAGGTATTTAAGTGAAATAAGTATTTTAAGCAATACAATAATTTGACAATACCACTATATATATATATCTAGATATACAGGGTGTTAGTGAATAAGTGCGACAAACTTCAGGGGGTGCTTCTTTACGTGATTTTAAGAAGAAAAGTTCATATAAACATGGGTCCGAAAATGCATAGTTTTTACGATACAGGGTGTCAAACTTTAAAAAAAAAATCGGATGTTCGTAAATATCTCGATACTCTTGTACTCAATTCTGTTGAAATTTGGTAATTCTATTTGTAATAACAAGACGATAATTTAGCCTCAATTAGATTAAAATTTTTAAGTCCAGTGGCGTCCCGGAAGACAGTCCAACTAATATTTTTGACAAAAAAAATGCGCGCCACTGGCTTTTTTAAAAATTATGTATTTTTTTCGAATTAAGCAACTACATATACAAATATTTTATTTTTTGAGTTTTTTTCATATCTTGCTTTGTATTTGAGAAAAAAAAATAAAAACCACTTTATTGTATGTCCCCGGGACAATAACAGTAAAAATTTAAACCACTTACTATGCTATTAACCAATTAAAATTACACAAAAGTTCTCTTTCGAATTTTTCGCATAGATTTTAAAATATTAAAATTCAAAAGAGGACTTTCCTGTAATTAATTGCTTAATAGCATAGTAAGTAGTTTAAATTTTTTACTCTTATTGTCCCGGGGACATGCAATAAAGTGGTTTCTATTTTTTTTCTCAAAAACAAGCAAGATATGAAAAAACTCAAAAAATAACATATTTGTATTTGTAGTTGCTTAATTCGAAAAAAATACATAATTTTTAAAAAAGCCAGTGGCGCGCAGTTTTGTTGTCAAAAATATTAGTTGGACTGTCTTCCGGAACGCCACTGGACTTAAAAATTTTAATCTAATTGAGGCTAAATTATCCTCTTGTTATTATAAATAAAATTACCAAATTTCAACAAAATCGAATAAAAGAATATCGAGATATTTACGAACATCCGATTTTTTTTTTAAAGTTTGACACCCTGTATCGTAAAAACTATGCATTTTCGGACCCATGTTTATATGAACTATTTTTCTTAAAATCACTTAAAGAAGCACCCCCTGAAGTTTGTCGCACTTATTTACTAACACCCTGTATATAAACTAGCATAAATTGCCTTAATTTTAATTTTTACTCCACAAAACCCTCTCTTGTCGAATATTGTGACAATACACCAATTAATAAAGAAATAAATTATGAAAAACTAAAACTTTATTGAACTTTTGACACTGTGTATCTCCAAATTCATCCACTGTTGGATTGAGGTAACTTGGGTTAGACCATTATATTTAAGCCTCAGGAATTTGTGATAAGCATTATTTTTGCACCTTTTAGGGACACCCTGTATAACACCTCCGATACCACTATTCAAGTTCCAAATGGAATTATTTGTTTACTAGTGATACCCGTCAGACATTTTCTGGTTTTCTTAAAAATACCTACCTATTTACTTTGAAACATTTTTATCTAAGTAGTATTACTTTAACGGATTAACGTTCAATGTTTAATTTAAATTGTTACATTTCCCTGGCATGCCCTCCTAAACGATCCTTTCTTTTTTTTAAAGTTTTGTTCAATTATTTTTGTTAATTATTCGCTTTTCTTTATTTTTTTATCTCTATAATAGTTATCTAAATAAAATGTTACACACATTTCATTTAATATCATAAACAATATTTTTCCCAATAATTATCATAATACAGTTAAACCTTAACATTTTGTAGATTTTATCTCTAATACTGTTACGGGTCAAGAGTGATTTGTTGCGTTGCCCTTGTTTTTAGGTTACATAGGTCCTAATTAAAAGATAATAACTAAATTGGGTTTTTGGAACGATAACTTGTGAGACTGTATTTTTAATTATATTTTTGTCAATAACTTTTTAACATTTTAAACTCATTATTAAAAAAAATACGATCTAAGAAAAATCTTTGTACTCTAATTTAGGTACCAATACCTAGACTATTCATTAACCTACCTAAACTATATAGACAGATAGGTTTAATGGATTTGCGCAACAACATACGTTAAAACTAATACTGTGGCGATTGCCGATCGCTACGAACCCCCACCAACGTCTTGTGGATTATAGGTTCTAACGGATACAATTCGTTTTTGTGGACGCTGTTCTGCTTTCTTAATTGTAGTGAAAGCGCTTTACTGGGAACAAAAGGCGTCGCATTGAAAAAATACAATTTATTTTTAAAAAAATTGCTGTATTAGAAGTAGTTTATTATTCAATAAGACTGTGTTAATGGAACTGATTACTACCAATAAAAACACTGTTCTAGCAAATCTGGAATTGATATAACACTAAAGCGGGTTTGATACACTAGCAATTTATTTAATAATCGGTTAAAACAAAATAAGCCATCAATACAAACTATCAGTATAGAATTTAAAATGTCTACCCACATTGAATTGGCGGCCATAGTGGCAGTGATTTTGTCCATCCTTAAATACACAAAGCTATAGGAAAAAATAAGTAAGTTTAAGTTTATTTTAACAATGCAAAAGCTTGCTTTTATTTTACACCATGCTATTATTGGAACACTCTGTATATCCAGCTTAGCTTTATAATCTGCAAAGCCTTTGCCCGCAAGTCAGGTCATTTTAAATGCAAAATATTGGCAATTGCATTCGAAATGTCAAAAATGGAAATAATTTTACGAAAATACTGGAACAATTAAGCGTCTTGGTGTTTCGAAGCAGTTGCAATAATACAATTACGAAAGAGCCTAAGTGTCATATTTTAATAATTTTATGGTTACACCGCTAACTGGCAAGTATACATACGATATTATTTGCGAATATTGCAAACATTTAAATGGAAATAACATTTTTTTATAAATTGACTAAAAACTTATAGGTAAGTATTTCATTTGATTATAGCGATTATCAACTGGAACTTACTCGATAAGTATAGGTACCTATCTGTTCCATGGAATTATGGAAACATTTTTTATACTTACTGTTATCAGGATTTGCCTATCGTCACAAGCTTGCTGTATAGAATATCCAATATACGGTCCTACCTATGCTACCTATGTTATATGCATATTATGTGAGTTCTTAGGTACACTTTGTCAAGCATAGATATGCAGATTTTTCTTTCATGTCATGGGGTAACAATAGTTGCTTTAAGGGGGAGAAGTTATGGAGATTTTTAGCCCTTCTACAGCCTATCTAAGTGCCCACTTTGGGTTGCCGAAACGAATTTTAACGTAGATTTTGGACTGCCGATACACACACACACGGGTACTGAGGTTTAAACCCACAAAACACATTGCTGAATGTAATTTTTATTGTTACTGTGAATATTTCCCTCATATGTTAAAGTTCCCATAAGAGAAATGCAATTTTCGCAAAATTACAGCGAAAACAGCACTGCCAGAAATCGAAAATTGCATCGCAAGTTTATATTGTTGACGAAACGTCAAAGCGGGATTTTATTGTCAACAAACGTCAAAAAATGTAATATTCTGACAATTAACGTCATCTTATTGAGTGACAGCAGACAAAAAAGTTAATGACAACGAATGTTTTGATGAAAATTTTAATTTTATTGTTAGTATTTTCTGTTAAATAAAATATTTAAATTTACTTGATTCGAGTTCTTAATTAATTTGGGAAATATTCAAATAAATTACACTCGTGCATAAAAATAACCAGATAATTTTTTTATTCAATGTGTTTTTTTTACAAATGGCAATCGTTTGTTTTCATATTTTACGAAAATGCCCTCCTCCTGCGGAGTCGGGCTTTTTCGCGAAAATATGAAAACAAACTCTTGCAATTATAAAAAAACACATTTCATTCAAAAATTATCGGTAATTTTGATGCACTTGTGCACTTACCCCCGATAATTATTACCAATTTTATCCTCTCAGTGTCCTTTTGACAAATTCCTAAAAATGTTTTATAAAAATTTAAATAATTTTTGACACTTTCTTTTTAGAAAGGTTTTTTCTTCTTCCCCTGTTTATTTGGTTGGTTTAGACCCCATTTACTGACTTTTCACATATACTCAGTATGTTTTAACTTTTATTAATTTCTCCATATTATGTCTCTTTTACACATCATTTTTTAATTCCATAAAAGCTCCATTAAGGTCCTTCACCATTTTCTCTTCTACTAAAACCATCAGCACTATATAAAAAATATATTTCTGTCTCCTGATGATGAACGTTTCTACGTTCGAAACATGTAGATACCCTTAAAGAATTTTATTCCATTAAATTTTGTGGAGGAAGACTTTTAGTTTTTTCTTTCTTTTCCATACTTTCAACTCCACTTTAAGCATGGACTACTTCTTCAAAGAAAAGATTTTAGTTAGTTATAGGATAGGTAGGTACCTTATCTACCTATTGCATTAAAAAACTTTTGTTAGTTTTAGTGGGAGAAGGTTGCATACCTACTTTTTACTTTAAATTAAATTATACCTACGTTTTCAATATTTTGATCGAAAAACTATTGTACATATTTTTTAACGTCACTTTTGGTTATTTTTTTTTATTTATATAGGTAGCACCACTATACCTATAATAAGATGGTAGATCTAGGTAACTTTTAACCAATTTTCCCCTGTTTATAACATATTAATTAGATGTTAAATTAATGATCTCTAACCTGCAAACGTATATCTACTTTTTATCTAAGGTAGGTAAGTAAGTATCGATCGTTTACTACTTACAACTTTCATTGATGTTTCGTAGTAGCGAAAATATTTCATTCAAAAGCAGAAAGATTGATTGCTTGGTCGTTCCCGTAAAGAGCTCATAAAAGGTAGCTTTTATATGCCATAAAAGTTTTAAGAGTCAATGAAAGGCAACTACAGACAACTCGGGTTAGGTTAAACTTTTATCTTTTACATCGTGTTGATCATTACATTAAAATTTTTATAAATCGCTTTATGAGTGTCGTAAACTCTCGCGGATATCTTTATTAGATTACTTTGGTTACTATTTGTTTTAATGTTCTTAAAATTATTAGGTATTCAAGAATTAGGTATAGATCTCAAATATTTTAAGGTAAATTAAATTAAAATATAAAAAAAAAATGTTGCGTTTTTCAGTACGTATGTACGTATGTATCATCTATAAGTATACTTACGTACCTAATTACACATATAATTTATAGAGTGACGAAATGCTAATCCACATCATGTTGACATACCTAAATAAACCAACTCTATTTTCGTATTTAAAATTTCAAAACCATTTTTATTATTATTTTTTATTATTATTACTATCTAGATTATAAAGGGAACTGCCAGTAACAATATAAACCACCTATCTACTCTTTTATTTGGTTATTCGTTGTTCATACAGAAACTTTTACTCTATATTCTAGGCAATTAATCATATGTTGGCACTTACCTATTAATTATGTGCTTTTTCAGAATATAGGTAGGTAGGTAGATCAAGTTTTTAAATGATATGATAAGATGAGGGTATAAGTAGGTATACCTATCTATGTCTACTTTCTGGACCAATATTCAAATCGTGGCACACGCTAAGCAAATTGAGACAGATCATCCAAAATAGGTACGGATAGTAAGAATCAATAAATGCAGTTGCTGTTATCATGAAAACTACTATAGCTATATTGCATACTATAGATACTGGGTGGTATGTACTTTACTTCTATCGATTTAAAAAAAAAATTTGTCCCTGCACGCTAAACAAATTTATCCAGCTTATCCAAAATACTTAGGTAGATATAAGTAGGTATACGGATAGCAAGAGTCAAACAGTAACTTGCTGATGGTACCATCAAACCTAGTAGGTACTTCCAGCTTCATACAAGGAACTTTTCTCCTATCGACTTTTGAAAGACTCTGGCCAGAAAGCTAGTCAAATTAAGTCAGTAGTCTATATAGAATGTATATATCCCGATTTTTTCAAAAATCTAGGTAGATATAAGTAAGTGTATCTATACCTATACTAAAGGTAGGTATGCCAAAAATAAAGAAACCGTCAATAATAGGTGTCTATAGGTACCTTCGTACCTATAAGTCTACCTAAGAACATATGTTTAAAAAGGATCAAACCATTCGTACCTACTTACTTCCTACCTCCTAGAGGAAACTAAATCCTTGTTTGGGCTTAATTTAGTAAATAATAAATAAAGTTAAAATTTGTAGAGATATGACCTACCTATCTTTGCGTAAAATAAAGCGATAAAGTAGATGTAGGTACCTATACCTACTTAGTAGGTAAATATTTATTTACAATTAATCTTAGCCTTTGAAAGTTTAATTTCTTGGTTCCTGACGATATGCAAATTATTGTATGTAGGTACGTACTTATATTTTTGTTTTGACTATTTCGACTGTATCTTATAAGAGGGAAAAAATAACGCCATATTTATATTATTGACAAGTAACATAGATACCTATATTCAGATACTACTTATAGATATTATATATTAGGTAATAAACACATAACGTCCACTTTCTAAGATGTTTATTAAAAACCGTCAAACCATTTAGTTCTTAACTCTTTGTCTGAAGGCGAAAATTCCAACTTCGGTTTTTGGAACAGTCTCGTCGTCGGCGACCATCTTCCCTTGACGCTCTCTCCATTCATCTAATCCCCACCTATTTCAAATTCAAGGGTGTAATTTACTATCACAAAAACCCTCCCTTGTAGCAATGGCCACCGTTTAAAACGCCTCCCTTCATCCCCCATTGGTCTGTTTTGTTAAACATGGGCCGAGCTTTTTCTTCATATATTACATTATGTTGTCAAACTACTATGATGGCTGACTGAGTTCCAACCAATGATGTTGGTGTACTTTTGCATGGCGTTCGGCAGCACTATCGATGAAACTTTTGTGTTCGGAAGGATTTTAATAGATGGAGCCAGTGAAAATGATTTCTGGCGTCAAGATGAGTCTGGTCGGGCCTGCCCGAGTCTAATAGGAATTGTCACTATATTCTTCTTCGCTATTATTTTTTTCTTGTTGTTTTGTTTTACGATCTAGGGTTTTCTTTTTTATCACTGGCAAAGTCATAATTTGTGATCTGTTTGTTATTTGTTGGTTTTGAAGCTAAGTCTAAAGCTCGTTCGTGTTTTTGGATTCTGTCAATGGCTAAATTGCCTCGGAAATCCTGATATTGATTTTTAGTCACGGGGAAATTTGTGTTACTTAATTACGTGCTCCAAAAATAGTATAAAGACGTAAAATTTTGGAATAATCGTAACAAAAAAGAATATTTACTTACAAATTTAAACATATTTAAAATAACTTTTAAAAAAATACTGTTGTATATTTGGTTGCATAAAATATAAAGTAGAACAACGTATTCGTCCTTACTGAGAGAGTGAATGTGTAAAATAAATTTAAGCAGAGTTTTGCTTGCCTACCGGTAGGCATCTATTATAATTTACAAGCAAGAAAATCTCTTTGAAAAAATTTATTTAAACTGAAAAGTAATATGTTGTAGGTATTTATCTATGTAACTGACATTTTTTTTGAAATTGATAAAGTTTTACATCTCCACTATAGGTATAGATCCCTATCTAAGTTTTATGTTATAAAATTATTGTTAGCTGCTCGTATTAATAATCTTAATAATGACGATAAACGATATTACCATAATTATACAGACATTTTGTTACGTTATTTATTGGGATAACGTTTATGAAAATGATGATGACAGTGTTAATGGCTATTAAGACGATTCATAAAAAAACAGGTTATCAAGATTATTTAGTGCAAATAAGCGAAAAATTGTTTTAAATCTACTAATAGCAAAACTTGGTCTTACCACTTCTTCTGATTCTGAAAAATACCATATTGAATGATGAAAGCGTTCTGTTTAATATATTTTGTATCTACCTTACAACGAGTTACCTCTAGATGGCGCCCTACTGTATATGCATATTTGCATGAACTTGCATAAGAATAGAAATCTTCGGTTGAAACATTACTCTTAGGTATGTAACTGTCTGGTTTTAAAAACTAGATCAATACTTAAGTGAACAACTGAATTAAGTATAGATAGCTAATCACTCTAAGCAAATATCAAAACATAACGATCTCTACCTAAGTACACCTAGTATACCTAGCTAATACAAACGGAAAATAAAAAATGTGGTACTTATCCTATATTATAGGTACCTACTTACCTACTTAGAATTATTTGTTGTACCTACCTACCAATTTGTTAAGAGCAGTAACCCCCTTTACCACAATGAAAATTGCCGAACGTTTTGCTGGTCAAACGAAAAGAAAAAATAAAAATTGATATTTAGAAAATAAATTCTACTTTAAATACCCCATCCAGAAAAGTAAATGACGATCGAAAATATTCCCAAAATTTTTTTAGAAATTTTTTTAATTTTTAGTAATTTTGTAATATCTTAAACAATTCTTTATTGGTCAAAAGCAAAATGACTTTCCCGGGTGTAGAATGTTGTACCAAACAATTTTTCTTAAAGCCATTTTTCAATATCGGCCTTACTTTTTTCTCAAAAAGTTTGGGCGCCTAAAGTGAATTTAAGCGTGTAAAGTGGGTTTACGCGCCCAAACTTTTTGAGAAAAAAGTAAGGCCGATATTGAAAAATGGCTTCAAGAAAAATTGTTTGGTACAACATTCTACACCCGGGAAAGTCATTTTGCTTTTGACCAATAAAGAATTGTTTAAGATATTACAAAATTACTAAAAATAAAAAAAATTTCTAAAAAAAATTTTGGGAATATTTTCGATCGTCATTTACTTCTCTGGATGGGGTATTTAAAGTAGAATTTATTTTCTAAATACCAATTTTTATTTTTTCTTTTCGTTTGACCAGCAAAACGTTCGGCAATTTTCATTGTGGTAAAGGGGTTACTTCCTCTTAATGGCCTTTCTCAATAAATTTAAATTTCTACATTTCTACCCTATCTACGGCATAGAGAAAAAAAATTCCACAGTTTCAGTTTTTAAAACTTTGAATTAGGTACCTAATTATGTACCTATTTACTGAGAAAATAATTAAACAAAAAAACGCCCCCTAATAAAAACTCTAAGAACGCGAAACCAGCGAACTACGTCATAACAAATGGACCAGTCACCAGGGATTCTGACTGAAGATCGACTCACCGGCATCTACCTGAATAATATCTCGCGTCTAGTCTCCTGTTCTTATCAATTTAGTTATCGAAACAAAGCAAATAAAAAAATTGCGCTGATAATGGGATGACGAACATACTTAGGTAAGGTTACTTTCTGTCGTCGTGGATGAATAATTTTTATAATTGTTTCTGGGAAAGGTTTATGACCGCAAGATTTTTATTATTGGAATATATTTTCAATAAGCCCTAATTTAGGATGTCAATGGTGAATTCGATTATAGTGAAACAGTGTTGTCACTTCTACCCAAAATTAGTAGCAACTTCGATATTTGGAATGGAACACTATTTTTTTAATTTTCGAACTCCGTAGATATTAGGTAATATTCTTCTTCAACATTATCCTAAACCTATCTTTTACCAAATGTTGGATTGAGTAGTCCGTTACTTTCTGATATTGCATATTAACAAAAAAATGTGAATAATTTACTTTGTTATAATATCACTTTATTTTAAAAATATTGGTGACTGCAGTTTCGTAGCATACCTACCTACTACATTATCAAACTGAATTCCTTAAAAACTACGGTGCGTAGGTAGGTAAAGCACCCAAACAGCATTTTAACGTTTGGACCACGTGCGGTAGTCGTGCCCAACAGCGACTTAAGGAGATCAAACGACGTTTTTATTACTAACATAGCGACCCTTATTTGCACCACAATGGGGAATCATTTTCGGGTTAATACAACGTTGCGCACTGACTGTAGTTTTATGGACCGCAGTTAAATAAACGTCGCGCTAGCCGACGGAAAACAGCGATCGATCCGCCCTCTTTTAAGCAACGTGCTCTAGAAATAAGCCACAAAGTTGTCCGGGGAAACTAAAAAATATCCTTTATAAACCTATAAGAACAAACTTAGAAATTATTTGCTCAAACTAAATTTATTTTCTTCTATTTTGATATTATAAATATGGCACATGGAGAAATAATGATAAATAGGATTATAGACATATCGGACACAAAAACGCAGGGAATTCTATCGTTAAATGTCAACTATATAGGTGGAAATTTGGCAATGCACTCGTATTTTAAGGGCCTTTAATTTATTTTTTATTTTTTAGGGAAATATTTTGAATTTTTAGAATAAGTGTTTTGTTGCTCAAAATGTGTTAATATGAAATATTACATGTTTCCAGTAGAATAAGTGGTCATTATATGCGAAATTATGTTAAAAATAATATTTTTTGCATCTTTTACACTGTAATGCAACAATGGCCGACATGCCTTTTTAAAACAAATATCGTGAAAATGGCGGAGTCGTCCACTATGCCTTTCCGCTTACTTCGGTTGTCCTTGCGACTAAAAACTATGCTAATTTTTACTCTCTAGGTGGGATTCATCATTTATAACGTTGGCGCAACGGCCAAATGGCGTTGGACCATCGGGTCCATCTCTAACAAAATACATATTTTCCACCAGCAGAGGGCGCTCCGAAACTTGACAGATCAAATGTCAAATATTGAATTTTCAATCAATCCACGCCACAAAATAGTTGTTTTTACTTTTTTGTGTATGTTCTGGAATAATGTCCTTTAAAGTTAAAGTTGTTTATTTGGTAGGGCTCTAGTGGTCGCTCGCTTCTGATTTTTTCTAGCATAATTTTTTTATGTCGATAAAATGTCGAAGAATGCTTGAACCTTTTCATTTTGGAGTAATTAGAATCAAAGAAACCCTCGCTAATAAAGATCAACCCAAACATAAACAAATAAAAATTAGGTTAGGAAAGAGAAACGATGACCTACCAACCCAAACGTCAAAAAACACAAAATAAGTTTGGCCAACCTAAACGTACCCATAGAAGATGCCGCTGTTGAGTCGACAGATAAACGTTCTGTAGAATGACGTTAATTCGAAAACGTTGGCACTACGTTAAAATTAAACTGAGATAACTACTAAGTAATTAGTATGCGTCACAACGTCGTCAAAACGTTGCAGTTTTACTTAAGTTTCGTTTTTAACGTTTATTAACCGTCGCTATAGATCCCAAATGAATGCCTATTATAAGTCGCAATTTGAACCCCGTAAAAACTTTCTAAAGTCACCATTAAACTGAAGTCATGCTCAACGTTAATACGTCGTTGTTTAATGGGTTATTGGGCAAACTTCTAAAATATGACCAATTTACGCACCAAACGCAACGTTATTATAGGTGTAGAATGTAGTCGCAGTCAGAAAAATGCTACTTGGGCATGTTTCACGAAAAATAGATACGACTTAATGACTGCAGTAAAACTACCTGGGTCGGTCCCATTGTGTGGACAAGAGCTTGGCAATAAACAAGTGAAGTATAAAGGGACGGACTGTAGATAATTATGTAGATATTTAATTTATATAATTTAATAAGGATGAGTTTCTAAGGAAAACAAGTAATGATATGATTATATTAATGTAATCAAATGAAATAACATTTTTTTTAAATATTACTAAGTAGTCATATTTATTTACATTATTTATAATGTCATTCTATAGGTAGTTCTGTATAACATTTTTTTTTAAATATTACTAGTCATATTTATTTACATTTATAATGGCATTCTATAGGTAGTTCTGTTTCGCTATCGCTATATCCCTATCCTCATCAAAATTAATTATAATTGGATTAATTATACGATCCAGACTAATATATGAATTTTCTATAGTTATTACGTGACGGACTGAATTTTTCCAACTACCTAGGGAAATATCATTAAAGCAGACCTAACCTGTGATTTTAACTGGTGTCACATAGATGCTCTATGGGGTTAAAAATACAATAATAGGGTGGGAGCCGTAGCACTGTATGTACAATTTCTTCTGCCAATGTGTCACAAACATATACTTTTTTTTATACCAAATGTCTTTAAAACTTCTAAAAGATCACTTTTTGATAACTTTCTTCAAAATATATATCATTCGCCGCCATGTAGTTCTGAATCTCCAATTTTGTATTATTTGAGGTTGAAGCTTTATGTAAGTGGCGACTGTAATAGCTCGCATTGTCCATGATATCGATAATACAACTAAACTCCTCCAGCAAGAAATAAAAACTAACAATTTTACTACAAAAAGGTATTTTAATATAAATTAAGCAACCCAACCTACCTGATGTGCCTATATTTACAATAATTATAATTCTTACAATCCGGTCCTTTCAAATAATTATACCAAACGGTCATAAATAATGGGATCGCCCCAGGTACTTTTACTGCAGTCATTAAGTCGTATCCATTTTTCGTGAAACATGCTTTACCCTTCTAAATAGATTTGACAAAGGATGTTTATAGCAATATAATACAGATGAGTATTCCCTAATTTAGTTACTTATCCTTAAGTATTACTTATGAATAGCGGGGAATTCCATAGGTCTGTTTGGTCATTTAGTAGGTTTATGGTAGGGTTTTTATTATGTTTGTAAATTTCAATCGATTCAAAGATATTAAGTTTCTTACTTTTTGGATCATTATACAAAATTGTTAAATTATTAATATATGGGAAACAATGACCTGTCTCCAAGCAATGTTTTGCGAAATTAGATTTTCCTGTGCTTAACAAATAAAATGCCTTATGTTCATTAAATCTAATATTAAAATTTCTTCCTGTGTGACCCATAACTATACAAGCTATTGCATTCGGCACAACTTAACCTATAAACGCCTGATTTTTTAAGGGGGGGGGGGGGTTGTTTGGCGTTGAAGAATAATTAAGAAATTTTTTGTGTTGGTGGGAAAGCTACTTTTATGTTTTTTGAAATTCTGGGTTCTATCTCTTACCGTTTCTAAAATATTAATTAAATTCCAAATTTTTTGACGGAAAACGTTAACTTTAAAAAATGTTGATACTCTTCCAACTACGCGCAGTTTACCCGGTAAAACTCAAAGCTCTTGTGATTTAACCTACAATTAAAAATTTTCAATTCTAACACTCCTAAACTTTTCCAGGTCAGATTTATTGCTCCACAGCTGTTTGCACCTCTTACATGTATTTTCCTTCACCCTTTAATAGGTGATATTACGGCCATTCAACTTAACATGTTATTAACATTTTATCTGTTAGGTAAACTGTTTTTTTTTCTAATGCACAATTCACTTGGGTAATAGGTCGATTCAATTCAGGCAACTTTGATGGGAAATAAATTAAATGGGAAAGAAAGAAAAAACTAAAAGTCTTCCTCCACAAAATTTAATAGAATAAAATTCTCAAGGGTCTCTACATGTTTCGAACGTAGAAACGTTCATCATCAGGAGACATAAAATGTATTTAAATATGCTGATGGTTTTAGCAGAAGAGAAAATGGTGAAGGACCTTAATGGAGCTTTCATGAAATTAAACATTTTTTGATGTGTAAATGAGCCATAAAATAGAGAAATTAATGAAAGTTAAAACATACTCAGTATGTGAGAAGTCAGTAGATGTGGTCTAAACCAACTAAAAAACTGGGGAAGAAGAAAAACCCTTCTAAAAAGAAAGTGTCAAGAAATTATTTAATTTTTAAGAACATTTATAGGTTTTTGTCAGAAAGACATTGGTGGAATAACATTATTTGTAGTAGTTATCACAGAGGTGATGAAAATTATATGAAAGAGCTTGATGGGTTTAAAGCTCAGAAACCCCGCCAAAGGTTAGTTTTATGTAATTTTCATCACCTCTGTGATAACTACTACAAATAATGTTATTCCACCAATGTCTTTCTGACAAAAACCTATAAAAGTTCTTAAAAATTAAATAATTTCTTGACACTTTCTTTTTAGAAAGGTTTTTCTTCTTCCTCAGTTTTTTAGTTGGTTTAGACCACATCTACTGACTTCTCACATACTGAGTATGTTGTAACTTTCATTAATTTCTCTATTTTATGGCTCTTTTACACATCAAAAAAATTTTAATTTCATGAAAGCTCCATTAAGGTCCTTCACCATTTTCTCTTCTGCTAAAACCATCAGCATATTTAAATACATTTTCTGTCTCCTGATGATGAACGTTTCTACGTTCGAAACATGTAGAGAGCCTTGAGAATTCTATTCTATTAAATTTTGTGGAGGAAGACTTTTAGTTTTTTCTTTCTTTCCCATACTTTCAACTCCACTTTAAGCATGGACTACTTCTTCAAAATAAATTAAAGTTGAATAGGATTTACATTATTGCAATAACTGAAGAAACAATGAGATAAAAATTGTCTGACAAGTATTCCTTGGGGATGGCATGAGATCTACACCATCAGGTCAGGAATAGTTAGATAGAATCTTCGATGTGGGTGTAACTAGGTACCTGTATATCTATATCCACTTACCAAAGAAAACTGACCCTTAAATTGAAGGAGGTATGTTTATTAACTGGAAAAAACTATCACCGTATTTCAGTTAGATTTTAGAGATATATTCAAAAGCTCGTATAGGTTAGCCATTAGGCAGTATTGGAAGCAGAATATTTATTTATCTTTCGTCTGAGAAAGTCAAAACCACAGAAGAGCATTAGTCAATCAATGATTCAGACGAAATGGATAGGCTCTAAGAATTAAATACAGCTTGAACCGCAGGAGTTCAAAGCACAATGGACATATAGCTATGAAACTATAGGCTTATTCCATTGAACCAGCTATTATAGGAGTCATTAAACAAGACATCGGATCTGCATCAAAAAGGAACGTTTCTTTAAAGTGCCAATATGAAGCAATGACAGAGGCAATTGACTTGATAAATTGATAACCTCTAGTATAGTAAGGCTGAGATTTGAATGCCTATTTTCAAATTTTGACAAGAAACTGCAGGTAAGCTGAAAACCCTTTATTATCCTGATGCGATGGTGCTAAAAAAAATTATTTTTTTAACTTAAAGAATTCACTACCACTATATCTATTTTAAACGATATCATGATTGCCTGGATAAAAAAAAATGCCGGCTTAGCTAAGGGTAAGGAGGTGGTTGAAGTAGTGGTGCTATAAAGAAATGTGTTTTTTTAATTAAGGAATTCACAGCCATAATCCATCAGAAACGACATTATTATTGCCTAGATAAAAAGGTCAGTTTAGCTAAGCCCAAAGTGGTTACAGGAACAATATAGAGAAGATTCGAAGGCTCTCCAACTGAGGAACTAGATGCAAAGCGTAAAGGGACTAGTAGCTACAGTGTCCACAGAGTTAAGGATGGACAGCGGCCATATGTAAAAAGTCTTTAACAGATTTTGATGAACTTAGGTTCTTTTTACAGATTTAGACAGATTTATTTGACACGCAATGAATAATTTTAAAAATGACTTAACGTTTTTAGCAGTTACTCATCTGTTATTATAATACATTTTTGTTATTAATATTTTTATAAGAGATATTTAAAATCTCTTATAATAACCGAGATAGATTGAATTACCGCCAAACTGTAGAATGCCTAATTTTGATTAAGGTAGGTAGGTATGTTTTAAAACAATTTCTTACGTACCTACATACCTAGTATTGATTTCCCCACGTTTGCGCTCGTAAAACGAATGTTGCGGAAAGTCCATCTGCCTATTTGACTGCTAACCGAACTCCGCTTTGCGTACGTTATTTTCTAATAAATATGAGCATGTGTATAGTTATAATTATGTAATTAGTACTATTTGACCTAATTCCCATGCCGTTTATCCTTATTTTAGACTCAAATAATTTATCTGATTCTATTATTATGGAAGCAGTCACACAGTAAAAAATTGATTAACAGAAAGGGATATCTTATTTAATTATTTGGTTATATTTTTCGATTTAAATTTTAATTAATTTGTAAATCAGTGTATGATTTATACTATGTGACTGTCATACTATGATTTATGCACAAAATAATCACCTTTAAATCGATTGTATAAATTATGGCAACCTTTTAAATCATAAGCAAGTAGGTAGTTGTAAAAGAACTAATGGCGAGTTTTGCAGTACTGCTACTACAAAAAAGCTTCCGGATCTTCATCCGTAATTTGAATGTTTATATATGTTGCCTTTGTCTTCCAGTGTCTTTTAAATTACTCGCTTACTACCCATTTTGTCCAATAAAATAATTTTGACAAAAAAAATAGTCTATACGATAAAGTTTCCTTTTTTTTTGACAATCCATCAACAGCAGCATATTCTCATCTTACCACAAAATTAAAACGTTTTTGTTTTTAATCAAATCAATTAATCAAAAATGATTTAAGATAAATAAGAAATGATTAAATTATTACACATAAGTACAGTGTCCACCAGTAAAGTCCGCATCATATGGGATTTTTTTTATTAATAGCTTTATTCAAAATTTGACTTTGGCATCAAGTTTTGCTTCGATCGAGATGAAAATTAAGCAAAAAAATAGTAGTCACGTGATTCGCATTACCTGTCAAATTTTAATTTTTTCAAAAAAATAATAATATTACAATCTTTTAAAGCCGCAGTAATACTTACTTACATACCTACTTACCTATACCTAGGTTGGGCATTAAATTAATGTTAACAGTTCTGTAACTATCAACAAATCTTTTTTATAATAATTTATGGTAAAAACTAACAGTTTATTAAATAGAAAATTTAACCTAATTGCATGCATTAACCCGTAGTATACGGTTAAATAAACTAGGAGTATAGTATTATCAAAACAACTACGACTCTCTCAAATTAACGAACAAACTTTGAAAATAGGTAACTTAGTAATTAAAAACTTTAATACGGGTCCATTAGGCATTTAATTAAATGCTACAAAAGCAGGTAGGGATAATATGCCTCTGTGGGTGCAAAACTCCTAAAGGTGTAGAGCTCTGTTTTTATTGCATGTTTTGGTGCAGGATAGGGCCTATTTACGTAAGTAATTGGTGTTTTAACCTTTACCTTATTGTCTCTGTTTTTGCCTGATTTAAAAAAGTATATTTTTAAAATGGATTCAACAAAATGTGTTTAGTTATGCTGTAGTAATTAAATAAAGTACAGAAATAAATAAAAAGTTGGAAAGTAAAGAATCATGCAGACAGGGTAAAGGAAAGTAAGTTCCAACAATTTATATAATTTGTCAAATACCTCTTAGTTTGTATGCGCAGCAATCAGGTAGAATAATATGTAGTTATGTCATTTTTAGACTTTCCTAATACACTTAACTATATTATACCTATAGGTACTGTCAAAAAATGTTGTTCCTAGAATGTTATGAAAATATTTTTCTCCTTGCACTATGTTGGTATTAATATACGAGATTAACGTCCAGATTTTTAAAACGCTCTGCAGGATTCTGTTTTTGAAAAGCTTTTATCTCTATTTTTTATGTGCTTCCTATATTTATTTTTTATTTAGATCATTAGTAAAATAAAACCACTTATAATAGACCATATTATGATATAATATTGAACCTTATTTTGTCATTTCTCCCCAAACGTTCTCAGTATAGGATTGAGGTCTAGACTATTTTTGAACTCTTACTAATACTGGTTGAACGGTAAGATGTAAAAGTTGTTTTCTCGGATGAATTATTTCCAAAAATTACCATCTAATACAGTCGGCAACATAGGGTCTGCGGCCCCTTTTCCTTGCGGCCCGCCACTGTTTTGTAAATGAAAGTCTTATTCTTATATACCTAAATTATAGATAGATTGACACCTATTATTATCAAAATTAAAAACTTGTGCGGCCCTTGCCTGCAAAAAGGTTGCCGACCGCTGGTCTAATAGATCTGCTAATGGAATGTCAATTTTTACCCAAAGTTGAAATTTTAATACTTTTTCTAAAAGCGTCGGGAAAGTGTTTTTGTTTGGTGCTGATTTCTTCGGTATAGTTTTTTGCAGTATAGTATTGAAAAACAGATGTGGTCGGCTCTAGGACGATATAATACATTATTAAAAATTTCTTCAAGAAAATTATTAAAGTCTGAAACCATTCCTTTACGATTATGATAATTAGATCTAAAAATAATATTGAGTCAGCATTTAATTAAATAAAATTACACCATTTGAAGTTTTTTTGAATAATTTCACTAATAATTCTATAAACGTGAATTACGCGCAACGGTATGTACCTGAAAATGATTTAAGATAAATAAGAAATAATTAAATTATTACACATACAGAGTCCACCAGTAAAGTCCGCATCATATGGGATTTTTTTTTTATTAATAGCTTAATTCAAAGTTTGACTTTGGCATCAAGTTTTGCTTCGATCGAGATTAAAATTAAGCAAAAATTAGTAGTCACGTGATTCGCATTATCTGTCAAATTTTAATTTTTTCAAAAAAATAATTCAAAAGTGGGGTTGTTTCTGAAAATATCGAAAAAAGTTATTAGAAAAAGTTTATAAGACTCAACGCAACCTACATAAAACTTATCAGTTTTGACAAGGCTTTATTTTAGATACATTTCTTTAAAGTAGCGCTATATTAAATGTGTGTTTTCTACAAAATCAAAATTGAGCTATTAAAATTTGGTCGCATGCGATGCAAAGTTTATTTATTTTTGACCCTGTATAAGGTAACTTCATAAAATAAGTATTTTTGAAAACGTAGTTTGTGTCTGAAAGTAATACACCTTAATATTAAGACAAAAAAACACAGTGTCTTCAGTAAAGTGTTTTTAAAGTGGAAAATTAATTTTATTTTAACAGCGTAAAGTTTATCTATTTTCAACGATTTAATTTAAAACACCTATATTATAATTTATTATTAAGCTATGTCATAATAACGTTAACGTGTATTACTTTCAGACACAAACTACGTTTTCAAAAATACTTATTTTATGGAGTTACCTTATACAGGGTCAAAAACAAATAAACTTTGCATCACATGCGACCAAATTTTAATAGCTCAATTTTGATTTTGTAGAAAAACACACATTTAATGTGGCGCTACTTTAAAGAAATGTATCTAAAATAAAGCCTTGTCAAAACTTATGTAGGTTGCGTTGAGTCTTATAAACTTTTTCTAATAACTTTTTTCGATATTTTCAGAAATAACCCCACTTTTAAATTATTTTTTTGAAAAAATTAAAATTTGACAGATAATGCGAATCACGTGACTACTATTTTTTTGCTTAATTTTCATCTCGATCGAAGCAAAACTTGATGCCAAAGTCAAATTTTGAATAAAGCTATTAATAAAAAAAATCCCATATGATGCGGACTTTACTGGTGACACTGTAGATACTTATAAGCCAATTTTATCATTATTGATTAAAAATTTAATATAAATTGATTAAAATATAATCAGTAATGATTCTTACATTAATCGGTCTTGAATAAGAAGGCTTAATCACTGACTCTTTGATGTAATCAGTTGGCAGAATATTTTTTTAAAATACAGAGTTATTTATTTTAGTTAAAGTAAATTATTCGACGTTGTTATGTTAGGTATGTTAAAATTCTAAAAAAGTAAAAATAAAATTATAAAACACAAATAGAATTTTTAGTTTTATACAGGGTGATAAGAAAACGGATTTATACATAGTTCAGCTGCGGGCTGATTAATACCACATGTCAAGTCTGATCACGGTCCGGTCACAGTCAAATCAAATATTGTGGCTTGCATTTTATATTACACTATACACATTGTATGGCAAAGTCAGATCACGTGCACATCAGTCAAGTCACCGCGGTATATCTTTCCAACAATATCGTCACCGAATTAATTTAAAAAAATATTTTTAATAAAGTGAAAATCCACCATAAACGCTAATTTAACCGACCTCTTATACGATTCCCGATATCCCAGGTATGGAATATGTCTACAAGGAACAGTTTGTATATAATGGAATGTAGTAGTAGTAACATGTTTTATTTAGCTAAAAGCTACAATTAAATATTTTTTAATACATTTTTTTTAACAAAATTTTATATAATTATTTTTAAATTTTTAAACGCAACCTTATTTTAACAAAAACAGACAGAAAAGTTAAACATTTTGCAAATTGTATCAAACATTACATATCATTTTGTTTTTTAATTTTAAAGTTTTTTTAAACAGTTTTAATGATATTTGAGATTAATAGAATTTTCCAAATTATTATTATTCTATCAAACCTTTATAAAAAAGAGATTTATTACCTAATGTTTTAGATACTCTATCCACATAAAAAGTTTGATTAGTTCTTGTTTTATAATTATGATGGTCATAATTAAAAGAACACACATTTTTTAAACAATCAGGCAATAAATTTTTTTAAATTTTATGTATAAAGATACATAATAACTAAAAAAATTAAATTTCTGACATTCAACCAATCTAAATTTTTCAACATAAACTAATTTTCGTATATACACTGTTAAAAGAAAATAATCAAATTTAACTTTTTTTTTATGTCCCAGAAAGTCCACTCCCGTTTTTTTGTCAATTTAACTAAAACGGCTTCAGTCAATCAGTAACTCATAAAATATGTTATTACTATTTTGACATTAATCTGATTTTATTGTGCAGTAAAAATTACAACTTAATTAGTTAATTTGACACATTTTTTATGTTAGTATTAACTTATTTTAAAATTTTAACTAAAAAAGTTATTGATAATGATTATAAACTTTATCAAAGTTACAAGTATTTGATTCATTTGAACCGTAAAAGAATTGCATGTTAATTTTAGTTAGCTGTTATGTTAAAACGACTTCCAGAAAAGTTAGTTCTTAAAATCTGATTTTTATTAAACACAAAAAAAAGTTAAAATAACTATACATTTTAAGTTAAATTTGATTTATTTTAATTGATTATAAATTTTTTTGATTCTCACGTCCAGGATTTCTAACAGTGTATTATGTCACAATATAAAATAATCCGCATTGCCTTATTTTGTAAAATTTGTAATTTATCAAATATTTCCTCACTAGCACAATATAAAGGACAATAAAGAAAATGTGGTAATATAATAGTATTAAATACAGTTTTTTTAGAAAACAAACTTAAATTAGAACTGATACTTTTAAAATAACCTACTTTTCCGGCAATCTTCGATATAATACTTTCAAAATAATTACAAAATTTTAAGTATGAATCAATGATTATCCCTAAATATTTAAAACCATTTACTAATTCCAATTTTTCACCATCAATTACAACACTTATATTTTGACAATTTAAATTATTACCCATAATCATACATTTAGTTTTTGAAATATTTAATTTTAATTTATTTACTTTTAGCCAATTTAATAATATATTTATCTCAGAATTTAAAATATTTAGACCATCAAAAATATTTAATGCATTAATGTAAATTAAGGTGTCATCAGCAAACATTTGTAACTTTCACATTTTTAAAACTGAAGGCGTATCGTTGATGTATAAAATAAATAATATTGAACCTAGTATACTTCCTTGAGGAACTCCTATATCATTTATTTTTTTATTTGAATATGTTTTTGAAATTTTTGTTTTTTGTGACCTGTTTCTTAAATAATTTTGAAACCATTTATAAACGTTTCCGCGAATACCATACTGATACAATTTACTCAATAATCTAGCCCTGTCGATCGAAGTAATTTCATTAATTAACTGTTTGGGTCATTTTTGTCCTTGTTATTTCCTAACGAAGCCAGAGAGATAACATAATGATGATGTCCATGTGTAATTAAAATAATACCCTCAAAATACAAATTTAAAATCCATCAGCTCTTGCCAACAAATTCATATTATATTGCAGTTTAAATAAAAACTACATTAAATACTCACTTTTTATCGTCAAGTGGTTCCATAACATTTTCCTAATCGGCACTTAGGTAGATTAACTCTAAAATCAAAAGTTGTTTTATGGAAAATGTCACGGCATTTAAACCAAGAATAATGATTATACAAATGGGTCATTACTCGCCTATTTCGGTATTAACGTAAAATAATACCCCGATTTTATGGGTTTTAAGTTTCTTTTTATTGGTTTTATTTTCTTGAGAATCACTCAAAATGGAAATTTTTTTCTACAAGCTCTCTAACAAAAAAGTTTATATGGCTTGACGATGCTGTAAGGAAATTAAAAGATTTAATCTCATTATTAGATATCACTTTATTAAGTACCTTACATGAATTGATAGGAAATAAATAGCATCAAATTGACATTTTAGTACCTACCAGCCTCTAGTTGGTGTGATAAAAATGATAAAAAAAACGTACCTAACCTATGAAATAATAGGTACACTCTAATTCGTAGTAAAACGCGTATCAAAAAACTTTACTAATGTCTGCATTCATTACAAAATTAACATGTTCATGTTGCTTGATAATTGGTTAATTGTTTTAGGAGCAAATTAATTTGTTGTCTGAAAGTTTTAGGTAAATACTTATAACTCTAAAATCTCTGGGATGTCCAGGGGACGTCAAGTGGACGTTTTAATTATACAATTTTAATTGTACGGGGTTATAGGTGACCTTCGTTTGAACTCATATATGGGTAATATTATGTGTAAATTAAGAGGTTATTATAGGACGTAAAGAGGATATTGAATATACATGTTTCGGAATTGTTTGAAATTAGAGAATTATAAAACATAATTTGTAAAATATCTGTTTTGGATCAAGAACAGTCAGGTGAATCAACTCTTTACCCTATTCTGGTTATGCATACCTACATAACACAAATTCTATTTTGAAAACGAAACGAAATAGAGTATAATGATAGGGTTTTCACTATTTTTAAATTGAAATAAAAGGATGTGAGGATTTGGAAAAATCGGGTGACAGCGAAGGGCAAAAACTAGGTTCATTTTACATGCGGTGGTGACCTCTTAACAGTAACACTAAAATCCCATATATTGAGTCCATTGAGGCAGATAGAAATCTTCCATGTTCCGTTGCTACAATGAGCTATAGTTTTATTATTTCTAATACCTTAAAATAAATAGGTAATTAACAACTTTTTACGATATACATAGTTAATTTGTGTTGGGCTATATGGTTGGTGAAACTATTGTTACATTGCATAGGAAAAATAATAACTACTTGTTATGTTTCACAAATTTAATCAGTTTCCTAACACGTGTTTGGGCCCTTGCGGGCCACTGTCAAAGGACTACAAGAAGATACTAAATTCTAAGTGACATTACAAAGGTATTTATATCATATTATGGTAAATATAAACATTTCATAAAATTAAAATTAGAAGATTGAATGGTCAACTGTGGGTTTTCCTAACTTTTAAAAGTAAAGATACATATTTAGTCCTAAATTAGTGTGCTATTAAGAATTAGGGAAGCGCATGAAGCTATTTCAGTTTGATTATTATTAACAACATTACATTTGTTTTTTATGGCTTTTTTGATAGCTATTGTTTCTAATAAATTTAGTTTTCTGCTTTTATTGTGTATGTATATGGGTTTTATGTTGTTAGAGATTGAGTGATTGTGTAATAGGCAGTGATCAGCTAAACCTGTTTTAATTTGTTTTTTTTAAATAGATGTTTTGTGTTCTTTAAGCCTGGTGTCAAAATTTCTACCTGTTTGTCCAATGTAGATTGCCTCGCAGTTGTCGCATTCTATTTGGTATACCCCATTGGGAAAAAGTTTGTTTTTAGTTTCTATTATAGCATCGGATATGTGTTTGTGTAAGTTGTTTTTATTGACTTGAGGAGGGAATGATAGGTATTAAGGTTTTTAAGTTTTTTGGCGGTTTTTTGGCTTGTGTTCCCTGTGTATCTTATTCAGCAGTATTTTTCCTTAATTGGAGTGGGATGTTCTTTGTAGAGAAGTTTTTGTGTGTTTTGTATTTGTTTTTCTTTATTATTTGGTGTATGATTTTTGTTGGGTAACCGTTGTTTGGTGGCTATTGTTTTTATAATATCTAATTCTTTTTTGTATTGGAAGTCTGAAAGAGGAATGTTAACTAGTCGATATACCATACTATTGAATTGAATGCAGCTAGTTTTGTTTGTTGGGGGTGCTTTGTATCTGTCAAACCCGCAGATTCGGATGGTACTTACCTGCTGTATGACCAACACCATTTTATACCATCCATTAGAATAATGTGATTGGAATGAATCCTGCAAATTTGGATAATGACGTTGTCTGAAACATGCCTATTTTAATTGGACCATAATATATTTTTTTGTTTTTCTATCTGTATTTCCCATAACTTTTATTAAAATTTTTTGTATCTTACTTTACCAGTTTCTGAGAAAATTTTTTTTCTCTTTTAATAAAAGTTTTTCAAATTACAGGGTGATCTGTTAAATAACTATAAGCAAGTTTGAGACAACTTCCGGTATGACCGGAAGTCGCATATGGTCGGTGTAATTTCTTTTAAACAGAGCGTCTCCTAAAGCCCCAGTATCCAAAATTGCAGAATTGAAATCCCGTTATCTACTTTCTGAAATATTCTAATGGACGGCCCCATGAGACACCCTGTATATCTGTATCTACAGATACAGAAATAAAGAAAATTGTAGTATAAACTCACGCCACTGCAATGGTCGTTACAGCTTAAGATATACAATAATGCCCACAAAACACGCACAATACAAGCATCAGTCTCAAGGGTTTCCACAATCTGCCGTTTCATGTTTATAAAATGCCCCTTCTGGATCCGGCGTGTTTTTCCAGCAGCATTATTTCCCACGGGGAGAAAAACTTCGATACTGTGGAAACAAATTTTAGGAAAGTTTTCATACACTTTTTATTGCGGGGATGCTTTTTGTAATAATGTTGGGTTGTTTAGTTTTTACACATATTTTATTTATTTTCGGTTTGTTGTAACTAAAGCTTTCTGTTTTTACGCTCTAGTGTTTCTTCGAAGTTTTATTTTTTATCTATGTCCTAACTGAAATGTATATTTGATATATTATTGGAGTATTTTTGCAAACATATTACTAATCGATATTTTAAACATCATTTTCTCGAAAATCGCTGATATTTAGTTTACCGGAGAGAAAAGGGTCTGTTGCTAAATATGAAATATCTCGTGAAATACACATTGGTAAAATTAAAACCAGGTGATATTTTATTTATTTATATACAGGGTGTCCGGAAATGTGGGAAATCTCCCGGATATGAAAAAAACACGTGATAAGAATACTACAAGTTCATATAAACTTCTTTCGTATCGGCCTCCTCTTCGGAGATATGGGCTCCCAAAGAGCTCCTATGGAATTAAGTTTTTGACACATAATTATTAAACCAACAGGTTTATTTCAATTTTTCTTTTCATATAATCTATACCAGGTAAGACCCTTTAAATTACTATCCCAGAAAGTGTTGCGAATTACTCACAGCTGCAGGGACGGACTAGCTGTGACACTAATGTGTCCATTTTTTTTACGCCCTGTCTGATAAAAGCTTTGGGCAACGTTTTTTACATACCTTTAACTATTGACTAAAAATTAAGTACATTCATGTCGCTAATTCTAACCGTTTTCGGAAAAACGTAATTTTCAACATATTTATATACATCATGTATATTTGCGTATTTCAATATAAAATATATATATATTCCTATAAACTATAAATGTTCACTTTTAACTGCTTATTTTATATATATAATTAATACCCATGATCGCAATAGAATGACGTTTTTCCGAAAACGGTTAGGATTAGCGACATGAATGAAGAGTACTTAATTTTTAGTCAATAGTTAAAGGTATGTAAAAACCTTGTCCAAAGTTTTTATCATACAGGGCGTAAAAGAAATGGGCACATTAGTGTCACAGCTAGTCCGTCCCTGCAGCTGTAAATAATTCGCAACACTTTCTGGGACAGTAATTTGAAGGGTCTTACCTGGTATACATCATATGAAAAAAAAAATTGAAATATACCTGTTGGTTTAATAATTATGTGTCAAAAACTTCATTCCATGGGAGCTCTTTGGGAGCCCATATCTCCGAAGAGGAGGCCGATACGAAAGAAGTTTATATGAACTTGTAGTATTTTTTCACGTGTTTTTTTCATATCCGGGAGATTTCCCACATTTTCCCGGACACCCTGTATACAGGTCAATGTTTTGACAATCTTCTTCTTCTTCTTCTTTTTGTGCCTTGTGCTTAGCCGCACGTTGGCGATTATCTGTACTCTTCATACAATGTGCAGAGTGCCGTTCTCGGCTCTTCGAAATATGGTAGCTGCGTCGCTGATGTTACACCAGTCCCGTATGTTTCTTAGCCAGGAGTGTTGCTTTCTTCCTGGGCCTCGACGTCCCTCTATTTTCCCTTGTAGAATCAGTTTAGGAATGTAATATTTGCCTCCTCTAAGGATGTGGCCGAGGTAGGAAACTTTCCTTTCTTTAACGATGTTAAGTATTTCTCGTTCGCAGGCTGCCGTTCTCACGTTTGACAATACATATTATAAAAGAATCTAATCTTAATATGGGGGCATTTAGGCATATATAGATTAGTGGTTGTTTGAGACAAATGAAGATAAAACTGCCAAAGTTGCAAGTCCAAATTGTTTTCTTATACTATACTATACTATACTATATACTCGCTTCTTTTACAGCATTTAAAATTTTATCTAATGTTGGGATCTCTCTATTGAAATAAAAATTATTCACTTTTCTTCTTATCATATACTTTTCACATCCTCATCAATTTGTGTAGGTGTTCATCCTGGCAACTGGTTAGGAGGGGCTACAGTTCCCGATTTCTTTCCCTAAAGAAGCCTATAGATTGTTGATTCACTAACTCCCGTCATATTAGCACATGCTGATACTAGGTTTCTGACAGTACTAGATGGTGTTTGGTGCACAAGAGCATCGTGTACATTTAAAACTATTATCTTTGCTTTTAGGTCAAGCACACCTTTCAAAACACTGGGGAATAATAATAATTCGTCATTTTTGTATTATTATTATAATAAGGGAGAGTTGGGGAATGGTGCGCACTTAAGCGGAAACTGTGGTTGTGTTGAAACTATGATAGTGTACTTAATTTCAAGAACGTTTTAAGAAACGTTACATATTCGACTTTACAAACATAAAATAACATTTGAAGAAAATGTTTCCATAAATGCATAACAATTTAAAAAGTGAAAAATTGCTTTTTGCGCATAATTACCCACCCTTGCGGGCAATGATGCGCATGGGTTAGGTAATGGTGCGCAGTAAATCTGGAATAAAAAAATAATGATAAAAGTTATAAAAAAATATTTATTGGCCAATCAACTAAAGTTTACTGTAAGCAGAAGCCACATTTATAATCTACAGGTGTGTCTACTGCTGTACACTCCGCATGGTTCCATGAAGAACACAAAACACAGCGGTACCAAAATTCTTTATTCATGCCAATTTCTCCACATATAGGTACAGCATATCTCATTAGGCATCTGGAAAAAAATAATAAAAATGTAGGCTAGGAATATACTTAGTATTTAAATACATGAGGAGTAATCTTGCGCATTTGTGCGCACGATTCCCCCGTTGTGTGTGGTTTTTTATAATTCATTGCACGACAAAAAAACACTTACTTAATTATCATTAAAATATTCTAAAACGTTCACTAAATTCTACATTTTAAGAAAATAACTTATTCGTAACGATTGGATAAAGATTGTGGTCTTACCGCCTTATTTTCTGGAGCTGAAAAGTTATAAAAATCTGTCAACAAACCGCCAAACGGACCAAACCAAGTTCGCGTGTAAACTAACGGTTGCGAATGATGGCGCCAATAACTTGGATACCGCGTTGCAGTGTGTAACACTGGTTGCGTTCTCCGGAAAAACCGCGAAATATGAAATATCGTGGTGCGCACGATTACCCACTGCGCACCATTCCCCAACTCTCCCTTATACACATAAGCTTTCGATAACACGGTAAAAATAAAACTAAACTACCTCACTTGAAGTTGAAAATATTCTATGACATAAGCCACGACCTACATGTATACCTATGAAATAATGGATAATTTAATTACTTTAGATCATGTACACCTGTTATTGTTACGCTTATGATTTATTGAGGTTTTACGACTCATGACCCTTAGCTGTACTGCCAGGCTTTAAGAAACGCAATATAGATACATTGAACACAATTAACGCTCCAACTTAAAAGTCTTACAAAATTTTTTAAATAAATTAAAACGTTCAAGTCTAACTTTATTTTTTTCGTAATAAGGATTCCATATGACACCGGCGAAATTTTATCTACTATAAACATAATATGCAAGATAAATTGATTTTATTGCTTCTTCCCATCTAAAATATTATAATATACAAATCCTAATATTCGAGAGCACTTTCTAGGTTAAATGTAAGCTTACTGTCAAAAATACTTTGATATCGTTAATTTAAGTAATTCGATTCAAAGGTTGACCATTTAAGTAATAGTCAAACATAATAATATTAATATTTTTAGTAAAGTAGATACTAAAACATTTTTTAATGAAGCGTTTATTTATTGCAAAAAAATAGCAACCCTGTTAGCAAGAGAACAAACTGCATAATATATTTTTAGATCGTCAGCGCAGAGACGTAAATGCGAGTAGATAAAATATTTATAAATATCGTTAATACATTATACTAAAAAAAGCAGGGGTTCCAAATGGGAACCTTGAGATGCACCAGAAGTGGCAAGCATTCAAGCATAGATCTGGATAAAATGTTGCAAATATTAATTCTTTGAATTCTGCAAAAAAAAGGAAGTAGGTACCTAATATTTAAAAAAAACAGGTTATATTGTTCTAAATGTTAACTACTCGTAAACCTGCATTAACAACACTGAAATCGGTGTACCTACATAAAAGTTGTAAGAAAATAGTTTCGTATAAAAAATTATACTTATATAAAATTTTCTCTCCTCACACTTACGGTGTTGTTTCACTAATATGTAACCTCACACAAAATTATTTCTTTATTAGTCCCTTTAATTAGTCAATTGAATCGACCCTTCATTTTACTCAATTCTTTCTGTTCCTCCTTCACAACAACCAGCTTCTTTCTCTCTTGATTACAAATACTTCTACATTGACACATAACTTACTGCTGTGATAACTTTCTGTCTTGATTTCTGCTTATATTTTTTCGAATGGCCTCTCGTTAGTTCTATCATTATGTTTGAAGTTTCTCCAAATACCTAACTCCATCATCTTGTAGCTCCGTTTGGACTGTTCGCAGTGTTCGCACCTATTGTATTTCTTATATTCCTTATTCTATTCTCCTGATGATGAATGTATATACATTCGAAACATGTAGAGAATTTACCCTTCATTAAAACTTTATTTTAATATAACAGTGGAGGAAGACTTAAAGTGTCTTATTTCTCTCCTTTCGAAATTCTTATTATTACTGAATTACTGAAGTAAATACCTCCTGCATTTCTGTAGCAGAAAATAAATTATCCCTTCTCTGGCCCCGCTGCGTTGTTCACGCCGTACACCGGCAACACTGATTGTCTGTTGTCCTTATTGCGGACATATAAACATATTATTTACTCTCTCATACATACATTAAATACCACTTGCGAGTAGTACCGTGCGAGCAAAAATTATTTGCATCAAAGAATGCTTGGATTAAAAAACGTAGGGCTTGGTTTAGATCACAATGATATGGGGACGATATATCTAACCAAATCTAGGTTAAAATTTTGTCAAATTCGTGGTATGACATAATATGCCAAACCACAGAATATATAGCTTTGCGTAGCTATATATTCTGTGGCCAAACTAATGAGTAATAAAATAAGAGGACAAATAAAAATTTATTTTTGTTATTTACAAAATTAACAAAATAAATAAAATCTGCGGCTTGTATTTCTTGGAATACGAGCACTTTATAAGGAAATAAATTTAGCCGCTTCTTAAGAATAGTCCTGCATGTTCCATAAAGTTCTTTCCACTTCTTGGGACAGGCATCTTATACAATTTGTTGGCGTATTTTGCATTATTTCACGAACGTTCTTATAGATGGTCTTCCTGCTCCTTTTTTGTATTGTATAGAACCTGTTTCCCTAAACACAGCCACGGTTCTTTTCAGGCAATGATAAAAATCCTCAGCAATAAAAGCAACGTTAGGAAAATGTTCGTGAAAATCGTCCATGCACAAACCAGGATTGTATTGCCACTCACCATTTACTCTAACCCCGTTTTGAAAATACGCTTCATCCATGAATGTTGTGTGCTGTTCTGTGAAGCCCATTGTATGAGTTGTTCAAGAAATTGGAAAAATTAGCGATGAATCAAATTACTTGTAACGACTGTCAAAGATGACGGAATAACTAATTGATTGTTAATTCAGGTAGTTACTGACACCCAACAGGTATTAAGCTCTACGGCTAAGCATTACATCCTTAGATGCAAGGCCCTCTTTGATGCAAATAATTTTTGCTCGTAGGGTACAAGTGGGTATATTGTAAATATTACGATAAAAAATATTTCTTAAAACATTTAACTTAAAAATTAAAAAAAAAAAAAATTTCAAACTGCATGATGAAAGGACTTACCAGGTTAAGTATTTTGTATTTGATTACAATTTAATAGTAAAATTTCAAATTTTTTCTTTTTTATACGGGCTAGTTCAGTAGGTAACCAAAGGAATAGGTAGGTACTTTGTTGTTTAGTGCTTGGGTCTGAGGTTGTTTGTGACTCCTCTGAGCATTTCATATATATTTTTACTTGTTAGTGCAATTATTACGTTTTTAATTGATGTATTTATAAATACCGTATCGTTTTAATGCGATTATTTCACAGCTTGATACTATAATTTTTAATAAATTAAGATATTTTATAATTTGGGTCCGATTTTAATGCAGATTATCAAAATCGATTTCGTGATTTTTAAGTATGAAAATATAAAATATCGTATAATAAAATAAACATTCTTTTACATTCCTGCAATTTCAAGTCATTGCGGCTTCAACTGAAATCAAATAAAATTGTAATTTTATTGCCATTTATTGCAGAAAATGGTAATAAGAACGAATAAAATGGATGCCGTTTTAAAATTTTGCATAAGCATTGCAGTTGCAAATACAGTGTGCTTCTAAAGTTAAACCCTTAAGTAATTTTCTAGATATAAAATTATTAAACTGGAATAAAGGATGAATAATATGTTTAGTTGAATTCACATAAACTTTTAACGCCGTGACATTTCAGTTCTGTCACATTTGTCAAATACTGCAGCAACTCATAAAATATAAATTTCTAATGGCTAGATTTAATTAGTATAATTCTACTGCACACAAAGTATGTCTATCTTGTATTATTTCATACGATTAAAAAGAGATAGAAATAAAAAGAGTTGGCCGAACAATTCCAAAAAAGAAAAAGAAAAAACACTGACCAATCTCAGCTGTATAAGAAATTTAGTAAGTTGGTGAAATCTAAAGTAACTAGATAATGACAAGTCTTGACATTTGGCATTAAAACTTTATGTGAAATTTACTATAGTGTACGTACCTAATAGTTGTTGAAATAATTCAATTTTAAACTCCCTAATAATTTTGCGGAAGTAGTCCATTATCTCAACGTGGAGCTGTATAGATATAGGGAAAAAAAACCACAGTCGTCTCCACAAATACTTATATTAAAAGAGTTAGATTAACGTGGTGTACATGTTTCGGTACTAGGGAGTACCATCATCAGCACCGAAGGGCCCAAGTGCCACTAATACAAGCAATGTAAAAGAGTTTTAAAACTTAAAAATTAAAAACATGAATAAGACGAGGACATTTTGTTATTTGTTTACAATGTAGGGTAGAGGAAAAAAATTAATTCCTTTCGAATTTTTATTTTACTACCACTTTTTAATCTGTTTTCGTCTTATCACTCAAAATATCCTCGTTCATGTATGTGTCCCTAGTACCAAAACATTGTACACCACGTTAATCTAACTCTTTTACAATTAGTATTTTTGGAGACGACTGTGGGTTTTTTTCCCTATATCCCTAATAATTGCCAATTTTACTTCTTCAAGTAAGAAACCTTGCATTTATTGATGTTTTATTCAGAAACATTAGCGATTTGAGAAAGTAATTTTGGAAAGTGCAATCTATTTTTTTATGGTTTTACTTCCCAAGCATCAATCAAAAAGTGTACCTACACCTACTGTGTGACCAGTAAAGTCCGCATCATATGGGATTTTTTTTTATTAATAGCTTTATTCGAAATTCGACTTTGGCATCAAGTTCTGCTGCAATTGAGATAAAAATTAAGCAAAAAATAGTAGTCACGTGATTCGCATTATCTGTCAAATTTTAATTTTTTCCAAAAAATAATTCAAAAGTGGGATTATTTCTGAAATTATCGAAAAAAGTTATTAGAAAAAGTTTTTTTAAATGCAAGCCCACATGCAAAATTTCAGCTGCAGCGACTAGTGGGGAACTAAGGTTTTTTGAATGTAATATTCATTACCTTATTATTTAATTTTGTCCTCACATTGCCTTATAGACACATACCTACTTAAAAATGTTTTTTTAAAAATTTTAAACATTCTTCGACACCTACTTTTTAGTAAGGTTTTTTTTTTCTTCCCCAGCTTATTTGATTGGTTTACTGACTTCTCACATACTCAGTATGTTTTAACTCTCATAACTTTCTTTATATTATGTTTAATTTACACATCAAATTTTTAATTCCATAAAAGCTCCATTAAGGTTCTACACCATTTTCTCTTCTGCTAAAACCATTAGCACCGATTATATCTTCTGTCTCCTGATGATGAACGTTTCTACGTTCGAAACATGTAGATATACTCTTACTGAATATTCTTATTCTATTAAACTTTGTAGAGGAACACTTTGAGTTTTTTTCTTTCTTTCCCATACTTTCAACTCCACTTTAAGCATGGACTATTTCTTCAAATTAAAATTGTTATATTTAGTTAAATATAAAGGAAGAATATTTTTGGTTTAGGAGGAGGGAGGGAGGAAGAAGAAGGGCTTCCCGGGCACCGTTTATTATTCAACGGGGAATATCCCAATATATTTATAAAATACAACAATTTGCGCCACCGTGTATTATCTAATCTAATCGATTTAATGATAAAAAATTATTGTTTATCATATTCCAAAAATAGCAAGCGCTATTTACAAGAACTTAAATGAACCATAAAGTTACTTAAGCAAAACAAGCTTTTCTTCACTAATTAATATACCTACATGTTATATTTAATACATAATTAAGACAAGCTAAATGATTTTTTTCTATATTCCTCATATTACATGAATATTTCAATATTAATAAAAGACATAAACTAAACATTTAAATCGAAATAAAATGGCAATTAGGAACCCACCGAACGACCAATAGGTTAGCTTTTACGATCAATATTCTAAATCGATTCCGTAAAAGGAAATATCAAATTTTGCCATACACCGAAGACATACGGCTATTTTAATTAAACCTGCAAAAATGCAATTAAAAATCACGTTTTAGTAAAATTTTATGCTACAATTTATGCAAAATGGTGTAAATAAACCCTTGGTCGCCGTCGTTTCGCCTGCAATAATGTAGAAAACTTATTGCTCATTATTACACATATCAGATGCCATTGCCATTTGAAATGCGCTCAAGTGCATATCGACATTATAGGTCGTATCGAATAATTTTTATCGATACTTTCATCGTTAAATGTAGAATATATTATGTAGTCTTGTCATTGGCGTGACCGGATGTATAGGTAGGTATTTAATATTTTAAGAATTGTAAACAATTTATTGATGGGATATCATTATTTTTAATATTTTCTGTCTAGTCTCTTGACATACTATAGGATAACACGTTTGTAAATATTCAATGGCATCCATTACTTGATAGTTTAATATTCTAGACAATCACTGTTAAATTTTTCAAAATTGTTTTCCACACATATTTTAAAATCATTGTTGGAATATTATAGAAATATGAGATATGACGGGATTATTATTATTATTAATATTATTATTATTAATATTATTATTATTATTATTATTATTATTATTATTATTATTATTATTATTATTATTATTATTATTATTATTATTATTATTATTATTATTATTATTATTATTAGATATTATTATTATTTATTTTTGCTTCTACTCATTTATTTTCTCCAATCAGAGGTTAAATATTATATTATATTATTGGACAAGGCTTTATTTTACTAATCTATACAGGGTGGCCCTTTAGTGTGGCAAAGTACAATAGCTCCGTTACTATTTCAAATACATTAAAAATATTAATACAAAAGTTGAAGGGCAGTAAGTGACTTATAACGTAAAATTATTTTTAACTCTATAGGGTGGCTCAAAAAAGCGGAACAAGAAAAAATGTACTTTTTTCAAATGGAACACCCTGTATATTTTTTCATTTTTAAATTCTACATAGAATTATAATTATTTTTTATTAAATACATTTTAAGTCTATACTTTATAGTTTCCGAGATATTGACTCTTGAAAAGTGACATTTTTGAACTTTGACAGCTTCTAACTTTCTAACAGTACGTCTTAGAGCAAAACGGCTTACATGTCTCTATCTTCAATTTTTATTAACTTCCCAAAAAAATCAACTTCCAGTTAAACCGGAACAACTATATTTCCTGCTTTCGAGTAACATCCGGTTTAACCGGAAGTTGATTTTTTTGGGAAGATAATAAAAATTAAAGATAGGGACATGTAAGCCGTTTTGCTCTAAGACGTACTGTTAGAAAGCTAGAAGCTGTCAAAGTTCAAAAATGTCACTTTTCAAGAGTCAATATCTCGGAAACTATAAAGTATAGACTAATAATGTATTTAATAAAAAATAATTATAATTTTATGTGGAATTTAAAAATGAAAAAATATACAGGGTGTTCCATTTGAAAAAAGTACATTTTTTATTGTTCCGCTTTTTTGAGCCACCCTATAGAGTTAAAAATAATTTTACGTTATAAGTCACTTACTGCCCTTCAACTTTTGTATTAATATTTTTAATGTATTTGAAATAGTAACGGAGCTATTGTACTTTGCCACACTAAAGGGCCACCCTGTATATACATATAAAAATGAATGTCTGTCTGTCTCTATGTCCCGTAGGCGTTCCTATACCATTTATCCGATTACGATGAAAATTTGGTGAGTTGTTGTGTGCAGGCCGAGGAAGGTTTCGGCATAAAAAAAAAGTGGCGCAACGCATGTACGGGTATTTTAGTAAGTATTAGCAACGCGCGCAGGGTATGGCTAGTGATCTATAATAATGAAAATACATACATAATATCACGTAAAAACAAACCTGAAAAGCTCTTTAAAAACAGAATGCTACGGAAGAGGGTTTACTGGTGAATAACTTCGTATATAATATGTTGACATGGCGTTTGGTTGTAGTAGTTTAGGGAAAGCTATAAGCGCCAAGCAAGTAGCCCAGCAGCATGATAGAGTTAACTTCTTCCTAAAACAAAACGTTTCGACAGAAGACAATGACATTTAACATTAACAGCTGATCTGGTTTCGTCGTTAGTTCCCAGATCAGCAGTGGGCCGTAGCAAGCTCACGCGTCAGATTGCGTCATATTATTTTCTTCCGATTTTGGTGTTTTTTTAAGTGTTTCTGTGGCTGTTTCTTGTGTAGTGTGTTTTAAACATTTGACTTTTGGATTTTATATATTTCAGAGACAGATTTTCTTGGTGTTTATTATTTAAGTTTCATAGTGAGTACAAACACCATTTTGGTTAACTCATCTATTATGAAATTAATTAAGTGTCTAGTTAAACCATTTATTTGTCGTTATATACAGGATGCCTCATAACGAAGGAGCGAATGCGAATACAGCAACATGAGAGAGTAGTCTTTAAAATATTTCATTTATGCTTAAGAGCGCACGATTAATATTCAATAAATATGTTTCGTTACGAAAGATGTCTATTTAAATGTTTCTTGCCATAATCTAGCATTTAAACGCAATTATCTCAAAATATAATTGAAATATCGAGATTAACACTTACAACTATTTTACATATAAAAGATCCCTCTTCCATAATTTGAGGTAAAGTGGTCAGAATTAATGTGAGACAAAAAATATGCGAAAATTTACCGAACTCATTTTGTGTAGCTAGCGTTCTCTGGAAGATATCTTTAAACTCATTATGGAATACTCCTTCTTGCCCTTAAAAACATAATCACACCCAATTTGATGTTTATCCGCTTAACATCAAATCATCGCAAATTTCTGAAAGTAAATATTTACTTGGATCACCCTGTATCTCTTTAACCGTACCTATAAGCAATAAAATTAAATGACATATTTTCAAGTCCACTATCTCCTTTTGCTGTATAACCCCTTAGTTACGGGGCACCCTATAGTAACAATACCAAAAATTTTCCCAATATGGTGTTTTAATTAGACGTGCACCACAAAGCTTACACCTCGCAAAAAATGTATTATTTTTCCTTGTAAAGGGGTTTCCAATAAAAACGATATGATTTTGAAACGATATGGTAACCATGGTAATAAAGTTATGCCTGTCACCAGTTGTCAGTTATTGTCAGTAAACTATAACAATTTATTATGGCTAAATACGCGCTTCAAGAACGTTTGGTTATTATCCAAAAATTTACGAAAATAGACGATCTTTTGTGAACACTTATCGCGCACTTCGCGAAAACTTTGTTGTAAATAATCGTACTCCTTTGCTTGCCATTCGTCGCATCGTTGAGAAATTTGAAAATAATTTTACTCTTCACGATGTAAAAACACCAAGAATACATCGAAACGCAAGAACTGTTGAGAATATTGCTGCTGTAAGAGCTAGTGTTGCAGTGGATCCAAATTTATCAATTCCTCGTCGTGCTCAAGAGTTAAGGATTAAAAAAACGACAACTTGGCGTATTTTAAAAGAATACTTGAATTAACACCCGTATAAGATTGTTTTGACCCAAGAACTTAAGCCACTGGACCATCGTCGGCGCAGAGAATTTTCTGCTTGGAGTTTAGAACAACTTGAAAGGTATCCTAATTTTGTAAAAAAAAATTATCTTTTCAGATTAAGCTAATTTTTGGTTAAGTGGATACGTTAACAAGCAAAATTGCCATTTTTGGTGTGAAAACAATCCACAACAGATTCATGAGAAGCCTTTGTATCCGCTAAAGATAACTGTATGGTGTGGTTTATGGTATGGTGGCATCATCGGACCATTTTTTTCCAAAATGAGGCAGGAGATGCAGTTACAGTGAATGGTGAACGATATCGACAGATGTTAAGAATTTTTTTTGTGGTCAAATTTAGATGCACTTAATTTGGAGGATATGTGGTTCCAACAAGACGGTACCACATGTCACACTGCTCATGAAACTATCGATATACTGCAAGAAAATTATGACGAAAGGATAATTTCAAGGAATGCTACTGTTCAGTGGCCTCCAAGAAGCTGTGATTTAACTTCTTTAGATTACTTCTTGTGAGGCTATTTGAAATCTAAGGTTTATGGAAACAGACAACAAACGCTTGATGCATTAAGGTTGAACATTGAACCCTGCATTTGTCAGATCTCGCCCGATTTATTGCATAAAGTCATCGAAAATTGGGTTCGTCGAATTCGCTCGTGTACACGAAGTCGCGGAGGACATTTTTTAAACGATGTGTTGTTCAAAACATAAATGCTATCGACTATACTTTAAGATAATATAAAACGTTTTGTCGTATCTGAAATTATTTTAATTTTATTTCATTTTGAAATTATATCGTTCTTATTGGAAAACCCTTTATAATAAATACTTGCTTTTTAATTTTTATAAATAAACACTAAAAGAAATAAATGTTGTTTTCTTCTTTTTCTTTAGTTTTATTATGTTTTTACATTCTTATTTTGGTAGGTACGGCTCTGTCAATATTTTATTTTATAAATAATAATATTACTATGTACGCTATATTTTTCCAAAATATTAAGACTCCTTTACAAAATTTAACAGATGGCGAAGGCGAAGGTAAAATAACTTAGTCCGGTTCTGTTTCTGTAGTCAACCGCTTAACGTAAAATATACCAGACTTCAACTGGGTATCATTAATGACACGTGATGCGGGGAGTTCTTAGATTAATTTGACTTTATTAATATAGTATCATGGCCCAGTAGTAGTTGCCAACCTGATGGCGTTTGGAAAGTAATCAAACTTCCTGTTTATAATAACTGTAAGTATATTAACACCAACATAAGTAAAACTAAGTGAATCTATTTTTTGTGGGGACATTAAAATTCACTGTAATGTTATTTTAATGTGTAGAACATACAAAAACTTGGGTCTTATTGTCGACACCAAGTTAAAATGTAGAGAGCATGTAACACAATGTTTAAAGAGGGGATTTTCCATGTTAAAAATAATTTACTCTCACAGACAGTATATTTCTCAAAAAACGAAAATGGAGCTATGCGATTCATTAGTCCTGTCTCACTGCAACTTTTCGGACAACGTTTATGGCCCGTTTTAAACTCAGTTGACAACAGGCTGTTGCAGAAACTTCAAAATTCTTGTATAAGACTGGTGTGTGGAATAAGACGTAGGCAAAGGGTATCACATAAACTTTGCGAGCTGGGGTGGCTAAATATGTTGAATAGACGAATTCTCCCATCACTGTGCCTGTATTATAAAGTAATTAAAATTAAAAGCCCTTCTTATCTCTAGAACAAGCTTAAATTCCGGACGGACGTACATAATCTGAACATACGTAAGAAAAATCTTTTGACCATACCAGCTCACAATAAAGAAATGGAGGAAAATCCTTTTCCTCCAATGTAGCTCATCTTATAAACAAATATAAAATAACAGATTTCTCACAAAGCGACTCTCTCTCTCTCTCTCTTTCAATCACTCAATCTTCCTCTATTTCGGTTTTTAAATGCCATTACAATAACAGTTCTATAAATACCCTTTTCCTTGCTACCTATACCTATATTTTAATGAGATAATATCTCATGTCTTCAGTTTTTTTCCTATAATGGTGTATTAACTACATAGAGGAATTATTGCTGGTACATTTTATTTATATGATTAGGTACCTACTTTTTTTTTTCTTAATTTTATATAGGGCTTCAACAGCACCTTCCATCGGGAGGGATGCTGCACGCGGTTCTATTATTCCATTAATTGTAAATAGTACCTATGCATGTATTTGTAATTTAGTTGCTTATTTTTTGGAATAATAAATGTATTATTATTATTATTATTACTATTATTATTATTATTATTATTATTATATTTCCTTCTTACTACAACTCTTCCGAAAATTGCTCCGCCAATGATAGTTAAGAAGGCATATTTAAATCCGTACACATTTTCAAATTATTTAAGCCTGAAGCCTTCGCAGTACGAACAACTCCGCCTTTTAAAGCAAATTGTCTGTAAACCAGATTTTAAACCTGTTTTAAAGTGGTTCAATAAACGCCGTTTCTGGTCGGCTTACAACAACAGAAGAAATTGCATTTATTTCTAAATTTTTAAATGAGACCATAAAATATTTGATTTTATTAAAATGCCCCTATTACCTTTACGTTTGTATTGGATCCGCCAACGATGTTTAAAAACGAAAAATTACGTCTGTTTTTATCCAATGATTATTTGAAAATACACAATGGGAATTAAAGACAAAAGGGGAAGGGACTTTGTATCATACAAGATGACACAAAACAGTGTGATTTACCCAACAACCTGTTTACTATTGTTCGGAACAATGGGTGTAAAGATACTGATCATTTCCATATAATGTTATGTGAGTTTTATGTTTTTTTTTAATAATAACTATTTTAATTTTTAATAGGCGAAATTTTATAAGCGATTTTAAATTACTAAAAACAACTAAATCAACTGACAAACTGCGCTGTCAGGCACTGCGTTTTACCAGCCAAAGTGTGGCCTGTTCTTTTCAATTTGTGCAACTACATTAGCGTCTATCACGCTCGTCTTTGTTAAACACGCCGAACTACGCTCATCCAGTTGCACCAAGCCGTATTTCGTCGTATTTAACAACTATACGAGCGTGAAACACGCGCGTCTATTACCAATAAGTCCAGAAAATAGGTATATAGATGACGGTTGTCTACGTGGTTACAGGGATGCCTATTATTTTTGGCGTTTCTGCGTACTGTAATGCACACTGAGAGAAAACTTTATTAGCCGTAGCCAGAAATCCATTAGTAGCAAAAAATCGGCAATAAGTAGGCGCCGAAAAAACAACTCTATTGTCGCTACTAGGATCATTTTTTTGAAATGACTTTTTAACCCCAATATGGCAATTTCTTGAATATTATTTTTTTGGTGCTAAAAGACAAATCTATTGCCTCAAAAAAATACATGATAAAAACTATCTTTTATTTATAAAAAAATGATTTTGTGATTACCTAATTGTGGTCGTGTAGTAAGAAAATAATTTATTTTTATCATTGGTAGTCCACCACAGCTACTAAATTATTTTCTGAGCTCCTTCGCCAAAATGGTATCCTATACCTCCATGCATCATTTACTTTTGAATTTTTTATGATTGGCCCTCAGCGACGTATTCGCCATTTTATTTTATTAGATATATTTACTTCTGAGCCAGTTATCTAGGTATATAATTTTAAAGAATAAAAGGCAAAATTATTAAGATCATCAATAGGCCATAATATGTTATATAAACACTTTTTAACCTATAGGTTTTTCGGCCCAGAATCACCAATGATGTTTATTCTGGAAAATTAAAGTAAGGAAATCATAATAAAAAATAAAATGGCGAAAAAGTTTTTACACAAAGAAATGTTGAGATAGGGTTTGATAAAACACAAAAATTAACTACAATGCTTTTTTATATGAAAACATTTATTTATTTATTAAACTACGTAAGACCAAATAAGATTAAAAAATTAATACATGAATTTTTTTTTGTATTAAGCGTAATTTTATTACTATTGCATAGCGCTTTCGGACCATTATGAGGCCATCATCAGGCCTCTGGTTCTAAAATAAAAACACAAACAAGAGTAAAAACACAGTAGGAACAAACTACGTGAGAATATTTACTTGTCAAATTATGTCCAGGCGACAAGAAACATATTAATAAGATATTTAAAAAGGTATAAACAAATTTTCTCTAGTAGTGGTTTCAAATTTTATAAACAATACCTGACTCACATTTGACACATGGACACAAAGTGGTGAGGGATATCTCAGATAAGAAAGTAGCTACTGTACAAAAAATGACGAATAATAGAAAATAGGACAGTGGTATAAAAACTTTAAATAAGTCTCAATGAATAAAATTAAATAAAAATAATAAATAAATAATTTAAACAGAATTTTTAAATTATGATATCTGTAGGTATGTACAAAACCGTCTTATTGTTAATAAAATGGAAGGAGAGATCGGAGAGATTAGTTTTTATTTCTTATAAAGCATGTTAATAACAACAGGGGATAAAATTTATGATTATGTCAAAAGTACACTATCAGGTATCAATAATTACCCACAACGAATGACAATTAAATGAATCGTATTTTATTTGCTTCTTATTTTATTGGTTAAACGCCTAGTGAAGAAATCCGAAGACTTTGACTCCATTCAACTTAAACCACCATGAGGAATGACAGGTCACTGTTCTAAATCAGTTCGTCCCTCTCTGTCACGCTTAGCACTTTAAAACAAATTATAGTAAGGGATAGACTACACTACATAGTGCTCGCTGAAAGTTACCTAAACGATTTCACCATATTTGAAACAAAAGGAACTATTTAGTTCATAAAAAGGATATGTTAGCGATAAAAAGTTTATTTGTAGGGATTGCAGTGGGCAAAGGCATAATTTACAAATTATTTAAAAAAATCACAATATATAGGTAAACAATCTTTGAACTTAAGGCCGAAACACAATTAAAAAATAAGAATCAGACGATAAGCAATAAGCAACAGAAATAAGATTTGATACGAAGAAATAAATCGATCGCGACACAATTAAGTTTTAAGTAACAAACAACAAGAAACAAAATTTAAGATATCGATATGGATTTTTTGGCGCAAGTTGCTTATTAGTGGTCAATGAAAAGCTGTATAGACTATGCCCCACTCCCAATATATATTTTGACGTTTGTCGGTTTAATTTTCAGGTTAGAGAGGTATTTGTAATTTTATTTCAACAATTTGTTCATGTGTTTGTGATAAAACCGGTAAGCTTACAAAAATATTAATATGTTTTGAGAATCTTAAAAAACAATAAAACACCAAAATAACCTCGGTTCCGTCGACAAAACAAAAGTTAAAAAGATTTATTGACAGTTAGCAATTCAACCATTATGCTACAATACTGTATTGTGCCATCATTCATTTAAATCTTTAATTTTTATTACCTATTTCTTATTGCATACTACTTATTTTAAAATTGTGTCTCTGCCTTTATTGATACATAAGACATAAATATGTATTGCACAAAATCGTGTCAAAATAACGATACTTTTGTATTTGTTTTATAGGTATGCTACAATAAATTTTCAATAAGGATTTTCTTTTCAATAATAATACAATATTTTTATTCTTTACTTCAACTCAACATGTGAACATGGTTATTTCCTACTATGGAGCTCATATAAAGTAACACATTTTATTTCGATAAAATACCATAAAATAACGTGAAATAGCACCACCGTGGATGCCTGGCCTCCATTGCAGCGAAAATTGCAATATACAAACCATAGGAAAAAGTAAGATATGTTCTTTCGACCATTTTTCGAATTTACCCAGTGGCCACATCTTATGTATTTTATATCTTCAGTTCGCAGCTTGCTTTCTTCCACGTTGACTGCAAGAAGGAACTATCAGTGGGGTGCAAAAATTTTTACTTTTAAAATATTGCCAATAATTGTCGCAAATTTTCGAAAAAGAATGCAAATTTACCAGAATTAATTACTTACGAACCTAATAGTATATTCTTTAGCAAGTATGGAAAGGATAAATTTCGCTTGAGCGAAAAGGTTGTAGACCGAACCATCGGCGATAAAATGGCACCATTCTGTAACAGCGCTAGAATGAACGAATTATAGATAATAATGACTTTTTGTTAAGAAGGTGCTAGAGAAAATGCTTTATGAATTTCATAATAGTAAATTGTTTATAACTGTTTATTTTTATAAAACCTGTAATATTGAAAGAGTTTACATTAAACATACTATTTTCAAAATATATTATCCATGTCAATGTCTGTTTTCCACACCCTTTAATTATTAAATATACTTCTATAAAGTCACCTGCTATCTGCTAACTTAAAAATAGCTTATGATAAATTCATCAAATTCGATATATGCAAATGATACAAAAAAAGTACTTACTTTTAAACCAAAAAAGACGGAGGGGTTTCAAAATGGCTAAAACCTTTTCTTGCTCAAAAATAAATATTTTACTTAATATTTACTCATATCGATTTTGAATAATATATCTCAAAGGGGAGGACTTTATGAACGCACTGTATAAAAGTCTTCCTCCACAAAATTTATTAGAACAAAAATGTTCAGAGGTCTCTACATTTTTCGAATGTAGAAACGTTCATCATTAGAAGACAGAAATAATGTATTGCTGATGGTTTTAGCAGAAGAGTAAATGGTATAAAACCCTAATGGACCTTTTATGGAATCAAAAATTGGCGTGTCAACATAACATAATGTGAAGAAAATAGAAATAAGTTAAAATATACTGAGTATGTGAAAAAGTTAGTTAAAAGGGTCTAAAATAATCAAATAAAACAGGGAAGCAGAAAAAACACTTCTAAAAAAGAAGATATCAACATGACTTACTGACTTAATAAAAAAAACCCGTTGACAAATTATTTTTGCAGAAAATGTTAACTTATCAAGATTTTTTAAGAAAATGGGGGTTATATAACATCAGCAGATGTTCTGAATTTCAAACGGCGACATAGGTACCTAAAATTTTTGTATTTAAAAAAGCTACTCACTATTCCTAATTAACAACAAGTTTTCATTCATTATTTTTAGGTAAATTATACCACTTTAAAATAACTTAAGTACTACAAGCAGAGACGTAATAATTTAATTCCTCGACATATGTTTCAAAAACAAATGTGTTCTTTTAAATTTTTATATTTTTCGTTGCAAGTTTTTTTTTTCATTCTACGCTTGTGATACTTTCTTTTCTCTTGTTTTTATTTCGGCATATGAAATCGCCTCAGCTGGTTTTATAAATTCTCTTGGGATTTAAACCCTGCTAAGATAAACATTGGCTTTTTCCTACATGCTTTCCACCGAACAAATTTATAGCTACTTTCTGTATTTTTCTTATAAACTTAATGGCACGCTTTTGGGCTAACATTGAACCTACCTATCAGAAGTAAATATTGTTATTCTTAAAATTAATATCCAGCTAGTAATTAAATAATTGACAAAAATTACAATAGGGCAATAATTACGAGTTATAAAGTTACCGCACTTTGTTAAAAGGCTACCATACACTGTTAAAAGAAAAGAATCAAATTTAACTTTTTTTTATGCCCCAGAAAGTCCACTCCCGTTTTTTTGTTAATTTAACTAAAATTGCTTCAGTCAATCAGTAACTTATAAAATATGTTACTATTTTGACATTAATCTGATTTTATTGTGCAGTAAAAATTACAACTTAATTAGTTAATTTAACACATTTTTTATGTTAATATTAACTTATTTTATAAATCGTATTTCTATAAAGCAACTGCAAAAAAAAATGAAATTAACTAATTGCCAAAAGTTACGTTGAAACAACTCTGCAGTTAACTTTAATTTATCATATGAGTATATTTTACTGTTTCTTTTAATCAAATTAACAGCTCGCCCTGAATAAATATAACTGTCATACGTGATTTATTTCGATTTTAAGGCATAAGTAAAGACAAATACTTTTAAAAAAATCACTTTAAATAAACCATTGCAGTACTTAGTAGCTTAATTATTGTTTAGAAAAGTTGTATTTATTAAATCAAATAGTCGTTTTACCTAAATAAACTTGATTTTTATAGTTAGTTTAGTTCTTGAAAAATTGCTTTATCTACCCTTATTAACTCAACTAAACCAAGCTCTTCCTTTTAAACATCATGACTGCTGTAAAAGTCAATTCATCAGTTTATGAAATAAAAGGCCATTAAAATGTTTATAACAGTTTAATAAGTATATTAAAAATAAATATATATAATGTTATAAAACATTATAAATACATAACAATAAAAATATAGTGCTTTAAACAAATATTCTGTATTTAACTTATCTTAAAAAGTAGCATCGTTTTTTAACAAACTCTGGGATATAGGTAGTTATCCTATCCATCCTTTAAAAACTTACTTGAAAACTAATAGGCACTGTTTTAAGCAAATATTCTCACAATACAAACTTACAATAATATTAGGTATGTAAAATAAGGTACCTAAGCCAATTATTATTGCCATGTTCCTAATATTGCCACCCAAGCAAAAATCATGACGTCATTACTCTTGTGGCCGGTATACGTACTAAACCATTCTTAGGAATAAAATCCCATGGCCCATTCCTTTACATTCTTGTACTCGTACTACATTACCACCATGAGGGAAGGGGTATTATTGATAATGTCCATTGTAAAGACTAAAAGAAAATAACAGTAGCAGATGTGAGCAAAAGGTTTTTTTTACATTTGTTACTATATAAAAGCCCGGTAAGGCGGTAAATATTCCGTAAATTGAACGATAATATTAAAAATATCAATAAGAATAAAAATAAAGCAATACTAACCTATGAAGCGTCAGTTAAAATCAATGTAAGGTTAACGTATACACTTTTATCTCGTCCGAACGTGTCGAAAACTAAGATTTGAAAAAAATAACTTCCCTTTCTTGACCAGTGAGCAGAGGGTGATTGACTAGATAAATATTTAGATTTACTCTTTTTAAATGTGAATTTTACTACTAAATAGTTCTTAGCAGCATATTCGATTATTACTAAAATGTTGATTTGACATACTGGGTTGTTATTAAAATAAATATTACTATTATTTTATGTTGAAACAACTGAGAAAAATATGTTGTATTCAATCTCATTTAGTGTAAAATTTTAACTAAAAAATATATCGTAATGACTATAAACTTAACCAAAATTACTAGTATTTGATTAATTTGAACCGTAAAAGTATTGCATGTTAATTTTAGTTAGCTGTTATGTTAAAACGACTTCCAGAAAAGTTAGTTCTTAAAATCTGATTTTTACTAAACACAAAAGAGTTAAAATAACTATACATTTTAAGTTAAATTTGATTTATTTTAATTGATTATAAATTTTTTTGATTCTCAAGTCCAGGATTTCTAACAGTGTAGCTTTTACTCGCTATATTATGCATTTATATCATTTACTTAAAACCCTCTAACCCAGTGGTTCTCAACCTTTTTGTGGTGGCGAAACACTTTTGGTATCAATAGGAAAATGGCGGAACACCACCTTTGTCAACATACTTTTATTTTTGTATTTGCAGTGAAGTAAGCAGTTTATCAAAGTACTATTTCATGATTCAGATTAGTTGATATTACTAAATTATTTCGCGGAACACCTGGAAGAGGTTTGCGGAACACCGGTTGAGAATCACTGACTCTATATAACCTATCGAATTTATTTTAAAATAGATTTGTTTATTTATAAATAATAAAATAACTTTAATACATAATATGACTTTTATACTTACTATTAGCGACCGCCAAAATAAATATTTTAAAAATAGTAGCAGGCGTTCGGCTGTCACTAAATATTACCAGTAAAATTTAATTAAACAGATATAAACTTGGCATCACTGGATAGTTAAAGGGTCAAACGTTGTTTGTCTTGTTACAGATTTTTATTTTAGGTATTTCTTTGCAAGAAAATAATATTTAAAATTGACTTGTTTTTACACAACACAAATTATAGTAGGTATAGGTATATTAAAAATGAAAGGGTAATCGGAAAATCTTCTACATAAGACACATTACTCCCGAAGAACCCCTAGCAATATACCTGTAAACCCCGGAAACCCCCAATAATACCTTGTGTATAACCAAAATGTAATTATAATTACTATATAATCTTTAGATTGGTAAATCCCTGAAATAGGTACCGAACTGGAACCTTAAACGTTTTAAGTTTTTTGATAAAGCCGAAAACATAAAAATATGCTCTTAAAATAATAATTTAGGAAAAATATGTCTTTTATTACAAAAATGATAAAATATGCAAAAAATACATATCCCGGGTGTCCACGGAAGGTGGCTCGCCCCTCTAACTTTTTTGTTTTTCAAAATAATGAAATAAAATTCGGGAGATTTGTATACGACATAAAACTGCATTGTTTGACAGGTGACTCAACATTATGGAACTTCCGGTTTAACCGGAAGTGACATAAACTTTCGATTTTTAAATGGGACACCTGGTATATTTTTACTTTTTTTGACTTCATATGACATTCTAAATACAACGATGTGTCACTTGTCACTTTTTGTCACCAAAAAAATATTTTTTTTCCAAATGTATTCTTTTATCTAGAGGGCTATAAATACCTTAAAATCACTTATTTTAGTTCTGTAATCTTGGGAAAAATACAATTTTACTATTTTTGGTCCAATGCTATGTGCTATGTAAAATTTACTCTTTAAAGTTGTATAACTCATTTTTTTTTTTAAATGGCAACATGGTGGCTCGTCGGGTTAAGAAAAAAGAGGATTTTATTACGATTATTTTGATAACATACACTATTAGGTTTTAGAAAAGCTGCCAAAAAACTTTAAAATATTAACTTAGAACTTTCCTAAAATGAAGCATCTTTTGAGAATAAATTTAAATTTAAATGCATCAAGTAGCCTGTGATCAGCAAAACTGATAAAACAAAATCATGCCTTGAAGAAAATTGAAATGCCAACAGTTTCTGCAAAAGTAAATTAGTTTGTTGTTTAAAAAACATGGAAAATAATAGTTTTACAAGGAGTGAAAAAGTTGATATGTTATTAGTGTTTGGAGAATGTAGAAATAATTCAACCGATGCTGCACGACTTTACGCACAAAGATATTTTAATCGGCGTCATCCAACCCGGCACTATTAGGTACCCAAAACTGGTTCCGAAAATGCGAAATGAGCCTGACGACAATAACATATTTTATCATTTTTTTCGTTCCTTGTAAAACTATTATTTTCCATGTTTTTTAAACAACAAACTAATTTACTTTTGCAGAAACTGTTGGCATTTCAATTTTCTTCAAGGCATGATTTTGTTTTATCAGTTTTGCTGGTCACAGGCTACTTGATGCATTTAAATTTAAATTTATTCTCAAAAGATGCTTCATTTTAACACAAATCCCCCGAATTTTATTTCATTATCTTGAAAAACAAAAAAGTTAGAGGGGCGAGCCACCTTCCGTGGACTCCCGGTATGTACCTATATTAATTTTGCCTAGATTCCGCCCTGTAATCATAAATCACAAAACGATGTTTAATTGTCAGGTCGGGCTCATTTCAGAGTGAATACATTCTTGACAATCTTGATTCTGAATTGCGAAAAAGATGCTCAGCATATTATGAAAGGTTCAGAAAACATTTGCAGTTATTACTGAAATCGGCAATCCGAATCACAGAAAAATTCGAGAAATGTCGAAGAATTTAAAAAACGTTTATTCCTCTGACTTTAAGTCGTCTTTGGGTGACGAATTTGTGCACTTTCATGTATATTGCACGGCAAAGATGGTTAAACGAGATTTACCTTCTAATCTTTTTAAACTTTTGCGTACTAACGAGTTGTATACTGAGTTTCCGAATATTGAAATAGCATATCGGATATATATATATAGCATATCGGATATTTACCTCATTAGATGTAACGAACTGCAGCTCAGTACGTTCAATTTTATATCTGAACAGGGTGAAGAACTACTTACGTTCCATGATGAGCGAGAATAGGCTCAACAGTTTTGTTGATATGATAGTGACAATGAAAATTCAGAGTTAACTATTTTACTTGCAGAATATACCTACTTCTTCTAGAGATTGATACGTATCTAAATCGTATGTCCCATATTAGAGAAATCAAGTTACAGCATAATATGACAAACATTAGTTTAATTTATGTAAATCCAAGGAGTAGTTTATAAATTTCTCTTATTTTTGGCCAATGTGGGTAAAAGTTTTTTATTTAATTCGGTTAAATTCTGAACGATAAAATTAGTAGCCTGGTGGCAGCAAACCGGAACTAGCACTAAAAATTTTAAGGCGCACTTAACGTGGTCATAAAAATCATTTTTATTGCTTGGCAATAAATTACTTACTTACTTACCTTATATACGACAATTTAGTTCAAAAGGTGTCAAGATGCTGACAGGTCTACAAATAAGAACAAATTATTTTCTTTAGTAAAGAATTATAAACGTTTGGGATTTTTTCTTTTTACGCGACTAGGCAAGAATAGAATTTTAACGACTATGCTCCTATTAAATTATTACATGTTATTTTTTTTATTTCGATTTTATTTTTGTTTTGTTGTGATTGCAATTATGACATTATAGTTAAAGTCACAACTAAGTCTAATGCTTAAATTTTTACTGATTCTTCAAACGCAAACGTAAACGGTCCTCATAGCGCTGAAACACAATTTTTCGAGATTATTTATCCACGAATAATAAGTTAGTCTTTATTTAATTTCAGTTTTGTGTCAGTCATTTTTAAGGTCAAAACAGGTTCGTATTGTAAAAAAGTTTCCTTTTATTTTAAGGGAGATCAATATTATAACTTTTAAACTTTGTGCAAACAAACTGCAATTTCTGCCAATGCGGTAACCCAATTTTTAAACCTAACTTATCCGGAAACGACTAGATATTAAAGAAAGGCATTGAAATCGTTAAAAAAAGTAAAATCCCTACATGTGAGGATTGTACCATCATGCCAATACAAAACTAGAACCGGAAAATTTCGTTTTTTCTCCTAGACTATTGGGAGGAATTATTTACTGTCGAGTCTGGTACAAGCAAAATTCCATATGAAAATTTTACACGTAAATGTCGAATGTCACTTTTATCTATGAACATGTCTACCACATTTTTCTCTTAAAATATACTACAATTAGCCATCCCGCGAAAAAAAGCTATTATTCAATCAGATGCGTGCTTTTTTTAGGGATAGAGCAGACTGAGAGTAAAGGCTGATTCATATAATAGGTCAAGTCACGGATCGATCATAGTCCGCTTAAATATTGTGTGTTTCATTTTATATTCTACTAGTGACATTGTAAGTCACAATCAAATAATGCGCCAGTCAAATCACCGCGACAACAATATTTTGATCTAACTGTGACCGGAATGTGATTTGACCGTACTTCCCCCTATTATATTAATGGACGTTAAATGCGAATATCGTCCTGTTGACAGAACAAAAAATAGCAAGGCATTATTAAAAAAGCCGGTGCGGGGACCTGAAATTTATACTGAAAATCAAAATATCTCAAGTAGCATATTTAAACAAATTGTAGGTACACAAATTCTTTGCTGAGAAAGGTTTAGAGACATTTTCGATTCAAATATCAAAATTGTGTTGCGACAAATGTGTAACGAAACTTTTTCGAATTCGGTTACTCGAGACATTTTTGTACCTACTGTTTGTTTCGAAAAATTTTACAAACCACAGTGTCGATACATTTAACACACAAGGGAATGAATGTTTTTCAAAATATTTTTGGATAAAGTTGTGAAGTTGTGTATGACACAAGACACAAGACATGCGTTCCCAAATCATAACGATACAATTTTGATTTAAGTAATGGGAAACAATTTGTTATTTTTCTGCTTTAAAATGGTTTCCAAACAATGGTATCCATTTATTTACGAAACTTGTGAAGAAAATAAATTTAGAAACTTTTAGCAACATAGACACTCACTACCTGCTCGTCGATTGGAACAATTTGATAGTAACAATACCCTATAACTTTTAAGAAGGAAGACAGGACTTTAATATCTACCCTCAATAATTACAATTTTTAAATTATTTTCAGTTTGGTTTTTTAAATATGTTTAATTTTCTTTGTTTTAAATAACCTTATCAACCATTTTACATTATTTGTTGTAACTTATATATCAAATATTCGTCTTCATATTGTTTTTCTCCTGTGTCACAACCTGCAGGTAATGCGAATTATTTGTTTCCTTATTGTGTCCATTTTCACATCTTCAAACAGCGCCCTCTAAGATTGAGAACAAACACATTTGATATTACAGTTTTGAAACATTTTCTGCACATTTTCCATAAAAGTTTCAATTATGTGTCGAAACAGCAAAAGTCACAGCTAGTACCAACCACTCGGAAACACGTGCAATAGGGACATTTAAAATGTGTACATTTCGAAAATGTTTCCAAATTTGTAGCCAACAGTTTCCTTTTTGTGTCGGGAACAAAAACATAGGTTTCGATACATTTACCAAAATGTATATACAAATGCTACCATTCGAATCGAAACTATACAATAAAGGTGAAGGACGAACGTTGTAGGTTCTGCAAGTGCGCAGTGTTCGAACTTCCGATATACGGAGTCTAAAAAAAAGTATGAGCATAATTTGAACACAAATTGGTATCTTTTAAAACGAATTTAAATACAGCGATAAAAAGCCCTGTAAGTAAAATGTTGTTTAAAAATTGCACATCCTGTTGAGAATGCTAAGCAACGCTTTTACTGATTCTGTTAGCGCATCCACCAGGTCTTGTAAAAACTTATTCTGTTCGCTTGAATGTATTTGTTCCTGATGTGTTGTTGTTTCGAAGTGTTTTAATTGAGGAATTTATTTGCAAAAACCGCCTACTGTTTACTTTTACCGATTCTTTAAACGTCAATTAGGCGGAAACTGATGCCATGTCAAAAAAAGGTGTAATTCCAATTTGCTAGAAACTAAAAAAATATTGTAATTATTAATACTGTTTTTAAAACAATTCTATGGTGCATCTTATCAGGTAGATAAATAGTATCGGTAATAAAATAGACAAATAGAAAAAACACCCTCCTTAATATTATATATAGCCCTAATAAAATTTAATACGCATTGTTACCTTGGAAGTGAAAGTTTTTTTAACCCTTTTGTATTATGACGTAAAAATCGACTTAAAGAGGTGGCGTAACTAAAACATTAAAGAAAGAGAACCGATAAAAGTAAAGAAGTTGTGCAATATAACACGCTAACATTTTAAAAGTTTTCGGAGAATTCAGAGTCTTTTAAAAGTTTGTTATTTATAACCCTTTTTATTTAGTTATCGGTTTATAGAGTATTTTGTTCAAGAGCATTTGGAAAGTTTTCAAGCGGTCCCAAGTTGTTTGTGAGAAAGCTGCAAAATATAATTAATCAACCAATATGGGTTTATTAAATTAAATTGTAGGATACCAAGATCAGCTTGTTTGCAAAACTGTCTATTATTTAATATTTTAGAGGTTTTCTTTCGTAAATTTTTCCGTAATTTTTATGTTTTTTCATTAAGATATGTGTTTTAAACGTATTAGTCAGATAAATACGCTGCTCGAATTACGTAATAAGGAAATCGCTTTTCGCCGAGCACGTTATTATACAGTGTGAGTTTGTAACTTGGAATACATTTAATAAATCCAGTACACTGAAAAAAATGACTTCCATTCCTCATAAGAATTCACTTTTTTTTAATACTCTATTTAACAGCAACGGACTTCTACAAGACAACGAAAATTGCTAGACCGTTGTGTAATGATAACATCACGGTAATTTAGCCAATAGGAAATAGAAGTTAATGCTACCATAGTATGGTTTATAGCAATTATTGCCCTAAATACTTACAGCAATAATTATAAAGGTTTATTGGGGGTGTAATCTGGTTTCATACAGTGTGGTTGTTTAAGTGTGCAACATATTATGGTCATTTTTTTTATTACCGATTTCTTAGAAAATTTTATTCTTGATAAAAGTTAGTGCATGCTCGATAATCATATTAGGTGCACTTGGAATGGTTGCAAGTTAAACGGCGTACAGGGTAGACCAAAAAATATAAAACTTGTACAAGAATAAAGTTTTTTAATAAACATTTAAATTAAAAATGTTGCACTTGAAATGATAGTTTTTTAATTAGCATATTATCATTACTAATGTTTTATCTTGTTAAAAAGAATTTTAGGATATTTTAAAGTTGTGTTTAATATCGTTGCAACAAACATGAAGTTTGTGATTCCTTAATAAATTAAAAATTCAAGTAAATTTTACAAATATGCTTGAATTTGAACAGAGATATGTGAAATTGATTTGATTTTGATTAATTTATGAAGGTCTTTATGGTGAATATATAATTTGGAAATTATTAATGTTTTTTAAAAAAATATATTTTTTTTATTTTAGGAGGTCACGTTTTTGAATCTATACATAACTTTTAATTCTAAACAACTCTTCTTAATAACATTTTGCTATATTTCTGAAATAGGGGTACTTTAGTCTTGTACAAGTTTTATATTTTTTGGCCTACCCTGTACGCCGTTTGACTTGCAACCATTCCGAGTGCACCTAATTTGATTATCGAACATGCACCAACTTTTATCAAGAATAAAATTTTCTGATGAATCGGTAATAAAAAAAAAATCCCATATGTTGCACACTTATACAACCACACTGTATAGGTACTGGATTATTTCCGACTGGCAGTTGTAATGAAACTTGAATTAATGATAATAATATTTGCTTGCTACGGTTAATAAAGCATATACTTGCCATTAAAAATCAGTACTGCAGTTCTCAAAAGTTTAAATAGGTTCCAGTGTGATATTGTTCTTGTCGTTTAATATTGCATATATATCTATTATGCAACATGATACTGAGATGGTAAAATTCATTCATAGATTATAAAGTCCAATACTAAAGATAGGCTGTGCGAAATAAGAATATTCGATTGCTTTATCTGACATGCAAAGTTTAAAAAAACTTAAATACAAAGTAAAAAATAAATTAATTGAAGCAGGTATTGGTACGATCAATAAAATTAAAATTCAGACATGACATCTAGAAGACTCCGAAAAACGATGTGACCTGCGCAACAAATACGTTATAACTAATACAGCGGCGCGCGGCGATTCCCGATCGCTACGAACCCCCAGCAACGTCTTGTGGATTATAGGTTCTAACGGATATAATTCGTTTTCGGGGACGCTGTTCTGCTTTCTCAATTGTAGAGAAAGCGCTTTACTGGGAAAAAAATACATCGCGTACGGAAAATACAATTTATTTCTTAACAAAATTGTTGTATTAAAAGTAGTTTATTAAGTATTCAATAAGACTGTGCTGCTAATGGAACTGATTACTACCAATAAAAACACCGTTCTAGCAAAGTTGGAATTGATATAAGACTAAAGCGGGTTTGATACAGTAGCAATTTGATTAATATGGGGTAATAAAAAATAAGTTATCAATACAAACCTGTTGTAGGTATTAGATAATTTTCCTCAGTGTACAGTCCCTAATTAGAATATGACAATATCTATATTTTTTTAAATGGCAATCCTAGTTTTTTTATGGAATAGGTAAGCATACTTAAGTACCAATACCTTTAGGATATTGCCAAATAGTGAATGGACACCATTTTGAGCATTTATTGCCGAAAAAGTAGTAAAAATGGATTTGTCTTTATTTTTCAACTAAATTAATTTTTGTTTGTTTAATATCTTTTAAATGAAAAGGGATAAAAATTTCAAATTTAAAACTTATATATAACTTAATATGCACTTTGAAGATAGTTAATAAAACTGGGGTTGTTATTAAAAAAAAATTATCAAAATCGTTCTATCTCTAATTTGGGAAACACTGTAACAATATATTTTTTTTAAATACCAAAACTTAAAATATCAATACCAGTGTCCAAGCATTTTTCAAAAAAAAAAAAAAATCTGTACCTACTGGATTTACGGAAGTAACAAACTCACACTGTATTAGTTTGTCGAAAATTTTATAACGTTGGTGCATTATTTGAGCGTTTTTATAAAATTTTCTAAAACGTTTTTTTCCTTTTCTTTGTTGTACATCTTGATTTAATTAAATTATTTATTTTCCCAATATACTGCACCTGTGCTTCCCACGCTCCCTATATCCATTTATAAACAGTGAGGCTTCCATTGTTTTCTCTTTTCTTGTTGGAAGGCCATTTGGGCGACGTCCGTATTTGAGTGGATGGGATCTCCTGGAACGAAATAAGACAATAAATAAAAGGAAATACGCAATAGGCAGCCAGAAGAAATCTTAAATGAGCCCGGGGCAGGTAAAGCGGAATAAAATTGGCTTGGGCAGTGTCGGGTTGTAGGAGATGATGGTAGATTTAGTTTGAAAAAAAAAAGCCGGGAGAATTTGGATAGAAGATAAATTTACATAATTTTTAGCGAAAATTTTTTAGTTTTTTAGTTTAGGTAGTTTTTACTCATTTCTAATATTCGATTTATTTACAAATTTTTGAAAATTGTATTCGCAATGCCAGTAATAATTAAAAAAGGTATGTAATGTTCTTTTACATTGCTTGTATTAGTGGCACTTGGGCCCTTCGGTGCTGATGATGGTACTCCCTAGTACCGAAACATGTACACCAAGCTAATCTAACTGTTTTAATATAAGTATTTGTGGAGACGACTGTGGGTTTATTTTCCTTATAAAAAAAAGTATTCACGTAATTCGCATTATCTGTCAAATTTTATTTTTTTCCAAAAAATAATTCAAAAGTGTGATTATTTCTGAAAGTATCGAAAAAAGTTATTAGAAAAAGGTTTTTTTTAATGTAGTTTCTAGCTCACATGCAAAATTTTAGCTGCATAAGATAATTTTGATTTTTTACCCATATTTTGTAAATTGCACAACTTTTGCAAAATAAGACTTAACGCAACCTACCTAAAACTTCTTAGTTTTGACAATGCTTTATTTCAGATATATTTTCTTTAAAGTAGCGCCATATTAAATGTGTGTTTTTCTACAAAATCAAAATTGGGCTATTAAAATTTGGTCGCATGTGATGCAAAGTTTATTTGTTTTTGACCCTGTATAAGGTAACTTCATAAAATAAGTATTTTTGAAAACGTAGTTTATGTCTGAAAGTAATACACCTTAATATTAAGACAAAAAATCCACAGATCTTGCATCTTACGCAAGTATCATACGCGTATTGAAAATTCCTACCACATACAGTGGCGAGAAGTAAACCATTATGTCACAGATTACTCCTATCTGTGAGTATGTAGTGTTGACACAATGGAGCCGCTATCACGCGTTATTATGACGGCATGGATGCTCCGATTTAGTTTGAAATAATAATTAAATTATTATACTTAGAAATGTTTAAATTTGACTGTTTTGTTAAAATAAAAAATATAGGATAATCTGTACCTATATTAGTACATATTGAAGAGAGCTCAAAACCACATTTCCAAAAATAGCGACAAAATTATTTCTTTAGCTATACACAGCCTTCTGGTCGTTATTGATCGCAAAAGATCAGACTTGAACTGACGTTTATTGTTTTAATTTCAAACAAACGTTTCCTTGACAACCATCGCGTCGCCTAATTTGAAAATATGCCTACTTGTAAATTAATTTGATTTTTTTAATATATTATATTTTCTATAATACTACGTCAAAATGACATTTTTCTTTTAATAATATTTTTAGTTAAAAATTATAAGAAGTGGATGTAGGATGTGGTTGTAAATAAAATAGTATACAAACCTCGGTGAAAAGTTTCATTACTGTCTCCGAGATATAGTTTACCGCAACACTTCACGTCTCGGTAAATTATCTAATCTCTCGACAGTAATGAAACACTTTCCACCTCGGTACGTAATATACTATTACCCCCAACTTCCTTTGTAATATTTCAAGACCACTTAGACCACCGCGCTATTTTTCTTAGATCCGGGGATATCCACTTTTGACCACCGGTCTAACTGACCTGTCAGTGTGACCTTTCATTACCGCTAATCACAATAAATTATTTATCTCAGGATTACAAAATTACAGTGATACAATCTTTACTAATTATTCCTAATTGATTTATTGGTTTATTTTTTTAAATTCCTACAATTTATCAGAGCTCCCAATGAATAAGAATTACTCTAGCCGGTTCAACGTTTGGCATATTGTAAATAAGGGATGAGAATTAAAATGAATAATTCAGTTTTCATATGTTTAATAAAAAACGTAAACCGTACAAGTACTGGCCGATTCAATACTAACTAAACTACTAACTGTTCTCTCTCCCGGTCATATATTATCTTAATATCAACAAATATAATAATAAATGGCAAAACCCAAAACAAAACAATATTAACACTAAGCAGATGATGTCATCGATCCTGTGCTGCTCGGATGTTTGTTTAGACTTCACCGCCATGTTATTTATGTGCATGTCGTTCATTTTTCATGAAATAGATCCGTATATACGCACCCAGTAGTATTTTCAATACTAAAAGAACACAGTGTCATCAGTAAAGTGTTCATTAAGTGGAAAATACATTTTAGTGGTGGGTAAAAACTCAAAATTATCTTATGCAGCTGAAATTTTGCATGTGGGCTAGAAACTGCATTTAAAAAAACCTTTTCCAATAATTTTTTTTGATATTTTTAGAAATAACCCCACTTTTGAATTATTTTTTGGAAAACAGTAAAATTTGACTGATAATGCGAATCACGTGACTACTATTTTTTTGCTTAATTTTCATCTCGATCTAAGCAGAACTTGATGCCAAAGTCAAATTTCGAATAAAGATATTAATAAAAAAAATTCCATATGATGCGGACTTTACTGGTCACACTGTATACAATTGAATAAGTTGTATGGCTGAAGCTGCTAAGAGGATTTTAGAGTTTCCGTAGCGCAAACGGCAGAGCCCTCGACTGATAATCGAGAGGTTTCGGGTTCGGAGAGCATAAAACTTTCTCAATTTTAAAAATCTTCATCAGCACTCCGCTAAACATTTTTCAGTTATAATATTTATTACAGACACTAAGAAAATGCATTATTTTTTTATTTATGGGGAAATGGGAGAGGATTTATGGGGGCTGGGGCTGCACGAGCTTATGCGCTCCTATGGAGGTTCCGCCACTGGTACCATAGAAATATATTTATTAAAAAATATAATTGATTAAAAAGTGAACAAATTGTTAGTTTAGCACTAAATAAAAAATGATAATTAATATGAAGAAGAAACAAAGTGAAATCAGACCCGGCCCTGATTGCTAAGACTACTAAATAGAGCTAATCCCGTGAGGCCAATTAAGTATGGCCTTCACGATCGAAGAAGTTAGGGCAAGGTGACGTGTTTATAAATAAATTAGAAATTTGTGACTGCAAAGATCTAATGAATTTTAGTCGGGGTTGGAACTATGATTTGGAATTGGCTAAAGTGGTTTTTGGGCCGGTTGGTTATTAATTAAATTAATTAGCGTCTTTTTAAATGTAAATAATTTGAGAATGAAAATAATTGGAGTTGTTTGGTAACACTCGTTGAGAAATTACCAATTTATTATTACCATTAAAATATTACTTAAAATTAAAAGCAGATTAGCATTAGAATTTTGGTAATTGGTCTTATCTAACTGAATAATATATGTGAAAATTTTGGTAATGAAAGGGACTACGAATTCTGGATCTCGTCAACTATATAGGAATACAAGATAAAGATAACCATAATTATTTTGGAGATAATCGAAGAAAAAAACGAAATTTTAGGTTTTCATATATAATATAATTTCTTACGCTTTTATTTTTAATTTTAAAAATAAATACTTAAGACGTCGTAATGGCAGGTTTTATCTTCGTAAAATAATAGTGGTAATACGTGATCCCTGTTGGCAGCATCTTTATGTTTCTTCACTATAATTTCAAATAACAAATATCTTATTACAACCCGCAAAGCTCTATAAGTGTAATATTTACCAATTTTCCTTTAACTACTGTTTTAACATAACTATATTTCTCCTGATGATGGATTCTACTGCATCCGAAACATGTAGCGATGGCGCAGTTTTATTACTTAATCGTTAATATACGCAGGTATAAGTGGAGAAAGAGTGTGATATTTCTCTTCATTTAACTTAAAGTATGGACCATTTCTTAATTTACATTAATTCCGTTTCTAAATTGAACTTAAAGGGCAATATAAAGCTATATGTAGATGATACAACAATTATTTATTTTGCTGAAACTCTTGCAGAAATGTATTTTGATATTTTAAAATACTTCTTTCTTGGCTTCAATCAAATAAACTTCCGATAAATTTTACAAAATCGTCTTTTATGTTTGTAACTAAAAATAAAATAAATTCCATCATTAACCCGTTAACATTTAATAATGAAAATATTCAATATTCAATAACGACAAAATTTTTAGGATTAGTTTTAGACGAAAATTTAAATTGAAAATGCCATATTCAGTATATTATCAACTCGATATCTTCTTTGGTATCGGATTTGTACATCAGAGCTAGATATTTCATTCCTTTGAAATACTTAAAAAATATATTTTTTTCATTAATATATTTAAACTTACAATACTTAGCTTCTGCATAGGGATCTGCTTGTTTATCAAACTTAAAACTTTAAACAAATTACCACATTTAGAACGAACTGTTAATCTATATAGACCGAAAGGGTATTTATACGTTCAAAACATTTATAAATTAAAAATTTGTATTCTAATTCACTCTATTATTAAAAAAAAATCAAACTTAACATTTCAGGAGAATAAGACACTTCATGATGATAACACCAGACGTTGTATAAATTGTCAAACTATACCAGTAAAAAGTAATTTCGGGAAAAAATCGCTTTTATATGACGGAGTAATAAAATACAACAATCTTCCAATAAATATCAGAAAAATTAAAAAATTGGCAACTTTTAAAAAACAATTAAAGAGATATTTACTAAATTAAATTATTTATACTATTTTTTTTTAATTGATTTATTTAATAAATTAAATTGGATTAACTCCATTTTTTTATTGTTTTTTTAATGGTTATTTTTTTCTTTATTATGCTTGTCACTTTCCAAGTAATGTAATGAACTGTAAAAGTTAGTTTGGAATAAAGACATTTTGAAAGTTAAATTATAAATAATGAAAAGAGTTAAAATATCGTATGGATCTACATTTCATAGTTTTATCAATTTATAAATTAAAACATTTTAAATTTCCACCATAGAGAATTGTGGCCTAAAAACCTAAAAATCCATGGTATAAAATCGAATTGGCGATTGCGACACTAGCCCCATAATATTATGTAACTTTAGCAAGTATCTGCCGTTATAAATCTTAAACTATACTTTTGCAAAGGACATTTTTTCTAATAATAACATTTATTTCAAATTTATTTATAAATAAATGTTATTGAAAAATAAAAATATATTTTAAGTTAAGTTAAATTGATAAAGTGTAATTTGCATGGAGGACATTTGCAAAATTATTAGGAATATAGTATGTGTATTTCTTACAGTTTTTGAGATCCCAATGTACGCACACAAATATGAAGTACCCTACAAAAATAAATACAGAAGATGAATAAATGTAAATGTTTATAAGAATCTTAATCTATGGAATTTAATTTTTTTACACACTTTTACATAAAATATGTAAAATTTAATTAATTATTTATATTATATTAATTTAATTAATTAAAGAAACCAACATGCACAATATTATTGTAGACAATCACCTACTATTAAACATGTACCGTGCGAGCAAAAATTATTTGCATCAAAGAGGGCTTGGATTAAAAAACGTAGGGCTTGATTTAGATCACAATGATATGGGGATTATATATCTAACCAAATCTAGGTTAAAATTTTGTCAAATTCATATTAGGACATGATATGCCAAAATAATGAGTAATAAAATAAGTAGACAAATACAAATTTATTTTTGTTGTTTACAAAATTATAATACTTGCACTTTATAAGGAAATAAATTTAGCTGATTCTTAAGAATAGTCCTGCATATTCCATAAGATCTTCCCACTTCTTGGGACAGGCGTCTTATACAATTTGTTGACGTATTTTGCATTATTTCACGAACGTTTGCAACAAGTTCTTCTGTTCTTACAGATGGTCTTCCTGCTCCTTTTTTGTGTTGTATAGAACCTGTTTCCCTAAACATATGCCACGGTTCTTTTCAGGCAATGATAAAAATCCCCAGCAATAAAAGTAACGTTAGGAAAATGTTCGTGAAAATCGTCCATGCACGAACCCGGATTGTATTGCCACTCACCATTTACTCTAACTCCGTTTCGAAAATACGTTTCAATCATGAATGTTTTGTACTGTTCTGTAAAGCCCATTGCATGAATTGTTCAAGAATTTGGAAAAATTAGCTTTGAATCAAATTACTTGTAACGACTGTCAAAGATGACGGAATAACTGATTGATTGTTAATTCAGGTAGTTACTGATACCCAACAGGTATTAAGCTCTACGGCTAAGCATTACGTCCTTAGATGCAAGGCCCTCTTTGATGCAAATAACTTTTGCTTGCACGGTATAACCCTGTACCAACATTATAACAATATCGGTATTTCCTAAGTAAAAATTTTTATACCTGGTATATTTAGTATATTAAACCGTTTAACACAATGCGGTTGTAAAGTGCTAAAGGATACTTGAATCTGCGTAGAGTATATTGTCACTGTGGCCTCCATCGCTCTTCTTAAAACGCCTATGATATTCACAATTAAAATCCACGATAAAAGCGTATTCACAGTTTACTATAGATAATCTATACTACCCGTGTAGGAGAATAAATAAAGTAATGGATCCATGATAGATTTATTATAGAATAACAGAAAAAATTTGGTATGTGTGGTTCTTAAAACAAATATTTAAGCTCTCCACCTACGTATGTATAATATTTTGAAAATATGCAGATATTTTGTTGGATGAGGGTATTTAAAAATATACCGGCATGTTTAGAAGAGTGTTAATATATTTATATTCCAAATAGTTACATAAAATAACAGAACTATTAGCCTTAATTTGAGCTATGTCGGAAGACGACATCACTTTACTTTTAATGAGAAAGTAAAATAAGTACTTCATTTGAAGAAATAGTCCATGCTTACAGTTGAGTTGAAAGTATGGGAAAGAAAGAAAAAACCTAAAATCTTCCTCCACAAAATTTAATAGAATAAAAATTCTCTAGGGGTCTCTACATGTTTCGAACGTAGAAACGTTCATCATCAGGAGACAGAAAATTTATTTAGTGCTGATGGTTTTGGCAGAAGAGAAAATGGTGTAGAACCTTAATGGAGCTTTTATGGAATTAAAAAATTGATGTGTAGAAGAGACATAATGAAGAAAATTGATAAAGGTTAAACCAAACATAGTATGTTAAAAAAGTTATTAAAGGGGATTTAAACCAACCAAATAAACTTAGAAAGGAGAAAAAACCTTCCTAAAAAGAAGGTGTCAAAGATTATTTAAAATTTTTTATAAAACTTTTCAAGTGTAGTTATGTCAGTAAGACATCACAAGGATAAAATTGTCATAATTATGAAGATATCACAATTAAATTACATTGCAAAAAGTGTTTTGTGGGGTACTGAGGATTGCAATGTAATTTTATTGTGATATCTTCATAATTATGACTATTTTATCCTTATAATGTCTTACTGACATACACTTGAAAAGTTTTATAAAAAATTTTAAATAATCTTTGACACCTTCTTTTTAGGAAGGATTTTTCTTCTTCCCCAGTTTATTTGGTTGGTTTAGGTTTAGACCCTTCTTTAATAATTTTTTTAAAATACTCAGTATGGTTTAACTTTTATCAATTTTCTTCATATGATGTCTCTTCTACACATACATTTTTTAATTCCATAAAAGCTCCAGGTCCTTCACCATTGTCTCTTCTGCTTAAACCATCAGCACTAAATAAATTTTCTATCTCCTGATGATGAACGTTTCTACGTTCGAAACATGTAGAGACCCTTAAGAATTCTATTCTATTAAATTTTGTGGAGGAAGACTTCTTTAGGTTTTTTCTTTCTTTTCCATAAGTCCATAAGTACTTCAGTTAAAATACGCATGATATTAGTAAGTAGGTACATCATAAAAATCAAAATTTTATATTTCTGGGTCAGGTTATGATATAATAATACTTCAATATACACATTGTATTGTAACAAATTTTTACGAGATATTTATACTATTTTTTTAATAAATTTTTTATGTTCGAAATTGTCTGAATAATATATTATGCATCAGACTCTTTAAAAACAGGGTGTATTTATCAAAAAAATTACCTTGTCGGACTTCCATTGTCTTTATTTTGTTAATTAACACAACGTTTCGGTTAGTCAGTATCTCTAACCGTTTTCAAGTGTAAACTAAATTAAAATTCTAAGGCTACTGTCTTAAATACTATCCATGTGCAATGAAGCTTGATGACTCCGCTACGTGCTTATTGGAGTGTGAAGTTTGAGCTGTTGGTTTTGGACAAGAAGAGGTGTCCAGATATTGGATATACTTGATATACTAAATATAGGGGTAATTTGATTCATGAAGGCTGCTTCTTTAAATTTTCGTTTTCTCCAGTACTGTTCCGTGTCCAAAACCTTGACTTCTGACCACTGTATATATATTATGTTGGTTGGTCCATACATGTTCCGCTATACCTGATCTCGAAGTTTCACCTCTTTGAGTATATTTCAGATGTCCTTTAACTTGTACGGGAAGAGGTATTTTTGTTTCTCCTATATACGATTCGCCACACTCGCAAGGGATTTGATAGATGCAATTTTTTGTGTTTTCATTACGGGGGGTTTTACTTTTGTAAGAAAGCTTCTAAGCGTATTTCCGGATTTGAAAACTGTTTTAATATTATAGTTTTTGGTTATCCTTCTAATCTGTTCAGAAATCCCCTTGACATAAGGTAATATGAGAAATGCTTGCTCCTCTTTTGTTTATGAATATTAGTTTTTACTTCGCGATTTTTAAGTTTTGAAAAGGTATTAGTTTCAAAGGTTTCAGGGTAACCATTCTGTTTCTAGAAGACAATGGAAGTCCGACAAGGTAATTTTTTTTGATATTATTTCATTGTCCGCCATCTTTAAACAAATAGGGTGCATGTAGCAAAACATTGTATAATTTAAAAACATTTCTTGATGCTTTAATTATTTTTTGCAATGAATTTTATAAGCATATTAAAAAAAAAAATTATATAATATGATCTTGTAGTTTTTGTTTTGCTATTTTTATAAATAGAAATGGAACACTTTTTTAACTTATATGGATCTTGCTTATTCAATATTCCTTTAGTGTCCCAACGAACCTATTTGAAATATTGAACGCTCCTCCAAAAACATTAAAGAAATACCGATTCCTTAAGCGAAATATAAATGGAAGACGTGACAAAAATAAAAATTTGCTTATATTCTTAAAATAAGCGATATCCTTGGAAATATATTGACGAATAAGGTTTAATTGAAATAATAACCAATATATATCCATTGTATGTACATCCGATGTTTTTTAATTTAATTACCAAAAATAAGTTGTTATGTACTTATGCCATTGTTAAATTTTTTTTAAGTGGTTAATTACTATACAAGTAAAAATAAAATTAATCCTATTATTAATCAACACATGAGCATGCCATGGTATTATTTGTATCGTGAATGACTGTTACTTACATTCACATAATAAACTAAGGAATAACCAATATCACTTCTGCTTTAAAAGTGTCCCACATCGACACTGGATGGAGTTTTACGCTTCATCCTCTTGACGGTGTTCCCGTATACTAATTTAAGTTGAACTTTAAGTTTCCTTTCTTTGGTCGAATCCTAACCTCACTGATGAGCCATGATACGGTGATACGTATCTCGGGATGGATCTGATGGAAAAAACTCGACTGATTGAATGTCACTTATGTAAAAGTCAAAATTGTTCAAATAGTTAATTATTTTTTAAATCTGTATGCAACACAAAATAAAAATGTTTTGAAATTAAATTTTATTAAATGCTCAAATTTAATAACTAATTTTGCGTTGGTAGGTTGTACCTACGTAATTTGTTGTTCTTTACAAGGATTAAATATACAGGGTCGCTGATAATATGCACAGAGACGATCCATTATTTCTTAAAGTAATAAAGAAATGTTAAACACAAAAGTTTTAGGAGTTTAAGTCTATTAAGGTGGGAGTATCAACATGCTTACCAACCTATAACCTATTTCGCGTAGATTTATTTATGTTTTCTAGCATGTATATAAAATTTAAAGAAAATCATTATCGACTTGATATTCTCTAGGTAGAAATTGACATATTTAATAAATATCAAGGAACTTCATAACTTATTTTAGGAGAATTGTATAGCGAAAAATATCGGGTAAGATTTTTTTTAACATTATTATGTCATTGTCACTCATTGTTCTTTCACTATACAATTCTCCCAAAATCGGCAAAGAAATAAATTGATATTTTTGTAATATATCAGATACTACCTAAATAATGTACCGACGATATTGATTTTCTTTAAATGTTAGTTATTAAAATAATAAACTTAATAAATCAACGCGAAAGAGGTTATAGGTTGGCAATAGATTGAATGACGTTGAGAATTCAACCTTAATACAGAAAAAATGTGTATACAGGATGAGCCAAAAAGTCGTAGGAAAACATTTGTTTTTAATGGAATATATATATTACTCGCTTTTTATGTTTTTTCAAAATTCTATAAAAAAATGTGTATCACACAAGATTATTTAATGTTAACTAAATAAGCATTTTTATAAAAATTTATTAAAAAATACGTAATAGTAGTCACGTGATTCGCATTATCTGTCAAAAGTGGGATTATTTCTGAAAGTATCGAAATAAGTTATTGGAAAATGTTTTTTTTTTAAATGCAGTTTCTAGCCCACATGCAAAATTTTAGCTGCATAAGATAATTTTCATTTTTTACCTATATTTAGTAAATTGCACCACTTTTGCAAAATAAGACTCAACGCAACCTACATAAAACTTCTTAGTTTTGACAATGCTTTATTTCAGATACATTTTCTTTAAAGTAGCGCCATATTAAATGTGTGATGTGTGAAGATGCGGACTTTGCTGGTCACACTGTATACAAAAAAAGAAATATTACAAACGATAAAATTATAGAATTTTTATGTTTTCTTCTATATGTAATAGTTATTACTAAATTAATTGAATATGTTTTCTTCTTCTCCTACAGGAAATGTGAATAAAGTTACCTGTCGTTATATCAAGGAGTGGCCTGACCTCAATAACGGGCGAAGTTGCAATATTGCAGTTGTGTAACATATTCCTGTTTACCGTCCTGCATATCCTGGATGAAACGAATTTGTTGCCATTGCCGAAAATTGCCAACTACTCCAATAATATTGTATAAGCGTTAGCATGTGCCACACCAGATTTTATAAAAAACGAAAATACATATGCAGGTAAATACGTAAACGTATCATATATAGCATTTTTGTGAATCAGAATATACAGTGTGTCCCCGGATGGTGTTGACAAGAGGAAAAGATCTTTATTATTGATTTTACGAAGAAAAGTTATTTTTAATAAAAAAATTCTGCTTGTCGAGAAAATGAATTTACCATATATCAGATGTATAGGGTGTTGATAAATTATTTAGAAAACATGAAAATGCTTTAAGAAAGAAGTACTTACCATTATTTATTATTTTAGACAAAATGTTTATAAAACAAAGTTGTTTATAATCCAAAATAAAGCCTTAATACAAAATTTGAAATCTGAATTCTAATTTTTGTTTTTTATCTTTTACAATAGAATTTATGAACATTCAAAATGAAAACGTAAGAGTGCTGACCTATTTATTAAATTTATTTCTAATGGAGAAATGTGTGCAGGTTGGAGGAAGATATGTAGAATAATAACTTTTTCCATAATTGTACATTTTTATTGTTTATAAATTCTATTGTAAAAAATAAAAACAAAAATTATAATTCGATTTTAAATTTTGTATTTAGGCTTTATTTTGGATTATAAACAACTTTGTTTCATAAACATTTTGTCTAAAATAATAAATAATGGTACTTCTTTCTTAAAGCATTTTCATGTTTTCTTAATTTATCAACATCTGCTCTAAAATTTTTATATGGTAAATTGATTTTCTCGACAAGCAGAATTTTTTATAAAGAATAACTTTTCGTCGTAAAATCAATAATAAAGATGTTTTTCCTCTTGTCAACTCCATTCGGGGACACACTGTATCAGTTCAGCTTTGGGAAACATCATAATACTAATAATCCATCTTTGTTTCATAACTAAAAAATAAAATAGTATTTTTTAAGATGATATCTTGGAAGACTTTTAAAGCGAAGTAATAAATATTTACAGCAGTACAATTGAAAAAAATTAAATTAACGCGAAAACATTATAAGCTTATTAAAACAATGACACGGTGAAAACACAACTGGTCAACTAGTCAATTTTCCTCTCTGCTAAGCTTATTTTAATTTACACTTATTTTATTTTCAAAATAAATTAAAAACGGTTTACCGTATATTATACTAATTAAATGTTTAAATTATTATACCAAATAACAACAAAATTAATTTTATTAATAATAAAATTCGACCTTAAACTCGTATATTATAATATTATTAAAAATAAATAATAAAGCTCCAAAATATTTAATTCTTAAGGACCAGTTTTTTTTAATCTCGTTTAAAAAGCCAACCAGATAAATGACAGTTACAGCACTAGAAACAGATCTTCAGGACAAAGATAGGCATACAAAATGTAACCCTTGGTGTCAACGTGACGTCTATATCAACGAGATAAAATAAAAGCCTGGTTTTAAAATAACATGTAATAATAAAAATAAAAGACAATAATATAATCTACCTTTTTATGCCAACTGGTATATTATTGTCACCGATAGTTATTTTTAGTTAGATATTATATTTTATAATTTCTAAACATTTATTTTATGTTTTGGCACAAATAAATAGCTTTATTATTATATTATACACACATACTCACATCCATTCAAACGTTAAGTTTAAATAAAATAGGAAAAACGGAATGTCTGTCCATTATGTCGATGATAGAATGTCTTCTTTTAGTTATTTTTGATTAATCCAACTGGCCCATTCGGTTTAAGGTTAAAAAAATTTGGAGCAAGATATCTTTGTCAACTCAGACCAATGTTTTTTTTTTGATTTAATTAACTTGCACTGGAACAAAATTGATCCCCTTATGTTAAGAGTTTGTACAACGGTTAATTTTTTATAAAAGAACTGACGGACCACTTTTAAGATACAAGTTATCATCAGCATAGAAATAGAGTTATTAAATAACTACTTTTTAATTATAACATAGAAATTAAGTCGTCATATATACTCTACATTAACCTATACCCACTTTTTTCCGTCTATATTCCTTGATATTACGAGATATTAAAATATGAACAAAATCTAGCCGTTTCTTTTCAGAATACAAAAATTTGTAATTTGTTTTTTTTTTTTGAATTCTCATAATTTTTAAATATTGTTAATTATTTGATCCGCCTATTTATATTTACATATTTAATATGCTGTATATATTTTATTTTTTTATAAGTGAAAAAAACTTAAGGGCTAATTTTCCACCAATAAAAAAGAAAAAAAGTTAATGGTTTTTAAGAAACAAGTAAAAACTCCAGGCAATGCAGAAAATCTCAAAGTAAGAAATTGTCAACTTAAAAGGCAATAACTCAAAAACTAGTCATAGTATTATGGCCACGGATAATTTTACTCAGGACGTCATAATCAATAAAATACTAAAAATTCAGAAAAATTAGCCAAAAGCCATTTCCCATATGCGGTGTGAGAGGTCCTTTTACCGTTCATCAAAGAATGAACACTGACACAACTTATTTTTCCAAAAAATCAAAGAGATTTAGATCTGGCAATCTTGCCGGCCGCTCAATTGTAACTCTCCTCTCTATCCAGGAAACATTGCATTCAAAAATATTGTCGAATGTTTTGCCCGTCATGTGACCGGGATTATGATGATCATGAATACCTAGCTAATTCTGCATGATAAGAAAATAAAGCAACCAGAGCTGACATTGAATTATGTTTTAAAAAATTGAGATATCGGTTCATTAGGTACTCTCTTACATTAGGGGCATAATGGGGGGAAGCACCATCCTATTGAAACCATAAGGTTAAACTTGGTAAGTCAGGTTCATTATCATCTGGAAATAGAGTGGCAAGAGCTAGGACCATTTCGAAAGAAATTTCGATATCTTTCTTCAGTGAAAGGGCCTCACTCAATCAAAGAAAAATGGTCCGATTACCATATTATCAAAAATGCCAGCACATACGTTAACCTGCTCATTATACTTACTGGGTGTGATTTTCTATGAACCAGTGAGGATTTTCCTATGCTCAGTATCTGCATGTAGTTTTGTCTATTAATCGGATCGTTTAAAGAAAACGTAGCTTCATCTGGAAAACAAATTCGTTGGATAACTTGTGCATGATTATTATCTGTTAAGTCAATCATTATTGATGGTAGGCACGCGGCACACCCAAGTTGTGTGCTTGAGCAATAAGAATCTTCCTGTCTCTCTCCTCAGGTTTACCAGGACGATCACTTTTAACACGATATTTAACAGTACCGGAAGTTTTCCACTTAATTGCTACCCTATATAGGGAGACACTGTCGATTGGCTAATAGGCGAGCAATTTGGGTATTTTTCATTATACATATAACGGACTTTCCAATTACTTTTAGTCTATCGCCACAACCCAACATTATAGTGTTATTATATGGCACCCCATTTTCCACAAATACATTAATCTCTTAGAAAACGTCCAACGAAAGTGTGTCAAATACCTTTCCTTTAAGAAAGATGGAACAATTCCCCCTAGAGGCTATGATCAAAATGATCTTCTGTTAAGATTTCAGATACCATCGTTTCTTAATCGCAGATATTACTTGTTAATGTAGTTCTTGTTCAGAGTGTGCAGGTCGCTCATCGATTACCCTATGCTACTATCCTGTATAAACTTCCATGATCCCTCATGTAGGTACTGTCCGTTCCTCTCCCAATTTATCAATTATTGTTAATTTTCAATATTACTTGCAATGACATTGATGTAGTCGGCCTGTCCTCCACTCAGTTTACAAATGCAACAAAACTCAAACTATTACAAAAACGTTAAATTACTGAATTTCACCATTTTCTATTTCAGAATGATTTACTTATTAATCTTACTCAACCTATTTGTTCTTTTTTCTATGTCACATTGTCTTGAAATTGGAACCTGTTCTGTTAGACAATAAAGATTATTATTATTATTATTATTAGAGCGATTCTTGATTAGGTATTATTTATAAAACAGAAGAAAATGTTTCCTTTAATTTTGTCAGATCCATCCCTAGACACGTTTCGCCATATTATGGCTCATCATCAGTAAGGCTAGTAAATATGGCGACCAGCCGAGAGGATGAAGCGCATGGCGATATGTAGCGTCGATTTTAGATACAAGGCTGATCTATTTCTTTATCATAAACCTGAATTGCACATATTTCCTTCAGAGAAACATGATTAGCATTTTTACCTTGACAAGTGCAACCTGTCATCAATTATTCTAGTCGTTTCATCAGTAAATACCCTCTTAATATTCCCGAAGCAGAGAAATTATCCGTCTAAGCACAAAAACTCTGCAGACATGAAAAAAGCGCCAGGCAGCGTGCCGTTATACTGTCTACATTCTGCCTTCTCCTATAGAGAGTTGTCGACCCTTGTCGACTCTAATTCAAAAGTAGCTATACAAACACACAAAAAAGAGCTAAGCAGAATTTGTGGAATTTGTTTACACAGTGAAAATGCTGACATTTGATTCATGTAGGATTTTTATACATTAAGTAAAATGAAATTTGTTAGGATTACATTGGGGCGTCCAAATACTTAAAAAAATTAAAATGGAACGTAATCCTTTTATGAATTATTCATGTTACATGCAAAATGTTTTTATGTTATTTACATAACTGGTTAAATGGTGCGAAATATTATGGTCCTAAAGTTCGTTATGAATGTATGAATATTACAAATACAATATGAACGAACCAAAATATTAAAGGCATTAATAACAATAATTTTTTATTATTTATACGAAACAAATTGTTAACTGATTAAATTTAAGTCATCATCTATATTTCTACATGCAACACTCAATCATTTTTTAGCTGAATATGATCACGACGCAATGATTTGAGATTTTCTCAAGCCATTACCATTATTACCTTCTTTTATATTATTTAAAATGTATAGGATAACACCAACTCAACGAAAAAATCAATAAAACACCGCATGACGAGCAGATGGGACAACACACATTCAAATTGAACTGAATGTACGACAGTGTCTTGAAGACGGATTAATAAAATTCAAAACGTTGTCAAAGATAGCATTGCGTTTTTGCTAATCCCACCATAATACAACGAAACAACTTCCTAACATAACAACAAATAATTCTTTTGGATTGTGCAAATTATCCCTCGCTTGTACTATTCACGATTGTTTTTAGAATCTCTGAAATATCCAATCAGTTGCTCACTGCTACCACCGACTTTCTCTGAATCCGCAAATAGGATTTGCTTCAATTTAAATAATTTGAAAAACCTATTCTTAAACTCTGTTTCTCATGTCGCAAATTTTGAAATTACCCTGTCGTTTTCAAAGTATACTATAATTTGTGTTAGGTATTAATAGGCCAACTTTAAGAATTATTTTCTCTTGAAGAAAGACGTAAATTAAAAATCTATTACAAGACAAACAACGCTAGAACCTTGAACTTTGACTTTGGCATCAAGTTTAAATATTAATATTAAAAATTAAGCAAAAAAAAATAGTAGTCACGTAATTCGCATTATCTGTCAAATTTGAATTTTTTCCAAAAAATAATTCAAAAGTGGGGTTATTTCTGAAAGTATCGAAAAAAGTTATTAGAAAAAGTTTTTTTTTAAATGCAGTTTCGCGTAAATAGTATAAATGCATGCATGTCGCGTGTAGTACGTACCAATAAACTCTTAACACACACACATGCTGCCCCCCCTCCCTGAGCTTACTCATCAGGCAAAAACAAGCCTTGGAAAATCTTGATTAAAAAATAGAGCCCCCCGAATATATTTTTTGGTTGCATCACTGCATGCCTGTTATATTTTTATTCTAACTAGTTTCAACACATAGGATATAAGATATCAATTTTTATATACAAAATAAGCTTCATATTATACCTTAAATATAACTAGAAAAAAAACAAACAAAATTTCAGAAAACCAATAAAAACTTTTCTTTAATGGTTTTTATAATTCAATTTTACATTAATTCGCGAAGCTTGTTTTTCAAAAAAAGACCTACTTTAGAAAATATTGCAATACATAGGTAGGTACCTACCTATCTAATATTTTTAAAACTTTTCAGAAAAATAATTTAAGCAAATATATTTTAGAATTACATTTTTCCTAGATATACTGATCCCGATTTTTAGAATAAGGCTTATTGTGGAAAAGATTGCAAGATTATATTTCTTCTCTAAATACCCTATAACACTTCTATAAAACATACCGTGCGAGCAAAAATTATTTGCATCAAAGAGGGCCTTGCATCTAAGGATGTAATGCTTAGCCGTAGAGCTTAATACCTGTTGGGTGTCAGTAACTACCTGAATTAACAATTAATCAGTTATTCCGTCATCTTTGACAGTCGTTACAAGTAATTTGATTCATCGCTAATTTTTCCAATTTCTTGAACAATTCGGGGTTAGAGTAAATGGTGAGTGGCAATACAATCCGGGTTTGTGCATGGACGATTTTCACGAACATTTTCCTAACGTTGCTTTTATGGCTGGGGATTTTTATCATTGCCTGAAAAGAACCGTGGCTGTGTTTAGGGAAACAGGTTCTATACAACACAAAAAAGGAGCAGAAATACCATCTGTAAGAACAAAAGAACTTGTTGCAAACGTTCGTGAAATAATGCAAAATACGCCAACAAATTGTATAAGACGCCTGTCCCAAGAAGTGGGAAGATCTTATGGAACAAGCAGGACTATTCTTAAGAAGCAGCTAAATTTATTTCCTTATAAGGTGCAGGTATTCCAAGTATGTAATTATTTTTCTTTTTCTTTCTGTATATTCTTACTTTGTTAATTTTGTAAACCACAAAAATAAATTTGTATTTGTCTACTTATTTTATTACTCATTAGTTTGGCATATATCATGTTATAATATGAATTTGACAAAATTTTAACCTAGATTTGGTTAGATAATATATCGTCCTCATAATATCATTGTGATCTATAAACCAAGCCCTACGTTTTTTAATCCAAGCCCTCTTTGATGCAAATAATTTTTGCTCGCACGGTATAATTTTGCTACACACACTCTGTAAAATTCCCCTTAACAGTTAAGTCTGACCCTATTCCACTTCAAACATTTCACATCTTCTATCCTTGTCAACAAACAAAGCCAACTGAGATGCAGTACAAACATGCAGACTAGTAAATTCCCCATTTTAGGAGGCAAGTAGACCCGTCAATAATCGTGAATGTCGCGTACAGGCATCCATCCTTCTCCAACATTATGTTGTGCTATGCCATTCATTCATCACATAAATAATGTGACTTGACGAAAATATGAGTAATAGGTAGTTGTGTTAGGTTAGTTTTTATGTTAAAAGTATTTTGTAAAAAGGAGAGGTACTGGGTGTCTCCATTTCAATATAAACAAATGGTAAATCGATTAACTAAATTAATGTTAAAAATATTTGCCATGGTATCTCCCTTCTAAGTAACAATATAATACCTTTTTGATGCCAATATTTGACAGTTCATCTTTCATATCGAGGGCCAAATAGAGAACCTATACCTACCTGTTTGGTAAATAAATGTTTACATACCTTATGAATGTTTGGCCTCATATTAAGCCTTCTTTTTTAGGAGTCGCTATCTCCAGTTACAATAAAAAGCAATACAATTGGCATAAAAATAATTGTTACTTCCATTGGTTAATTTCTTTAAAAATTACGTTGCTGTTGTCCCTAACAGGACGTTAATTAATATACCTAGATAGTCCTCTGAAATTAAACGTAAAACTTTTATTAGAGATAGGTTGGAGTTTTATTTACAAGATTCGACATTTCTGTACCTATTGAATGAATGCTATTGAGAAAAAAGGTTATTTCATAATAAATAAAAGTCTTTTGTGTTCCTATAAACCTAATAATAAACCTTCAATGAAGTTGCAAGTTGTTTAAATTTTAATATTTGGGCTAAAATGAGCTTCTTAAAAAATTAAAATAATCCAGTCCTATGGGACTTCCAATATAAACTGTCAAAACGTCCTGAGAAATCGACCATATATTATAGTACAAGTATCAGGGAATTTACAAAAAAAGTACTAAACCTTTCGTAGCTGAAATAGTAAATTCAAACTTTTTGCATTAACTTAAGTATCTTAATTTTACCATATAAGAACACAAAAATGTTTTTGTTTCGTATCTCATCAGTGGTGTAGTTAGCTTTTGGGGGCGGAAGGGGCTGATAGGTGCCGGCTTACCCAAAATATTTGTATTTGACGCCGTTGACTTTGAGCTTTCAAATTTTTATTTATGCCAATTAGCTTTAGGAAGACTGGTACAGTGTGTTTGTCGCTGGGAATAAAGTCAGTAATTCCAGTACCGTTTTTTTTTTGGAAAAATGCTTTGGCAAGGGTATTAAATTTTTAAGTTGTGGTTTTCTTTATAAATAAATATTAATACAGTGTGTTTCAAATAAATGGTATGACGATTTCGTTAATTTTTTAAATGCTAACCCTAGTTTTTATATTTAAAGTACATATTGGGTTATACATAGATAAGTACCCAATTTCAAATTTTTATTCCATGTTATTTATAAGATATTAAGCAAACAAAAATTAATTTAATTAAAAATAAAAAAAACTTCTATCCATCTTTAACACATTTTCGTCAATAAATGCTCAAAATGTTGTCCATTTACTGTTTGGCAATATCCTAAATGCAAGTAAAACTCGTTTTGAACATCTCCTATTACTCGGGGAGATTAAACCACACGCATATAATCAGGGACGTAGCTAGGAATTTTGGCGCCCCGGGCGAATAGTAGTTCTGCGCCCTACCAGACAATCTTAAAACTAAAATTATACATCTATAAATTTTACTTTAAAAAATATATTAACAGCAGTGGCGACTCGTGATTTGTAAACTTGGGGGTGTACTAAATAACTAATTATTCGAAACACCCTGTATAGCATTATATATATTTATTTTTAACCATAAATGAGCTCCGATCCGTTTTTAATATACCGGGTGAATTATAAATACATGCATTTTTATGTTATTTTTCTATCACTTAACAGCGGAAACCCCCGGAATATACTTGATAATTATATATATTTGGAAGCATACGATAAACGACAAGTAGTACATAAAGAAATATCTACAAAATTTCTTTCAAAACTAATAAAAAAAATATTAACTTTTTTGCGTTACCCTGTATAAATATAAATAATATAAATTCTGATAGCTTGCTCCAAGCTAATGTCATCTACAGTATTACTTTGTAAACATTTAATTTAATGCCGAAAATACAATGATTTAACAAAAAATATTAAATAATTTTCGTCACTCACCCGGTATATAATAAAAAAATTTAAACTATTTTTATAGTATTCTATCCTATCTACGACAGGGCCATCAAAAATTTAGAAAAACAAAACGAACTCATATTATAACCAAGGAAAATATAATGTATTGAGAATTCATATTTTGCAACTTGGACACCCTGTATCTCAAAAACTGGTCGGCAGATATTGTTGTGGCCATGAACAATTTTGATCAGAATGGCATTCTCTACAACATACTAAAAATTAAGAAAATTTAACCGAGGGCCATTTTCCATAAGAGAAGTGCGGGGTTCTTTGGTCAATAATTTTTAGTAAATATTTTAAAAATTTATGATTACCTACTTACTTATTTCTAACTGATTAAAGTAAATTTTTAATTTCCCGTGATTCTAATGACCATTTTGGCGCCCTGTTAATATGGCGCCCCGGGTGGTCGTCCTATTCGCGCCCCCCCCCCCCCTAGCTACGTCACTGCATATAATATTATTCGTACTTTCAACTCCTCAACATACCTTATAAATGACAAGCAATGAAAATTTGAACTTTGGTAGTTATGTATAACTTAATATTTTGTACTCGGTAGGTATACGACACTATGTCCAATTTTTACAAGAAATAATTAACTAAGTATATGTAGTTTTATTCAGAAAATTAAACTATTTTGTGGGGCATACAACACCAAGTCCTTAAGGTAGCTGAGAAACAGCGTAAAAACTTTTAACACTATGTGCATTTTTATTCAGAGGCCTAATACACCAAGGTAATAATATCTGTATGCCTCGGATCTTTAGTAATATCTTTAGCAACACATTTAGCGGCATAGAACAATATATAATCAATTGGTGTTATATGCCTCCATAACTAGATCTATATAATATTAGGTGGGGATTACACGTAATGTTAAACGCCAGCATGACTATCGGCATTTAGACGGCAATAAGTTTTTATTTTGTTTATAATAATTTTTCCTTTTACCAAAATGCATACCATTTCCATTTAATATACTCATTTTTTATAAAAATTGGACATAGTGTCGTATGCCTCCCGAGTACATATATGCAGTTTAAAAATAGTCCATAAAAATTAGGGTTGCCATTTAAAAATTATATCAATATCGTCATATCTCTATTTTAGGACAGACTATCAATATTTTTTAATAAAAAATATCACAACTTGAAATGTTAATCCCAAGCATTTTTCCAAAAAAAAACTACTGGGTTAACTGAATTTATTCCAGTAGATACATTTATATTTTCTGATAAACTATTGTTAGCGATCCAAGACACCTTTTGGAGGAAGAGGAAACGATTAGTATTATTCTTCCAAATTGGACGCATCCATTGTGATGAAACAAACAAAATTGGGATCTTCTCATTTAAATTTTCTTACATCATGTTTTCTATAAACTTATCAAAACTATTTACTAATTTTAAAAGAAGTTTGTATTTATGTTTCTGCTAATTTTTGGTAATTTTTATTTTATTATGTTTGGTAGAATGGGAAAAGGTGTTTTAAGATGGGAGCCATTTCTTTTACCTACATTAAAAATACTTTTATAAAAAAATACAAAAATATTTATTTATCGCTTAATTTATACTTATTTCTTTTTACGATTCATTTAGTCATAAATCTTCGCAACTAATTTCCATAAAAATTCTTTCTCTATTATTTTAAATATCTTTCAATCGCAAAGGTTACTGAACCAACCGGGGGCTTAACAGCTTTTAAGTTTTTTATCCAAAACATCATAAATAGTCTGCTTGCTCAGACTTTTCAACTTCACGTCTGGTTTTCGGATTTCAACGTTCCTAAATTTTAACTTATCGCAGACGAAATATTTTTCTAAAAGTTAACCCATTGAAAATCGAGCGGATTTATAGACACCGATGGAAATTTGATAACGTGGAGGCAATGTTTTATAGTATTACCTACCTATATTTAACTTGTAGATTCATAATTTGTAGTACAAGAGTAGGTATTTAACATTAATCTACATTAGATCTTTACGATTTTTTTATAATAAAGTTGTAAAAACTATTAATAATACAATTAAATATAATAATAAAAATGTCTCAAACCTTTTCTAGAAACAGTTAAAAAGAGCAGAAAGTTTGAAAACAGGAGATTAGATATTTAATACGTCATCCCATTATTCGCCCAGTGTTTTTATTGACTAGTAGTGCGAGAGATTATGATGTATTCTTTGTTTCAATTAATTAAATAGAAAATAACAGGAGACAGATTCGAGATATCATTCAAGTTAAGATGACGGCGGGTCAACCTTCAGCGAATCCCTGCGACTGGTTAATTTAATGTGACGTAGGTCATTGGTTTCGCGAGTTCTTATTATTGAGCGGATTTTGTTTAATTATTGTCTCAGTAAATAATTGAAAATTTTAAAAAGTAAAGCCGGAGAAAATTTTATTTCTTCTTTCTCCATGAGATAAAAATCAAAATTTAAGGAATCATTATATCATAAAATTACATTTTAAGAACAATAGCACACCGATAGCTGCTGGATTATATTGTTTTAATAATTAAATAAAGAAAAAGATGCATCATCTGCAAGTAAATGTTCTAAACTTAAAAATTAAATTATTGAAAAAGAATTTAATATTTATGGAATCAATTCAATGTAGTACCTACTTATATCTTTTAGAGCATTTTTTCAGAGTTTGTTGTAGTGGATGACTAAAATGTTGGTAGTGTAAATTTCAGAAAGACGTTATGTTTTCCATAAACTTTTTTAAATAACATTAATGTTAACCTGTATAAACAAACAAGCAGAATTTAGTAAAAATATGTTTTATAAAGGAGATTTTATGGATAATAATTATTAAATATTTTAAGTATTCTACTTGATATGAAGTGGCAAGATGGCTGCGATACGGTTTCTTAATCTTCTGCCTACTAATATTAAAGATTATTGTTAATTTTGTTAAAAATTAACCCATATTATACTAGAATTTTAATGTTTACTTATTCTGCTGTCGGTCATACCTAATATATAGTGTCACCAGTAAAGTCCGCAACATAGGTATGGGATTTTTTTTTATTAATAGCTTTATTCAAAATTTGACTTTGGCATCAAGTTCTGCTTCGATCAAGATGAAAATTACGCAAAAAAAATAGTAGTCACGTGATTCGCATTATCTGTCAAATTTTAACTTTTTCCAAAAAATTATTCAAAAGTGGGGTTATTTCTGAAAATATCGAAAAAGTTATAAGAAAATTTTTTTGTGAATGCAGTTTCTAGCCCACATGTAATTAGCAATTTCAGCCTGCATAAGATAATTTTGATTTTTTACCCACTACTAAAATTTATTTTCCACTTAGTGAACACTTTACTGATGACACTGTATTCTTTTTTGTCTTAATATTAAGGTGACAGACACAAACTACGTTTTCAAGAATACTTATTTTATAAAGTTACCTTATACAGGATCAATAACAAATAAACTTTGCATCACATGCGGCCAAATTGTTATAGCCCAATTTTGATTTTGTTGAAAAACACACATTTATATGGCGCTACTTTAAAGAAAATGTATCTGAAATAAAGCATTGTCAATACTAAGAAGTTTTATATAGGTTGCGTTGAGTCTTATTTTGCAAAAGTGGTGCAATTTACAAAATGTAGGTAAAAAATCAAAATTATCTTATGCAGCTGACACTTTGCATGTGGGCTAGAAACTGCATTTAAAAAAACTATTTCTAATAACTTTTTTTGATATTTTCAGAAATAACCCCACTTTTGAATTATTTTTTGGAAAAAATTATAATTTGACAGATAATGCGAATCATGTGACTACTATTTTTTTGCTTAATTTTTATTTCGATCGAAGCAGAACTTGATGCCAGAGTCAAATTTTGATTAAAGCTATTAATTTAAAAAAATCCCATATGATGCGGACTTTACTGGTGACACTGTATCTTAAAACTACCCAAACAGAATTTTGGTACCAAAATTGTACAACTTACGATGTCGCATTGTTTTAAATCATAATTTTTACTGCTTCTGTTTATGATTGCTTTTTAGTTTTTTCATATCAGATTCATACCTGTTGGACTGTGTATGTATGAATATTTCCGAAATCCGGCTATATTTTAGAAAAGTTTTAATCATTATTATTCTACCTAGTTAATATTTTTAAAATTATTTTAACATCTTTGTATTATATCATATTATAGATAAATTGCAAAATTTAATAAAAAATCCGAAAAATAGAATGAAATTTAGAATAAAGTACAAAGCGATTTTGTTAAAAATGTGGCTTGTATAAAAATATTAGGTTATATTTTGTGCAATATTGTTCACACTCCGTTTTTTTCTGAAATGTAGTCTTAGGTCAACATTTATTAGTTTCAAGCATTTTATTGAAGTTATAGGTTTTTCTGGAAATTGAAATAACTTTTAAACTTCATTTGCATTTTCCTGCCTTTCAACAATATTCTGGCATTAGGTATCTGTGGTGTGATATAAAACATACTTCGTGTACAAATAAATAATCTTATATCCAATTGTTTGGAAACTATTATAATAAGACCACAATAGTAGGTATAAATAATGTAAAAAAACCAATGGCTTTTAAAAAAATATAACTTGACAGTATGAAACTAAAATATAATTATTTCCTGCAAGCGAACAATTTGCGAAATTTCATATATTTATAATATAATAAGTGATAATAAGTGTAATAGTACTTAATAACTTGGTCCAAAAATTTCACTTTAAAAACTTCAACCGAACAACAAAAAAACAATTTAAAAAAATATTGAATTAGACAGCTGAATAAAATTCTCCAAGGAACGTACTATCACGGTATAATTAAGAAAATATGTACTCTGATACTATATTTCAGTCAAATGCATTAAAATTTTTAACACGTTTGTCCACCAAATAAAATTATTGAATCAAATAGATACCTAATATTTTATTTAATAAAAAAAAACTGAAGGTTGACTTTAAGTTGATGATATTAATATCATCAACCAATTGGTATAGTCTCTTAAAACATAAATAATAAAATATTTCTTTTCATAGGGTCTATCTGAGTGATTGTAAAGAAGAATATAATTAATATAAACGTGATAATTTTTCTGAAAATTATAGATTGATTATTCGATTGTCAACTTCAGTCGTGTTCGTTCTTCTTGTCACATTGTATGCTAATCAAAATTCTCCTTAATTTATCGTTCAAAATAAATAAACACCATCGATTTCTTTTAGTCTGGTGGAAATGTCTGCTTTAGGCAGTAAAAACAATATTGGATGATTTAAGTTAAGTTATATAGTTACGTGTCCCTTTTATAAAATATAAATGGCGTTGTTTGGCGTGTGATTAAAAAATTAATATTCAAAAGATATTGGTAGGTAAGAGGTTTTTTTTATTTCCAATAAATTTTCTTATACCTATTTTTTATTTAAATTATAAGACGGACCTACACTTAAATTTCCCTTTTTGTTTTGTTAATTTACCCATTATAAGTAATATATCGTCTATCCTGTTGACAAAAACTACATAAAAAATATCCGCCTACAACTCAATATTTTCAACATGACGTGAGTAAATTTAAAATGTAATAATTATAGATAACCCAAAAGGTGATTGCTTGTTGTATACGGCAGTGGCGCAGCGAGGGGGGGGGGGGGTTTTAGGGGTTAAAACCCCCCCCAGACGCCCAGACTAAGATGGTTTTTTACGGTTTAGACGAGGGCTGAAGCCTTTGAAAATGGTAAAAAGTGAAAAAAAATAATAGTAGGAGGAAACCCATTGAAAAAGAAAGAGAATATAACAAAAATGAAAGGAAACATAATTTAGGGGCGATCCGAGGTCGGGAAGTGGAAAGGGGTGAGTTTTTAAGGGTAGAAAACGATTTATCTCGATTTCCGGCAAAACTACAAGTCCCATGGAAAAACGTTAAATGGCAAAGTTGTAGGTAATAAAAAGATCTACAACTTTTGTATTTACACATTTTCACATAAACTAAAAATTTATGTGAAAAATTCAAATAACCAAGTTTTTGGTTTTTTATTTTTATCTTTTACAAGAAAAATTTTTTTACGAAATTTGGTGAAAACTTACCTTTTTATGCCTTAAACACACTGTAATTTTTTTGATTTAAAATATTTATTTTTTCACCTTATTTTGACTTAATATCGAAAAAGCACCCTAATTTTCAATCGAAAATTCTCACGTCAAAATATCTGCTTTTTTAAAAAAGTCGGTGGGCTTTTTGTTCGTTGAAATCTCTACTTTCTGATGGTGTCAAAAAAAAATAGATTACTATGGTAAATGTGATGAAATCTCCTTTAAATCCTACCTTTAATTATATTTAGAACAACTATTTTCGCATATTTTTTGCGATATTTATGTTTTATGGATTTGTAATTTTTTTGTTTATTAATGTAACATGGAATCTTACGTTTTTCGAGTAATTAAAGTATAAATTTAATAAATAGCTCAAAATTGTACATAATAATTTTTAAAAAAATCGGATTAGAGTTTTTTTCGTTTCTTTGCATTTTTTGAGAACATTTACCATAGTAATGTATATTTTTTTACACCATCAGAAAGCAGAGATTTCAACGAACAAAAAGCCCATCGACTTTTTTAAAAAAGCAGATATTTTGACGTGAGAATTTTCGATTGAAAATTAGGGTGCTTTTTCGATATTAAGTCAAAATAAGGTGAAAAAATAAATATTTTAAATCAAAAAAATTACAGTGTGTTTGGGACATAAAAAGGTAAATTTTCAACAAATTTATTTTTCTTGTAAAAAATAAAAATAAAAAACCAAAAACTTGGTTATTTGAATTTTTCACATAAATTTTGAGGTTATGTGAAAAAAGTGTAAATACAAAAGTTGTAAATCTTTATATTACCTACAACTCTGCCATTTAACGTTTTTCCATAGGACTTGTAGTTTTGCCGGAAATCGAGATAAATCGTTTTCTACACTTAAAAACTCACCCCTTTCCACTTCCCGACCTCGGATCACCCGTAAATTATTTTTCCTTTCATTTTTGTTATATTCTCTTCCTTTTCCAATGGGTTTTATCCCGCTATTATTTTTTTTGGTTTCAAAAATTATCGACCCTGTTTTAATTTTAGTTTTTAAAATTTTGAAATCCTGTTCTTTTTTTTTGAAAACCCCCCCTAATACAAAATTCTGGCTGCGCCACTGGTATACGGTACAGTGTGTCCCAACTTTAATGCCCACTATAATAAGGATATCTGATATTTATTAGTGTTACAGTTACGATTAAATTAGGATAGTTTTTGATACAAAAAAAAACACTTTACCAATAAATGGATAATACAATCCCGTGAACAGTAATTGTACCTAATAAATAAAAGTGAAAATTTTAATTATCGTAGAATGGCAGGTCCTAATTAAGATAAAATACTATATATCTTATCGAAAGGCTTGGGTGGCTCAGTGGCAGTCACTGAGAACTCTAGGATGAGAGTTTGTGGGTTCATTTCCCACGGCCGAAAAATTGTTGTGAACCCGGTGGATTTTAGTGGTATAAAAACAGTGAAAAATGTATCATCCCCCAATTCCACACCATCACGCCGGTAACCAGGTCATATTCACGTATCGGTAGGTCATGGAAGCGCGAAACTCAGGTTGATAGCCCTTGGGGGGTGCTTCTAATGACTGAGGACCGTGATTCGGAGCCCACGATAAACCGTAGATCCTCGGGAATGGTTTTGACAGCGAACAAAGACGAGAAAATCCGCATGCACGCACGATTAAGCATGCAAGCAACTATCATATCTCAAAAATAATTCTGTTTGATATTTCTTTAGTGTAGGTAGTCCAAAATAGAACATTTTTTTCTAGGTTTTATTAGTTTTTTGCTTGCTCTGATATTTTTTTTATATAGAACAACTACGGTATAGTTTTAGCGAAACTTCTTAATTTTTCACCCATAATAATTAATTTATGATTATAATTCAATCATTAATTTGTTAGATAATGAGCAACAAATCATGGAACTTTTTAACTTTGTCGTTAATATTTAGTATTGTGCGGTGCATTGAAATATTTCTAAAAAAATGATAAATAAATAATAAAATACGTCTTTAATTTTAAAAATAACTTTGGTCTGGCTATTCTATCCGTCCATTATACAGTGTGACCAGTAAAGTCCGCATCATATGGGATTTTTTTTATTAATAACTTTATTCGAAATTTGGCATCAAGTTCTGCTTCGATCGAAATGAAAATTAAGCAAAAACAATAGTAGTTACGCGATTCGCATTATCTGTCAAATTTTAATTTTTTCCAAAAAATTATTCAAAAGTATCTATAATTATTATAAATTATAAATAAAATAATAATTTTGATTTTTTACCAATATTTTGTAAATTGCACCACTTTTGCAAAATAAGACACAACGCAACCTACATAAAACTTCTTAGTTTTGACAAGGCTTTATTTCAGATACATTTTCTTTAAAGTAGCGCCATACCTATTAAATGTGTGTTTTTCTACAAAATCAAAATTGGGCTATTAAAATTTGATCGCATGTGATGCAAAGGCAAAGTTTATTTGTTTTTGACCCTGTATAAGGTGCCTTCATAAAATAAGTATTTTTGAATACGTAGTTTGTGTCTAAAAGGAATACACCTTAATATTAAGACAAAAAATAACACAGTGCATCAGTAAAGTGTTCATTAAATGGAAAATAAATTTTAGTGGTGGGTAAAAAATCAAAATAATCTTATGCAGCTGAAAATTTTCATCTTGATCGAAGCAGAACTTGATGCCAAAGTCAAATTTCAAATAAAGCTATTAATAAAAAGAAATCCCATATGATGCGGACTTCACTGTATAAAAATTCAAAATTTTTTTCAGCAAAAATAATTATAATCAATACTTTATGTAAAATAAATTAGGTACCTAACTATTACATTAAAAACTTTTAACAAGCAACGAAAAAAAAATAATAACAAGTTGAAATATTAAATTCTCTTTTAGATTTGTAAAAATGTCAGGAATAAACTTAGCCAATATGTATAAAAAAATTCGAAATTTATTAACTTTTCTTCTCCGCACTCCAAAGCAAAAGCTACTTAAAACTTGCAGCATAAATTGCATTTTGTGCAAGCAAAGGCGAGAATTAACCGCAACCTCACTAAATCAGCTGGAGTTGCACCAGCAGCAGCGGCAATTTAAAGATGGCTGAACCCCACCCGATCCCGTTGCCATGGAAACCTGCGAGGGTTGATGGTAATCGAAGGGCGAGAGGGGAACTTGCTCGTCTGCTGTTTTGCCTCAGGTCAACTCCGTGGTTTTGGATCAAGTGGGCCTTTTATAATAAATATAGGCCAGAATTACTAATTTTTAGAATGTGCTCAATTAAAGAGTATTTTTAAATGGGGTGTGTATCATGGGGTGAGGGAGAAGTAAAAATATTTTCTTTTAGTAAGGCTATAACGCTAAAAAATTAGTGAATATGGTCAATGCGTGAAGTAACTATATATTTAACATTTAGTACACACAATGTTTTATATACTATAGATATTAATTGAGAAATAGAAAAAAGAAAAGCACAAAGTATTTCCCCAATTTTTTTACTAGAATAACTAGGCGAACCTAGAATAATTCATAATAATTCAATTCGACATGTTTCGAGTGTAGAAACGCTCATCATCAGAAAAACAAAGTGAAAGGTACAATGCTGATGTTAGCAATAGAGAAAATAATAGAGGTGTAAAATTGAATTGTCAAAAGACCGACAATCAAGACTTGAGCATGCTGAAAAGTTAAGGGTTAGTGCAAAGGCACTGTCCTGGGCAGAAAAATGAGGTTAGCAAAAGAAAAATTAAGGAGTTTTAACAGACTTTGTAAAAATCATTTATTAATTAGTGAAAAATCTTGAGTTTTATTCAGCTTTTTCAGAGACATGTGAAAGTAATTGAGTCATTGAGAAATGCTAAGCGGCGTGCAGATAAAGTTTTTTAAAATTGAAAAAGTTTCAACACTCTGAGATTTTCTTACCAACTAACACCCTTCCCGGTTTGAAAGCGCAGAGTATTTCAAACTGTACATTATACTAACATAACAATAATTGAATTACACGGCCGAAGTTGGTTAGAGCATTTCAGACTATGTAGTGCGATTGGCAGAGCGTTTGACTGGTGATCGAGAAGTTTCGGGTTCGATTCCAATCAGCGACATTTTTCAGTTATATATTATTTAATATAAGTACAGGGTGACCAGTAAAGTCCGCATCATATGGGATTTTTTTTAATAATAGCTTTATTCGAAATTTGACTTTGGCATCAAGTTCTGCTTCGATCGAGATGAAAATTAAGCAAAAAAATAGTAGTCACGTGATTCGCATTATCTGTCAAATTTTAATTTTTTCCAAAAAAGAATTCAAAAGTGGGCTTATTTCTGAAAGTATCGAAAATAGTTATTAAAAATAGTTTTTTTAAATGTAGTTTCTAGCCCACATGCAAAATTTTAGGGGCATAAGATAATTTTGATTTTTTACCCATATTTTTTTAAATTGCAAAACTTTTGCAAAATAAGACTCAACGCAACCTACATAAAACTTCTTAGTTTTGACAATGCTTTATTTCAGATACATTTTCTTTAAAGTAGCGCCAAATTTAATGTGTGTTTTTCTACAAAATCAAAATTGGGCTATTAAAATTTGGTCGCATGTGATGCAAAGTTTATTTGTTTTTGACCCTGTATAAGGTAACTTCATAAAATAAGTATTTTTGAAAACGTAGTTTGTGTCTGAAAGTAATAATACACCTTAATATTAAGACAAAAAGAACACAGTGTCATCAGTAAAGTGTTCATTAAGTGGAAAATAAATTTTAGTTTAACTTAACGTAAGTAAAGTTTATCTATTTTCAACGATTTAATTTAAAACTTCTTTATTTTTAATTTTTTTACTTTCAGGCACAAACTACGTTTTCAAAAATACTTATTTTATGAAGAAACCTTAAACAGGGTCAAAAACAAATAAGCTTTGCATCAAATGCGACCAGATTTTAATAGCCCAATTTTGATTTTGTAAAAAAACACACATTTAATATGGCTGTACTTTAAGAAAATGTATCTGAAATAAAGCATTGTCAAAACTAAGAAGTTTTATGTAGGTTGCGTTGAGTCCTATTTTGCAAAAGTGGTGCAATTTACAAAATATAGGTTAAAAATCAAAATTATCTTATGCAGCTAAAATTTTGCATGTGGGCTAGAAACTGCATTTAAACAAACTTTTTCCTATAACTTTTTTCGATACTTTCAGAAATAACCACACTTTAAAAATATTTTTTGGAAAAAATTAAAATTTGACAGATAGTGCGAATCACGTGACTACTATTTTTTGCTTAATTTTCATCTCGATCGAAGCAGAACTTGATGCCGAAGTCAAATTTCGAATAAAGTTATTAATACAGACCCAAAAAAATTAAAAATAAACTTTACTATAGATAGTTTAAACAAATTAATAAAAGAACCGTAAGCTGATAATGACGTTTAGAAAGTTATTGCAATTTTCAGTTTTTTCTACAAATTTTCAATTTCCAAAAATTTTACCTTTGACCTATCCGATAAATTTTTTGAATTATCAATAAATAGTGGAATATGAAATATACATTTTGTGTAAGTAACTACCCCATCCATCAAAATACATATTTTATTTTTTTGTCCATTCTATGATCAATTTTTACCTGTCAACCTATACATACACACAAGTAAACTAACTCAACCCTCAATCAAGTACAACAAACAACAACGTAACGGACGCACTAAAAAAACGTTCTAACAAAATTTCTGGCCACTCGCTTTTTTGCTTTGCTTTAATTAGAATTGTCGCGGAACTCGGGGATGTTTGTAAATGAAATGTAAAAAGAGAAGGTTTAAAAAAATGGTTTTCTAAAAAAACATTTATATTAAGAACGAATGCTATTTCGAATCAAAGAAATTTAAAGTTTTGGATGTTTAACAACAATATTATGAAACTCGGGGAATTTTTAATTTTTAAAAATTTTAGTATTGACCTATCCGATAAATTTTTTGAATTATCAATAAATAGTGGAATATCAAATATACATTTTGTGTAAGTAACTACCCCATCCTTTAAAATATATATTTTATTTTCTTGTCCATTCTATCATCAACTTTTACCTGTCAACCCACACGCAAGTAAACTAACTCAACCCTCAACAAACAACAACGTAACAGACGCACTAAAAAAACGTTCTATCAAAATTTCTCGATGCTTAAAAGCCAAAATTCCTGGTCACTCGTTTTTTTTGTCAGTCTGCGTGTCACTGCTTTAATTAGATTTGTCGCGGAACTCGGGGATGTTTGTAAATGAAATGTAAATATAGTAGGTTTAAAAAAAATGGTTCTCTAAAAAAAACATTTATATTAAGAGAGAATGCTATTTTAAATCTAAGGAATTTAAAGTTTAGGACGTTTGACAACATTATTATGAAACTCGGGGAATTTTTAATTTCTAAAAATTTTAATTTTGACCTATCCGATACATTTTTTGAATTATCAATAAATAGTGGAATATGAAATATACATTTTGTGTAAGCAACTAAAAAACATTTATATTAAGAGCGAATGCTATTTTAAATCTAAGAAATTTAAAGTTTAGGATGTTTAACAACATTATATATTATGAAACTTGGGGAAATTTCAATTTAAAAAAATATAGGTATCCAGCTAGTTGTGTGATTATTGGGGAGCACCCTATTATAGACGCCCCCCCCCCTGATGTCAACAGAATCTTTAAAATTTAATTACATTGGTTTTACCTATAACCATCAGTAATATTTAATGTCATTATGGAATTATCAAAATAAACAAATAATTGGCTACTACCAACAACCCGTCAATTCTAATTAAATTTAATGTAATAAATAACGGGTTCCTTATCAGAATGGAGAAATCATAAATATCATGAGGCATTAAGCAAACCTTGTTATTTTAAATAAATGATAATTTTATTTATGGCATACATTTCATGCTTTTATATTTTATCTTAAAAGTGCGTTAATGGATTTGGCGTCTGTTGCCTATTGCTTGAATTTCGTTTTGAAGTAACTGTAAATTGTTAATTGCTCATTTATCTATATCGATTTTATATTTTATACAGTTTAAATTTATCAAGCCAATATTATACCCTAAGATCTTAAGGAATTTCATACATCGTTTTAGCAAGATTCATGTATTTTGCTGATATCACCTAATTTACAATTCAAAATGTCGAAAACAAAAATTGATATTTGTCTCCCCACGTCGGCATTCCAAGGGTTCGTTATGCCAGACTTTTGTCACATATTCCAGATAACTAACGCTATCGGAGTTCGTAAAAAATGTTAGTTAAAATGACTGCCTAACGTATTTTATACCTACGTAAAAGCATAATTAAGAAATTAAATTTACGTAAAAACAATAATTATGGTAGAAAAGATTTATGCTTAAATAAAGCAATAACATAGTTTTTTATTTTAAATTTTATTATTATAACTAAGTTCTATACCTACTATTAAACAAACAGTGTGCCTGCTTTCGTTAGCAGCATACTTAATATGGAAAACATTTTGTTGTTAAAAATTTTTGCTTCCTGAAAAAATAATATTAAAACAATCGATTTTGAGGTAGCTAATACAGGGTACTCAAAAATAAAAATTAATCCTGAAAGTAACTCCCTTTAAGTTTTATTTTAGAGCAATATTTGGCCATAAAGTGGTAGTTAAATTAAATGAAAATATTATTAATATGAGCTCCTTTTTATAGAGATTTAATACCTGTTCATATTTACATAGGAAATTTATTAAATTTTTTAAATACATTTTCTTTTAATCTAACTTGATCAAATCTTGCTTTAAAACACAACTTGAAAGTAGCTTCCTCGAAATCGAATTTTTTAATAATATTTTCGCAGGAACCGGAACTTTTTATAAAGAATAATTTTTTCCTCAAAATAAATAATAGAACAGTAGGTATTACATATTCTGTCAACGTAAACAGACATACTATATATTAAAAGCTTAACATATTTTATGTGTCGAAAAAAGCTTAATAAATATTAATTACCCATACACCTGTTTTAATATTTATTCCCCAATAATCAACGCACTTGTTATTTAAGAACCTTCAAATAAAAAAAAAAATGGCTGTTAAAATATTGCGCATAAATTTTACATATCATAATAATATTCAAGCAGTAAATTTGTGAACTCGTAGCCAGTCCAAAATATATTAAAATACCGTGGAAAGCAATAAATCTTTTTTTACTTAAGTTATAAACATAATCAATACAATTGAAAATTTTAAAAAAGCAACCTGACCCTGGAATAATTTTCAAACAAGGCGTTTATTATTTTTGTTTCTTTTATCATATATTTATTATTATTTATTCCTGCCTTTAGGACGCGATTCTGTGTTCAACATGAGCTAATTAGTTTGAAAGTGGGCTGTCTTTATATAAAAAATGATATGTCAGTTTTTAACAAATTTTATATTTATCTATTCTTTAAATGCCAGCTCATTGGCGCACTCAGGTAGGCCTATCAGGCTGAAGCCCATCAGCCCAGACTATTTTGTCTACTTCAAAAAATAAAATGGTTCTTAATTCGTTTATATGTATGTACGTCCACACACATTCATATTTCTGTCCCGGTTCTGTGCATATTTTTTTTTATTAGAATTCCAATGTGGCTAGTATAAGATGGAGTCTCAACGGGTTTTGTTATAAAATTGTATTCAAATGAATGATGTAGGTACTCAGAAGTTTTTAATTTTTATATTTTAGATTTTGATAAGAATTTACAAAACAATTAAATAATTCCACGTAATAAGATAAAGTCCTCACAAAAATAAAGGTGGTAGTAGTAGTAGTAGTAGTAGTAGTAACATGATTTATTTAGCAAAAAGCTACAATTAAATATTTTTTAGTACATTTTTTTAAAACATTTTTATAAAATTATTTTTAAATTTTAAAACGCAACCTTCTTTTAACAAAAACAGACAAAAAAGTTAAACATTTTGCAAATTGTATCAAATGTTACGTATCATTTTGTTTTTTAATTAAATGTAATTTTAAAAAATTTTTAAACAGTTTTAATGATTTTTGAAATTTAATAGAATTTTCCAAATTATTATATTCTATTAAACCTTTATAAAAAATAGAAATGTGGTAATATAATAGTATTAAATACAGTTTTTTTAGAAAACAAACTTAAATTAGAACTAATTCTTTTAAAATAACCTACTTTTCCCGCAATCTTCGATATAATACTTTCAAAATAATTTAAAAATTTTAATTTTGAATCAATGATTATCCCTAAATATTTAAAACTGTTTACTAATTCCAATTTTTCACCATCAATTACAACATTTATATTTTGACAATTTAAATTATTACCCATAACCATACATTTCGTTTTTGAAATATTTAATTTTAATTTATTTACTTTTAGCCAATTTAATAATATATATATTTATCTTATAATTTAAAGTATTTTAGACCATCAAAAATATTTAAAACATCAATGTAAATTAAGGGGTCATCGGCAAACATTTCTAACTTACACATTTTTAAAACTATTGGTATATACCTACCTAGGTTTGCAATTTACTTACGATTAAATATAATATAAATATGAATGATGTCAAAAAATATAGGAATATCAATGTTAATTTCCACTTACGCAGTAACAATTATCCATGCATTTCACTCACATTTCTAAAATTCTTGTTTTTTATTTAAGAAAAATTCAAGCACGGTAATACTAAAATTATCTTCTAGATTCTGACTCGAAACACAAATCTACGAGATCTTTAGTTAGCTAATAATAAAAAAGAACTGTTTAAAATACCCCTAAAGGGTTTCTAAACTATTGAGTAAAAAGTTCAACCATTTGATCATTTTAACTTTCTCTTATATTGTATGTAAGATTGCACCTTGTGGATTGTGCAACTTTCTCTTCTTTTTATTGCATCGGTTTCGTCATGTTGCACCTTTCTTAAAGGGTACCAAAAAATATGTAGGGCTCTTTAAGTTGTAAAAGCTGTAGTGACAAAATGAATAAGAACTAGGTACTTATTTTAAAATAACGGTGATACCAATTTGAACTGGACATTTTTTGGTCGGTAAAAAATAATTTTCACCTTGGGTCCATGAAGTGAAGACACATTACGCTGATGGCTAAAATGCAATACAAAATAATTTAAAAGAGCTAAACCCAATTTCCTGTTTGTTTGTTGAATACGTTTCAATAAAATTAATACGTCGGACAAGTTTTCCACTTTTTTTTGTTCCTTCTTGCACCTTTTTATTTTTAAATGTCATGAACATTTACTGTATAGGATCTCTCGATCAAAATTTAAAAAAATGGTTCGTTAAAATCTTTTTCCATTTCCGTTTCAAAAACTCTACTTTATGAAACCAAATCTAGTCCTAGAAAGCTGAACTATGATATACTTAAATTTTACTTTTTTCATGTTGGCAATCAAATACTCCCAGATTTTAGGGTTCACTTAAATTTGTCTAAGATTCTTTTGACACTATGGCTTCTATACAAAATTATTTACACAAATTTCCTAAAATAAATAGGTACTATATACAGTGTGTCCACGGATAGAATTTGGAAGAGGAAAATCTTTTTTGTTAGTATAATAGGTATAGAAGAAAAAATCATTTTTTTTTAAAACGTCTGCTTGTGCTGTAACTACAATTTCAAATATCAATTTGCGATTACTATACAGGGTCCGTCAAAAACAACATTTTTACTTTTTAGGATTTTTTTTTAACCCTTAACTACGGACACGGAGTCTGACAGACTCTATACTACATAGTTCGCACTATTACTCCCACCACAATTGTTCATGGCTGCTGTCGCTTTAAGTACCTTACCTATTTTCAGTGCTCTGCAACGTGTCTACCTGTGGTAAGGTCGTGAAAATTTATTTTTTCGAGTTATGCAAGTTTGGGGGTCTGACAGACTCCGTGTCAGTATTTGTGTTATATAAGATTCTAATCTATTATAGCTAATACACAGAAAATATGGTTATATATTATGTCCCTATAAATTAAAAAGAAAAGCGGCATACACTTGCATAAAATGCAGTAAACCTATTTGCCTGCAGTGCTCTCGAAAATGCTGTATAAATTGTTGTTCTGATCGAGAATAATAGGCATAAAAAGGTATTTTAATTCTACCTGCAGATTTTTTTACTACTTGCGTTTAGAATTTGATTTTATTTTTTTTAACTTTGTGTTATCAGTCTTATCAGTAGGTTTAAAGTTTTTTTAGTACCAATTGTTTTTTGTTATTTTTAAAAGAAGTAGAGTATAAGAATTAGTACTGTGTTTGGAAAATATTACAAAACACAGGATTTTGCATATTGTTCATTTATGTAACGTTTTTCAAATATTTAACATATTATATGCTGTAATACATATTTAAGAATACCTTGTGCATTATTTATTGATAAAAAAAAATATATAAACTTTTATTTTTTGTATTACTGTATATTTTTTAATAGGAGTCTGTCAGACTCCCTGTCCGTATCAGTGTAACAAAACTGGGTGTCCGTAGTTAAGGGTTAATCTAATTTTCAATTCCTTGATTTTTTAAAATGAATTTTGCTTCTGCTGAAACTAGAAATTTCAAATATCACATTTGCGATTATTATATGGTCAGAAACAACATTTTCAGATTGTTAAACGATTTCGTTTAAAATAAATTTACGTAAAAACAAACAATTATTGTTGCTTTTTTACTTCGAATATGATTTTATATCTGACCGTTTAACGATTTTGTTGTAAGAAAACCACTTTTTATTTGCCTCTTTTTAAACTATTTTTATTATATTATTACATCTCATGTTTCTTCAATTCATTCAATCACAGTTCATAACTTGCTGTATTGAGATATTTGCAATTACTACTCTTATACTTCTTCTTTCAAGAGATCTAAGTTATTATTGAAATTGGTTTTATACACATGTGGCTTCAGATTTCCCCATAAATGAATGTCGCCAATTGTGAAATCGGGACTACTACGTGCCAGCTGATTTGGACCATAGGTACCTTCAAATCCATTTGTTCCCAAAGTAATAATTTAGCCAATCATCAAAAGGAATTAAAAATTAGAATTGAAAAAAAAACTATTGTTTTTGACGAACCCTGTATAGTGTATAGTAATCGCAAATTTGATATTCGAAATTGTAGTTTTAACACAAGCAGACGTTTTTATAAAGGATGACTTTTTCTTCTATATCTACTAATAAAAAAGTTTTTCTTCTTCAAAATTCTATCCGTGGACACACTGACACACAGTAGTATATAATTGAATCCAGAATCGAACTGTGTAAACAGAAACTGTTTAGTTAACTGGATAGTTTAGAAATACTTAATAAAACATAGCTGATGAGGTCCTTTAAACCGACTTTTAGTCACAACTATAAAACAACCATCAAAAAACATAAAAAATTAGAAACCATAAATGGTTATAAAGTAATTCAAGGAAAAACAGTACGGTATGGTATGGTAAAAAATGCAACCAGAGAACCAGACACACCAGACAGGATTTCAAGATGTTTATTACTTTTTTCATCTTTTTTGGTTCCATGTACAAGAACAGCAAAACGTAGCACAGCACAGTTTATTGGCATTCTATACAGGGTACGCCAAACTCGATGGCCCCTTAGAAGTATCTAGATAATGAAACAAGTTAGGAATTTGAAATTTAGGATTTGTCCATAGGAGGTCATGATCTCCAATTTGAAAATAGTTTTAACATTGCGGCGTTGCCAGATCTACTCTTACTACATACCAACTTTGTTATTTCAAATGTAATGCCCTGTATATTTTCACATTTTTGGATACCGCTGGATATTTTAAAACTTTTCTGTATAACCGATAGTATACCTATCTAGAGCCGTTTGACAAATAAAAATTATTTATTAAGAAATTTAACAACACGCATCCCTCAATAAAAAAATAAGATTTTTCGCAACGGACAAAGACAACCGACTGAGATTTTGGCTGTTGTTCCTTAATAGGTTGTTTTGTCATAATATGTCAGGCAAATTAAATTATCTCATACAGGGTGTCTACAACATCATATTCATTTCGTGCAACATAAAAATGTAGTTATGCAGTAATTTTAAATGGAACACCCTATATTTTAGAGTGGTAACTAAAAGATCCATTAATTCTCTATCTAAAAGTATTATGTGATGTCATACCTAATTTTAGCCGTTTTGGACTTATAAGCAAAAAAACAAAATAATGTAATTAATGTAAATATAATTTCTATGACTTCAATCAAAAACGTTTGTCAAAATGTCACTGTCTATTTGGCAAGTAAACGCTGTACTTACGTTCGTAATCTATTATCTGAATATGGCGAATTCTTATACAAACGAGGAAATTTGAAAACTGTTCTACATTCATGGCGAGTGCAACAGAATTATTAATAGAACATGCAGAACATTTAACGAACACTATCCACACTTAGTCCCAATGAACAAAAAGAAATTCAATAGGATAGAAAATAACTTTAAGAACAATGGTCAAATAAAGCAGGAAAGAACCCAAATTAAACCTGTAACAGGTAACGAAGACAATGAAATAAATGTTCTTGCATATTTTGTTGCATTTCCTCATGCATACCTGTTACAGGTTTAATTTGGGTTCTTTCCTGCTTTATTTGACCATTGTTCTTAAAGTTATTTTCTATCCTATTGAATTTCTTTTTGTTCATTGGGACTAAGTGTGGATATAGTGTTCGTTAAATGTTCTGCATGTTCTATTAATAATTCTGTTGCACTCGCCATGAATGTAGAACAGTTTTCAAATTTCCTCGTTTGTATAAGAATTCGCCATATTCAGATAATAGATTACGAACGTAAGTACAGCGTTTACTTGCCAAATAGGCAGTGACATTTTGACAAACGTTTTTGATTGAAGTCATAGCCTACTTCTTCTGCTAATAAGAAATTATATTTACATTAATTACATTATTTTGGTTTTTTGCTTATAAGTCCAAAACGGCTAAAATTAGGTATGACATCACATGATACTTTTAGATAGAGAATTAATGGATCTTTTAGTTACCACTCTAAAATATAGGGTGTTCCATTTAAAATTACTGCATAACTACAATTTTTATGTTGCACGAAATGAATATGATGTTGTAGACACCCTGTATGCGATAATTTAATTTGCCTGACATATTATGACAAAACAACCTATTAAGGAACAACAGCCAAAATCTCAGTCGGTTGCCTTTGTCCGTTGCGAAAAATCTTATTTTTTTATTGAGGGATGCGTGTTGCTAAATTTCTTAATAAATAATTTTTATTTGTCAAACGGCTCTAGATAGGTATACTATCGGTTATACAGAAAAGTTTTAGAATGTCCAGCGGTATCCAAAAATGTGAAAATATACAGGGCATTACATTTGAAATAACAAAGTTGGTATGTAGTAAAAGTAGATCTGGCAACGCCGCAATGTTAAAACTATTTTCAAATTGGAGATCATGACCTCCTATGGACAAATCCTAAATTTCAAATTCCTAACTTGTTTCATTGTCTAGATACTTCTAAGGGGCCATCGAGTTTGGCGTACCCTGTATACAGTGTGTTCATTTGAAAACTTCCCACCTCGAATTTCTTGCTTTAAAATGAAAATGTAGAAAATCGCTCGGATCCGTCGATTTTTATTTCGAAGGGGACATCTTTTGCGTATATTGTCAATCTTGTTACTTCAAGCCCCTAGGAGGGAGGGGGGGGGGTAAGATCTAAATCTTAAATAAATACCCCTATTTTATATAATCTTTTTGGATTCTGCATAAAATTCTAAACATTTTTTAATAAAAGCATTATTAGTCTATACTTTACGGTTTCCGAGATATTGACTCTTGAAAAATGACATTTTTGAACTTTGACAGCGTCTAGCTTTCTAACTGTACGTCTTAGAGCAAAACTGCTTACATGTCCCTATCTTCGATTTTTATTATCTTTCCAATAGTGTCAACTTCCGGTCAAACCGGAAGTACTATATTTCTTACATTCACTTTAGTAACACAGATTTGTTGATACCTAATAGGATATCTACATTATTTTTGAGGAACAATGTTCGTGTCTTACAACTAAAATCCTAGGAAGAAATTTTTTGGAACTAGAAACCCAATAATTACAAAACGATAAAAGATATGGTTCTATCAGGAATATTTTGCAAAAAAATTATTTTTAGCAAATTTTAGGAGCAAAACTTAAATTAAAATAGACACTTTAAGATCATGTTAATTTATTTTTATTATTTCATGTAGGTAACTAACATTCAAAAAAGACGTTTCATTTGTGCCATAAAGATCTAACGAATTCTTTGCAAAATATGGACGCCTGACACATACAAATTATAAAAATACAGCCTTCCGTTCATTGTAGTAATACAGATTTGTTGATAGATAATAGAATACATTAGTTTTAACAAACAAATTTTTGTTCCATATTAGGTACTAAAATCCTGGGTTATATATGGTGATTTAATATAATTATTATAAAATGAAAAAAAAATGGCCCTATTATTAGGAGTATTTGCAAAAAATATATGTTCGGTAATTTTTAATAGCAAAACAAAAATTATTTATCTGTTGACAGGCACAGAGCCTACTTGGTAGTTTTAGTTTCCTACTGTGAAATTTTCTTACCGAATCTCCCACGTTCTTAAATTAATAACAGGAATATCTTCTTGAGCATAAAATTTTTTAAGAAAATCATGCTCTCGAAAATATTGTCTGTAGTAATTCAAGTACTAGGGAGATTACTAGTGATAATACTAAAAAAATTTGATACTTAATTTAATGTAATATTTCGATTTCGGGATACAGGTACCTCTAGTGGATTTTTACCACAAAAGGTTTTTATCTATTTTTGTATAAAATATACTATAAACATATTACTAAAATCGCGTTCTTTTATCTCTCATCATAGCACATGGAGAGGATAGAAACATAGAAATAATATTTTCTTTACGAAATAATAATTATTTTTAGACTCACAAACCAGTTTCAGATAGGATAGAAATTGATTATAAGCGGCAAAACGCCTCGAGAGGGCAGGCACGATGCTCGGGAATTTCTTGCTGACATCAGAGAATTTTATGCAATGAACGAGAGAACAATAATTTTTAAAAGGGCATCATCGCATGTAAAATAAACCCAATTTTTTTCCTCCGATGTCACCGAATTTCTCCGAAACTGCAACTACGATTTATTTCAAATTAAAACTATTGAAAGATCTATCCTTAAACTATGTTTCTTATGTAACACATTTTCCGATTATTCGTTCATTTTTAAAATATTTATTTATTTATTTATTTAATACATTTAGGCCCAACAGAAATGTAATTAATAGGGCCGATATAACAATTATTGATTACATTTTGAGATTTACTTAAATTTTTCTATTTATCACAAGTGCGCTATAGGGCGGTTCCAACAAAAGTACTTAAGGACATATCTAGATCACAGTAATTTGCTACTCTATTATACCTGGAACACATATTGTAGACCGGAGCGGTCAACATTATATTTGTTTTAGCTGCTGGCAGGTAAAAACAAGTGCTAGTTCTAGTAGAAATCCTAGTATCAAGAAATTTGGTTGTTCCAAGAGGGATGGACAAACTGTAACACCATTAATGATTTTAAATAACAATATCACTGCGTCATGTCTCTGAGTTTCTGCAGGCTTTCGGTTGTTATCCATCCCCCTCTGAGGATACACTCCATCTTCTTTAAACGATAAAAATTTTAAAAACTTTCTTTGGACTTGTTCCACCATCACAATATATTTTAAGTAAATTGGGGACCATATCAATGATCCATACTCCAATTTACTTCTCACTAGCGTAAAAAACAAGGTTTTAAATGCATCGATATTGGTAAATGACTTACAGTTTCTTAATATAAATCCTAACATTCGAGTTGCCTCTGACACTGTCTTTTCTATATGAGCGCTATAAGTTAGTTTAGAATCTAATAAGACACCTAGATCACGAACACTGTCAACTCGTAACAATATGTTCTGGTCAATAGAGTAGTCATGTAGGGTTGGAGAATGTTTTTTGGTTAAGAACATCACCGAACACTTATTATAGTTGAGAAGCAGTTTATTCTTTACACACCACAGTTGAATTGCATTTATTGCGTGTTGCAACCTCATCAGACAGTCCTCAGGGCTTCTAATAGATTTAATATAGCTTTAAGTAATCTGCAAAAATTTCGTATTCGACATCAATAACCGCTGATATGTCATTAATAAAAATCAAAAACAATAATGGTCCCAAGTTAGAACCCTGAGGAACGCCGGAGGTGGCTCGAAATGGCGAGGATTTATATCCATTGTACTGGACGAACTGAGTTCGGTCTAATAAATACGACATAAAAAAAGTTAGAAAGTCATCTGTAAATCCAAATAACTTAAGCTTTGCCAGTATAGTCCCATGATTATATCTAATATAAAAAATACAATATTAATTAAAAATTTAGTATACTATAATTTGTCTTAGTATAAATATAGATTAACTTAAAAAATTATTGTTAGGTAAGTATAGCGCCCTTACTAGTGGATTCGAATAAGTATAGCGGGAATGAGGGCAGGCAAAGAAATGACTCGTTTTATATAAGAGGGAAGACAATTTCATCGACATCGACTACCATTGGACTATGAATCTAACATAGTGTATGACATTCCATGTAAGCAGTGCAACAATACCTTTTATGTTGGCCAAACTACACAACTGTTAAAAGACAGAGTTAGACAAAGCAGGTATTATAGGGAACTTGCATGAAAATTAAATTTAAAAAATAATGCTCTTAAGCGTCAGCTAATATCATCAAAAGACCCATAGTTCAGAAGGAAATGTGTTTTTTTAAATCCTCTGGATTAATTAGAAGCGATTAAAGTTCGCTTGTGACGTCAAAGCGTACTACAAAACATAGCGCGAGAGCGGGTTATTCATACTACTTGACGTCACACGGCAAACTTTAATCATTTATAAAAAATTAAGGAGTGATATTTAAGACGTTATATTTTGTATATGTTGTTGTTTGACGTGGCTGAACATATTTATGCAACAAAAAAAAATGGATGCAAATTCCTCATTGTAGTAGGGTGGATAAATCAGACTCAACAACACTTAGTCTCTATTTCTATCTAACGGGCCATGACTTTGATTTTTTCCACCCACGAGTATTTGACAGAGAAAGTAATTACATAAAGAATAATATTGGTAACATGATTTATATTAACTTAACTAATTCAATTAATTTTAGAACTGACACAAATAATTTGAGTGCTTACTACAATGGCAGTGGCGTATTTAGGGGGGGGAAGGGTCCGAGGGTGCTTTACCCCCCCCCCCCGTGGGCTCAACATTAAAAAACTCAGAACAGATCAGATGCCTTGTTGCATTTAATTTCTAATTTAAGTGAGTAAAATAATATATACATGGTGATTGATAATTCGATTAATTCCTCGCAGGAGGTAATTTGTTGAAAATGCTTGGTTTTCGAGTTATTTCAATTTTTTTCTTGTTTTTTACCTGCGTGTCTAATTTATTTAATTTTAAAAAATTGAAATGATGTTCACTTAGTTTTGTAATTTTTTTGCAAACTAGAACTATTAGCAATACTTTGTTTTTACAAATAATTAAGTAACTGTGTTACAGATAACAAAACAACATGGCCAAACTTGGCAAAAAAAAATGGCAAAAATAACTTGAAAACCAATCATTTTGGGAATCGGTCATATTATGTAGAAATATATATTTTTAAACATAAATATTTAAAAAAATATATATTCCCATTCCCGTTTATATTTAAAAATTTCTTAATTTCTTCCTTTTTTGGGTTCAGCTATCAAAACATAGAAATTATAAATTTTGATAGTTCAAAATAGGGCGTGGCACCGAAAAATTTTTCGCCTGCGGCGCTTTTTTAAAGAAAGAAAGAAAGACAGAAAGAAAAAAAGAAAGAAGGAAAGAAAGGAAGAAAGAAAGAAAGAAAGAAAGAAAGAAAGAAAGAAAGAAAGAAAGAAAGAAAGATAACACGAAAGGTATAGACCCCCCCCGTGGCGATATTCTAAATACGCCACTGTACAATGTGATCTTAAATAAATATAAAAATGTGTTTAATGAGCACGGGAGACATTAGTACCTCCAATCGTGTGGTGAGGGGAGAATTAACTTCACAGTCTGTTGTCTCGTTTTGTTATATTTGTCGATTTTCTAAAACATACCATTCATCCATTGTTATAACGAAGCTCGTTATTAACTTGACCGAGCATCTGCGATAGCTATCTATAATTTATACTAACTTTACCTTCAAGTCAAGTCAAGTCAAGTCAAAGTTTTTATTTGCTACTTACATAAATAGTTTATAGCACGTCATAAATAATAATATATATGTAGGTAAATATAATTTAACACGTACAAATGTATATAAATAACAATAAATTAGTGTGTAAAACAAACAATGCACAAACATTAAAATAAAATTTAAAATTAAGAGAGACATAACTGGGAACCCCACAACCGATGCACAGCATCCGGGCGGTGATTACCAGGAGGCCAACAGGTATTCATTTAAGGTATAAAAGCAATGGTTTAGTAAATACATTTTAACACACTGTTTGAACAGAACATCATCGAGGGCCCGATACCGTCCCGGGATCTTATTATATAAATTGCAATTAAGTGAATTGTTTTTAGATTTGGTAAGTCTGAATCGCTGAGCCACTATCCTGTCTGAGCCTCGAGTGTTGTAGCTGTGAATATTTGAATGCCTAGTGAGTTTATCTCTACGGGAATGTAGCTCCAGCACAGTTTGAAAAATATAAACACAGGGCAGCGGCATTATGCCAAATTTTTGAACAGAGGCTGACAATGGTCCCTATATCCTGCGTTAGCCAAAAGTCTTACAGCTCTCTTTTGGAGTCGAAAGATCTGTTGTGCATTTGTACTGTTTCCCCACAACATTGCCCCATACGCAATATGGGAATGAAAAAGGCCGAAATATAGTGATTTCAAAACGTCCAAAGTCAAACATTTACGCAAGTTTCTAAGAAGGAATATCGTACTCGACAATTTTCGTCCCAGTTCAGTTACGTGGGCCTCCCAGGATAAGGAACCATCCAGAGTGATACCCAGTAATCTACATTTATTGTTTTTGTTCAACAGTCGATTACTCAAACGTCACTGTTTATGTTTTACTATCAAATTAGTACTGACAGTTTGGATCTATACATGTATCCAATGTATTTTCAAGAAAATGTGTTGTCATATTATCACAGTATGAATATACAGGCTTAAAAACCCTTTTTACTGATATTTACCTAATGTGTATTTGATATTAAATAATATTTTTCATGTATATTTAACAACAATTTATTTAATGGTCAAAGTTGTGATGTATTTATATATTGATTAGGGACCTACTGCCTTATTTAAATTTTTGCTATGACTGTATTTGTAATTTGAATTTTATTCGCATTAATTTATTGTAGGTAATTGTTTTCTCTCTCTCTTTACAGACCATTGAGAAAGTTTTTATATAAAACAAAACGTTGGGATAAATACAATTGTGTCATTTCATTCCAGCCCTCATTCCCGCTATACTTATTCGAATTAAAAAATTATTTTCTCCATAAGAAAGGCCTAAATCAAAAAGCTGTTAGAAGACAGACAACGATTGAACCTTTAGCTGTAATGTGATACCAAATTTATTCCTGTTTAATTAAATTAAACTTGTGATATTTGGTGACAGCCGAACACCTGCAACTATTTTTGAAGTATTTATCTTAGCTATCGTTAATAGTATATAAATGTACAAAAATTACGTTATTATTTCAAAATAAACAAATAATATACCTTGAAATAAATTCGATAAGTTTAGAGGGTTTCGAGTAAATGGTATAAATGCATGTGGCGAGTAAAAGCGATGCTGCCCTCTTAAGACCGGCACCTGGGGAAGAGGTTAAAATCCTATTATAAAGCTTAACTTGACACGAGACCTCTATGCAACCAAAGATGCATGCTCGTCTCGCATTCGCCAAAATTTAGATAAGATAATTTATCTAATTACCTTTTTAAAATATTTATTTACTTTTTGTTTGTTATTTGTTGATTTTTAAAATGCTAGGATTTTGGATTGGCTGTTAAAATAGCCTTGCTTCATGATATAACTGGATATATAATTAATATTCTGGAATGTTCGAGATTTAAGTGACTAGATTGACTAGATAGTTTAAGTTCTAATACCTCAACTAATATTTCAGATTAATAGATCGCATAATATAGAAAGGGATACCTACTTCGGTTTTGAAATATATAAACAATTGGGTTTTTAACTTCAAAAATAAATAATTTTTAATAAAAATAGTTAAAATTTTCCAATTTCTAATTACATTTACACGTTTTAAAGATAATCAATTTTTCCACAATAGGAAAGAATATATAGGTATAGGTAATCAAATTAATGTGGAAACTTACATCAAGTTGAACAGAACCAAAGCTGAATAACTAATAAAGGAATTATAACTATTAAATAAATTAATAATTTAAAATAAATTAAAGATATTAGGTAGACATTTAGGTAAATGAAAGTGTTACAATAACCTACCTTCCCAATTTAAGTAAAACCAATAATTGAAATAAATTTGCTCATGCTGTTTTAATGTTCTTATAAATAGCAATTTAATAAATGTTGTAATATCTACATTGAGATAAATGAACTATCCGGCAGATACGACAACCTACCCAATTAATTAATTTAATATTTAAAAAAATCCATTTTCACAATTAAAATGTTTGTGTTCAAATAAAATACTTTTATGAACTGGCGGTTATACATTTGGGAAAAACAATCGAATATGTTGCCCCTTTTACTTTTGATGGTTAAATTTTTTTTTTTTAGTGATAAATTGTTTTATTCGGGAAAACAGGAAAAGGGTAATATCTATTGGTGTAACAGCAATTCCAACTCTGGTAGCTAATATTTTACTTAGTACAATAAGGTTTTAAAATAGTGAAATAAAAAACGTTTCTTATTCATTATTTATTCAGTAGTAAATAACAAAATTATTACAAATCCTAATAATGCAGTATGTAGTAGTAAGTAAACTTCTCTAACATACCTAAATAGAGCACATTACATCTATAAATAATATATTGACCCAGTGGTACATTTTAAGTTTATTTTTAAGTCAGTCTAGGAAACAGGGCTTTTAGCACTTGTTGATTTCTGACAGTGTAACTAGATTTCTCTTGCATGCACATCAAAAAAGTAAAATAATCTTTTAAAAATTTAATATAATATTTAAGATATTTCACTCTTGGATTAAATATTGACGTTTATTTGTCACTTTATTATATATATTAGATAACGTTTGGTGTAAAAACCAGACTAAATTTTTAAAAATGTGTAAATTTCCTTACATAAACCCTTTATTAATCAACGATAAATATTTTTACATTGGTATCTGGAATTATTATAATGAATTTCAAATACTATACAGCAATAAACGATAAAAATCAAAGTACGAAGTAGGAGGCAGTTCGGCTCCGTTTTGATTTATCTAGAAACGACGGTAACTCTGGGTGATGCCGATATAATCAGTCGTTTCATGTCCACGTTCAATCTAAGAGCTAGGAGCTAAAATGATTTACATAGTGAAAAAAAAAAACACAATTATTGTTTAGTTTATTACGAAAAAATGGTTCGGTTTACATAAACTTTTTATTTCTTTATATTCTTAATACCTTATAATATTTCTAAAAATAATAAACTAGGTGTAGGTATGATGCTGTAAAATAAAATCTCGGAACATTGTATACGAACTTAATATCTAGTACCTAGGACCTAGGTACACAACAATATATATTTTACGGTTTTTCAAAATTGCTTTTAGTAACAGTACCTAATAATAAAATGTTCCTATATTATTGATAATTATTATAATAATTATTGTTGTACCTACAAATTTAATTCCTACTTATTAATGTCTAATCTCTAACCATTATATTATTATAATTTAATTTATATGGCTTCTTTAACGTTAATGTTTAAACATAATTATAAACGAATATTCTATAATCCAAACCAAATAAACATTCATTGTTCTCACTGGTATTGATATTAAAAAAAAATTAAAGCTTAAAATACAGGTAGTTAGGTATTTGTCTTTTATCTTGTGATAACAAAACGGCAATATTCTGGCGCCTTCGCCAGAATCTTAACTCCGCAAGCTGGATTTCCCTTTAACTTCTTGAGAAATAAAAAGTAAAGATGAAGTCGTAAAAAATGAGAGAATATCGACCCAAGGTTTAAAACATAGCTATAAAACTTGACCTAATAAATTTTTTGTAAAGGTACTTTTAGGTTACACAACTGAACGAAAACTTCTTTAGAATATTTAATAAGTTACAAAATTATTGGATAAAAACTACCTAGGAATAATTTAATTTTAATATCAGCCTATTTGTCATTCGGGCAAAATATTTAGAACAATTATTGTTGGTTGATTTTTTCGTTAGAAAATATTTTCTCAAACAGTTTTTATTTATGTTTTTAGACAATGAAATGCCTGGATATATTTAAAAAAATTAATTTCACATTGAAGAGATAATATCCAAGTGTATAATTTTTATGAATGTTTAAAAACTCATAAAATTTTTTACAAGTTTATACTACACAATGAAAAATAAATTTACTTCTATAGTCTATTGCTAAAAAAAATTATTATGATTTATAGAACGCTATTTATTTTTACAGTGAAATATTTATTTTTGAAGTAAAAGTTTGTTTTTCTTGAAATTAACTTAAGAATTGATTCCATCAGGTTGGAAATTAGGTATTCAAAACTTTTTTTAATCAGTTTTACGTATTAAATTGTACACATTTTTTATTTTGAAAAGTTTATTTTTACACATTTATAAAAATATCATAACTAGGTACATGAACCATAAATTCTATTATCTATTCTGCAAATTAAAATGCAGAAAACTCCTAACCTTGTACAATATATACCTAGGTACCTACCTAATATAAAATTTTATTTCAGCATAAAATAACTTAAATATTATGTTATATATTATTTGTTATATAAGTTATTAACAGTGGTATACAATAATTTACACTTGCATGATAAAAATTATAAGATAAACAAATTTTAGGTTAGCAGGATGGAAAACGTCAGAAGTCCCACGTTGAAATGTGGCCTCCTGTTACGTATACTGAAGGTATACCGGACAGAAAAACACTCAGGATACATTCAGTATACGTACAGGGGGTTGCATTCGGTCATCAGGGGCGAAGACTCATCCAGCTGTCACCACGTCTCCATTTGTCTTCTATCAGGAATCTACAGGAAGAAACAAAAAGAAAATTAATAAACAAGGAATAATAGTACATAAAATTCAAGCTAACAGAACACGAGGGCAAAAAACGAGAAAAGGTTCATTCTCGGGGGTGAAATACACTGAACAAGGTGGTTCAAGTAGGACTCAGGGGAGCCGTCTTTGCCGCCACGTTGTTTCTAGGGTAACTAAATTTATCGCCATACGAAGCTGATGGCAATAGATTTAGAGGGATCGAGAGCCCCTTGGGGCGAATTGTTAGTGTAAGGGCGAGAGTTTCGTCGATTTTAGAGCAAAATATTAAACGTGGATTTTATTATATTTATTTAAAATGTTTCAGTAATTCAAAAAAAAATATTTGCAACGACAACATTGTTAGCTTGAATTGAAAGGGGTATTTAGATATGTCATTATTTAAAAAACATATTTTTTTAAAGAAACAGGTGATTCTATTCTACTGACAACTATCCTCTATAAAAATAAACATCAAAATGCAGTTAAATTGAAGATTCGTAATGTATATCTACTAAATTAACTAAAAAACATGCCAAAACATATGTTTGTTTACTTACCGGTGCTGAAATTGCTAATAAACTTGAAGCTAGTGTAAAGTCGCTGCCAACTCGACGTCTGGAGGAGTAGTGAGCCAACATCGCGTCGCGACGGATCTATCCAGTGTCCCGACGCCGACGCACTGCGTCTTCCCCCGCGCCGTGGGCAGGATTTCCTCTTTTATATGCCATATCGTACAGACTGTGACATTCGGGGTGTGGTTCCTCTACTGGATGATCTTTATTTACACGACGTGATTACTCTGCATGGCGAATACATAAATTTCCTGCTATTATCAGCTTCGTCGTTCAGAATGTGCCTTTCGGTGTCTGGCCAGCTTTAAAGTTCACGCACAATTCGAGTGTCAGCACGTTCTGGCGTCCATGAATGGTGAATAGATTAAACGTCATGGCATGCATAAGAGGAGGGCTTGCATTCAGGAGATCGGTTATAAAAAGGCGGAGTTATCCTCAGGCCGGTTTTTAGTGAGTCAGATAAAGACAGTTTGGCGTGAGGAAGACAGCAAAGTACGTCGATACCATTAAACCTATAAAAAGACAAAATTTATTAAACTATTTCCGAAGGGTAGATTGGAAAACTAATGCTATTAAGATAGACTACTATTTTGCAATTTCTGGCAAAGTCGTTGGATGTACCTTTTATTGACGTCGTTAAAATTATTTGGCAGTTTTATGGCCTTAGAATCTTCGAATGGTTTTTAAATGTACTTTTAACTAGCCTTTTTTTGTTTATTTAACTATTTACAGTATTTAATTAATTTGATTTTTTGCGGTCAACGATTCTTCAATTTAACAAGCATTTTTTTGTTAGTCAGTTTGACGCTCTTGTAATTACTGTTATTATATACTTAAGACATACTTTTTGTAAATACTTTCACCGATTCTGTAGACGAAACTCAATTACTAAATAAAAGTGCCCGAAGTGCCTTTTGTTGACAAAATTGCGTGTGTGTAAATAAAGAGTTTTTTGCTTTTAAAGATCGGTAAAACTATTTGCAAAATATGTAAGATTTCTATAAATAACATAATTAAAGGTGTTTTCTGGTTCATTATTTTGCTATTTCCAGTGTGTTTTTATAACCAATAAAATTTGTTAATTGTTTAAGAATGGTCTAAACTCCTTTGCACATGCCTACCTACATTCATATTTTGTACTCATGTGTAATGTGTACCTATGTGTATCTTTAAAATTCAGTTCAAAATGTATTTAATTAAATTTAGATGCTGTTCAAATCCATTAAGATTATACTGAAACCATTAGTCTTTGACTTCCGACTAAAACGACATTCCATTATTTTTAAGTTCTGAATCTATTAGAATACTTACGTTATATTTATCTCGGTAACCATTAACATGATACAAAAAGCTTTTAACCATTAATAGAAAAGAAGCCAAAAACTAATAACTTAAGTTGATTGAGTTAAAATTACAATGGAAATGTCCACATTTAAATTTAAATCCCATACACCTAATCAATTTTTTGATATTATGTTTAAATATCATTTTTTCTGTATGAAAATAGTTTCTTATCTTATAAATAAACCACCTATAGGTAGGTACTTAGTCTTTATAGGATTTAGTTTCACTATAATAAATAACAAATATTAATTTAAAAGTATAGATCTAATGTTTTAGGTCTAATCAAATATGGTGAAGTTTTGATAACCCCACGTTATCATTAAAACTCGAAAATCTAGGAACGTATAAAATAGCGATACCTTTTTTTTGTTGTAGATGTCAGCAAGATCTGGAATTTTTATGGTAAAAATTATTTTTAATTGGCGAGACATCTTACTGTTGAGTTGAAATTATGTAAAATAGAAAATTTTTGCTTAAGTAGGTATTGATAATAAATATATGTATATAATATAAGTGATAGGGTAGTCGTTGCTGTCTAGTTAGGAAAGAAACTAGGGAAACACACGACATTTTCAAAATGTCGACAGTTAAAGATTAATTTCATTATACAATTTTAAAATGTAGTCTGTTTAGTCCTTATATTATTTAATAACTGGTTTGATCTTCAAGCCACCTGCTTAATGTCTTCCTCATCAATTAAGAACCACATGAACAATCTCATTTAAGTTATCCCTGAGGATGGAAATAAACATTTCCGAAAGCTTGGAAAGCTTTTAAGCTTTGTAGGTACAAGCCTAAAATAATTATTATCAACTAACCCTATCTTAATTACAGTGAAAACAGTTTAAATCTTATTTAATAATATTTTAGGTTTTTAAATAGAGCTCTAAAATTTTTTCAATGAATTACTAGCTATTATACCTACCTATTATACTACTTATATTATTAATATTTATTTAATTATGTACCTTATTAGTACCTTAGTACCTACCTTCCTAATACTAATTTGTAACTTATTTCTGTAATCATTTTTAAATAATTTATTTAGGAATGAAACATAAGAAAACATTTGAGTCTATTTTGTGGTTTAAAAAATTCTATTTTTATAGGTACACAGATAAACAAAAAGAAGTTAGGCAGCTATCAAGATTTTACATAACCATTCTGGATTTTTCGCCTTAATCGTAGCTTTTTACTGCTCATTAGTGGTCAAATATTTCAATAATATTAAGTTTTATTAACTTGTAAAACATACATTATTATAACAATTAAATAAACGTTAAAACAGGTTATTTTTAATTATATTTACTCAATATTAACCAACTGTTTGTATATATCCACTGCGCAAACTGCTTTGCCAGATTTGGTTCATAGCTTTCCCGACGGAAGCCAGCCGAGAAGTGAAGCTATTAAAAAATAAAATTACGTTATACTAAATTAATTAATAATTATTATTTATCAATTGTTTCACAGTATCATTTAAAAAACTATAAATACCTATACAGTGTCACCAATAAAGTCCGCCTCAGATGGGATTTTTTTTTATGAATATAGCTTTATTCAAAATTTGACTTTGGCATCAAGTTCTGCTTCGATCTTCGATCGAGATGAAAATTAAGCAAAAAAATAGGTAGTAGTCATGTGATTCGCATTATATGTCAAATTTTTATTTTTTTCAAAAAACAATTCAAAAGTGGGGTTATTTCTGAAAATATCGAAAAAAGTTATCAGAAATTATTTTTTTTTAATGCAGTTTCTAGCCCACATGCAAAATTTCAGCTACATAAGATAATTTTGATTTTTTACCTATATTTTATAAATTGCACCACTTTTGCAAAATAAGACTCAACGCAACCTACATAAAAGTTCTTAGTTTTGACAATGCTTTATTTCAGATATCCCATTTTCTTTAAAGTAGCGCCATATTAAATATATGTGTTTTTCTACAAAATCAAAATTGGGCTATTAAAATTTGGTCGCATGTGATGCAAAGTTTATTTGTTTTTGACCCTGTATAAGGTAACTTCATAAAATAAGTATTTTTAAAAACGTTGTTTGTGTCTGAAAGTAATACACCATAATATTAAGACAAAAAAGAACACAGTGTCATCAGTAAAGTGTTCATTAAGTGGAAAATAAATTTTAGTTTAACTTAACGTAAAGTTTATCTATTTTCAACGATTTAATTTAAAACCCCATTACTTTATTTTTTACTTTCAGACACAAACTACGTTTTCAAAAATACTTATTTTATGAAGGTACCTACCTTATACAGGGTCAAAAACAAGTAAACTTTGCATCACATGCGACGAAATTTTAGTAGCCCCATTTTGATTTTGTAAAAAACACCTTTAATATGACGCTACTTTAAAGAAAATGTATCTGAAATAAAGTCTTGTCAAAACTAAGAAGTTTAATGTAGGTTGCGTTGAGTCTTATTTTGCAAAAGTGGTGCAATTTACAAAATATAGGTAAAAAATCAAAATTATCTTATGCAGCTGAACTTTTGCATGTGGGCTAAAAACTGCATTTAAAAAAACGTTTTTTAATAACTTTTTTCGATATTTTCAGAAATAACCCCACTTTTGAAATATTTTTTGGAAAAAATTAAAATTTGACAGATAATGCGAATCACGTGACTACTATTTTTTTGCTTAATTTTCATCTCGATCAAAGCAGAACTTGATGCCAAAGTCAAATTTTGAATAAAGCTAGGTATATTATTAAAAAAAAATCCCAGGTATGATGCGGACTTTACTGGTGACACTGTATATACATAAATACCTATTTATTTTTTATACATAACCTATAATATGTTTAGTTCAATTTACTAGCTATTTCGTGTCTTTTGGTTCTTTATAAAAAATAAAATTATAGTTATAGCTTCCTTCCAGCGTAAGAACGGGTTTTACAAATGGCTATAGGATATCGACGTGTTAGACAAATAGATAGATACTGAGTTGATTTTAACGTTATTCCATATAATATTACGAAACACTTCTTAGAAATATTAAAATCCATTTAATTTGTCGGTATTGTCGTCTGGTAAAGTTTGGTTGTATTTTCAATAATAAGAACACCGCTAACTTTCGAAACCTTTAGCTCATGTCCTTTATTTATAATAATCAAAAGACTCTCCGTACTTGCACTTTATACAATCATTAAAATACATTATCATTTAAAGTTTCAGATATTCCTCGGAGTGCATTACCGGTTATTTATGACAGTTGATAACAGCAACTTACCTTTAGTCACTATACGGTAGTTTAATGGGGACTAACAGCTAATCTAAATTCTTAACGCAGCGATCTTGACTATGACTACCTAATTCGAAACAAAATTTATCTTCTTAAAGCATTCTTTGATCGCACTAGCCTCGCTTGCAGAATAATTGTAACCGACTCTCGCTTGTTTCCGTCGGTAAAAAGCCGCCATATTGGACACTGTGACTTGTCACGCACAAAATAAACTACTGTTGAGTGGGTAAGTGGTGCGATGTCACAAAATCACAATATAGTCAGCTGTCAACGGGTCGTCTGTCCCTGTTGCCCTCATAATTTCTGTAACAGAGAAAGAAAATCAGCGGTTAAATCTGCCATGACGTATGCGTCGCAGTATAGTAGGCAGTTTATGGGAAAGGTCTTGCCTGTAAGTTTATTGTTGTAGTTTTAGAATGCATAGGCGCAACATGGAACATTTTTCATAAATAAAACGTTGTATATAATATTATTTGGGTTGCAATTAAATATAATGAACGATTTTTGTTTCTAAGGTAAAGTATTTAATTAACAATATTAGGGAATAGCAATTTATTAAGATGATTTCAATTAAAAAAATTAATTGACTCATACATGGATACCCGGGATACCTATAGTTTTAAAATCTAAATTGTCTACCTACATAAATATGTAATATTTTATGTTGCTAAAGTTACCTGTCTCACAGTAAAAAACATAAAAGTGCTCTTTTTTTGAATAGCTCAATTTTTTTTAACATTTAAGTGTATAACTGTTTGGCGGTATGTCCAAATATTATATGACACAAAAATTATTTTAATTCTATTTTATAAAAATAAATAAGGTCAGTGACGTCTTTATTTTTTTAAGAATTGGCATATCACACATCAATGTATTGATGATGTTGACAGTGGACATACAATAACAGATTAAAATGCAAGTCATAGTTTAATTTATTGAGTAATTATTATAAATATATCTTAAGAAATAATAATAATAATAATTAAAATATTGAAAATATTAATTTAACATATCGTCCCCTTTACGACATATTGACGTAAGTGTCATCTTCTTCATAACATACAGGGTGTCCCATAACTTATGGGCCGTAGAGTAACTGGAGATACTAGACATCAAGCTGATTAAGTCATATAAGTTTTTTCGGATTGTTACTCGTTCTAGAGAGTTGAAAGTAAAAGTTTATTCTCGAAAATAAGCCATAATTTTAAAACAGTTTAATGAATCGAATTGAAAGTTTGCAGTATTATGTTTTTATGAGCAAGACATAAGAATTTGTATTTGTTTAAGTTTCACACTAGAGGGCGCTAGTTGCATACACTGGGCTTCATAAATCTATGATTTTTTTTCTTACCTGTGATATTAGGTGTTTTTCAATTAAAGTTTCTTAAAGAATGGCATTTTCTGAGTCAAAAAGGTGTACTTGATTGATCCTAATATCTTTAACGAGTTTCGAGATATTTCCCTTTAAACATCCCAAAGCATAAGAAAACATAGTACATAATTAAATTAATATTTTAATTATCACAACGCAATAAATTCGAAACAGTGGAACAAAAACAAGAAGCTCACTTTAATAAATGTTGAAAGTGACCACCGTTGACCTCAATACACTTTATTAAACTTTTAACTAAATAAATAATAATATTATTAATAATAATAATAAACTTTTACTTTCAACACCCTGTATCTCTAGAACGAGTAACAATCCGAAAAAACTTATATGACTTAATCTGCTTAGTTTGATGTCTAGTATCTCCAGTTACTCTACGGCCCATAAGTTATGGGACACCCTATATATAAAACAAAGTCGCTGTCTGTGTGCTTAAATCTTTAAAACTACGCAACGGAAGATACCTATGACCATCAAGCCGACGAAAATTTTGAAAAATTCCTAGCACTGTCGAAGATATTTGTAAAAACCAGAAATTCTCGTTTCAGTACTTATTTTTTCGTAGCTTTACCTATATACGGAGATTTTATCATCTATAACGTTTATGTGTTTTATGGCATCATTTGCAAAGACGACGCATAACAAATATTACATTATTACTTTACAATTTAATAAACAAACCTTAGGTTAACAAAATGCAAGGAAATATGTAAGAAAAGTAAAAATGCTTATTTAAACTATACACCTGATGATATTACCCAGAAGACGAAACGTCGGACTTAAAATATTGGCACGACAACTGGTAGGAAACGAAAAGTGACAATAGAACTTGTTACGCGTCGTCTTTGTAAATAACGGCATAAAATACACAAAGGGCATTTTACGAATATCTACGGAGTACTCGGAATTTTCCAAAGGCATCTAATTGACTCCAAATTGTTCAACTTCTCTGCAATTTATTCTTAGATGTATCTCCTACTGTTTGAAAACATGAAAAATAGAAGTACGTTGATATTTATTTGAAGTAGTTTTGCATTATTATTTTATTACGCCCAAGGTCTGCGAAACTGGAATTAGGTAAAAATACAGGTCTGTATTTAAAAATATATATCTGATAAGGGTACCCCAAAAAAGAAACGCCACAATCAATATCTGATTACATGTTATAGATAATAAAAAGTCGCAATGAAAAGTAAAATTTCTTTTCCGCCATCCTTGTAAATAAAGCTAAGAATACATAAAAACCGAATCGAAAAGTTTCGTTTTTTTTTAAATACATATAATAAGTACTCAGAATTTTTCAAATTTTTTACCTTGGCTGTACCTATCTCTCTTAAAGATAAAATAAATAAATCATGAGAAGAAAAATATATTCCCTCTATAAAGAACAGGTTGTCTCTCCTTTGAACAACTTAAAATAAAGCTGGAACAAGATAAAAAAAAACATAAACATTAGCCTGCCACCGTTTACAGACTAATTTCCACAATGGGCTTTAAATACCGCCAAATAGACAAAAAACAGTGGTAATGAAATCACAAAAACTGCGGAATTGGAGATTTAATTACCTGCAGCAAATTAAGAAATATAAATCAGACAACAGGTCTATATATTACCTGGATAAAACAGTATTCAAAGGATGGGTCGATTCTAAAAAACAGCTTTAAATAAAGGAAAAATATTTATAATAATTTACGCTGGATCGATCGGAAGATGAATAGGTTCCAAACTGCTTGCTGTTGTCTGCCCAGAATATTAAGGATTCGAGCTTGGATTACCATGAAGACATAACTTTTTGAAAACTGGTTTAAAATTTACCTTTTATGTTTAAGACGTGTGAATTACAGTTTTTTTAATCCGTCACTGATTTTTTCCCTGAAATACATGTTGTAAATAATAAACTTTGGCTGGGAATTCGCATTTTGTTAATAGCCGTTCACGGAATTTCAATGGTGAGCATCAAATTTGTAACACACTGTATATTTACATAAGAAAAATAAATACAAGGGACTGTATGCTGCACTCAATTTCCAAAACCACTAAACTAAATTAATAATTCAATATGGTCTGCTGGATGCCACTGTTGTATATTTTATGTTTTCATAAACCAATAATAAAGATGCAATATTAAAAACGTATTTTACCTCCTATAAACACAATTTATTTTTTATTTTTGAATTAGTTTCAGCATACACGTATCAAATAATTGTGTTAATATAATATCGCCAATACAAGGTGACTCACAACTTCATCTATTGTGTCGTTATTAGGAGACCAATAAATGTTAATATTAACAATTACATAACATATTATGCCAAGCTAGAGTGCATTATAAATGTTAATTAATTTGAAATAGTTTTGACATACTACTCAACCCCATAAAAAGTTTTTGATACTGTCATCCTGCTTTGAAAGTGTCCACATGGTAATCCAACCACGACTGAACAGAGGCCTATTTGGAGTTTCCCTGTATTTTTATTAAAACCAATACAATCGCATTAATCTAAATTTGCCCTTTATAAAGCGAACTGGCTCAAAGCAAGGGAACTCTGGCGTAAAGTTTTCAACTTGAATACTACTATTTTGATGTCGTCCAGTTGTCTCTGGAAATTGCTTTTTATGATTTTTTTTTTATAAATCATACCTGGCCGGAAATGTTAAGATAAATAAAGTTTTTTACCTTGTTTGAAAAGAAGCTAAGTATGATACTTTGTGCAAATCAAGTTTTGTTTTCGGTATGATTATTTTAAAATAATGCCGTTGTCAATCAAAGCAACTAGCTTCATTCTTCATTTTCACTATTTACATAAGTACAGACAATAATATTATCGAAAACTACTATATTATAACAATTATTTTTTGCTGTTAGGTTATTACAAACACAAATGCGAAACGAATATTACAATGAGCAATAAAAACAATTTCCACAACGGTTTATTAATTATCCAGTTAAAACAACATTAAGCTATAATTTACACTATATTTAAAATATATTCCATACATTGTTTACGAAAAAAGACAGATAAAACAAACCAGACACGTGTTTTTAGAAGCCTGTCGCCGGTAACTGGCCTATTTTGGCACTTGCGTGCATTTTGTTCCGCCCAGTGCAGGGAACCAGCGTTGTCGTATTGTGCCTCGGATACTCAAAAAGTATCTATCTTACTTTTAATATTTTAAAATTCGACTTTTGTGTACATAATATGCAACCTTAAAAACATGATTCAAGATTAAAAGCAAGTTCGTTTTCGTTTGAATTCGGTTCCAGTGATGCATGTGTATTTGTTAGGTAATAAAAATATTATTATTTTGGTCATAATATGTGAGTTGGAATTAAGTCTTAGCAACACTGTGTGAGAACTGCCAGATTTTAACTTTAGAAACACTTTTGAAAATAGTTTCAGAAAGATCACTTATAATACTCACATGGTAGTAATAATAAAAACTCTTATGTACTTGATTGATGAGCTTTTGCAGAATTTTTTTATGACGTTATATTGCGAGAACGAGAAATTACGAGAGATTCTCAAGAGACGAGACGAGAAAACATCTTGCGACATGTTAGCCAGGCGAGATTTGAAAAAAAACTCTTCTCAATTTGCGAGATGAGACGAGAATTTTTTAAAAAGTGCGAGATTTCTCGTCTCGTGAAACACTAATCTGTAGTATGTGGAATCAAAATAATGACTTATGGTATAGTGTCGGTTTCTTGGTAGTATTGGTACGCCATTGACTCTAATACTAGTTATATATCAACATATAAAATAAACAAGAGTGGCAATTCTCTTTTATGACAGCCATTCTATAAATCGGAAATTTCGGTGTGCCTGTATTTCCTTATGTTCTGAAAGAGGCATTAGTTTGTTTTATCTAAATTGGCTTTAAAACAGAACTAGATAACTAAACAAAAGTTGTGTCCAATGTTCCAAAGGAAGTGTTTGTTTTTGTCGTGTGGTTTCAGGAGTATAATTTTGGGGAAGAGGATCAACAGGGGGAGCCTAATGCCCCTCAATGTTCACCCAGTTGGCTAGAGCAGGATTCTAGGCATCGCAATGGGTTGGTTTTTGTTTAATAAAATTTTATAATATTATGGGATACAGTAAAACAAAGTTGAACTTGTAAATTTCCACTATATTAAACAGAAAATTACATGTTTCGCTAACACTGTAGCTTCGTCAGATGACAATGATTTAATAAAGGTGAAAAGTAAAAATTGGGGTGCAACAAAATTAAACTATTTAAGATGTAAATAAAACAGTGGAGGGTTACCATTGCGGGAAAATCCAACAGAGGGTTAAAAAATTAAATTAAATTAGGTAGATACAATATGGGTGGGTATTTACAAAATCTTAAGTAGGTATATGGTCAACAGAATAAATTTAACAAAGGTGAATTATTTAAATCTAATTGATCATTAAGTAACAGGTCCATATTTTTAAGTTTATTTATTTCCATAGATTCTAACAAATTCAGTTTTAAGCCTTTGTTTTCTGTATGTAAGATTTTAAAGGAAGGATCAAAATTATGTTAAAAGTTGAAAGTAAATGGTTAGCATATTTTGAGTCTGTTTTATTTTTTAGAAAACTGTTATAATATTCGTGTATTATTTTGTCAAACTGTCTACCCGTTTGGCCAATGTATGTTTTAGGACAATCTTTGCATTTTAATTTATAGACGCCTGATTTTTTGTTTTATTAGCATTTAGTTTTATTGTTTTTGATAAATTTACTTAAAGAGTTATTAGTTTTGTAACACAAATTTATATCAACTTTATTAAGAAAATTGCCAATTACTTTGCTAGGTTGTCCAAAGAAAGTGGCAAGTTTAAATTGGTCAGAGTTTTGGCTTCTAGGAAAAACTAAGTCAATAGCTTTTTTGTACGTTTTCTTTTTTATGATTTGGTCAATTAAATTTGAGTTATATCCGTTATTAACTGTAATTTGTTTAATAATGTTTATTTCTTTTTGAAAATTGATTTTATTTAGAGGGAGAGTTAGGTACTAGTCTATGGATCATACTGTGAAAAGAAGCTAATTTGTGTTGTATAGGGTGGCAAAAAGAGTTGTGTATGATAGTATCAGTATGAGATGGTTTATGGAAAACGGAGAAAACGTGTCTATCATTTTCTCTCTTAATATTTAAATCAAGAAAATTGATAGAATTGTCACTTTCGTGTTCTATTGTAAACTTAATATTTTTGTGTAGGCTGTTAATAAGTACATATATTCCAAAAAGACTTTTAACTGTCTATCAATACCAAGAAAACATGTTAAGACGTCATCAACATACCTATGCCTATAAATAAACTGTTTGAAAAGAGGGTGATTGCTTATTTTATTTTCTAAAAAATCCATGTTCAACTTTGTTTTACTGTATCCGATAATACTATAATTATGGATATCCACCTAGTATCGGCTGAATCAATTAATTTAATAAAATATTTATATAAATTTTTAACTTGTTATTATTACACGACATTAAGTATACACACCACTTCTTCGGCGGCATTTTGTACTGCGCTACAAAGAAAATTCCATAGTAGGGAAGCTCGGGGAAATTCTGAGGACTGTTAGTACTAACAAGATATTAATAATTTGGGCCTGAGGAAAGTTGGCAATACAATTAATAAATTAAAAGGTTTTAAAGGCAGCATATACCCTTAAAAATATTTTTCCGAATAGCTGCTATAATTGTTGTTAATAAATAATAAATACATTTGCGTAAAATGTAGCACAGCAAATGTGAGAATATATTTATGTAATATTATGGCTTTTCTACGCCACTGAACAAAAAAATCTGTGACGTATTGTAGGCTCTTTATGGCAACAGGGCCATATGTAATGTTCGAAAATAATGAGGCTGTCGGACCGCTAAGGTGGGTGCCTTTTTGCCATTTCTAAATGCTGTGTAAACTGCAGAGTTTATGGTACGTGCCATCTTGCACCGCACAATACTCCTGCTAGCTCGCTTGGGCGCTGTTTTGCTTGTTATGTAAATTAGATATTTTTTACCTTATTTATAGCGTAGGCAGAAATAGAATTTCTTTATTTTCAAGCAGGTAGATAATCGAAATTAATATGGCAAGTTCTTTTTTCAAATTTATTAAGGATTATGTTACTTGTCAAAAACCCGCATAAAAATGGGAAACAGTTTAAAAAAAAAGTAGTAAGATGGAAGGTTTTGCGATTTAAATGTTATTTTATTAAATGTCTTTTTAAAATTCAGTTTTAAATCCTCGGGAATTTATTGAAAATCAACCATTTTCTTTTTTATAAAATAGTGTTGTTTCTACCCTTTGGAAATACTCAAATTGCATGTACTAGATACCTATTAGTAAAGGCATCGTTCTAATTAATTAAAAATACCCACCGGTTAAAATCTTTGGATTAATACCTACCCTCATAATTTCACACCTTTTAATAGTCCGCTAGCTGATATCCTTTATATATAATATATTATATAGCTGATATATGGATTGTATTCTACAAGTAGGAACTAACTTGGATAGGTACGTCGATTTATATTATAATACTATTTAATATGGGCCGTAGGTACAATGTAAAAAAATAGCCATTAAACTATATCTGGACTGAAATTAAAACCAATAACAGCCACGCTATAATTTCCACTTATAACAAGGGCGTCATAAATCTATAAATTATGCCTTTGTTAAAGAAATTTGAATAATTTTTTAAATTTATTTAGGGTTTTCTTGTGTCTCTTTTCGATGTTAATGGTAGAAATATATTCTATTTTTTTTTAATACATTTTATAATAATTACCCTATTTACTTACCCAACTTAGTTTCTACTTGTTAAATACAATGTATAATATTTGTATAATATATTTATTCAAAAATGATCTCAGCTAGCGGACTATTAAAACGTGTGAACTCCCGCCTATTTGCGTTAAAGTACACTGGGAAGTTAAAAAGAAGCTACAACCATGTGATAGCGCTGCTGTTTACTACTTGCTAGTTTGTTAAGCAAGGTTTAAATGCGCTGCGGTGTTTTTAGTAGAGTTGCTTCGAGTTGTGGCTTTCTGATGAGTCCAAGGAGCCATTGTTTTTGGCTTCCCTGTGTACTTTAATCCAAAATAGACAGTTTTTTTACATGTTTTAATCATCATTTTTTGTTTTTTGATAATTATTACTACCGCGATTCCTCTACCATTTACCTAATTGACAGGGTTTTGTAACGGATAGCACGTACCCTAGTGGGTACTTCTAGTGCAACCTATTTATAAATATTTTCTGCAACTTCAACTCAACCAAGTCATAAACGATTTCTTTTGAATGGACGTGATACTTAAAATTATGCTATACATATTACATATTTAAGCTTTCTGCAAAATAAATCAGCACGAACCTATATTAATCCCGATTTTGTTGGGTTCTTAAATTAATTCGAAAAATGGTAAAAGCAGCTGTTTATTACCATTATTTTTAATTCCTACAAGGTTATTTAATAACCACAAAAATACCCAACTTTTTAGGAACTAAAAAGTTCCCTTTTTAAAATATGGTACATCGATTAGGTAACTTTCAGCGAGCGGTATATAGTCAATCCCTTACTATAATTTGTTCTAAAGAAAGAATCATTTACGACATACTACCAGTGTGACAGAGAGGCAGGAACTGATTTATAACAATGATCTGTCATTTCTCAGGGTGGTTTAAGTTGAATAAAGTCAAGGTCTTCGGATTTGTTCACTCGGCCTTTGACCAACAAAGCTAATTTAATACGATTCATTTAATGTTAATGGCCGTTTGTGGTCGGTGATTGATGCCTGATGGAGTACTTTTAGTGCAAGTTCCTGACTTATACCAAATTTCGTGTAACGTGATTCACGTGTTGTGTCGGTGTGACCTAATATTCAAGATTCATTTGTGTTCATTTTTCCCTTAACTATAAATGTTATTTCCTTTTGTTATTAACATGCTTTATAATAAATTAAAACTAATCTTATTTGGTCTTAGGTAGTATGAAAAATAAATAAATGTTTTTATATAACAACAACTGTATCTCTTTGCGTAAAAACTTGTTCCCCAATTTTTTTTATTATAAGTTTTCCTGAATAAACACTACTGATGACAATATGAATTTTTCCCTTTGTTCTTTAAAACTTCATACCTAGATAATTGGCTCAGAACGTCAGGTTTAATTTGGATAAAAAAAAGTAAATAAATCTAATAAAATAAAATGGCCAATACGTCACAACGGACCAATCCTTAAGAAATCAATCGTAAATGATGGAGGAACCTTACCATTTTGGCGTAGGAGCTCAGAAAATTAATTTAGTAGCTAGGTGGACTATACCAATGATAAAAATAAATTATTTTCTAACTACACGACCACAATTAATCACAAAATCATTTTTTTTATAGATAAAAGATACCTAGTTTTTATCTTGTATTTTTTTGAGGCAATAGAGTTGTCTTTTAGCAACAAAAACATAATTTTAAGAAATTTCCATATTGAGGTTTCGGCGTCTATTTATTGCCGATTTTTTGCTACTACTAATGGATTTCTGGTTACGGCTAATAAAGTTTTCTCTCAGAGGAGTTTCAAAGATTTTGCGTTTAAAAAATCAACAAACTAGGATAACAAAACTAAGTTCGCAAGTAAAATTTAATTGATGACAGTTTGGTCTCCATTATTTATTAAAAATGTTTCTTAAAGTTAGGTTATTGGGAGATAAGAGATTGTTCTTTAATACCATATTAATTTGTCAGGAAGGGTTACCCCCCATAGCTCTCACACGCCCGCCGCCACCGGAATACATACCTAAATACTTCCGGATAATGTACTTTATCGTATGTCATCTAGTATCCAGAAATCAAAAGCCGTTAAAATAAACATTGTTTCATTAAATTAGACCTACATTAAATATCACAGCTTAATTTAAATAGCTTGCGAAACAACTAAAGAAAAACCTAAACCAGAATTACTACATCAATAAACGAGCTGAATCACTGTTTGTAAAAATCCATCGACGATTTACGTTTTCCACTTTCTCTAATTTTAAACTTTGTTAAAAATTACCCCAGAAATACACGATATTAAATAAACCTCGGTTAAATTATGGTTATTAAAAGGACGACATTAATCTGATACTAAATCACTTTTAACATATTTATAACAGCCATATGTTAGAGGTAGAATAACGCGGCGGCTTATGTTTTCTGAGAGTAGCGCGCAAATAAACACGACTTGTATATGCTGATAATGTCTTGTGTTATGGCTTTTATAAATTTACACCCGTGCTTTTAAATAAAAAATATGTTTTGTTCAATTTGTTGAACTTAATCGAAACTGAAATAATAATAGCAACGAGTGATAATGACAGTTATTATACGAGGATCAGATTTGCGACACGAACGTTAGACGAGTACTCAACCATACGAGTAAGTAATATCCAGTACCAAGTAGAATGAATATCATAAATAACTGGAATATCCTAATCACCAAATTCACACCAGAACCGTACGCTACAGAGGCAAAGCAAAAGGAGGCGAGGGGGTCCCCCCCCCCGAGTACCATACTAAGGTGCTACTAGTATTACGCTTCAGTTAATGCCTATAAGTTGCCTAAGTTGTTATATACAGTGACCGGCAAAGAGTTCGCAACATATGGGAAAAATTTTTATTAGCGGAATATTGAAAAATCTTTTTTGGGGGATTGGATGTGCATGTCCCATAACCTTAAAATCGATTTTGACATACGTCACGCGACCAATGGTATGGCGGGAAAGTTAAAAAAACCAATATGAAATCATCATAAATCAGATAAGTTGATGAGATATCGAAAAAATTCCAAGAATAAAAAGTGTTTAGAATTCCATTAGAACCTTACATAAAATGTTTGGGATATCTACTTAAAAAAACATAAAATCGAATATTTTTGTAAATACTTTTTTACCGAATTAAAAATTTCCATATTTTTCCTTTCTTACAGCTTCATTAAAGTAAAACTGACATCTGGTGACCACAACTAGAAATATTCTTTTGTTTTTCTGACAATTTGGAGCAATAATTCAAAAAATTCGTTTACACTTGGATACCAGCTGTTGCAATAGTCTATTTCTAATAACCTTATCGATATTTTTTATATCGAAATATTCTATTATGTTAAGAAATCCTTAAATTCATTAATCCAAAGAAAATTTTATTTATAACCGTAAAATATAATTTTGAATTTCGCAAAAATCTTTAAAAAAATCTAAAAATTAATAAAATTTGAAATTATTTTTTACGGTTATAAATAAAATTTTCTTTGTATTAATGAATTTAAGGATTTCTTAACATAATAGAATATTTCGATATAAAAAATATCGATAACGTTATTAGAAATAGACTAAGTATTGCAACAGCTGGTATCCAAGTGTAAACGAATTTTTTGAATTATTGCTCCAAATTGTCAAAAAAACAAAAGAATATTTCTAGTTGTGTTCACTAGATGTCAGTTTTACTTTAATGAAGATTTAAGAAAGGAAAAATATGGAAATTTTTAATTCGGTAAAAAAATATTTACAAAAATATTCGATTTTATATTTTTTTAAGTAGATACCCAAACATTGTATGTAAGGTTCTAATGGAATTCTAAAAACTTTTTATTCTTGGAATTTTTTCGATATCTCATCAACTTATCTGATTTATGATGATTTCATATTGGTTTTTTCAACTTTTCCGCCATACCATTGGTCACGTGACGTATGTCAAAATCGATTTTAAGGTTATGGGACATGCACATCCAATCCTCCAAAAAAGATTTTTCAATATTCCGCTAACAAAAATTTTTCCCATATGTTGCGAACTCTTTGCCGGTCACTGTATATATTTTTGTTGTTCTATTTTATCTGTGGTTAAAATTACCTTTATTCGTTTACGTTTAAATCGTTGTTTAGTTGAATTACTAGTACTTAGACTTGCTTATTTAAAATGCAACAAAATGTATTAGTCTACATACCTACAGTACTAGTGAAAATCAAATTTATTTCTGGAATACCTTGGCCATAAATAAAAACTATAAACTATTTTAGCTGTTAGCTGAGCATATGACCCTCCGAATAAATAAATATTATATTCGCTTAAAGCTACAACAATATTAATAAGGAGTGTATTATGTTTTTATCTATATTTAATATAAAAATATTAAAATAAATCAACAATAATTTTAAATTATTACTTTTAAATGGTATACTTAGTTTAATTCACAAAGTCGTTCACAGCAAATATTGATATCTTTAAACCAATTTTGAAGTTAACTTTAACTGATAATAAAATGCCCTTGATTTGTTAAAACAAATCTCAAAATAATATATTCATAACTTTATTGGAAATAAAAATGTTGCTTAAATTGAAAATATGATCTCAATATAAATCAATTAAGTAGGTAGTTTGATGTGAAGCAAATAGGAATTAAAGTAAATAATGTATTTACTTATATAATTTAAAGTAGGAGTTACTTTTTGTAAGAATAGGACATTCTCATAAAAATTTCTTAAAAATCTCAAAATACGAATTATATTATTTATTAGATCCAATATCGACTCAAACCAAATCTATGATAATATTTAAAAAATAATATGATATTCTTATTTCGAACTTTTATTTTCTTGCGGATATAATTCGAATTCGAATTCTCAAACAAAATTGCTTATTATTGTTTAAAGTTTTTAATATTTTGTGTGTATGGAAGCCCATGTCAAAGGTGGAATGTAATTGTGCAAGGTACCGCAGGTAACGCCATTTAAATTTTACAATAAATATAAGAGCAGATTTTAATTTTTCATCCCACCACCCCCCGCCCCCCTCCTTGCATAATATTGTGACATTACACCAATGATTAATTAAAGAAAATATTTATAAAAACCTAAAACCAAATTCCACTTTTGACACTCGTTTATCTCCGCGAAATCATCCACTTTTGGACTGATGTAAGGTTAAAAGCCTCAGGAATTAATGGTAGCATTTTTTCTAGACACCCTGTATATATCGTCTTTAAAAATAACCTTTTTACCCTATTCATGTTCAAGTAAATACCAGACGTTAATATAAAAAAATATTGTTGTAGCAAACATTATTTAACTAGGTGTACCTAACTGAAACGTTTAAAATGGGCAAAATACTGCAGATATGCAACTGCATAATTTAGAGTTTGTTTTGCTTTTTGCCGAGCTTTTTCTAGCGCGTAACGAGTAAGCTGCTGTGCCGTTTTACATATTTTTGTCGTTTTTAATATGAGCTTGCATAATTTTGTTTGTGAACGCTATTAGACTCGACTATTTTTGTATGCATATGGCAAGTCGCTTCTGTTTTTAGAATGTCACTTGTAGTGCGATAAGGGCCGTTTTTCGTTCTAACCTATGCTACACTGTTGCCACTTATTGTGCAATAATATAGTTCTATACAATTTCGAGCGTATTGTATATGAACAAGTAGAAATACTGAATAATAAATTTTCTTCACTTAAGAATATCTACCATACAGTTTAAATTGTTTATGTTAATATTTTGTAGTGTTTTCGCAACGTAGTAGATTTTTCTTTACAATAATTGGTGTCCACACAATCATATTTACAGTTGAAAAAAGTTTCTAAAATTATTTTCATTACGTAGTTATCTGGCATTAACGTTTATAATAAAATGAGATAATATTGAGCAATATTGACCGTTTTTCGAAAAAACTATAAACATTTAGAAAACTTTGATTTTCTAAAAAATATATTTTTGATAAAATTAGGTATAGGTACTTATCTTAAAACATTATTGTATATTTCAGATTTAATGTACGGTTTATGGTAAAAGAGCAAATGTTATTAATATTTGGATTATAAAATTACTGCTGTTATCCAAGAATAACATTTTTGGTTTGTTCGGGATTGTTCGTGTTCGCGTTTCCTTCGCAAAAAGCAAAACAACTATGGTCCCAGGCCAGGCCCTTGCAAATGTTAAATTTTAGTTTTAGTTCGTAGTAGCTACTATTTTTCTCTTCATAAAAATAATAAATGAAAAGGAAAGAAAAACACAAAGTCTTCCTCCACAAAATTTAATAGAATAAAATTCTAGTTCGAAAGGTCTCTACATGTTTCGAACGTAGAAACGTTCATCATCAGGAGACAGAAATCTATTTTATGCTGATGTTGTTAGCAAAAGAGAAAATTAGAACCTTAATGGAGCTTTTATGGACGTAAAATTTTTAAATGTAGAAGAAACATGGCTTGAAAAATTGACAATGGATGAATACTGAGTATTCAAAAACGTTGTTAGAGTAGGCTTAAACCAACCAAACTAAATGGAGAAGAAGAGAAAAAACCCGGGAGAAAAAAAACTTTCTAAAAAGGTGTAGGTTTTTTTTCTCCCGGGTTTTTTTCTTTTCTCTTCTTCTCCATTTAGTTTGGTTGGTTTAAGCCTACTCTAACAACGTTTTTGAATGCTCAGTATTCATCCATTGTCAATTTTTCAAGCCATGTTTCTTCTACATTTAAAAATTTTACGTCCATAAAAGCTCCATTAAGGTTCTAATTTTCTCTTTTGCTAACAACATCAGCATAAAATAGATTTCTGTCTCCTGATGATGAACGTTTCTTCGTTCGAAACATGTAGAGACCTTTCGAACTAGAATTTTATTCTATTAAATTTTGTGGAGGAAGACTTTGTGTTTTTCTTTCCTTTTCATACTTTCAACTCCACTTTAAGTATGGACTATTTCTTCAAATTAAAAATAATAAAGTTCAGTTCATCAATTCATCCATCTTCGGTAAATAACTCAGCTTGATATATTTCGTATAAGCAAATGGAAAAAAAATTATTTTTATAAATAACAAAATGTTGTGTCTGCTATTTTATTGTGACGATCAACATTTAAATAAACTACAAACACAAATTTTTAAAAATAGGTAAATAAAGTAATTATTTTGACAATAATTGGTAAAATTTACTGTTGCACAGTTTTTAGACATAAAATAAGCATAACGTTTGGCATTACATTGGCGGTTTTATGACTCCCATTGGCATTTAAAAAAAAACCTTGCCCCGAAAACATCGACGCCTCAGCACAGGCTTTATGAGGAATTTCTTAATAGATAAATAAATGAAATTAACTTTTCCTTTCTTACTGCACATATAGCAAAACCAAACGTTAACCGAGTTTAACCAGAGTTAATGCTTATTCTAGATTCAAAAGTTCGTCGTTTTTAACCAACCAACAGACAGACCAATGGAAATAAAAATATATTTTTTATGATTTAAGCTAAGGACTATAACACATCGAGATCTGATAACATCTTAATGAAAAAAAAATGTTTGCAATACTTTTGATTTTGATATTTACACGGATGATAATAACTTTTAGGTATGTATGTAATTTGCGCAGTACTGTGGAGTGATGCTTTCCTACAGTTTTGCCAATAAGCCTGGTGCTAATTCCATTATTTTCTTCTACATAGAGTTCTAAATCTGTGTTATTTTCTTGTGCTGTAAATGCTCTACCATCGAGTACATCATTACTTTGCTCTAAGCAATTGCATTTATTAATTACAGTACCTATGTTAAAATTTCGCAATATATTCAGGACTATTGCTTTGCTTGAAATTGGTCGGTCAGGAAACATTGTAGAAAATGTTAGTTGATTTAGCTTCCTTAATATTCAATTCTCAACACTTTTCACTTTTTAATCATTCTCAACGTTTCGGTTTAATATTCAAACCGTTTTCAAGGGTCTAGAAAATTGTAGAAAGTGTATAGGTGCATTTAATGATTTGACATGGCATTATGCATTTTCTTTAACATTTATTTAACTTATTATTACATTAAAAACATGGTTAACCAACTGAAAATCCACAAAGGAAAACATTCAATAAGGTTGTTTTTATAAAAACGTGCTTTGAAAGAATTGTAGAGAATATTTCAGATACCTCCCAATAACTATTTTTCATGTAGTAGCACTTAAATATTGCTATTTTTTCTTGACTACTGAAAATATTTTGAAACTAATCAAAAATAGCATCTAATAAATTTCACATTATCATCATTATTACTGGATGTTTTCTTGGGGTATGTATCACAGTCGTATTAAATATTTAATTATTTTACGAAGAGTTTGTTTTTTATAACTTTTAATTGGCTTATTTGATAATAATAAAATTTAGTGTGTGTATTTATCGTATAGGGACTTTCATAAAAGTTTAATACAATATTTAAGGGTAGTCAAATTTACATGGGATTTTAACAAACCGGAATAAACTCGGTGTATCATATAATAATGTCATAGTCATTTGAAAAACAACGATTTTGGCAAATACCATTGTCCTAGATAAACAACGTTTCAATTGAAATTACTTTCTTAAGTCATTTTTGCCAGGGAAATAGCATTTGCCTAGACAAAAGCCATTTCCCCAAATAATAATTTTCCTGCAACATCAATATTTTATAGTATATTAAAAATGTCTTGAAATAAAATTAGTCTTCCTCGATAGTGAAATATTATAAAATATTTTTGAAAACAGTACGTATAGGCTTAATTTAAAAAAAAGAAGGGATTATCGAAGTTTCTTCTGAAGAAATTACCGTGCGAGCAAAAATTATTTGCATCAAAGAAGGCTTGGATTAAAAAACGTAGGGCTTGGTTTAGATCACAATGATATGGGGACGATATATCTATTCAAATCTAGTTTAAAATTTTGTCAAATTCATATTATGACATGATATGCCAAACTAATGGGTAATAAACTAAGTAGACAAATACAAATTTATTTTTGTTGTTTACAAAATTAACAAAGTAAGAATATACAGAAAGAAAAAGAAAAATAATTACATGTTTTCTGAGAATTCACATAACCGGAGAGGTGAAACCAGGCTTCATCCGAAAAAAATGTCAGATCTATAATAAATCATTTCTTTCCAAAAAATTTTGGGTAAATCATTGAGAGTAATTCCTGCGTCTTTCAAAATCTGCGGCTTGTATTTCCTGGAATACTTGCACTTTATAAGGAAATAAATTTAGCTGCTTCTTAAGAATAGTCCTGCATATTCCATAGGATCTTCCCACTTCTTGGGACAGGCGTGTTATACAATTTGTTGACGTATTTTGCATTATTTTACAAACGTTTGCAAAAAGGTCTTCTGTTCTTACAGATGGTCTTCCTGCTCCTTTTTTGTGTTGTATAGAACCTGTTTCCCTAAACACAGCCACGGTTCTTTTCAGGCAATGATAAAAATCCCCAGCAATAAAAGCAACGTTAGGAAAATGTTCGTGAAAATCGTCCATGCACAAATCCGGATTGTATTACCACTCACCATTTACTCTAACCCCGTTTCGAAAATACGCTTCAACCATGAATGTTTTGTGCTGTTCCGTAAAGCCCATTGTGTGAATTGTTCAAGAAATTGGAAAAATTAGCGATGAATCAAATTACTTGTAACGACTGTCAATGATGACGGAATAACTGATTGATTGTTAATTCAGGTAGTTACTGACACCCAACAGGTATTAAGCTCTACGGCTAAGCATTACGTCCTTAGATGCAAGGCCCTGTTTGATGCAAACAATTTTTGCTCGCACGGTACCATTGTGAACATTTTTTACAAGTTAATACAAAAATGCCTACCGCTTCGTTAACCCAAGTACCAAACACCATAAATAACAGTGAATAGAGTTCGGGAAACTACATTGAAAAGAAATAGCGTCTGAAGGTTGTTCCTTGATAAATTTATTGCTGTGATTATTCAATATACGTTGACGTGAAATTATTACAAATAAAGCATTTAGAATCAAAGTTATGAGTGTCCCTTAATTGCGTTGATGCAATTGAGTGCACTTAAGCAGTGGCGGATAGCTGGGATTAAAAAAAAATTGAGTTCATGTGTTTTAACGATTTAGAAGTGAGTCTTTTAGTTTAAAAATAGTTAGAAAATCTATTTTATAACCTACATTAATATGTAAATATACCCATAACCACATAGTTTTACCGCCTTTTTCATGTAAATAGTAAAATGACTTTGACTGACGTGTCCTCTTCTTTTTAATTTTTAAGCAGGACATTGCAGCGTGGGCTATTGTCGGCTCTTACCGAGTTACCACCAAGTCCCTGGCCCTACCGCAAATTTTTTGTTATTGTCACTTGTTTTTATTTGTAATGTCGATAATGTGTTGAATTATTTATTAACTCTTAATTTGTGTAAAATGTTAGGTAAGAGAAAAAAATTTAGGGGTTTTTCCATTGAATGTTTTATGCTTTACACCTTTTTAGGTCTGATGATGCCCATAATATAGGGCGAAACATGTCACCATTTTAATAAACATTGTTTTGATGAGACGACGACTTTGTGTTGTATTGATTTTGTTTGTCTAATAGAAACAGGTCTCTTAGAGAATGGACTACTTCTTTGAATTCGGAATAAACCATTTTGCGAGCTTTCTTAATACAAAAAACCTTCGTTATGGACAAAATGTTGAGATTGATTATAAATTTACGAAAAGGAATAGATTTAGCAGTATTTTTTATCAAGGGAAAGTCGGAAGGATGCCGTCTAAAAATTAATTTCTTATTAAAGCGATGGATATGGAGCATCCATTTAATAAGATAGGACTATAGTATTATGCGTTTTAAAAATATAATTTTAATTTATTATGCTCTAGTTATTCTCATTCTTGCTCTAGCTGGTGCATGCAGACGGCAACAGTTGTTAAATTTATTAATAACCTCTGTCAAAGATTCCAAGTCACATATTTTGGTTGAACTAGAAGATACAAAAACAAAAACTGAAAGCATTTTTGCGATGGTACCACTAATTTACTTGTAAAAGTAAGAAAATACATCCACATATCACAACAGGTTTTTCATTATCTACACAAAATAAAAATGTACCAGGCAACCACTAGGAATAAAGTCAAATATCTCGTAAGAACACGCCGCATCGTGACTAAGAAACCTGTCATGTATTGCACCCTGTTGCAGTCTGCATGGTCTAGTTCACGTTCAGATGTTGGCGACAGAGACAGGACTGGGTTAAGTTCCTTTATCATCGCATTCACCATATTTTAAACTTGCACGGGATCATACTAGTTTATTAGCATAATACCTTCAGAGTTAATTTTATTTACAATTGGAACGTCGAACTCAACGTGCGATTGATTAAAAGTTATGGCGTTATTCATTGGTAAAACATATAAATACATTTGACCTACACTAAACTTACCAATGAAAAACGCTATGAACAACCTTGACAACATACAAGAATTCGCCGTCCACTTATTGGAGTTACGAGCTAATCAAGCGGTAAGCGGTGCGCCTGCGTATGTTTCGCGTTCAATGCTGCGTTGCCATATTATAATTTACGTTCGCGGCGTAGTACAATGCTGTCAAAATGCCATGCGTTTTTAAATACAAACAGCTGGATTAGTTCTCAGTGAGCGCAAGGTTTGGCAACCTCTTGTACCTTAATTAAAATAGATAAACTAATTATATTAAATTTATAATAGCAAAAGATGATAAATAAAATGTTTGTTATTGGGAATAGGAGAGTTAATTAACCTAAACTGGTTTTTTTCTACTCACCGTTTAAGTTAAATAATAAACATCAAGAAACTTTAGTCTCTGAAACCTGACGCGTGAGCTTGTTACGACCCACTACAGAACTGGGAACTTTTAGGGAGAAACCAGTGTCCGCTGTTAATGTCCCATATGGGTGTCAATTGTAGAAGGCCATGTTTTTAAAAACGCGGCCAAATATTTAAATCGACGAAACTCTTTTTCTTCTTTGTGGGGTACTGAAGATTGAAGCTAAAACACGTTTTGCAATGTAATTTTATGGTGATATGACAATTTTATCCTTATAATGTCTTACAGATATACACTTGAAAAGTTTTATAAAAAAATTTAAATAATCTTCGACACCTTCTTTTGAGGAAGGTTTTTTCTTCTTCCCCAGTTTATTCGGTTGGTTTAGACCATCTTCAATAACTTTTTTAACATACTCAGTATGGTTTAACCTTTATTAATTTTCTTCATATTATGTCTCTTCTACATATCAATTTTTTAATTCCATAAAAGCTCCATTAAGGTTCCACATCATTTTCTCTTCTGCTAAAACCATCAGCACTAAATAAATTTTCTGTCTCCTGATGATGAACGTTTCTTTGTTCGAGACATGTAGAGAATTTTTATTCTATTAAATTTTGTGGAGAAATACTTTAGGTTTTTCTTTCCTTCCCATACTTTCAACTCCTCCACTTTAAGCATGGACTATTTCTTCAAAATAAACAAGTGTTATGAAACTGGACCCCTTTGATTTTTTGGGTATAAGAAGATAGGTTTTGTAAGGTATTTACAAATTAATATATCATAAGAGATATTAAATATTAATATTAGGTACGTTATCATTCTATAACTAAAATATCTCCGCCTTTGGTCATTCATACCACCATAACAAAACAATCAACAAGTTTACTCTCGGCTGAATAATTTTAATTGAAATTCATTCGCTGACGTTTTCTATTAACCGTATAAAGTGCATTTATTTGATTCACTTTATTAATACAAAATTACTATTTATTGGCTAATTTATAAAATAAACAACCACTTTGTGTGATATAAATAGCTACATAAGTACCAATTCACATGGGCTGTGAAAATAAAAGACACAAAGTAAAAGTTGTCTTTAAGGAAGGCAGAGCAATTCAAAGGTAGTTTAATATAGCCATTAATTTTTTAATTTAATGCACCGACAGACAGTGGATTACAATCACGTAATTTATTATGGAATTGTTGGAATACTTCGACAAATCGTAAGCATTTTTATCTGGCATTAGTCGAGATTCGTCCAACATTAACGATAACTTTCAACGTGCAAAATTGGCCAATAAATGCAAGTCAAGTCGACCATATAAAAGTTGATGGCTAATAAGTTGGGTTTAAAACTTGGATTATTATTTGGTAAAGTTTTAAAATTATTGGGAACATTATATGCGTTTTAGAGGATTTCCACTACTTTATTTTTATAAATAATGTTATTAATTGTCGGTACTGTATCGTCCCTAAGTACTAATATACACGACAGTAATTTGAAGCCAGAAGAAAATCATTAATGTACGTTAATAGTTTATAGCACATAATAATGATAATATATTTCTGTATGTTAATATAATTCCATATGTGTTGCATAAAAGGTAGGAAATAACCTTCGTTGAAAAACAGTAAGAAAGTATAGAAAAATAAGTGTAGTATTTTTATTCCTCTGTTCTCCATCAGAAAAATGTTCTGCCGCAGAGGGTTTTTAAATAAAAGTCGTATAAAGCTACGATTTTTTGCAATTGACACAGCATGTAATTTTCTACTTGTTTGTTGTCCTTTTTTATCTTTCATGACACCATTTCCAGTTAGTAAGTACTTTTTACCTTATGTCCAGAGGCACGCTTCCACGGTCATTGTTGAGCCATATTATAATTGCCATTTTTTGATCGAATTACAAGTTCTGTTTGGCTGGAATCAAACAAAATAAATCTATTACAGAAATTTATATTTTTCCTATATAGGCACAACACTATTATTGTAAATAGCTTTTGAAAAAATGACCACTAATGAATTTTTTATATTATGTAAGAAATGTTTTTATTTTTTATTCCAGATATTAAAAGCCTAATATAAATGTAATACATAGTTGATAAAATTTATGAAACAATGATTAGCAATTTTTAATTGGTTTAGTGTGGCACAATTCATTGTTGTATGATATACATGATGTATTTAAAATTTTCGGTACTAGGTAAGTCGAAAGTCAAAAAAAATGTATAAGAATATAATTATTTAATAACTTTGCCAAATTATTGTCTATACAGATTTTCAATAATAAATATAATAGGTAAAATTTTTATTATACTATGAATTAGTCAATTTTCTATTATTAAAAACAAATATTGTTAGATGTAAAAAAATTTGGGCTACTTATATAAAAAAATTACATGTGACCATTAAAATTTGAAACATTTCATTTTACAAGAATTGCAAATTCCGTGTATTGTTATTAACATTTTATATTATTTATGAAATAAACAAAATGAGTGAAATAATTAATATTAAATATTTCTAGTATTGTTCTTATAAGAACTAAAAGCAACGTCCTTATGGCAAAATCAACCCCTTGGGAGGTAAAAACGGGGGTTGAAACTTTATTAGGAATTTCTGTATCTTAGAAACGAAAACTAGTAGATGTATAAAAATTGGTATATAGGTTCCTTTAATAAAATAAAATTATAGGTGTTTCGTCATTTTTTCAAATTCAACTTAGGTGTTGAAGAAAGGGGTGTGTGGGGTATTTTGAGGGGGTACCTATCACTGTCCATAATTTTAAGCTATATTGCTAAAAATGTGTACTATGCTTACACTGTTAAATTAAGTAAGCACGTATTGCGATGTTTAGGAAAATTTTGCCAGTAGGAGGTAGAAATGGGGGTAAATTTCCGATAGAGAAAAAAGATATGTAAATTAAAAATTTTAAACAAATTCTTTGCTTCAAAGAAATAAATATTAAACATGTGTTTACGTATTTATGAAAATGTTGTCCTAGGGGCTTAAAAATAGGGGTATAAAAAGGTATAAGTACGGGAAAAAAATTTTGGACCTAATTTCTTAAAACTCAACATAAATATTCTAATATAAAATAATTAATATCACAAATATTTCTTATTTTTTTTGAAAATCGGTCACGAAAGGGTTGAAAAGGGGTGAAAGGGGGTTATGAAATTTATATCGAAAAAATTATTTTTTAAAGGCATTTTTGATATTTTTTACCTCTAAGAAAAATTACAGCTTAATTTATTGACTCTGTTTTTGTCATTAGCTACCATACAACTTAAATAATGCAGTCAACAATTTTAACAGCAGAATTTTAATAGTACCTAAGCTATATACCGACAGTTTTCCATTAGAGTTTTAAAAAACATTTATTTAATTCACTTTACTATTATAAAATTACTTTTAACTGCCCATTTTATAAAATAATCGACCACTTTGTTCGCTTCAAATAGCTGCATAAGTACCAATTCATATTTACTAAAGAAATTAATATATAGGAAGTGCGTATAATATAAACGGTGTAGTTATTCAAACGCATTTTAATGGGTCCAGTTTATAATAGTTTAATGCACCGACAAAAGCTTAATTGCAATTACGTAATTAAGCACAAAATAAAATCAACACACGAATGTTAATTAATTTTTTAATTAAACTTCCAGCAGTACCATAAGGCTGTCAGATTTAAAACAAATTAAAATTGATAATTATAAAGTTGATTAATCTTTTTTATAGCTCACATACATGACCTAAAAATATTGATTTAGATATTTTTGACCAAAATACCTTTTTTATTGGTTGGTACTGTGACACGAGACCTGTCTCTGGGAGAAAAATAATAATAAAAGAAAATGAAAAAGTAATTGCTTAATTTATTAAAAAATATTGGTGTGAACTATTTGCATATACAGTGTGGTTGTTTATCTGTGCAACATATGGGCATTTTTTTTAATACCGATATATCAGAAAAAAAATTTCTTGATAAAAGTTGGTGCATATTCGATAATCATATTAGGTGCACTTGGAATGGTTGCAAATCAAACGGCGTACAGGGTAGGCCAAAAAATATAAAACTTGCACAAGAATAAAGTTTTTTAATAAACATTTAAGGTGGGAGTATCAACATGCGTGCCAACCTATAACCTATTTCGCGTAGATTTATTTATGTTTTCTAGCTTTTATACAAAATTTAAAGAAAATCAGTATCGACTTGATATTCTATAGGTAATAATTGACATATTTAATAAATATCAAGGAATTTCATAACTTATTTTAGGAGAATTGTATAGCGAAAAATATCGGGTAAGATTTTTTTTAACATTATTATGTCATTGTCACTCATTGTTCTTTCACTATACAATTCTCCCAAAATTTGCAATGAAATAAATTGATATTTTTGTAATATATCAGATACTACCTAAATAATGTACCGACGATATTGATTTTCTTTAAATGTTAGTTATTAAAATAATAAACTCAAAAAATCAACGCGAAATAGGTTATAGGTTGGTAATAGATTGAATGACGTTGAGAATTCAACCTTAAAATAAAAACTTTGCACGTTAAATGATAGTTTTTTTAATTAGCATATTTTGTCATACATTGTTTTACTTTTAAGTCCATTTGGAACAGCATTATTAAGCTATTATAAAAAAGTCCAAAATCAGAAAATTTTCAAAGTATGGCCAAATTGAAAATATTCGAGGAAAATGTCAGTCGTTTGTGATTTCTACTTAATTGGATGTCTAAAAATCAGGAAAAATGATTGACTGATGATTTTGGTTGAATTTCTGAAAAAGCCATGCTAAAGACTGAAAAATTGGATTTTTCGAGATTTTGTAGGTCACCCAGGGAAGAACGTCGTGATTCGATTTGTCAGTCAAGTGCATTTTTCCTGTCATTTTATCCAAACGAAGAGGTAGAAACAAGATTTGGAGCGGCTCCTTACTATGGCCAACAAAATGGCGGTCAAAAAACAAATTATAATCTTCCATTTGGCCTAATTCACGATCTAGTGGTTAGATCGCAACGAAATTTTAGATACATGATCTTGGCAACCTACAGAACCTAATTTTCAACCTGACTGACGGGCTCCTCACTATGGCCAATCGCCCTATGTCATTATTGCCAATAAATCTTAAAGTTGATGGGTAAAAGCAAAACTTCAAGCACTAGGGTGTTCAGTGGAGTAATGGCAACGTTTTTTCAAACTCGACTGACGGGCAGCCAACTATGGCGTTTTTTGCACGCTAGCTCCTTAACTATTATTAAAAATAATTTTAAGGATATTTTAAAGTTCTGTTTAATATCGTTGCAACAAACATTAAGTTTGTGATTCCTTAATAAATTAAAAATTCAATTAAATTTTACAAATATGCTTGAATTTGAACAAAGATATGTGAAATTGATTTGATTTTGATTAGTTTATTAAGGTCTTTATGGTGAATATAAAAAAAAAATTTTGGGAAATTATTGTTTTTTTAAAAAAATATATTTTTTTATTTTAGGAGGTCACGTTTTTGAATATATGCATAACTTTTTATTCTAAACAACTTTTCTTAACAACATTTTACTGAATTTACTGAAATAGGGGTACTTTATTCTTGTACAAGTTATATATTTTTTGGCTTACCCTGTACGCCGTTTGACTTTCAATCATTCCAAGTGCACCATTTATGATTATCGAACATGCACCAACTTTTATTAAGAATAAAATTTTCTGACAAATCGGTAATAAAAAAAATTCCAATATGTTGCACACTTAAACAACCACACTGTATATGAATATTTTATCAATTTTATAATAAAATACATATTGTTAATAAATTATTATTTTAAGAACATATTTTTATGTTTTCGAATTTATCAAAAAATTTAAAACGTTAAAGGTTTAATGTCCAGTTTGGTACTTATTTCAGGCATTTTCCAACCTAAGGATTTATAATAAATTAATAAGTATATTTAAATTTTGGTTATACACAAGGTATTTATTGGGGTTTTCCGGGGTTTTCAGGTATATTGTTAGGGGTCGTTTATTATCACTTAATAATGCGTTATTATTACCTGCTAAATAAACTTTATTTATATCGATTTGTAATACATACCTACTTCTGTTTTAGTTTGTCGAAAGATTTCAGTATTTTCAGTGTGAAACTAGTCATTTCAAATTTGTGTTCAGAATGTGTATAAGGTGGCGAAAACGTATTTGTGGATTAAAAATTTCCCAAATTTAGATTTTAGTAAAGAAAAAAAAGTCTTCTGTAAAGTTTGAAAAAAATTATTGTTTGTGAAAAGAAGTTCCAAATCGATCAACATTTGAAAACATACATATATAAAAAGTTACAAATAATGAAATTTGAGCCACTTTAGCTGAGTGTAACAAACGCATTTCAAATTGTTGGAGAAAAATCGAAATCTGAAAAGGAAATTTTTCAAGAAGACTTATGCAAGGTTTTGGTCGCAGCAAACATTTCTTTAATAAAATTGTAAAATTCGCAATTTAGAGGATTTTTGTAAAATTTTGTAAAGAAACCATTCCTGACGAGTCCACACTTAGAAAAATTAAATTGCTTACTTTTATTTTTCTTTGTTTTTTCTGCATTTTTTTAAAAATAAACATATTTTATTTATTTTACTATAATAAATTAAGAAATATTGCATACCAGTATGCAGATTTGGTAAAAAAAATGCAAATAACTGCATATTTTAAAGGCAAACACGGCATATATATGCACATGTTTTGGCTGAATTTAAGTGCATATAATCCGGCCCTTTAATTATTAATATACTCAATTTTAATTTAAACAGAGTTTCTTCTCAAAGCTAATAAATAATGTTTTACTAACTTTTTCAGTACCTATTGGGTGTCCAATGAGATTTTCTACGATTGAACAACTGTTTATTATATAAGGTTTTACAGCTTACCTAAATGATCTTCTCTTTATAATTTTTATTTGCATGAAACTACAAAAAAGGGTCTATTTTCTTGTAAAATCTAAAATTGATCAAATCATACCCGGTATAAATTCATGCATCCAAAGCCATGCAGATTTCCAGTTCCTTTCTTGCGCATTACTTTGCATCTTTAAACATTCCGCATGCGAGATACGGCAGCTTATTTCCCCATAGTCCAGTTCTATTCTCGAACAGAAATTTTCCTCGGGAATTATATTTTCTTCGAAGATAAAGCGAAAAGCACGAATGGAGCTAAGATTACTTAGGTTCCCGGTATTACAATTTAGAATTTCTTAGCGCTGCAGCGGTAATGGCCAGGTTATAGTAAGGAAGTTGGATATAAACGGAAATTTACGGGTTAAGGAAGGTTGTTGAGACTTTCGTTGGATAAAACGAAAAATATATATACCGGAAATTATTAAAAGAACTTCGTTCGATAAAGCTTAAAGTTTGGAAAAAGCACACAGAAACAATTTGTTTACCTTATTTATTTCCAATCCACAACCAATAAAATGTCCAGATTTCAATAATACACTGAGGAAATTCATTCAATGCAAGTTTTTTTTTTAATATATATGGGTTACCACAAAAAGAAATCCTTTTATCCCTAAAATATTTCGCTTAGACACATACAAGGTCGTTAAGCATATTTATGTGCCTATTCGATATTTTTTTCCGGTAACAAAATACCGTTTAATATACGTGTATGTATTGAATCAAATATTTTTATTAGATGATTTTTTTTTAAACCCATCACAAAAGATTAACTAAAAATAAACCCTATTTTTACAACTAAAATATACTTTTTAGGAACTTCCTTTTATAAAATATGGAGAAAACTTTTAGGTAACTTTCAGGGAGTGCTATATAGTCGATCCCTTACTACAAGGGAACAGAGTGGGACGAACTAACTTAAAACAATGATCTGTCGTTGCTCCGCGTGGTTTATGTTGAACGGAGTAAATCAAAACATATCATTTGATTGCCGTTGTTGGTGGGTGATTAATGTCTGACGGTATGGTGTACTTTAAGTGCAAGTGCGAGGTGCATGACTGCAAACCTAATTTTGCGTTCTGTGATATAAGTATTGTGTAGATGTGTCCTTATATTCAAGGTTTAAAAGGTATTATATATAAAACTAGCGTGTATCCGGCATGCGTTGCAACCCGCTGGTATAAATACAAACCCGAACAAACCCGTACAAACCCGATATATTAGTTCCCGACATGCCACTTTCTGAAATTGCACCCGTGCGAAGCCGGGGCGGGTCGCTAGTTATACATAAAAACCTTCCTCTATCTATTAAAAAAAAACCGCTTCAAAATCCGTTGCGTAGTTTTAAAGATTTAAGCATATATAGGTAGGGACGGACAGACAGCGACAGCGACTTTGTTTTATAAGTACTATGTTAAGATAAGGTAACTGGCTCAAAACGTCAGTACCGAGATTTAAGTTGGCTGAAGAAAAGTAAAGAAATCTAATAAAAAATTAAATAAAATGGCGAATACGTCACTGGGTGCCAATCCTAAAAAAAAATAGAACCCAGAAAAACGTAATTTAGTAGTTGGGGCTAGGTAATTTTTTTATAGATGGCAGACCATTCTTAGGATTAAAAAGCAATACTTTTTTTAACTACAAGACCTCAATAATTAATCACCAAATCATATTTTTTTTATAATTAAAAGATATTTTTTACCACTGCATCCTATATTTTTTTTAGAGTAGTCATTTAGCAGCCAAAAGTAGTATTTTAAAAACGACTATGTTGAGATTAAAAAGTCATTTCAAAAAAATAAAGCTAGTAGCTACAACAGAGTTGTTTTTTCGGCGCCTATTTAATGCAGATTTTTGCTACTAATGTATTAATAGGTTTTCTATCAGTGTAGGAATATATTGTACCTTTTTCGCGGTAATATTTCACATGATTTTCACCACATTCCCAATAGTCATATCCTATAAAATTAATTATGTAATTTTTAAATCTTTCTATGGACCTTTCATCTTCAAAGATGGGGTATTTAGCATAAATTCTACTGCACGTAAGCACTCTAAAACGCCACACAAACCTATTCATTTTGTGGTAACTGATATGGTAATTTCAATATTTTGGTTAATTTCAGTTAATAAAGCTTGCCCAAACCGTGCCTTCGTGTATTGGTTCAGTTCGCTGTCATTCCGGTATCCATGATAACCTAGTATAAATACTTGACGCTGCATTTACACAAATTCTGCTTTCATTTATCTCTGACGTTACTAATTTAAATGATAAATTTTATAAAAATAAGGTTTACAGGAGTTTTATTTAATAAATAACTTATTAAAAACCAATATTTAGCTTAGTTAAAGGTCTGTGATATAATTTTTTTTATAGGCATAGGTTAATTTAAGTATACAGCGTGTGCATGGATTTGCTTGCCAAATGGAAAACGTCTTTATTATCAATTTTTCGAAAAAAGTTATTCTATATAAAGAGATAAAGAGTTCTGCTATTAAAATTATTAAGATTGGCATAAGAATTTCTTTTTAATATTGTACATGGTGTCTCAAAGAACGAAAAACTTAAATTCTAAATGTGAAAAAACTTTATACCAATATTTATTAACCGGCAAATTGGAAAGCGCGAAAAGCGGATTAAATCATCAACTAATTTGTATAGTATACAGGGCAATGATAAAGTTTTTTTTTGAATAGTTACTTAACATTTTTGATAAAAATTATTAGGTGTATGATGAACAACGGGGGGGCTTATTGAAATTTAATCTTCTATGTATATTTGCTCGTGTTTACTGTATAATTACTAGTAATTAAAAAAACTTGTTATGTGTAAATATGTTTATATGATATATTAAGTTTAATAGATTTACAATTAGGTTGTAAATTATCTAAATATTTTAATCACTCTGTATACTAAATAAACCTGCAAATAGTACATTGATGGCTTAATAATAAATATTGCTATGGTATTTATCCATTTTGTTTATCAAAAATGTTAAGTAAGTATTCAAAAAAAACTTTATCATTGCCCTGTATACTACAAATTAGTTGACAATTTAATGCGCTTTTCGCGCTTTCCAATTTGCCGGTTAATAAATATTGGTATAAAGTTTTTTCACATTTAGATTTAAAGTTTTTCGTTTCTTGAGACAACATTAAAAAGAAATTCTTATGCCAATCTTAATAATTTTAAAAGAAAAGCTTTTTATAAAGAATAACTTTTTTTCGAAAAATTGATAATAAAGAAGTTTGCCATTTAGCAAGCAAATCAACGAATACGCTGTATAATGCCTAAAGCTGGAGGAATTTAGTCGCAATAAAACTGCTTGGTTCTTTAATCAGCATAAAGTTTTTTGATTGATCAATATGTGTAAAATGTGGAAACCTCATTATTGTTAAATGATAGTCACGTGATATCGAAGTAAATAATCAATAATAAATTTTTTATGTTATTCGATTTCGCTTCAAATTTATTTGTATTTAAACCCTTGAAATTAAAATTCGAAATGCGCCGTTCGTTTCTCCCTACGAGAGCCGCGTATTGTGTGGTGGAAGCGTATCAGCGTATCCATCCCCTGTTCATCGTCCGTATTCAATTTTTCCCATTTTTAGCAGCCGGTGTTTAGTTTGCATATCGGATGAAAATTCCGAGCGTCAGCCATTTTATTAGGGCTTTTAGATGACTTCTTATCTTCGAGAAATTTACAAAGTTTTGTCATTTCGAAGAATGTGGAACGTAATATTAAATACTTTGCTCGAAGTGGGGTGGTTCAAAACGTCTTAAGTAAGTTTGAAATTGATTTTGTATAGGGATGTACCTAAATAAATTTTAAAACCAAATTAAGCTGTGACGAGCTTTTTTTTAATTATTTCTCATAAAGAAATATAAAATGTGTATGTTCAAATCTTATAAGAATGCACGTACCGGGTGAACAACTAAGAATGGTCGTCGGGTATATCTCGGAAACTACTAAACGTAGAAACTTGGGATAAAAAAAATTATGATTAAAGCGGTCATGAGAAAATTCTGGAAATAATTTTTAAGTTCCGCATTTTGCCGCAAGAGGGCGTAATTGAAAAGTAAATTTTAAAATTTTACATAACTCCGAAAATTCCACATTAAGGTATATGTTTGATAACACCATTTTAAAGCTTGAATAATTATGCATCATTTTTGTCTTGTGCTCATTGGCGTACCGACTTTAATAAGAGTGGGGGAAGTTGTTCAAAGTGTAAACATTTAAATCGCTGTAACTTCTAAACGACTTATCCGATTTCAGCAAACTAAAGACTGTTTGGAAGAGAAATTTATGCACTTTCACCAGTCGTATTTAGTTGTCCATAATAGTTCTCAATAAAATTGCTAAAAGGCGCAATTTGTAATAATAATAGTTTTTATAATAATTATAAAGTATAATTATGATATCATAATCGAAAAGAAGATGAAATTTTCTAGAAAAAATATTAAAACCGCAGCTCGATATCTTTGTTCGTTTCAGAGTTATTGCCAAAACATTAATTTTTAATACAAATTGCGCCCTCTAGCAATTTTATTTGAAACTATTGTGTACCATTGGATAATACAATTAAATGTTCTTACCTTTCTCTTCCAAACAAGCTTAAATTGAGTGAAATCGGATAAGTCGTTTAGAAGTTACAGCGCTTTTAATGTTTTCACTTTCACTTGATAAGAGTGGGAGAAGCTATTGAAAGTGTAAACATTCAAATCGCTGTAACTTCTAAACGACTTATCCGATTTCACTCAATTTAAGCTTGTTTGGAAGAGAAAGGTAAGTTCCTTTAATTGTCTTATCCAATGGTATACAATAGTTTCAAATAAAATTGCTAGAGGGCGCAATTTGTATTAAAAATTAATGTTTTGGCAATAACTCTGAAACGAACAAAGATATCGAGCTGCGGTTTTAATAATTTCATCTTCTTTTCGATTATGGTATCATAATTATACTGTATGATTTGAATTTTCGGGATAAAATCAAAAAAACTATTATTATTACAAATTGCGCCCTCTAGCAATTTTATTAAACACTACCGTGTACTGTTGGATACGGCAATTGAAGATGCTTATGCTCCCCTTCCAAACAAGCTTAAATTTAGTAAAATCGGATAAGTCGTTTAGAAGGTACAGCGATTTAAATGTTTACACTTTGAACAGCTTCCCCCACTCTTATTAAAGTCGGTACGCCAATGAGCATAAGACAAAAATGATGCATAATTATCCAAGCTTTAAAATGCTGTTATCAAACATATACCTTAATGTGAAATTTTCGGAGTTACGTAAAATTTTAAAATTTACTTTTCAATTACGCCCTCTTGCGGCAAAATGCGGAACTTAAAAATTATTTCCAGAATTTTCTCATGACCGCTTTAATCATAATTTTTTTTATCCCAAGTTTCTACGTTTAGTAGTTTCCGAGATATACCCGACGACCATTCTTAGTTGTTCACCCGGTACAGTTCTGTTGACGATATATAAATTCGTACACTACACTCATACATAACTCAATACAGTATAACAAAATTGAGTAAAACGGGTTTCTCAACTTGCTGCTTATACCTGGATAGAACACCAGCTATGTACATAGCTGTAAATTATTGCTTGTACGATTTTTTACCATTAAGTAATAATGGTTATTTCTAAATATTTTTGTGTTTAAATAACAACCGCGAAATAAGAAAATTATAAAATAATACGAAGAAAACTCCAAAAGTATAAAGCCAAAAAGGGTAAATTTATTAACAAACAACAAACAAAATATACTAATATTTATTTGCTGCGGGATTCTAACACTAATCGTATCTAATCTTCTTGGAATTGACAAAATAATACTTCTGGTGTAATTCGGAGTTAGCCCTTCCCCAATTTTTTCTATTTTTATCTCTTCTATATTTATCAGATAACTCTATTTCATTCTGTAGTTTAAAATTTATTTTGTACATTTTTTTACAGAACTTCTTGAGCACCAAGGCAGACATGTTACGTTGTTTTGTTTAAACCAGTTTCCTATATTTGTTGCAGTATGCACAGGGCAGTTATCCTGCTGAAATATAAAGTTATTTGGGAAAGAAAGGAAAAACTAAAAGTCTTCCTACACAAAATTTAATAAAATAAAATTCCTCAAGGGTCTCTACATGTTTCGAACGTAGAAACGTTCATCATCAGGAGACAGAAAAATATTTAGTGCTGATGGTTTTATCAGAAGAGAAAATGGTGAAAGACCTTAATGGAGCTTTTATGTAATTAAAAAATGATGCGAGAAAGAGACATATGGAGAAATTGATAAAAGTTAATAAAACATACTGAGTATGTGAGAAGTCAGTAAATGGGGTCTAAACCAACCAAATAAACTGGGGAAGAAGAAAAAACCTTTCTAAAAAGAAGGTGTCGAAGATTATTTAAATTTTTTATAAAACATTTTTAAGTATAATGTCTATAAGACATTGTTAGGATAAAATTAGTAATTATCAAGGTATCACAATGAAATCATATTCAGCAAAAGTGCTCAGTCTTCAACACTTTCTTTTTAGAAAGGTTTTTTCTTCTTCCCCAGTTTATTTGGTTGGTTTAGACCCTATCAGGGGCGGATGGGACACCTCGGACCGGCGCGGGAAGTCAATTGAAACGTCGTGTCAATCCAATAAAAAAATGAAAAGACATAAATATGTCTCGGTTCGACCGTATCACAGAGACCGTAGACCAAATACTTCCGGAAAAAAATATCGTTAGTAAATACTGTCAAGAAAAATCGCTGTAAATCATTTTCAAGCTGGTGAGATGACCACTAAGGGGCATGATCAAATAGATAATTAGAGTACATGTTTACCAAATACTTAAACCATTTATTTTTCGATCCTTACTGTATGCCGATTATTTTTTATTTTAAATATTTTACTCCAATGGTAAAAATAAAATGAAGGGGGAATGTCAAAGTTTAAAACATATAAAAACTAGGTTACTTCGTTCAGGTTGAAAGGATTTTAACACACTTGGTCTTATAGGCTAGAGTTTTTCTATCTCTATCTATTGAGTTTTCGTTGATTTTTACGTAAACCTTACTTTTCCCGCTAGAGGGCGATTTCTGTTATATCGACAAAAAAAGGACTGTGACGGTTCGATCCACTTACGACATAGTTTTTATAATAGCTCATAAATTAAAAAAATAAACTTCATTTTTTATCACGCTTTTATTAGCTTCACCTGTATGTTTGTATGTATGTTTGAAACCGACTTCTTTGAACCCACTTGAAACGGTCAGATTTAATTTAAATTTTGTAGACTTATCAAGAACCGCTGACAATACAATAATCTATACGCAAAAAATTCTCTTGTCAAATTTTGACAGCTGTCAGGTATAAAACAGCGATGCGATTTTGACGAAACAAATTATGGGGTCGTATAGTATTCGATGAGGAGACTTCGGGAAAAATAAGCGGAGACTTCGGGAAAAATAAGCAAAAAATTCTCCTGTCAAAACTTGACAGCTGTCAAAATGTCAAATCGTTTAAAAAAAATTATAATAATGAAAAAACTATAAGGTCGTATGTATATTATTGACGGTGGAAAGTTAAAAAAAATACGCAAAAAATTCTCTTGTCAAAATTTGACATCTGTCAATATGTCACAATTAATACAATAACCGATAGTAATAGAACAAACGTGGAGTCGTATATATATTGTCGCTAAACATAGAGAAAAGTTATAAAAAAAATTCTCCCCGTCAAATTTTTTTTTAATTTTGAAAATTTTTGTCGTTTTTTTATTTTTTGCGAATAACTCCGTTATTGTAAGTTTGAGAAAAAAATGTTATATTACTATATTTATGGAACGTTTCAATACGCGTCTTTCTTATTTTAAAAATTTTCGTCTAAGTATCATCAGTTCTGAGATATGAGGCAAAATATAGAAATCATATTTTGGCCGATATCTCGAAAACCGTAAGAGATACGAAAAAATAATAACAAACTGAGATGTAGATTTCATTGAGATACAACTTTTTAGCTATATAGACTTTTTCTCTAAAGTTTATACTTTCTGAGAAAAATGGCAATTTATGATTATTACGGTATAAAAAAAATATAAAAGTATGAAAAATGTCGGAAAATTAAAATTTTTTAAAAATTTGCAAATATCGTTCTTTTCTAATAATTCGGCATAGACGATCGGGTTTGTTCAGGTTTGTATGTATGTTTGTTTGTAACCAACTTCTTTGAACCCGATTTTGACCCACTTGAAACGGTCAGATTTAATTTAAATTTTGTAGACTTATCAAAAACCGCGACAATACAATAATCTACTAATCTAGCTCAATCTACTAAAAAAAAAAAAATTTCTTAACAATAACTCAAACTAAAAAATGAAAAATAAATATAGTTTAAAATAATTCTTGAAATTCCTAATATAGGCAGAAAATAATAATGAACGATAAACATTAGTATTATTGTAAAAAAAGCGTGGGGCGCTTTGTGCTATATTTTTCGTATATCGAGCACCCCATGCTTTTTTCACAATAATACTTATGTTTATCGTTCATTATTATTTTTTGCCTATATTGAATTTAAAGAATTATTTTAAACTATACTTATTTATTTTACGCTTTTTAGTTTAATTAATTATTAAAGCGTGTTTTTTAGATTTTTTAAACTATATTTATTACATTTAAAACACAATTTGGTGAAAAAATATTTATTATTAATCTAAAAATTAAATAAAAAATATTTAACATAAAGATAACCTAAATATTTTCTGGTTTTTTGCTTTTTCGATTATTTTCAAAATTAATTCAAATTGTTAGAAAAGAAAAGAAAAGAAAAGAAAAGAAAAGAAAAGAAAAGAAAAGAAAAGAAAAGAAAAGAAAAGAAAAGAAAAGAAAAGAAAAGAAAAGAAAAGAAAAGAAAAGAAAAGAAAAGAAAAGAAAAGAAAAGAAAAGAAAAGAAAAGAAAAGAAAAGAAAAGAAAAGAAAAGAAAAGAAAAGAAAAGAAAAGAAAAGAAAAGAAAAGAAAAGAAAAGAAAAGAAAAGAAAAGAAAAGAAAAGAAAAGAAAAGAAAAGAAAAGAAAAGAAAAGAAAAGAAAAGAAAAGAAAAGTTCGCCAACAGTGGCGGTGCGGTGCCCATCGGCGCCTGAGGGACCGGCGCACCGGGAAATCTCCCGGTGTCCCGGTGGGCCCATCCGCCCCTGGACCCCATTTACTGACTTCTCACATACTCAATATGTTTGAACTTTTATCAATTTCTCCATATTATGTCTCTTTTACACATCATTTTTTAATTACATAAGAGCTCCATTAAGGTCCTTCACCATTTTCTCTTCTGCTGAAACAATCAGCACTAAATATTTTTTCTGTCTCCTGATGATGAACGTTTCTACGTTCAAAACATGTAGATACCCTTGAGGAATTTTATTCTATTAAATTTTGTGGACTTTTCGTTCTTTCCCATACTTTTAACTCCACTTTAAGCATGGACTACTTATTCAAATCAAAATAAAGTTATTTTCTTTAAAAACTATCGCGGCAAAAGGAAGAAAAGCATTTTTGAAAATCTGAAGATATATATTACTGTTTAGTGTTCCGCCAATATTCCAGCATACACCTGCACCGTAAACACTTTCCCGCAGTTATTAAATTAATAATTGAACTACAAACTTCATGCAGTTTGAATTTTGTTTTATTATTTATTCAGAAAACTAATCGGCAATAATATACGTACTGTCTATAATATGTCAATATAGTTAGCATGTTTAAATCAGTTTCCGCCTATTTAAACAAGCAAAATGCAATGCACTTGCATTTTCATGGTTCGTCGCGATAACACGGATAAAATAGCATATTCTGATGCAGCAGCAGGTTTTGCTGTTACAAAAAGGTTATGGAAAATCGTTCTTGTCTGTGATAAAATCTAAATGTGTTTTGAAATTGTACATTGCTAGCAAATACATGTTTGTGTATATTTATGAAAAAGCGAAAATGATATATTCGAGAATAATAATTGCAGACTAAAATTATATATTTTAGTGGGTGGAAGCAAAGGGATTTACTTAGAAAAATATAAGTTCTAAAATATCTGTTAGTTTGTTAGGTTTTAAAGTAATAAATTCTGCCGTAATCTATCCCTTGTCACGCGCAAAAGTTAAGAAGCGCGAAGAAATTTTCATCAAATTTGAACTGCGAGTGGTTTTTATTTAGCCTCTAGAAGACTTAAAAATAAACTAGCATCTGGTCCGGATCGTGTCCCCTCTTTTATTGTAAAAGGTTGTATTGGAGCGCTTATTTTAAAATATATTTATAATATTAGCATTGCAACGTCGAATTTTCTCAAAGTATGGAAGCGGGCAAAAATATGTTCAATTTTAAAGTGTGGAGAGAAATAAATTTAATAATTATCGTCCAGTTTCCATACTTTGCAATTTTCGAAGGTTTGAGACAATTCTTTATAGGCGAACGTACCCGTTACTTCAAGCAAATATTGCGCCTGAACAGCATGGTTTTGTAAGCAATAGGTCAACTGTGTCTAATTTAGCATGTTTAACTCAGTCTATTTCTTGAGGGTCAGGTGGATGTAGTCTATACGGATTTTTCCAAGTTTTGGCGAAAGCTTGGGGGATTCGGTTTAAAGCATCGTTCTTTTTAAAGATAGTTCTTGGCATTTTTAAAATTATATCTAGAGATACTTTGTATTTTATAATGGATTTAAGTCAAATGAATATAATGCAAGATCCGGCGTTCCACAAGGTTCCAATTTAGGACCTTTCGTGTTTTGAATTTTTATAAATGCTTTGAGTGAAATCATAATTTATGGAAAATTATTTTTTGACGATGATTTAAAAATATTATCATCCTTAAATCTGCCAATGACTGTACATTGTTACAAAAACGAATAAAAATAATTTAAGGATGGTGTGACAGAAACAAACTCCATTGCTCGATCCCTACTCCATACTTGGAAAGGTTGTGGAACATTCATGGTTGCTAAAGGATCTGGTAGTAATTTTTAATTCTAAGTTAACATTTATTCATCATATTAATAGAATAATTTTAAATTCGAGTTATCGTGCGCGATTGTAAGAATTTTAATGACCCTAGTTTTCAATAGCTTATTTTTTTGTGAGCAAAGTTGGAGTAGGTATGCCTCAAAATTATGGAATCCTTAATATCCTTATTATTTATGTCATATTTTTATATTATTTATATTATTATTATTCAATTATAAAAGCTGCATATGGAAGGTTAAAATCAATTTATAAATTTAAATACATTCTGGATGCACAAACTAAATTAAGGCTGACTGAGTCGATTATTCTGTCACTTTTTGATTATTGCGATGTGGTCTACGGCCCTTGTCTCCAGGCCCAGGACTGCCATAGAATTCAGGTCATGCAAAATGCGTGTATGAGATTTGCTGCGTGTGTAAGACGTAGAGATCATATAACTCCATCTTATCTTAAATTTGGCTGGCTCAAGATGGAGGAGAGGCGTAACGTTCACTTTTTGTGTTTCCTTCATAGAATAATTAATTCACATAAGCCTACCTACCTCCATGACAAATTGATGTTTGCTGCTAATGTGTCTGAAAGACCGAGAAGGGTCCCTGCTTTACTTCATATACCACCACACACCACCTCTGCTTTTAGGGGTTCTTTTACATATTATTCTAGTTTTATGTATAATTCCTTGCCAAACAATTTAAAATTAATTAAAAACAACAACTCTTTTAGTAAACAAATTAAGGAAAACTATAAACACATGTAGTGTCGTCGATTTCCCTACCCTACTTAAAATGATACAATATTGGATAGTTTTATAATTTTGTTTTTTTTAATTTTCTTAGTTTCATATCATACCATTATATTATTATTTTGATAAGTATATATTATACCTGTAACATGTCTGTAACATTTTTCAGGTTGGGCCTAAGCAGCCCTTGGCTGAGCCCCGCCTTAATAAAGACTTTTTGATTTGATTTGATTTGATTTTGATTATAGCACTGAAAGGATTCAAAAACGTTTTTAAAGGAAACTGCTTATCATAAAATTTGATAAATTGTTTTTTTTTTTATTTCATTACAGGTTTGTAGTTCGCAAAGACATCACGGATTCTAACGCGATTTGCAGAGTTTGAAAGATTATTTCTTGCAGATTAATAGCATGGTACTCATATACTTTAATATTAGTTATACAGGGTGGAAAAGTAAGCCGTACAAAGAATTAAAAATTTCAAGTAATTAATTTTGTGTGATATTTTAATATTGTTTTATAACCTAACTTAACATCTCGGAAAAAGTTTGCCTTTTTTTTTATTATATGCCCTAAAGCAAAGGTTATTCTATTTTTTATAAAGAAATCAGCTGTTTTGGACATAACTGAAGACATGGCCCGTTGATGACCGTTTACGCAATTTATTTTTTATGAAATGGACACATTTGATTTATTTATTAAAAAAGAAAAATAATAAATAACCCCAAGATATCTACCAGTTGTCCCATATTAAAAAGAGTATGATTACATTAGGATAATTGGGTTATTTAATTTTAAAAAGTTTGAATTAAGATATTTAATTTATAAACGATTAATGCATTTTCATAAAAACACTATTCTTATGCTTTAGTCAATCTCTCAAGATGGTAAGGATATAGTAATGCGAAAGGACTATGACAAATGTAATGCTTAAATCGCCAATTAATTTCATATGCTTTAATTTTAATAAAATATGCAATCATTGGAATATTTTTACATGCAGCCTGCATGAATTACAAGCTGTGGCAACAACTGTTTAAATCTTTTTAGAACAATTTCTATAAGTTCTGTTTCTTTTTTTTTATATCTTTATTCACTATGTGATGTAGTTCGGTGATGGCAATATCTGTTTTTTTTATTATTACCTATTATTATTATTATTATTATTATTATTATTATTATTATTATTATTATTATTATTATTATTATTATTATTATTATTTTTTATTGTTTTTTTTTTAATTTAAATAGGTGTGTGCATTAGGTATATATATGTTCTATACAACTTGATGTTAATGAATTGATTTTTTTATTTTCTTCTCTCAAGGCACGTTGCTTTATGAACGGATGCTTATAGGCGGGGGTTAAGATGGATAGACTAAAGTAAGACAACTAAATATTAAAATGTGGTATGAAATTTTAAAACGCTAGGCGTAGTAAAAAACATTAAAATCTCAAAAAGCAATTATTTTATTCAGGAATAAACCAAAGACTGATTTTACATATTATTATAATTATTAGATACTAAAGAACCTAAACTAAATAATAAAATCAAGATACTACATGAGCGGGTTTTAACGCAATTGCGTACGCGCCAAATTAACCAGTGGTCCCTAATATACTTACTAATAAATGTCCCTGTTTTATAAATAAAGCACCAATATGCGGGGTTACCCTTATTAAACTTTGAACCAACTGAGTTCTCATCATCATGTAAGTAACTTCAAGGAATTTTCTTTCAAACGGATTGTAACATATTTGAGAAATACAATGTAAATATGTTATGACCCGACATAGTTGCGGATCCAAGGGGGGACGGGCAATATGGAAATTGCCCCCCCCCCCTGGTACATTTAGAGTTTTTTAAATATTGACATAAAAAATATTATCAATCGTTTCTCAAAATCAAAACATAGATTACATTTTTCAAATTCGATTAAAAATATTTTTAAGTTCCGAACTTTACTGCTAGGGGGCGCATTTGCTGTCATGTAACTAAAAGTGGCTAATTTGCCCATATGTTTCATATACAATGTTAGTCTGAAACATGCCACATACAATCTCTGTTCAATACTCAATACAATTATATTTAAACATTTTTTCTTTAATTACCATGACAACGGCAGCGTGAAGTGTAACAATTTAAAGAATTTTAAATGCTATAACTTGGGTTTGCCTTTACCGATTTTAACAAGCGATAGCTCAATTTAAAGGCATTTTTAATAGAATTAAATTTTCTTTTACACAATGTTAAGGTTAATTTGTTTGCTTAACAATAGTTAAGAGAGTTAAGAGCTAATTAAAAGAACATCAGATTTAGTCATTTACACAAGTAATTTAAATACAACCATACAGGGTTAGGAAAAATTACCAGAACGGTCGATTATTTCAAAATATACAGGGGTTATCAAAAAACGTCTTATATAAAAAATGTAGGGCTGTTAAAAATCTACATATCGGTGATAAATTGAAATATACAGGGTCGCCCACAAAGTTGTGGAGAATGATAGTTATATTTTTTTAAATGGAACACCCTGTATATTTTTATATTTTTAAATTCCACATAAAATTATAATTATTTTTTATTAAATGCACTATACTTCATATTTTCCGAGATATTGACTCTCGAAAAGTGACATTTTTGAACTTTGAAAGCTTATAACTTTTTAACAGTACGTCTTAGAGCAAAACGGCTTACATGTCCCTATCTTCAATTTTTATTAGCTTTCCAAAAAATCAACTTCCGGTTAAACCGGATGTAACTCGAAAGCAGGAAATGTAGTTGTTCCGGTTTAACTGGAAGTTTGATTTTTTGGGAAGATAATAAAAATTGAAGATAGGGACTTGTAAGCCGTTTTGCTCTAAGACGTACTGTTAAAAAGTTATAAGCTGTCAAAGTTCAAAAATGTCACTTTTCGAGAGTCAATATCTCGGAAACTATGAAGTATAGACTAATAGTGCATTTAATAAAAAAAATAATTATAATTTTATGTGGAATTTAAAAATGTAAAAATATACAGGGTGTTCTATTTAAAAAAATATAACTATCATTCTCCACATCTTTGTGGGCGACCCTGTATATTTCAATTTATCACCGATATGTAGATTTTTAACAGCCCCACATTTTTTATAAAAGACGTTTTTTGATAACCCCTGTATGTTTTGAAATAATCCACCGTTCTGGTAATTTTTCCTAACCCTGTATATAATTTTCTACTATTGTTGATAGACTATTAGTTAAGTAAAAAAGATCAGAAAATCCGTGGTTGTTATCTCTTTTCGTTTGAAAATTATTAAAAAATAGTTATACAGTAGGTATTTTTTAATTTTCTATAAAAAATTAACTTGCTATAAATTGATAAAACTAACATAAATCAAACAAAATAACCTATAACTACTTAACACATTCATCCCAAATGTTCAAGCTGTCGTCCAATATTTTGAATGCAGTGATTAAGCCTTCTGCAATTAGAAAATATAACCGCTTCAATCTCCGCTTTAGGTATTTTCCTAATAGCAAATTCGACCCATCAATATATTCCCGGATTGTTGGTCGAGTTTTGTACACTATATTCTTTATTCTTCCCCGTAGATAAAAATCCATGCATGTTAAAAAACATTGTACCTATATGAAATATATCAGCAAATTAGCCACTTTTAGTTACATGACAGCAAATGCTCCCCCTGGCAGTAAAGTTAGGAACTTAAAAATATTTTTAATCGAATTCTTTTGGCCGAATTTATTAATAATTTTTTTTACCTCATAATCGTAACATAAATGGCTTTCGAGATATGGCCGCTCCGTACCTACCCTTAACTGGTCATGCTGTGTGTCTCACGGTGATAATTCATTGGAATAATTTTGAGAGTAATGCGTTTTTAATTCTGCAAATTTGGAGACGATGTCTTCAAATGACGTAACAGCGACCATATGCGACTACTGTCGGTTATAGCGAAAGTGGTCTCGAACAAAAATTTCCAATAACTTTTATCAAAAGTTATTTTATCCTACTCTATCCATTTTTGAGAAAAAAATTGTTGTACAGACGCATAAGACTGTTTGATATTTCGGGAATTTTGGGAAAAACCTATTCTAGTTAGTTATAGTGACATTTTAGGTGGACAGGATTTTTTAAATTTATTGATAAAGATCAAAAATTATTACACTTCCCAGTATCTAAAATTCCATTTTCCGATAATTCATTATCGAGCACATTAATATCTAATTTCACAACCGGAATTTCGAGTTTCCCTCTGTTATCTTTGAAAATTTATTCCATTTTAGGCGACACCCTGTAAATACTTAGTCAAAATTTAGGAAATATTAATTTTTTAAACGGTTAGAGTACGATACAAAAACTTTTAATAAAAGTTATTGGTAATGAAGAAAAGAACACAAAAAATTTTATACAGGGTGCTCCATTTGAAATAAGCAAGTTTGAGACAACTTCTGGTATAACCGGAAGTCGCATAATATGATCGCTTTTATTTCATTTGAAGAAAGCCTCTACGAAAACCCTATTGATTAAATTTGCAGGATTCACATTGCATTACTTTCCGAAATATTCTAATGGACGATCACCGTGAGACAGCATGTATATACATAGAAGTTCAGAGTTTTATTTGTAAGTTCTCTCTGGCGGCCTAATAAATATATGCACTTGTTTTGGAGTAACATTTTTTTTGTATTATTCTATTCACTTCTAATAAAAACCATTTAGGTCATGTGCCCCCCCCCCCCCCCCTCCCTTTGTGAAGTTCTAGATCCACCACTGTCCCGACAATGGCAACATTTTGTTCAAGTATTAATTATTTTACTTATTATTCTTTAATTCATCCCAAAATGTTGCTTATCAACACACCTCATATACAAAGTAAACTAAAAAGATTTATAAAATGAATCCAATATGATATGACGCAAATAATGAATCTAATAAACGAAACAAATAAAGAGGATGGTATCTGGGGGCAATTCAGAAAAGGTATTTGCTTTTTGACAAAGAGATTCGAGACACGATCGGTATTAAATTATTAGATTTTAGATCGTTTAATAACGTCTCGAAATTCTTGTCTTTGGCTTCTCATCACGTACTCTATTCGACGACATCGGAATTCTCCAATAGACATTTCGGAAAATTGCGATCCGCTTGACTTTTCTTTTGCTTTTATGTGGAAATTGCTTCTCTGCTTGGAATCCATATTGTTATAGCTCCAGTTGAAAGATGTTTAAAAATGCATCAGATTCTTGGGGGATAGGGAACATTTTCTTTTTATATTTGAAGTGGAATGTTTGTATTTATATCTTTCATGGGTCAATGATTTTATTTACTATAGAAAGTTATTTTTATATAATATGTTTAAAAACAATGTTTTTAATCTTTTACATAATCTTAAAAAGCTGCCGCCAGTTACATTCCCATGAGAACGCTCTAATCTGTAGAATAAGCAGAATCGTTATCTCTTTTCTTAGATTTTCTACGTCTAGTTCCCATGCCGAATCAGCATTGTGAATGTTATAAATATATGTAAGAATCGCAAAAAGATCAGTTCTATTGTATCACGCTTTGCTTAAAATAAAATTTTTAAAAACTAACTTCTCTTTTTCGAGTTGTTAACTGGCGCAGTCGGATCGGATTTTGTTAGCGGTTCTGCGCATCGTGCGTGTAAATCGTCTTCGTTTCAACGATTAATAACAAAAACGAACAATTTTAACAAAGTGCCGTGCAATAAGCTCACCGACCAGGGAAGAACGGGAACAAGCATCGTCCCACGTCCTATTGGTGCGAGAATAGGGAACAAGCATCGTCCCGACGCTCATAAGTAATCCAGGGGGAGGACAGCATCGCCGAGCCTATTGGAACCCTAGTTTAGGAATGAAAACGACAAGAATCATCGCCTTATTGTAAGTGCATCCTTTTAAAAAATCCTTTCAATTTTTACCATTTTGATTATTGAGTTGTCTCTGAATAACGTCTGTCTGTACGTCTGTACGTACGTTATATTAAAATCAATTTATTTCTAAGAAGCAGCTTTCGTCTGATCTCATTTTTAGTATAGTGTATTGTATATTTTATTTTTATTTTTCATTTATAACACTGGAAAACCCGTTACAAGACTTTTTGAATTTTATCGACATGGCACAGCCAAATTATCAATTGATTAGATATCAAGCCGATAATATTCCCAATTTTGACGGGAACGCGAAACAAATCAATCGTTTTATTAATGCTTGCGAAAACTTTTTTGAAAATCATAAAGACAGAACAAATAATGGGGCACCCATTAACATATGTCTTTTCGACACCGTTTTAAATAAACTTGTAGGGCGAGCAGCAGATTTAATTGCCTCCAGAGTTGAATTAAATACCTGGCCTTTACTAAAAGTTGCAATTGTTAGCACATTCTCAGATCAAAGATCAATTGATTGTGTTTTACAGGATATTATTACCCTAAAACCGGAACGCAATGAAAATCCGCAACAATTTGGCCTGCGTCTACAAGATGCGCGTAGCTTACTATTTTCAAAGATTAATATGTCACAAGACACACCCGAAATCAAATTACTAAAAATCAAAGAATACGACAATTTAGTATTAAAAACTTTTATAAACGGTTTGAGCTACCATATGCAGCTCGTAGTACGTTTAAAAAATCCAAAAACCCTTGAAGAAGCCATGAGTCACGCGTCGGAAGAAGAAAATTTCCTTTATTATAAAAACCGAGGAAATTTTAATACTACTAAAACAACACCAAATTTAAATAATTCAAAAATTACCCAAAATGTACCCCAAAAAATGCATTATTCTGCTAATGCACCACAACCACAACGATTTATTCCTCAAACGAGTCAAAACTTTTATAGACCACCACTAAATAACCCAAATCCATATAAACCCCAATTCATGGGCTATGGACAATTTAGGCAACCCTCGAATATTTTTCGACAAGGACCACCAAATCAAAATTTCCAAAGACCAAATTATCCAAACCAAAATTTTGTAAATAAACCCAATTTTAACCCCAGACCATATAATCCGAATATGCAAAAAACCGTTATGTCTAAATTTAGAAAACCGGAACCAATGGATACATCATCTGGTTATATACCAAATCCTCAACATAATCAAAATACACAACCAAGACGCGACATAATCGTCGAAGAATTATTTAACCAATCTGTCAAAGATGTAAATAATTCTAATAACCCTGATAATCAATATTACGAAAACCCTGAGGATGACTATCAATATTATTCCGAGCAAAACGAAACGTCGCATTATTATGACCAACAAAATTACTCCGCAAGAGAAACCGAATATTCATACGAAAACGACTTCTATGAACGCGATCCAAACTTGCAAAATGAAAATTTTCACCAGGACCAGAATTTCGAAAAAATAACGTAATTTGTTTAAATAATTATACAAATTCAGATTTACCCGCCATTATCATACCAGAAATAAATGCAAAATTTCTTATAGACACTGGCAGCGGTAAAAGTTTTATAAAACCTGACCTTGCTTATCAATTGTACCCAAATTCTATTTTTTCGGAACCTTTTTCAGTAAGATCTGCGCATGCGACCTCTTTTCATAACGAAATAATAAATATACCCATATTCCCATCATTTAATTGTTCAGGAAATCATAAATTTTATTTATTCGATTTTTCGCCAAAATACGACGGATTAATAGGAATGGACTTTTTAGAATATGTCGACGCGAATATCGCCATTAAATCGCGTAAACTAAAAATGCCAAATGCAATTTTACCCCTATGTCAAGAAAACAATGAACAAACCTTAAATAACATAGAAACGCGGACGGTAGAAATAATAATACCCCCTCGTACATGTCAAAAAGTAAAACTACCTGTTAAACAATCAAACGGTATAGGTATTCTAAAATATCAAGATTTTGGCAGTGCTGAAATGCCAGAAGCCGTAGTCAAAGTTATCGATTCTTTTGCAACAACACTCGTAACTAATACCCGCGAAAACCCAATAAAAATCACTATTAATAAACCTTTCGACATTGAAATTTTAAATGAAACAGAAATAAATTTTATCGACAAAATGGAAACAGATACCGAATTAAACGAATATCTAGATAACCTTCAAAAACAAAATTTAAAAAATTTGCGCTTATCGCATTGTAACGACGAAGAGTTTAAAGCAATTCGAAAACTGTGTTTTGAATATCGAGATATTTTTTATAGCGAAGGTACCCCGTTAACTTTTACCAATCAAATTAAACATAAAATAAATCTTACAGATGAAACACCCATTTTTACTAAAACTTATCGGTACCCGGAAATACACAAAAACGAAGTAAAAACGCAGATTAATAAAATGCTCGAAAACGGAATTATTCAAAATTCAACTTCACCGTGGAGTAGTCCAATTTGGATAGTACCCAAAAAATTAGACGCATCGGGCGTGCGCAAATGGCGCATTGTTATCGATTATCGTAAAATTAACGATAAATCAATACCAGATAAATTTCCACTTCCTAATATAAGCGATATACTAGACAAGCTAGGAAAAGCCCAATATTTTTCAACGTTAGATCTCGCGACGGGATTTCACCAGATAGAAATGGAACCGAGCGACATTCAAAAAACCGCATTTTCAACAGACACGGGACATTTTGAATTTAAAAGAATGCCCTTCGGACTCAAAAATGCCCCCTCCACATTTCAAAGGGTCATGAATAACGTCCTACGCGGTCTCCAAAACGAAATTTGTTCAGTATACTTAGATGACAGCATCATATTTTCCACCTCTTTGCAAGAACATATCGATAGACTAAGAGCAGTATTTGATAGATTACGTCAATCAAATTTTAAAGTTCAACTAGACAAGTCAGAATTTCTACACAAAGAAGTTGCTTATTTAGGTCACAAAATAACAAAAAACGGAGTGAAACCTAACCCCGATAAAGTAGATGCCGTCAAGAATTTCCCAATACCAAAAACGCCAAAAGACATTAAATCATTCTTAGGCCTCGCCGGTTACTACCGCAGGTTCATTAAAGATTTTGCAAAAATCACAGCCACTAACATTATGTCTAAAAAAGGGAGCAAAAGTTGAGCATACACCCGCTTTTATTAAATCCTTTAACCAGCTTAAAGAATTACTAATAAATGCCCCCATACTTAAATACCCTGATTTTGAAAAACCCTTCACCCTTACAACGGACGCATCAAATATAGCCCTTGGAGCTGTACTCTCGCAGGGAGATCCTCCAAATGACCACCCTGTAGCTTTCGCATCCCGTACTTTAAATGAAACGGAACAAAGATATTCCACGATAGAGAAAGAACTCTTAGGCATTGTTTGGGCATGCAAATATTTTAGGCCATATTTATATGGTAGGAAATTTAAAATCTATACAGATCATAGACCCCTTGTTTGGCTATTTAATTTAAAAGAACCAAATTCTAAACTTGTACGCTGGAGACTTAAACTTGAAGAATATGACTACGAAATAATTTACAAAAAAGGTAAACAAAATACCAACGCAGACGCACTAAGTCGTATTTCCCTCCATGCTATCGAATCCGAATCAATCATCAATAACCCAGGTGACATAAGTCAAGATATCGACAAATTCTTAGAACAAAGTTATAGCCAATTTAACCCTGAAAATTTAGACCCCAACGACGCAAGTCGACAGCTTGAAAATAAACAAAAAACCCGCAAAATAAACATCGTACAAAATATACAAATTAAACCCCCAGAAAAAATACCCATTCCCTCAACAAGCACAAACCCCACCAATCTTGACAACCCTGTAAATATTATCGAAGATCGTATCAACGACGATAATACAAACAACACAGTACACAGTACAAACGCGGAAGATAATTATGCTAATATGAGTATATTAGACGATATTATTAATAACAAGCCACACCAAATTATTATTAAAAAATCACCCTATGACGCGTATATCAAGACAAACCACGAAAATTTTGATGACCATCAAATCATCCACGCAACATTACCCACTAACATGGCAGTAATTACAAATTTTCTTAAAGAATTTTTAAACGCCAAAAATACGTATATTTATTTCTTTTCGAAAGAACTACGGCCTTATTTTCAACAAGCCATGAACAACCATTTTAAAAATTTGAAACTTATAGAGTGTTCAAAATTATTAAATAACGTGGCACCAGAAGAACGAGAATTAATGATTAAATACCGACACGAAAGTAAAACCAATCATCGCGGAATCGAAGAAACATGTAGATTTTTAAAAGCCAATTATTATTGGAAATCATTAAAGTCTGATGTTACAAAATATATAAATAATTGTGAAATATGCCAACGATCAAAATACAACCGTAAACCACCCGATCAACCCTTAGTTTTAACAGAAACACCGAGTAAACCATTCGAAATAATTCATATAGATACCTTTATAGTAGGAAAACAAAAATTCTTAACAATCATTGACAAATTTTCAAAATACGCACAAGCGTTACCCTACAGCGGAAATGCAGTTTCATGTTGCGACCAACTAATAAATTTCTTTTCATTCTTACGTGTACCAAAACAAATTGTTTCAGACAACGGATCAGAATTTCAAAACGAAGTAGTAAAAGGCTTATTAAACACACACAATATAAAAATCCATTTTACTACCCCTTATCATCATGAGTCCAATTCTCCCGTAGAAAGGTTACATTCAACCCTAATCGAACATATTCGAATTTTACGCGAATCAGACCCAAATGCTGACGTAACAAAATTAATGCCATATGCAATTATTGCTTATAACAATACAATCCATTCAAGTACAAATTTCACCCCTTACGAACTCGTATTTGGACACACCGATTCTAGAGACCCTATGGATTTAATACCATCTCATGTATACACCGAATATCTAAATAATCATAAAAATAATACACAAGTCTTATACGAAAAAATCACGGAACATACGAAAGAACTTAAACTAAAATCTATAGACCGGGCAAATAAAAACAAAACCCCTATAGAACCCAAAATTGGTTCCCAAGTCTATAAAAAATCAGATAACCGATCAAGCAAAATTAAAAAGAAATTTTTAGGCCCTTATTTGTTAACACGTGTCCTAGAAAATAATAAAATCGAAATCGAAAATCCTAAAACGAAACGCAAAGAAATAATTCATATCAACGAAACTAAAATTATGCCCCTTGTTCCAGATGGAGCTGGACAATCGTCACAGGAACAGTAAAATTCCACGACCTTAACAACCACCCTGGAATGCTACCCTTTAAACTAGGAATTGCACAACTTGAATCTAACAAATGGTCCTTTATTCAAAACTTTGACTTAACCCCTTTAATACTTAAATTCGAAATTATTAAAAACCAAACCGAAAAGTTAACTTTTAGTATTAAAAATAAAACCCAGTATTATAACGGCTATCACAATTCATTAAACCCTGTTCATACGCTTGAACTAAAAATAGAACATTTAATCGAACAAATATTACCATTTAAAACCACCCATAGAAATAAAAGAGGAATATTTGACCCCTTAGGCACCTTTATTAAAAGTATAACAGGAAACCTAGACCAAAATGATGCAGAGCAGATCGATGCAAGAATAAGAAAAATTGAAAACAATCAAAATAAATTAAGAATTGATGCTATCAATCAAATCACACTTTTGGATTCTACGATCAATAAATTCAAATCGATAATATCCAATATTACGCACAATGAATTGATATTAAAAGGTCATATCATGCAAATAGAGGAGACAATTAAAAATGTTGAAATAGGCCAAACCATCACGAATCAATACTTTCTAATCCATATTATACTTAATCAAATTACATTACTATATCAATCAATTTATAATATGCTCGATAAAATCGAAGTGGCGACTACTTTTGCTAAAATGAACATTCTTCATAATTCAATTATTAACCCAAATGAACTCTTACAAGAAATACAAAATATTAAAAATCACTTAAATACGGACAAGCTTCCCTTAGAAACTAACATTCAAAATATACTTAATTTCGAAAAAATAATAGCAATTAAAAGCTTTTTAAAGGGATACAATGTTGTATTCATATTAGAACTACCCCTTGTGGAGTCAGAGACATATCAATATTTCAAATTATTCCCTTTACCAATCCCCGATAACCAATCATTTTTCGTCAACATACCCTACAAACCCTACCTAGCACTTGGCAATAATAAGTACACTTATATGGACGAAGAATGCATGGAACTTCAACCCCAACATCACCTGTGTAAAGAAACACGCACCTCCCTCGTGGAAGACAGCCCCTCTTGTGCAGTTCAACTTATTACGCACCATAGCAACGTCACTTCCTGCCACCCTTTCAAGACGCAGTTGCACGAGCCGCAGATAACAAAAATAGTCGATGGAAAATGGTTAATCACAATTCCAAATCGCCTAATCAGTACAATCAATTGTCAAAAATCAGTTGATAACGTACCCCTGTTTGGATCCTACCTGTTAGAGTCTCCGACCAACTGTAAAACGAAAATCAAATCAATTACATTGGAAAGCTACGAGCCAAGCCGCATCAGCTACTCCGAAGTCAGCCTACCTGTGTTAAACTTAAGCCTAATCGAACCACATCGATTAACATACAACCCTCCTTCCATGGACCTCAACTATGTCAACCTTAAAGCCACCAAAGAAATTAAAAGCCAACTACAAGACCAGAAGAAGGACCTCGAAAAAATGACGTCAACCGTTTATATCAATCGGACAAGTTTTTGGACTATATTGATTTACATTATTCTCGCCCTGACTATAATTTTTATCATATACAAAAGATTTGTAAAGAAATCTAAGAAAATAATTCATATTAAAACTAATTCAAATAATGAAATAAATAATGCAATTATTTAACTACATTTTAATCAATCACAAATATTGATTTATTTTAAATAATAATAATAATAATTAATTTTATATTTTTCGAAATCACGCTCTTTAGAACGTGCTTTCATCTAAGAGGGGAAGAGTTACATTCCCATGAGAACGCTCTAATCTGTAGAATAAGCAGAATCGTTATCTCTTTTCTTAGATTTTCTACGTCTAGTTCCCATGCCGAATCAGCATTGTGAATGTTATAAATATATGTAAGAATCGCAAAAAGCTCAGTTCTATTGTATCACGCTTTGCTTAAAATAAAATTTTTAAAAACTAACTTCTCTTTTTCGAGTTGTTAACTCGCCTTGTTTACTAAAAGGTTTTAAATTTAAAACCGTCTCAAATTACCAGTTCTGGAATTAAAGGATGAGTAACAGAATAATGTGGATTGCACGAATATTTTACTTAACAATAAACTAACTAGACACTCTTTGACTGTGGCATTAATGGCATCAAAAGAAATTACTTTCTCACAATAAAAGTGTCTAGTTAGTTCATTATTATTGAAAATCTAAGGGTAACCCTGTCTAAGTCAACGTAGGTACTTTTGTGTAATAAATGTAAATATCATTTTTTGTTTTTTTTTTTAATTGATTCTGTTGCGGTTTTTTTCTTTAGGGCAAAGCAAATTATTTTAACTTAATATATTCAGTCCTAAAGTAAGAACTCATCTGATTTTGGGATTAGTTCAATGTTCTCCTCACCTTCGATTCTGTTAACGTAAAAGAAATGCATTATTCCCAAAAATTGAAAAACTTGACACTTGTTATCAGACCATCGAGCCACTAGTGGAGTTTAGTAATACCTCATTACGCATTGTTTTTTTTTGTCTGTCCGGCAGTGATCTGTGCTACAGGAATTCAAATAGTGCTTGTGTGGAAGTGTAAACTTTGTGTTACATACGATTTTATTTTGTTTTTAAATCTGGCAACATAAAATAAGACCACAGGTTTGCTTATATAGCCTGTAGGTAGAGTATATACTGAGGAAAATGATCTAATACAACAGGTTTGCTAAGACATACCTAGTTTATATTGATAGCTTATTTTTTATTAACCCATATTAAATAAATTGCTAGTGTATCAAACCCGCTTTAGTGTTATATCAATTCCAGATTTGCTAGAACAATGTTTCTGTTGGTAGTAATCAGTTCAATTAGCAGCACAGTCTTGTTGGATAATGAACTACTTTTAGTACAGGAATTGTGTTAAGAAATAAATTGTAACTACTCAATGCGACGCATTTTGTTCCCAGTAAAGCGCTTTCTCTACGATTCAGAAAGCAGAACAGGGTCCTCAAAAACGAATTGTATCCGTAAGAACTTATAATCCATCAAGACGTTGGTGAGGCTTCGTCTTCGTAGCAATAGGCAATCGCCGCGATTTTTGGTATTAAGTTTAATGTATTTGTTGCGCAGGTCACATCGTTGTTCTGAGTCTTCTAGCTGTCCCGTCTGAATTTGAATTTTATTGATCGTACGAATACCTATTTCAGTTCATTTATGTTTACTTTGTAGGTATTTAAGTTTTTTTTTTAACTTTGCATGTCAGATAAAGCAATAGAAGATTTTTATTTCGACCAACCAATCATTAATATTGGACTTTATAATCTATGGACAAATTTCACCGCCTCAGTAAACCATCTTGCATAATAGATAATCATATGCAATGTTAAGCAACAAGAACAATATCTCACTAGAAGTTATTTAAATTTTTGAGAACTATAGTACTGATTTTTAGTGGTAAGTATATGTTTTATTAACCGTGGCAAGCAAATATTATTATTAATAATGGCAAGTTTCATTACAACTGCCAGTCGGAACTAATACAGTACAGTAGGTATATATAAAACCAGATTACACTTACCATAGAACTTGATAATTACTGAGAGTATTCAGAGAAATAATGGCTATAAACCATTCTATGGCAGCATTAACCTATTTCTTATTGGCTAAATTACCATGATATTTTATATAGCAATTTTCATTGTCTTACAGTAGTGAACACTTGTACAAAGAGTGAAATGTTTACTGGTATTTTAATTGAATTGACATAAAGAAAAACTTTGGTATTTACCTAACCCGATTTATTGTAACACAAACAATTCGAGTGCGAACAATACCAAGACCATTGTCGAACTGCACATCGATTCAGCCTACCTAAAATCCTAAACCTAAAACTTATAATCTAAGAGACGTTTTATGAACCCTAAAGAGAGATGCTTGCAGGACATAAATAAAATACAATGTATGACAAAGGGTATGTGAATTCTTATAAGAAATAGAAGCCTTTTTTCTTAGTGTAAAGCATTGAAGTATTATATAACAATGGACTCAATCTTTTACTGAAATTTCCTATAGCTTTAGGATAAGAAACGAAATTTGTTATAATAGAATCAATAGTTTGGTTTAAATAAATAAAGACTTTCAAGCAAGTAAAGTAACTTATAACAACCGACTAATTCTTTTCGGTCAACATTACGATTGACTTGAAATAAAAAACGATATTTGCAAACAGTAGTATTCGTTTGATTAAAAAACATCATATCTTGTCACACTATCGTACACAGCTATGGTTAAGGCACGTCGTTCTCGTAAACTAAGATTTCTTTGAATCAATAAATTATTTTAAACTTTAACTGAATAAATGCTGCCCATAAATCAAATATACCGTATTTTGCATAGTATATCAAAAGAATCATACATTTAGGAAAATTTCAAAATTAATTGATACAATTTTTTTTTCTCAGTGTAGCATCGATTTTAGAATTTTAGAGCATACCAGTACCTCTAAACCGAACTTAATAAAATTAAGTCAAAAGTTAAGAGAAAATCACATGCAAAGACCAAAGTCACAATTACAAGGGTTAAATCTTTTTTTTAAAAGATATATTTATGTTACCGAACAGAGGTCGTATAGACTTTCTGACTACTGCAGCATTTTCCAGGCAGAAATTTTTGCAGTGGATAAAGCAGTCAATACCCTGCGGGATCACCCAGGCTTGAGATAACGGGCGTCTATAGCTATCTATATGGATAGTCAAGCAGCCATAAAGGCAGGCTCCAGCAGTACTAAGTCAAAATTAGTAAGGCGCTATCGCAACAATCTCTGCACACTTGGTGCTCAACATCGAATCACCTTGTTTTGGGTTCCTGGACACAGCAACGTATATGGCAACGAGACTGTTGATGCGCTCGCCAGGAAGGGCGCAAGCATGTCTGTTGAACTAGCAGAGAATACTGTGGCTAGACCACTGGAATCAGTCAAAGAGGAAATAGATCGAACAGCTAAACAACTTGCGCAAAGCAGATGGACCGGGCTAACAACTTGTAGCATATCCAGGCAATAATTGTGGCCCCTACTTGATAACAGGAGAACCGCAGCGCTATCACATCACTGCCGTAGTCACCGGGCGTTGCCTGTTCGGTAGACACGCTGAACGTATGCAAATACCAACTAACGACTTCTGGAGAAGTTGCAGAGATGAAGAAGAGGAGGAAAGTATTCAGCATTTCTTGTGTGAATGCCCCGGCCCGCGGGAAGAAGGTTTAATGACCTGGACGAACCATTTTTTAATGATCTGGAGGAAGTGAGCAGCCTGCAACTGGGTCGACTTACTACATTTATTAACAGCAGTGGCTGGTTGGAATGAGTTGTCAAGATTCTTCTACGATCGCGTTAACCATCAGGAAGCTGATGCAAATAGCTTCTGCGGAACATGTGTGGTACCACAACGGTCCTTATAGGACTACGTGTGACTGTTTAGACAATGCCAGAGGTCTGCCACTCTAACCTAATCTAACCTAACCTACCGATCAACGCCGAAGATTTTGGAACACACTATGTAATGTACAATATCAAAAAATATTTAGACTATTGAAGTGAGGTGTATTAAAAGAATCTCTTGAGTTTAAAGTATTTAAACTTCTAATTAAAATACGAAACAGGGTCGTTAATATGCGAAGTAATCCAGCCCTTAACCGAAAAAAACTCATCTGATCCAAAGTGCGCGCTTTTTTAATGCATGTCTGCCTTGTTACCGGAACAATTTCGCCAACAACTATAGCTTGGTATTCCCCTTGAAATTACCCTGATAACACGGAATGGCCGCCACGAGATGCCTGCAAATTTTCCTATTTATGCTTTCAGCTGTACTTTGGAACAGAACCGGATCAGCAATTTATTGTGTAAATGTGAAATTACTCACTGTAGGCGATTCCAAGTAGTAATAATTATATATTGACTTAAATATAGCAGTTATAAATCAAGACCAGAGAACTTTTCTAAAACAATTTCTTGTAATGAATTAATTATGTATACTTTTCATTCATAAGAATTATAATTTTAACATCCATAGTTATAAAAAGTAATTTTTTGTACAACACAATGTTTAGTTCCTATTTAAAAGAGAACGTCTCTATTGAATGTTATTTAATTAAGAAACCAGGACATTTCTAGCAATATTATTGAATTTTTACAGCCAGTTTTGGTTAAAAGAGCCGTGACAGTTTGGTGTAAGAAACCAAAATGGTAATTTTACCTTCTAACCGAACAAAATGAATTAAAATACTTAAATTAAATTTTCTACTCTACCCTTATATGTATCCTAGGATAACTGTAAACCATTTTGCAACAGTATTTCATGCCCATTGTACCTTAAAGAGAACAAATTCCATTCCCTCTTCACTAAAGTATTTATACCAATTTCCCCTTCTTAAAGACTAAGGATATGCTCTTGGTAAAAGAAGAGTTTCTAAAATAAAAGAATTACATCTTTATCTACTCATTTGGTAGTATCACAGAATATATAGCTACGCAAAGCTGTACAGTGACCGGCAGAAAGTGCGCAGCATATGGGAAAGTTTTTTATCTTTAAGTTTAGAAAATTAATTTTATTTTAGATAGGTTCTGCATATTCTCAAACCAAAATAACACCCATTAAATCCGGTAAAAGTCTTATAATATACGAGGTAGGATCAAAAATTTAAAATTCCGCCAAGAGTAAAGTACGTCCATCTTTCATTTTAGAATATTTTTTTACTAAGAATTATTGTTTTGATTTTAAAGTTATACCCAAATTCTAAAATTTCGCTTATTTTGGACAAAAAAATGGATTTAATCGTGTTTTCTGAATAACCCTGTATAAAAAATAAATGGCAACCGAACAGTACGAAAATAAGATTTTCTGCAGACTTTGTTAGAGATAGCCGTCGATCATAAGTCCGATTAGTTTGTTTTCATAATATTATGGCTTTTTAAAATAAAAACATAAAAATATTAAATATTTTTGCTGCACACCGTATTTTATTTTCTGAGGGAACAAGTTGATTTCATCTAACTGATATTTTTTGATTTGCATTGACTTAAAGCATGCAAGTTTGCATAGAAAGTTTCCTTTTGATTTATAAAGAAAAAAATTTAAATTAAAAATATATTTTGAACGGAATTTATTCGTCACGCAAAACAAGGATCAATATTTTTAGGTTATTTTCATTTATCAAATACACGTTTAGGATAATCCAACTAGTAGGTTATACATCTTTTAACTCAAGAATAGGAAACAAAAAATACTAATTAAGACTATTTACATTAACAATAATTATTTTAACCTTATATTTCTACATGTCCTCCATTTTCTATACATTTTATAGTTCTTTGTTAAATTCTACGTTCCTTAAAAAAACCGGATTGATTCTAGCGATACACTGTCTTATAACATTTTCCAGATGGTCCAAATTTCTAAAAGGCCGATACTTATCAACAACGCCTTATTATCTAGTAGTTGTACTTATCCACCTGGTTTTTTACGTAACCCCAGAGAAAGAAGTCTAGATATTTTTAATTTAATTTTTTTTTCTTTATGAATCCAATGGAAACTTTCTATGCATACTTCAATGTATAAAAAACTAATTAGGAGATGCAAATCAAAAAATGTCAGGTTTAATAAATAATTTTTTTCCAATAAATTTTGGGTAAACCATTGAGAGTAATTCCTGCGTATTTATTTTTGCACTTTATAAGAAAATAAATTTAGCTGCTTCTTACGAATAGTCATGCATGTTTCATTAGATTTTCACACTTCTTGGGACATTCGTCTTATACAATTTGTTGGCGTATTTTGCCTTATTTCACGAACGTTTGCAACAAGTTCTTCTGTTCTTACAGATGGTCTTCTTGCTCCTTTTTTGTGTTGTATAGAATATGTTTCCCTAAACACAGCCACGGTTCTTTTCAGACAATGATAAAAATTCCCAGCAATAAACGCAACGTTAGGAAAATGTTCGTCCATGGAAAAACCCGGATTGTATAGCCACTCACCATTTACTCTAACCCCGTTTCGTAAATACGCTTCAACCATGAATGTTTTGTGCTGTTCCGTAAAGCCCATTGTGTGAATTGTTCAAGAAATTGAAAAAAATAGCGAAATAACGACTGTCAAAGATGACGGAATAACTGATTCATTTTTAATTCCGGTAGTTACTGACACCCAACAGGTATTAAGCTCTACGGCTAAGCATTACGTCCTTAGATGCTCGCACGGTAGTAAATTTTTTGTGCTCTTTTAAGTGAGTTAGATGGAGTTGTTAGATAATGTAAACGTAACATGATAGGTTCGCTTAAGTTTAAGGCGTATCCAATTTTTAAATTATACTGTTAAAATAATTATTATACCAGTAATCTGAAAACTTTCATTCAAAGATCTGACTTTTTGTGTGCGCACTTTTTGCCCCTTGTCGACGTTACATTGAAGGCATCCTATAGAAAACCTTTTACCAAATAGATGATATTTGTGAAGAATTATTTTTAAGCAACGTTTCCATCCATAACTTACAATCTTTCCTAATTTATGCTTTTTTTTAAACTTATTAACTTTTTCCGACCGACTCTGCCTTCCACACTTTTCCATCCGAGAAAACGTAATGAAGGCTTATGCAAATGAACGAGGAGGAATGGGAAGCCGAAGAAGAATATATTATTGCAAGGGTGTGTTAAATTTTCTTACACCTTCGTTTTTCTCGATACTTTGTTTGCTAAAAGGGTCATTAAGAAAACGTGAGCCTGTTGGCCTAAGTGGATTATTTTGGAAATTGCAAATATACAAAGGGTTGAAAATGCCCACAGGTTCAGGTTGCAACTTAATTGTTATTTACCCAGTTTTAGGACGACCTCAATCTTAAGACAGAACAAAATATACAGAGTGTCCCAAAAGTAATGGGACACAGAGCAACAGCAGACTCCTTAAGGCGAAATAATGCGATTTATTTAAACTTGCCTTATCCCAAAATTGATAACAACCAAGATACAGGGTGTCAAAGTTTTAATTTTGTTTTCGTTTTTTTGCGATTATTTCTTAATGAAACGACATAGCAGCACAAAGTTAAGGGTTTTGGGGTTTTTTGAGGTGAGAAATTCAAAATTATTCATAGTTTTTGTGTAACCAGTAAAGGGCGCTGCCTACGGCATGGCACACTCTTTTTAGCTGGCATAACTTTTTTTAAGCTTCTTCTATCGATCCGACTATTAAAAAAATAAGTTACTTTACTTCTTTTACACCAAAAACGTATAACTTATTGAAGTCGCTAGGAGCAACCATTTTCGAGATAATCGCATTCGATATTTTTAATGCAAGAATGCTAAATTATTTAAAATAATTGTGTATTCGTATTAGTATTTATCACAGCCTTGATTAAAAACAACGACGTTTCTAAGGTAACAACATGTTACACAAAGTATCATCTGTCAAAGTTAATAAAATTGTTGATTAGAATAAAATTAATAATTCCGTAGGTATAAGTACGAAAAAGCGTTTTTATTAGAAAAAAATAGTCAACCTTAAGTATTTACATTAACTTTGACACTTAGCAAATGTAGCTGATTTACAATTATTTTAAGTTAGAAATTCACCGTTGCTCGATTTTCCGTTGTTTTTGGACCACGTACTTGTTGCATTGGACATATAAAATGCGATTATCTCGAAAATGGTTGCTCCTAGCGACTTCAATGAGTTATATGTTTTTGATGTACAAGAAGTAAAGTAACTTATTTTTTTAATAGTTGGATCGATATAAGAAGCCCAAACAAAGTTATGCCAGCTAAAATGAGTGGGCCATGCTGTAGGCAGCACCCTCTACTGGTTACACAAAAACTATGGATCATTTTGAATTCCTCACCTCAAAAAACCCCAAAATCCTTAATTTTGTGCTGCTATGTCGTTTCGTTAAGAAATAATCGCAAAAAAACGAAAATAAAAATTAAAACTTTGACACCCTGTATCTTGCTTGTTATTAATTTTGGGATAAGGCAAGTTTAAATAAATCGCATTATTTCGACTTAAGGAGTCTGCTGTTGCTCTGTGTCCCATTACTTTTGGGACACCCTGTATATCGCTATTACTGCTGGGATATTATAACAAAATGAAATTAAAAATAAAAACGTTAAATGGAATCAGAAAATGTTGTTTCCTGCTGCATGGCTCTGGCTAGAGCAACGAGCATTTGCTGAAACTAATATAACGCCTGGGAAACAAAAGCGACGCTACACACTACACAGTGACTATCAGTCGCTACGATTAACCACAAACCAATCTGTTAGATTAATATTATTATTTAATTCTTGTCGAAACCCCAGACATTAATTTAGATAAAACTAACAGCAGAAATATTTTAAAATAAGGGGTATTTAAAGTAGGATCTTGTCAGAAGACATCAATGTAAATACAATTCGTATGACGTCTATAATCTATTACAGAAGAAAATATGGGAAAAAAAAACACACAGTCGTCTCCACAAATAATTTTTAAGAAGTCAGTTTATACAGGTGGACATGTTTCGGAACTAGAAAGTGCCATCACCAGCACCAAAGGGCCCAAGTGCCACTTACACGAATGAATGTAAACAAAATTTAAAAACATGAAAAGGACAAGAACATGTTGTATAATTGGACGAAAACAAAGTTAAAAATTTAAAAAGTGTTAAAAAATTAAAAATCGATTTTAAAAAACCGAAACATGTCCACCTGTATAAACTGACTTCTTAAAAATTATTTGTGGAGACGACTGTGTTTTTTTTTCCCCATATCTTCACGGCTCCACTCTGAGATAATGGACTACTTTCGTAAAACAGAAGAAAATGTTTTCTTTAATTTTCTCAGATCCATCCTTACACGCGTTTCGCCACATCATGGCTCATCAGTAAGGCTAGGATCTAACGAATTAAAGGAACGTATGTACTACTTAAATGTAGTAAATATGGCGATCAGTCGAGAGGATAAAGCGCATGGCGACATCTAGGGTCGATTTTAGACTCCTTTAAAGCATACCAGTACCTCTAAAATCACTTGCACTTGCAAAACAGGTAGGACATAATATTAATGATTTTTTTTAGAATAAAGTTCCTATACTAAACATTCAGGCACCGAACTTAATAAAACATAATTTAATTTTAATTCCTAACTAGTTTTCACACTGATCGGGAGCACGTGTTTAATAAAAAACGTTCATATTTTTTGCACGCTCTTCACTTACTTGACCGATTTTTTCTCAAAGGGTCTACTTTTGTGACGGTCCATTTTAATTAATTAATTATTTATTTCAAGGAAATATTGTAATTAATATTTTCTATATCACTTTTTAAAAAAACCGTTGTTGTTATTTTTGTATTTATCCTCTTCGTTTGCTACCGCGACCTACGGTTTAACGTGGGCTCCGAACCACGATCCTCAATCAGTTAAAGCACCCCTTTTGCGCTGTCTATATGACCTACCGATTGGGGAGTGTGTTTCTTACTCCGCACCCCACGAGATATCCGATCTCATCCGGCCTGGTTATCGGTTTGGGGGATGATACATTTTTCACTCTTCCTTCATTTGTGCTCGACGCTGGACCCACGTCAAGACATGTACCACTAAAATCTACCGGGCTCGAACCAGTTTGCCGGCAGTGGGATATGAACCCACAAACTGTCGGCCTAGAGTTCTCAGCGACTGCCGCGTTAGCCACGGAGCCCTTGATGCTGTTAAAAAAAAACGTATGCTAAATAAATGGTGTATGGAAAGAAAAAACTAAAAGTATTCTACCACAAAATTTTATAGAACAAAAAATTTTTGCTCAGAGGTCTCTACATGCTTCGAACGCAGAAACGTTCATCATCAGGAGACAGAAAAATGTATTGCTGATGGTTTTAGCAGAAGAGGAAAATATAAGTGGTATAAAACCTTAATGGAGCTTTTATGGAATTAAAAATTGGTGTGTCGAAAGCCCATATTGTGAAGAGAAATAGAAATAGATTAAAACATCCAGAGTATGTGGAAAAGTCAATTAAAAGGGTCTAAAACCACCAATTAATCTATTTCTATTTCTCTTTACATTATGGTATTTCGACACACCAATTTTTAATTCCATAAAAGCTCCTTTAAGGTTTTATATCACTTATCTTTTTCTCTTCTGCTAAAACCATCAGCAATACATTTTTCTGTCTTCTGATGATGAACGTTTTTGCTTTGCTCTGAGCAAATTTTTTTTATTCTAATTCTATTAAATTTTGTGGAGGAAGACTTTTACTTTTTTTCTTTCCTTTCCATACTTTCAACTCCACTTAAAGCATGGACTATTTCTTCAAATTTAAATAGTATAATATGCTTTTTTACCTCTCTGACTGGGCAGAATTTGCTTTTAAAAATAACAATGTTGACAGTTTGTAATAAAATAGTACCTACACTTCACAAATAAACATTATAATTATTGAAATAAACGATTGAAGAGGTACTTGATAATAATCTATATTCAACATAAAAGAATTAAACACAACTAGGTTTTGAAACTTTTTTTAATATTTTCGCAATAATATGATTGTAATCATTATCTGAAGAAAGTACTGTGTTACCAAAACATCTCTCATGTAGCGGCAATTGAAAAAAAAATCTGAAAATCTAGTTATGTTTTAATTTTACTCGTTAGTATAATTGAAAACAAAAAAAATTAATAATAATTTCTCCTGCTCCATTGCTTCCAAAAAAAGAAATAAACATTTGGAAATAAAACAACGTCTAGGGAGAAATAGCGTATACAAAACTGACTAGCAGTCACCTTGGTTAATCCCAAACCAATCTTTTATCTAACACACGCTTGTACACTTAAACTGAATTCAAGGAATAAGGAAATATTTTGTTTTCCCAGGGGTTATCTTTTTCCTTGGAATTAGACGAAACTACTAAACAGGATTGCGAAAGGAAATGTTAGGCAGCGTCAAAACGCGTACTAAAACAATGTACCTAAAAACAGATTATATTGTTAGATTGCCACAAGATTTGTGTAAGATTTTGCAAGAATTGGCTGTCAAAGTTGTCAGTTCACAGTTCACGTAAAATATGAAATGACTTCGCGTAAACGTGAAGGCAATGCCAGCCTGATTAAATTTTTTATTTTTATTTCGCGTTTGAGCCAACCGAGAACGATATTTTTTTAGCAAACCGCTATTTTATTAATAACACGGTCTCATGTTTACATGTTTCTTCCTTATGTGAGCATCATCAGACCTAAAAATATTATTTTTTTAAACATTTGATATACATAAATCTTGAACCTACCTTATGTCATAACAAAAACGAATACACTTAAGGTGGGAGTATCAACATGCTTGCCAACCTATAACCTATTTCGAGTAGATTTATTTATGTTTTTTAGCTTTTATACAAACTTTAAAGAAAATGAGTATCGACTTGATATTGTATAGGTAATAATTGACATATTTAATAAATATCAAGGAATTTCATAACTTATTTTAGGAGAATTGTATAGCAAAAAATATCGGGTAAGATTTTTTTAACATTATTATGTCATTGTCACTCATTGTCCTTTCACTATACAATTCTCCCAAAATTAGCAATAAAATAAATTGATATTTTTGTAATATATCAGATACTACCTAAATAATGTACCGACGATATTGATTTTCTTTAAATGTTAGTTATTAAAATAATAAACTCAAAAAATCAACGCGAAATAGGTTATAGGTTGGCAATAGATTGAATGACATTGAGAATTCAACCTTAACCATAATAATATAAATAACTCCTAAATTACTTTTAACTGCAAAAAAATCTTAAAATAATAAAAGCTAGCGGGAGGGTGAATAGGACACTTTAAGGTTTGATAAAAGCCTATAATATTTTAACTGCTTTAGTTAGTTTGAGCAAATCAAAAAAAGAAGAAACCTCTGAATTCTAAAAAAAGGCGAAAAAGGCAAGATGATAATAATACTTTAGAAATCATATATTTATTGTACAGTTTGTAAAAAGAAGGACGGAAAATATAGGCAGAAAGTTTCATGTATCATCATATATTTACGATACTTGCTTACAAAAATGTTTGTATCAAATACCTAGTGGATTTGCAGATTTTAAGACAGAATTCTAGGGATTTAAATATTTTCCTTTATTATGCTAGAATAAAAAAGACTATAATTTTTAGATATTAGGACCGGTGCAGTTGTTTTTTAACCTTCATGCGTGAATAATTATATATTACTTATTTTAAAGAAACTGTAGTCTTTGGCATTAGAGAAAGCGTTCAAAAACTTATCCTGGGAAGAAAAAGGTATCAACGTAGACGGAATGCTGAAGGAGTTGAAGGAGGCATCATTGCAAATCGAACTCAAAATGAATCTAAACCAGATTAAAGTAATGACTGGTGAAGAAATAGATATAACTATAGATGGTCACAAAGTCGAACAGGTTGGGGAATACGTATACTTGGGCCACACCATCAGACTGGGAAAACAAAATCAAACATCAAAAATATCCCGAAGAATAAGACTAACCTGGGCTGCATTTGGCAGACTCGGCTATATACTCTGAAATCTCAAACAATTCCAATCAACCCTAAAAGGAAAGTGTATGAAGCTTGTATTCTACCTGTCGCAACATACGGACTAGAGACTATATCTCTAACAAAGAGGGGTGCAGATAAGCTTCGAACAACTCAGAGAGTCATGGAGCGAGCCATACTGGGAATCAGCCTTAGAGATCACGTAAGAAATGATGAGATTCGAAGAAGAACAGGAGTTACGGACATCTTAAGAAGAGTGGCGAAACTTAAATGGCGATGGCCGGGTCACGTTGCCAGACAAGACCCATCCAGATGGTCAAACCAAATAATATAGTGGCACCCGAAGATAACAAAGAAAAAGGCCGGAATACCACCAACACGATGGCGAGACGACATACAAAGAACAGCAGGGAGAAACTGGGTTGAGGTGGCTTTAAATAGAAAAAACATTCAGCAGTGGATGAACATGGGCTAGGAAAGAAGAAAGAAGAAGTAGTCTTCTGGAGCTAAAATTTCTAGGCGTTTCTAGGTCAGACTTGACAAATATGTCGCTTTCTTGTGCGTATGCTTTAATGGTAAAGTAATAACAATTTAAAAACAGAGAGCTCCTTGCATATTCCCAAACCAATTTTTTTTTATTTGAGACACGTTTTTAGTTTCGATACGGAAATATTTTTATTTCCCAGGAGCAGGTTTATTTTTCTATTTGTATTGGGTATTTGGTGACAAAGTAATGCAATGTAGCAGAAAAGCACGCATAACAACAATCTTAATAAAAAGTTAGTTTTCAAACGATTGAGTATTTGGAAATCCGCCAAGACGAAAAATAGAAAAGATGTTGTTAAACATTTTTAGTTTTTTGCTTTAGAAAACTGGTTGGTTACGTTAAAGAAATAGGCGCTTAAAACCCTTCTAAATCTTAATGAAAAACAAAAAATAAACTTCTATTGGTTTGTTTCGGGTTCCTTAAACGATGGGTATAATAATAGTACAGTAAAAATGTAGCTAAGCCCTATTTAAGCCCATATTTGAGCTCGTTATATTTTTCATAAGATATCGTATGTTAATGCGCCAGTCAAAGCGTCCCCCTGTTACCCTGTTTCCAGAGTGTTATAAAAACTAATTAATACCTTTAAATGGGTGACTCCTTTGGTGTCCTAGTATTTTTTATTTGTCCATTTAAAACGTGTGGTAAGCACCCTTAAAATTGGACCGATATGTCGCGGCCCGATGGGGAAACAATCACCGATGGTTGGATCGTCATTGGAAAGTATAATATTTTTGAATGAAATCGACGGAAAAATCCAATAGCATTTCGAGTGGGATAGACGGGAAAAGCAATATCGATTTTTATCTTAACCTACCCTAACATATGGTAGTTTCCGTAAAAGGTATTGGTAGTAAAAAGATAGGTTAACAGACAGGTTTTATTAATTTTATTAAAAAAAAAATGGAAGTACATAGGATAAAGTGAATTTTTCAAGTTAAAACAGCTCGCCATATATGAACATTAAAAAAAATAATTTTCAATGTTGGGTTGGGTAGTGACAATGACTTGTTACTGTTAGAAGTCATGTGAAAATTTGTTTTGTACTGTGAAGGACTTAATTGTGATTGTGGAAAAAAACTTAAGTCGCAGATTGGATTTATACCGACTTGTTTATTTTTCTAATGGTTTCACAATAATTGTATATTTTATAGCGGTCTTGGATTTTTGACATAGGTTTCACCTTAAAATTTTGCATTAACTGGAAATGTCACATAAGTACGGTAATTTGGAACGTGCATTATTAAGCTAGTAGCGGCACAGCATATCAAAAAAGCAAATGGTGAATTTTTGCTGCCAAAGCGACGTTTAAAAACAGTTTTCTACGGCGTGCTCATATCAGGGTTAACGGATTTAAATATAATAAGTATATTCAATAAACCCTGTATAGCTCTTGAGTGTTTCGCGGACTTTTTTTTTCTGCACAGTTTGTTTTGGGATGTTCTTTTTGTACCCCGGAATTTTCGAGTTATGTATAAAAATTTTGGAAACATATTATGCCAAACACAGATCGCATTTGTAATTTTATTGAAGAATTAGGAATAGTATAGTGGAAATGAGGGCACTATACTTAGCTATAATTCAGAAAAAATACCTTTGCTAAATTTAGCGCAATAGAACGTGTCAAGGGTTTGTCTTCTAAAAATGTCCTTGGATACCTACAAATTAATAGATTATTTAATTGTCTGCCGGAAACTCATTGTTTCTTCAATCCTGTTCTCTTGCTTCAACGATTTGTAAAATATTTATTATATCGTTTCCGCAAAGTTCACTTATACCTTGTCAGTATCTACTTCATAAAATACTCTGACAATATAAAAAAAACTTGTTTTTTTTTTCTAACCTATATTTTTTTAAATGTTTGCTGTAGTGAAACAAAATTGTAGGAATACTAACTCTGAAATGGCATAGATTGGCGGAAGTCTTGTAGAAAGAGTTATAAATTATAAGATAGATAGTAGTAGCGTGCAGATGATTAAAACTAAAGGAACCGCAGCTCTTGGCATAGCTCCTCTTGCAAGCGGTAATCAGTATAAAGTTTTACGATCTTTTTGCCAGAAGTTTGCAACCGAGTTTCTCAATTAGTTTCTGAAACCTGATTAAATTAATTAGGACCGAAATTTTAATTAAAATTTCACATACAGAATTATACTAATTGTACCGAAGTGTATCCTGATGAGCAAGTTCAAATAGAGTGTTAATAATGAAACTTTTTAAATACATATTTACATTTTTAATTAGTTTATTTTTAAACAAGCACTAAGGAACTATACTTAGTTATATAATTGTATTGAAGATTAAAGTTAACATATTATTACATTACTAGTAAGTTTATTTTAACAATAAACTCGTTATTCTACCTATATTTAGGAAATCTAAGATATAGGAGACAGAATTATAAATGGTTTCCTAAATTTTCAACAAGTTTTTATTAAAAATATCATTAAATTTATTTATAAATATTCGGAATTCCAATAACTATCAACCGGAATTTTTCCATTGTTAGTACATTTTTTTGAAGTATAATAATGTCAAATGTGAATGTTAATAATACATACAGTGTGACCAGTAAAGTCCGCATCATATGGGATTTTTTTTATTAATAGCTTTATTTGAAATTTGACTTTGGCATCAAGTTCTGCTTCGATCGAGATAAAAATTAAGCAAAAAAATATTAGTCACGTGATTCGCATTATCTGTCAAATTTTAATTTTCCGCAAAAAATAATTCAAAAGTGGGGTTATTTCTGAAAGTATCGAAAAAAGTTATAAGAAAAACTTTTTTTAAATGCAGTTTCTAGCCCACATGCAATTCAGCTGCATAAGATATAATTTTGATATTTTTTGTAAATTGCACCACTTTTGCAAAATAAGACTCAACGCAACCTACCTAAAACTTCTTAGTTTGGACAATGCTTCATTTTAGATACATTTTCTTTAAAGTAGCGCCATATTAAATGTGCGTTTTTCTATAAAATCAAAATTGGGCTATTAAAATTTGGTCGCATGTGATGCTAAGTTTATTTGTTTTTGACCCTGTATAAGGTAACTTCATAAAATAAGTATTTTTGAAAACGTAGTTTGTGTCTGAAAGTAATACACCTTATTATTAAGACAAAAAAGAACACAGTGTCATCAGTAAAGTGTTTATTAGGTAGAAAATAAATTTTAGTGGTGGGTAAAAAATCAAAATTATCTTATGCAGCTAAAATTTTGCATGTCGGCTAGAAACTGCTTTTAAAAAAACTGACTTTTTCCGATATTTTCAGAAATAACCCCACTTTTGAATTATTTTTTGGAAGAAATTAAACTTTAACAGATAATGCGAATCACGTGACTACTATTTTTTTGCTTATTTTCATCTCGATCGAGCAGAACTTGATGCCAAAGTCAAATTTCGAATAAAGCTATTAATAAAAAAAAAATCCCATATGATGCGGACTTTACTGGTCACACTGTATGAAAAAATATATTAAAAATGCGGAATCTTATGGTCACGGCCAACCATGGTCAATATCTTTTTCATATAGTATCAACAGAGAAAAGATTCAACATAATATTTGGATTCTTATAAAGCCTACTATGTTTAAAAACCAGAATATTCTTTTGAGAAATTATTCTAGATACTCTACTAACAATAGTAAAACAAATTACACATGAACTAACAAAAAAAATTTCATAAGCTCATGCAGGTTTCATTTTGGGGGAATTTTCTATGTAGGATTTGGATATATAGGTGCACTCAAGGAATTTTAAGTGATTTATGAAGCAGTAGTCTTTATTGTTAAATAGAAATAACATCAGCAGCGTCTCTTGTTGGATGGTTATTGACTTGTTTACGAAATTGAAGGCCTTGGTGCAAGAACCAGGCAAGTCCATTTTCCACAAGAAATGAGATAAATATGGATTCTGCTACAAATCTAGCGTGGCCATCTTTTGGTGTAAGAATCAGGCAAGTCCGTGGCATATTAGTCAAGATACATTGGCAAAGGACTTACCCGTTTAATCAGTTTGGCGTAAAAAACGGGCAAGTCCTGGACTTGCCCGATTATTGCTCCAAAATGCAAATAATTAGTGGTGGGAACCAGGGCATAGCTTCCTACCCTGTAACCGTTCTTTTGGTCTCATAGAAAAAAATAAACGAAGAAAGGAGAGGGTATATCCTCCAGAAGAATGGAGAAACCTTGTACAAAAAACATCTAAACATTTTAGGGTAATAAACGTCCAACAAGAAATGATCCGTAACCACACAGAACATTTTAAAAAACTGTTTAAATCATTTAAAGGAACTGGTAAGCAGAAGTTTGCAATATCAACTTACAGACTTTTTAAATATGCAAAAAATAATGGATTTATTCAGTGCTCTATTACTTCTGGGATGACTGTTTTCTCAAATTTTTATCTCATCAAGACGAACCCACAATGTCAATTATTGTCACTGCCGAGTGAATTAGCCTAGAATAATCGTTTATTAGTAAATAATGACAAAAAAATAAAAGATTGCAAAAGTCTGGTGCAAAAATACGCCCCACTAGCTGACCAGGCGTATTATAACACTATTTTTGGAGATTTGCCAACCGAGGATCATCCTGAAGAAGACCCAACTCAAATGTCTAGTGATGGCTATGAAACCGATTCTTCTTTATATACTTAAAGGGAAAACACTGTTACTATTATAATAAATAAATAAGACAAAATTATTGATGATTTTTGAATATATTGGTGCAAAAAACAGGCAAGTCCAAATTTTCAATTTTTTTTTTAAATATGTTGTTGACTGAAATTTTTCATGTTCTTTCTACCACTCCGATGCATTTCTTCTACATTACATAAAATTTATCAAATATTAAGTTTTTGTAAACTTGTTTCCAAATTAAAAGGTTTTATTCATTTTTCCAACATTTTGAAAAAGTGGACTTGCCCAGTTCTTGCACCAAGGCCTTCAATTTGTACTTCTCCTATTTAAAAATTAGTAACGCCTATTATCATCAAACATGACACACAGTGTCGCTATTAGACCACATGAGTGACTTGCAGTAAGTTTAACTTTTCTTGCAACAGACAGAAGTTACGAAGCTTTTAAAAGTTTCGGTTTTATGTTGACAATTTAAGCGATATGTTCCCTAATCACAGTCCAGCGGAAATTTTCAAATAAAAAATTAGCAAAACATTGCATGTAATTTTTAGTTAGGTACCAATATCAGATGCACCCTCGGGTGTCGATTAGCTATATGCCCTCTAGTTTCAACCTGCAGTCCATAGTCCCTGGATCAATCAACATAAGATACAGTGGTCAGAAGCCAAGGTTTTGGACAGGGAACAGCACTGGAGAACACGAAAATTTAAAGAAGCAGATTTTATGAATCAAATACCCACATATTTAGTAAACCAAGTATAGATATCCCAAATATCTGGAAGCCTCTCCTTGTCCAAAACAAACAGCTCAAATTTCAAACTCCAATAAGCACATAAACTGAGGAAAATGATCTTATATAACAAGTTTGCTAAGACATCCCAAGTAACATTTTTCTGACTTCCAACTAATTTTTTACCACCTACGTTGCAATGTGTCCATATAGTAGTCAGTATTTGTACAGGATGTAAACCGGCATCTAACCAACATCGTTTCAACGTTGTTTAGCTGTTACCAGAAATCTGGAGGCGGATCGACGATTTCACAACTCATCGAGTGCAACAAGTTGGATATTGGGTGCATACACAACGTTGTACCGCCGTCGTAGATGACTACTATCTAAAAGTTGCCTAGTCCTAAAACACAACGTTGGTATTGGTATCTTTTACTATACTCTATACTTTGACAGATGTCAGTACAAGATCGTAAAGGTTTTAAGTAACTGAAAGTAAGGTTAGGGAGTCTTATGTTTTCTTATTTGTAAATTTGATATGGAAAAAAACAGCTTTCGCCTCGTCGGCCCTTTTAATATTCAGCTACTTTTTATAGAAGACTAAAAATACAAAGGCACAAAATTAAAAAGTTTAAAAGCAGTACTTGTAACAGCATATTATCATACAATACATCAGATGAAGCCGGTCCATCTACATCTCGCCAGCACACCCCATCTGATGATTACAACACCGATTCACCGATAGTGATCCAGAAATGTGGCTAACAGAAAACAACTCTGAAAATGACGCATTGCAACGTTTGCAAACGAACCGAATGTTGATGACAAAATAAATAAATGACATGTATTAAGAAGAGATTTCCCGACGCCTCCATTTTTAACTGTTTACAATAGGGCCATGACGGCATCCATTTTGTTGCAATCTCTTTTTTGTTACAAATTTACTTGTTTTTTTCGCAAAAACACAATAAAATACCCTACAATAATTTTTTAAAACAAATATATGTATGTTTCGTATTTTTACGACAAAATATATTAATAATTAAAAAACTTGGTATGATGAATAAAAACTAATATTTTTTTATTAGCTTATTCTTTTTGTGGCCCCTTTTATTTTTAAAGCTCTCATATGCATGTTTATCAAAAAACTGGATTGCGTTTAGTATTTAAACCCAGAGATAGCCCGAAAACTAATTTCGAAATATCTAGTTATCAAAGTTTGCGCCTTCTTGTAAGCCATATTTATCATCTGTTTAAAGGTTTAATTTCACCGTACAGAGGTACTCCAATAACAGGTATTTTATTTTCACCAAACTATCTGCAACAAGAAAGTTTAGTGTAAACAATTGGCGCATATCCTACCAGGTTTGCCCTAACTAGGTGAATCATAGTCGATAATACCAACGTTGTCACGACTCCAAGGTTGGTCAATTTAATCGGACTATATATAGTCGGACCCGACGTCGTAGCGACTCAAACTTGTGTGACCGATTTGGTGCAAATATGGGTCGTGGCAAAGGCGATTTGACGTCGCGCTCCAACGTCGGGTCGATTAAAGCAACGTTGTAACAACGTCGTATTGTTGCTTGGGACAGTTTGTATTGATAGCTTATTTTTTAATAACCCATATTAAATAAATTATTGCTAGTGTATCAAATCCGCTTCAGTGTTATATCAATTCCAGATTTGCCAAAACGGTGTTTTTATTGGTAGTAATCAGTTTCATTAGCAGCACAGTCTTGTTGAATAATGAACTACTTTTAATACAGCAATTTTGTTAAGAAATAAATTGTATCTTCTCCATGCAACGCATTTTGTTGCCAGTAAAGCGGTTTCTCTACAATTAAGAAAGCAGAACAGCGTCTTTAAAAACGAATTGTATCCGTTGGAACCTATAATCCACAAGGTGTTGTTGAGGGGTTCGTAGCGATCGGAAATCGGCGCACGTCGTGGTATTAGTGTCAACGTATTTGTTGCGCAGGTCACATCGTTTTTCGGAATCTTCTAGCTATCATGTCTGAATTTGAACTCTATTGATCGTACCAATACCTGTTTCAATTAATTTATTTTTCCTTCGTATTTAAGTTTTTTTTTCTTTGCATGTCAGATGAAGCAATATAAGATTCTTATTTCGCACAACCCATAAAAGCATTTGAAATTTACAAAAAACTGGAGACATCGTTAATATATAAAATATAATATTGGACTTAGTATAGTTCCTTCAGGAATTCCTATATTATTTTTTTTTTTTTTTTAATGAATACGTTACGTTATGTTGAATACTTATCAAAAAACTATTCATTGAATACAGAGAACTAAATATATTTATAAGTCAGCAAGTAATATTCATAAATACAAGAGTACATTATCCTAATTAAAAAATCAAAATTGATTATAGATTTCAGTATTACCTGAACATTTAAACATGCTTCTAAAATATTGCATCCAAGGTCCGAGTTTCAATAAGAAAAATCTACCAATTTTTGAAATGTTCTAATAACCCACTCACCTTAAATAACATTGTACATGATTTATCAATATTTGGCTAATATCTGAGATATTTAAATTTAAAATTAATTAATTTATTTAAAAAATTTAATGCCTCTTGTACTGCTACATATTATTATAACCGAAAGAGGAAATTTCCATAACGCGTCATCAAGCAGTAATAAGTAAAAAATATTGTAGAACATAACGAAACACTTTTCATATTGTATCTTGTTACATTATTTTATGCAACTCATTTTTAATTCAAATTCAAATTCAAATTCAAATTCAAATTCAAATTCAAATTCAAATTCAAAAATTTCTATATTTCAGATTTAGTCTCTACAGTACATACAGGGTGTTAATTAATGTCATGCAGATATTTCAGGGGGTGATAGTACTCGTCAAAATAAGAAAAAAATGTAAATATATGCATGGTCTAAAACGCGTTATTTTCGTTATACAGGGTGGCAAGGTGGTCTCTTGCACTATTCTTGTATCTTTGACCGTTTTCGATTTATTTGCAAAAATAGCCATCGATGGAAATTAAGTGTCGGATAAATTACGCAGAGTAAAAAGCTATGTATCAAAACAATTTATTAGTTAATCAAATAAAAATAAAACAAAATTATAAAAACTGTTGAAAATGGCCGCCTCTTGCTAAAATGCACGAATCAAGTCTTCGCCTCATGGACTAACAGACACTCTGTTTTTTTCTTATATTCATTATTGCATTATTTCGCCTACAGTTAATTTTCATCGATGGATATTTTTGCAAATAAATTGAAAACGGTCACAAATACGAGAATAGTGCAAGAGACCAGAACGCTAAACAAAGGAACAGAGAGTTCAAATTTCATACCGGAATTCATACAGGGAGCCAAAAAAAAAGTTCTGAAAGATAAAATTGTAGCCGATTTAAGAAAATGTAACACCATGTATACTGCGACCGGCAATTTTGATACTGTATTGTAGATATTTAAAAAAAGCGTTAATGTTCCAAATTTGAAACAATTATCGCAGAATATAAGAGAGAAAACGCAAAATACGAGAAAAAAAATTGAAATTTTGCCACCCTGTATAACGAAAATAAGGCGTTTTGGACCATGCATATATTTGCATTTTTTTCTTATTTTGACGAGTACTATCATCCCCTAAAATATCTGCATGACATTAATTAACACCCTGTATTTACAAAAACATGAAATGAAATGGCGTCATCTTTATTTCTAAAAAATACTACATGCTTAAATAATCATTTAAGTTATATGGTTCTAAGTTTACCAGAAGTTGTTTAGTTTTTCTCTTAAATGGTTTAAAATTCTGAATATTTTTGATATCGTATGGTAACTTATTAAATATTTTAATGCACATATATGATGGATTTTTTTCTGTTAGTGTAAGCCTATGAATTGGGTAATTTATATCTAGTGTTCTAGTGTTGTAAGCTGTAACGAAGTTACTATATTTTTCCGGGGTTTTTAATATTTTTACTGCATTATTTATATAGTTGTAAAGGATACTATGCGTGTACAAAAATTACTTTTTTATTTTTCGTGCTACAACATTCGTTCTTGTACGTAAATAATTCATTTAATTTATACTGTTTAAATATATTAAGTTTTCCGTCGCGAAACATCCGGAAAATACTTTTCATCATTTTCCGGCCACACTCGTTAGTACTGCTGAGCGCGCCGCCAAGTCCAAGCGCGTACCGTACCCCCAGATGCCTCCGCGCGAGATCGAAGCGCGTACGGTACCGTCGCGTCTATGACCGTGACGTAGTTTCGCCGAGTCAATTTATACGGGAAATCGACCCATTTTTAAGGCAGAACTCCGGTTCTCATCTTCCCAGCAGGTCACCAGCCCAAGAAGAACCGCAGCGAGCCGATCAGCCAACCGACCACCAGCGAAGCCAGCCGATCGTCCCCGAACCACGACCACCGGTAAGGATCCACTACAAGACTGCAAGCCCGCCGTTTCCCCTCGACGCCGTCATCTGTATTTGCATCGTTTAAATTGTTTTGTCGCATATTTACGGTAAACGTTCTGGTTTGATACTCACACTTACACACCGATACACATTACTGCACTCTCTCTTACACATGCACCGGGTTGTTTATGTGATGTCATTTGTATACAAGATCGAGCTATATCGAGAAATAGCCGTGTAGCTCTGTCTCGTTCTGGTCAATAACGAACACCTATTTTTGCCTGGAATATTTGAGATCGGACTATAGCGAGAAATAGCCGTGTAGTTCTGTCTCATATTAATTATAACACCAACTGAACTTGACACACGATTGTCAGCCTGTCGCTGACCCATTTTTACACACTTTTCGAGTATTAAACTGCATTTCTGGTTAATTGTCATTTTTTTTTTACGAAAATAAATTGCGTTTTTGAAACCGATTGTTTCATTTTTCCTTCCCAATTTTACATCTTTCAGGACGCTTAAAAATAGTCGCTAAATGCGTAGTTGAACGCCTGGTTTAACTTTCTCCACTGTAACAAGCTACCTGGTGCATCGTGGGCCCCTTACCACAATAATCCAAGGGGTGGCGCCCGAGAAACCGTTGGAAAATCATTTTCCATCCGTCCAATAAATTGAAAGAAAAAGCTTTATTCACATATTAATACTGTTCGCTAAATGAGCAGTTATTGATAGTGAAAACCAAAGCGACAATACAATACTTTCAAACCGATATTTTATATAGATAGATTTCCTTTTAAAAAGCAAAAAGCACCCATTACAAATGGCGCCCGAGCAGGGACCGTACTGCGCATGCGCGAACTAAAATTTCTGTAAAATACCGTCGTACCGAGTTTTTAAGAAAACCAAAGGTAGTAATTATTCGGCATCCGCGAATTAGTTTTAGGATATACTGCTGTTAGGGTTTGCCGTTGCTTAGAGAAAAGCAGCGGTCCGGTTTTACTGATCTTGCCGTCGTTTAGAGAGAAATAACGGTCCGAGATATATTAGTTTTAGGTTATTAGGTTTAGGTTCTTGTCGAATAATGATCCGCTGACACTGTTTTGCCGAAGTCCGATTTGCGCATCTGCCACGCGTAGTCTTTCGTTCTGGCCCGTAAATTATCGTTAAATTTTCAATAAAGCTGTCATTGAAACAATCGCGCATTCCCACGTAATAGAGAGGAAAGTATGCTCCATTTCAACGCGTTTGTATGCGCAGGTCCGCACGTAATAAGTTAGTCGTCGTCGAGAGAACACCAGGAGTTCTCACCAGACCTCCGACCGAGACGGATCGTTCTCCGCAGCCCGCTGAGCCAAGTCGTATAGAAGCCAACTGCCATGAAGACCGATGAGCCGAACGACACCGACGCCAATAATTCGACGCCTGCCGAAGATTCCGCAACAAAAATAACCCAAACCGATCCGAGTGATACTCAAATAAGTTGGGTGTACCAGCTGAAGAAGGATGGCCTAGTTCTCGAGCTGACGAAGTTTGGTCTTGATTGCAGTGGCACGACAGACGTTCTTAGGAAACGTATAATAAAATTCATCCGCAGTGGCCAAGCTACACCGACGCCGAAAACGACGCCATTCAATTTTTCTCAAGCCACCGTTTCAAATACCGCTTCCGTTACCGCTCCGGTCACCGTTACCTGTACCACCGCTGCTACCTATACCGGTCTACCATCACCGAGACTAGTCATGTCCGCAGCCCATTCAGCCGCAACCTCTGTGCCAGCCGTCACGATCACCACAGCATCAGTAACGCATGCACTGACCACGGGATTTTTGTCCAGCTCATCAGGGGCAGTAAGATCACTAAAAGTACACAAATGGAATGTACATTTCAATGGCAGAGATGATCCTGTTACCTTTATTGAACGCCTCCAAGAGATCTGCAATGCGCAAGCCCTGCCGATGGATGTATTACTACCGCACATGCCCGAGCTTCTACAAGGTGACGCTGCACTGTGGTACCGCAACAACAATCGCACCTGGAGGACATGGGTCGAGTTCGAGTTGGACTTTAGGAACTTTTATTTTCCATTGAACCATGCTGACGATTTGGAAGTCGAAATTAGTCACCGCCGGCAAAGAATAAGTGAATCGCCCAGCCATTATATTACCGATCTACAAACTCTTATTCGCAGACACGGTGGTATCGGACCGGACCAGGAGTTAAAATGGCTGTACCGCAACCTACTTCCGCAATATCGACAACAAATACGAAGAACTGATTTTTCCGATATTGTATCCTTTTCTCGATTGGTTAGAGAAACCGAAGTACTGCTACAACAATTGAATCGCGCCAGTTATAGCCCACAACAGACCAATACTATGCCAAACAACCGAACGAGGAACACCCCACCACCGAATCACCGCACCTCCTACCGTCCCTCCCAGGTATGTTTTCGATATGGAGTGAACGGACACTTTCGTACCGAATGTCGCAATCCGAGCCGATTATTTTGCTCAAGGTGTGGTAAAGATAATGTTTTATCACGAGACTGCCCATGCCCCGCCTTCCGACGGGAAAACTAAACCGGCGCTGCACCGCCCCGAGGTCAGTTCAGTACCGAAATCGCCAAACCTCGATTCCACTAAACCGCTCCGTAAATAGTAATACCGATAACCGCCCGCACGTCATAGTACATATTTTTAATACACCGTTTTCTGCTCTCATAGATACAGGTGCCGCAAGCTCGTATATTGGTGAACTCGTCGTAGAACATTGTAGAAGAAACCGTTGCCAAAAAGTGCAATCACCGGTCAAAAGTGCACAAGTAGCAAATGGTGGAGTTATACAGATAGCCGAAGCATACCGGGTCCCATTAAAAATTGGAAACACCGATCTAACCGTAGACATCAGCTATTTTCCGCATCTAACGTCCGAAATTGTACTAGGGATGGATATATTGGGCCGACACCAGTTTCAGCTAGATTTAAACTCTGGCCAAGTATATCTCAATGATGAAGCACTTCCCTTTTCCGATAACATGTGCAGCCCCATAGGAGCAAATACTAGCAATCCAGCTCTAGTCTTAACTAAAGACGAAGGACGGCTACTACAACAATTTCTTGACCAAGAATTACCAAAATTTGAAAATATTCGAGGCACCACCCCGCTAATGCAGCACTCGATACACCTTCTGAACCCCGAGCCAATCAAGCAACGATATAGACCGCAGAATCCCAAGATGCAAGAAATAATTAATACTGAAGTACGAGAAATGTTGGAAAATGACATCATTGAACCAGCAGATAGCCCATGGAGTTCTCCCGTAGTAATAGTCCGGAAGAAAGATGGCAAATACCGTTTCTGCATCGATTTCCAAAAAATTAACGCCATTTCGCGCAAGGATGCATACCCTTTGCCCTATATCAACGCTATCCTGGATAAACTAAGACGAGCCCGGTATATTTCCAGCATCGACTTAAAACAAGGCTACTGGCAGGTACCGCTATCAGAGGAAAGCAAACCAATCACCGCTTTTACTGTACCAGGCATGGGGTTATTTCAATTCAAAGTTATGCCATTCGGATTGCACTCAGCTCCCGCAACTTTTCAACGATTAATGGACCGAATCATAGGACCAGAGCTTGACCAGTTCTGTTTTGCATACCTGGACGACATAATTGTGTTGGGTGAAACATTTGAGGAACACCTAAGCAATTTACAAGAAGTGTTTCGCCGTCTACGTGCCGCCAATCTGAAACTGAATCCCGAAAAATGTCAATTTGGCCGTCGATCCCTCCGCTACTTAGGTCACCTTGTGACATCCGAGGGTATTTGCACCGATCCCGAGAAAGTCTGTGCTATTTTACGATTGGCTGCACCGACAAATATACGCTCCCTACGACGATTCTTGGGTATTGCATCCTGGTATAGACGTTTTGTGCCGAACTTCTCACAGATTGCCTCTCCGCTTAACCAGCTTTTGAAAAAGGGTATCCGCTGGAAATGGAACGAGGAACAACAATCCGCATTCGAACAGCTAAAGACTAGTTTAACCCAGGCCCCCGTATTGACTTGTCCCGATTTCTCCCGGCCATTTACGTTGCAGACAGATGCGTCCGACAACGGGCTTGGTGTTGCACTGATTCAGCATGGGTCAGATGGCGATCACGTGATTGCTTATGCAAGTCGAAGTTTAAGTCCCAACGAGAAGAAGTTTTCAGTGACCGAGAAAGAATGCTTGGCAATTGTCTGGGGTATTGAAAAGATGAGACCGTATTTAGAAGGCTACCACTTTACCGTCGTAACTGACCATCAATCACTCCGCTGGCTACATTCAATTAAAAGCCCATCTGGTAGACTAGCCCGCTGGAGCATGTACCTCCAACAGTTCGACTTCGAAATAAAATACCGCAAGGGAGTTTTAAACAAAGTAGCCGACGCATTATCCCGAGCTCCTGTTCTTACCGGCACCGATGACGGAGAAGAGGATCCTAACCCAATCTTTGTATTAGACGAGTTCACACCTTGTTCCTGGTATACAGCAAAGAAAACCGCCGTTGAAAGTAATCCTACAGCATTTCCCGATTATCACATTCGAGATGGCCGCCTATACCGCCACTTCTGGGATATGTCCGATCCTACCGAAGACGACATGGCCGATCCATGGAAAGTTTGCGTTCCCAAGGCCGCCCGCAAAGAAGTGTTGGAAGAAAATCACGATCGACCGACCGCCGGACATCTCGGTATTGCTAAAACTACAGCCCGTATTGCCCGCCGTTATTACTGGCCCGGCATGTTCCGAGATATTGCCGCATATGTCAGACGTTGTTCATCTTGCCAGAGATATAAAACGTCACAACAACAAACAGCTGGTAAAATGCAACCGTCAAGAAATGACCAACCGTGGGAAACCGTTAGTACCGACTTAGTTGGACCGCTACCCCGCTCCGCAAAAGGAAATAATTACCTAGTTATTTTCCAAGACCGCTTTACTAAATGGGTACAGTGTCGAGCCATTCGAAAAGCTACCGCCAAGGCGGTTAGCCAGGCGCTCTATGAAGAGGTTATCACCCGATTCGGATGTCCACACGCTGTTATTTCTGATAATGGAACCCAATATACCGGACAAACGTTTAAGGATCTACTCGGCGAAATGGGGATAACACACCGACTTACACCCCCATATACTCCGCAAGCTAATCCCGTAGAACGCACCAATAAAACTATGAAGACCATGGTAGCCCAATTCTGCGAAGCTGATCACAGAAAATGGGATGTGCATCTACCCGAACTTGTGTTTGCACTCAATAGTTCCCGACATCAGTCCACAGGATTCTCACCTGCCTTCCTTAACTTTGGCCGTGAACTGGACCCTCCTAAACCGTTATACCGCAACCGCACAGATACCGAAGCGCAACAAGGCGATTCCATCCCAACCGCAGAAGAAAATACCGCACAATTGGCCAACCTTACCGGCCGGCTTCAAAGGTTAAAAGATGTGTATGAGCTAGTTCGAATCAATTTAGGAAAAGCCTTCACCGTTCAAAGCCATCACTATAACCTCCGCCGGCGAGAATGGAGATGTCATGTCGGAGATAAAGTTATGCGCCGTGAAAACCCACTTTCCTCTGCTGTCAAGGGGTTTGCCGCAAAACTTGCACCGAAGTATTCTGGGCCTTATACCGTAATTAAAGTCGTGTCACCAGTTGTATATGATCTCAAGGATCAATCAGGCAAAAAGTACCGAAACATCCGTATCAAGGACTTAAAAACCGCACACGACAATCTGATGTAGTTTTCTTCCGAACCATCCGATAAAAACCGGTAAAAAGAAACCGACACCCCTAGGCCTGCTAGCCCTTTAACAACCGAATCCAGTGCAATTTGTGCAACGGGTCAAGTCCTACTACCGCTATACCCGGCCAAACCACCAGAAGTGTAAGTGCCCGTCAAGTCCTGCCCATGCATCAAAAGCACTCCACATCCGTCAGGACGCAGTGCTGTATGCACTCAGTCTGCAACAGAACATGCCAAGCTATGGCTGTTTATTTGGATGCCTAGGATATAAAGGCAAGAAGAAAAAGAAACGGTGAGGTACCATGCGTAGCATGAGGCGCCCCGCAACGAGTACGGGTACCACATGATGTCACTCCTGGAGGACCACTGGACCATTTTCAAGACCGAAGCAATTTAATTATTTTTTTTATATATATAGAGTCATAATACTTTTTTTTATATTTTCAGGTTTTCTTTTACATAGGGCTAGGTTTAGGAAAATATTTTCTTTTGTAAACAAAATATTTTTTTTAAAGAAGGGGGGGTGTGTAACGAAGTTACTATATTTTTCCGGGGTTTTTAATATTTTTACTGCATTATTTATATAGTTGTAAAGGATACTATGCGTGTACAAAAATTACTTTTTTATTTTTCGTGCTACAACATTCGTTCTTGTACGTAAATAATTCATTTAATTTATACTGTTTAAATATATTAAGTTTTCCGTCGCGAAACATCCGGAAAATACTTTTCATCATTTTCCGGCCACACTCGTTAGTACTGCTGAGCGCGCCGCCAAGTCCAAGCGCGTACCGTACCCCCAGATGCCTCCGCGCGAGATCGAAGCGCGTACGGTACCGTCGCGTCTATGACCGTGACGTAGTTTCGCCGAGTCAATTTATACGGGAAATCGACCCATTTTTAAGGCAGAACTCCGGTTCTCATCTTCCCAGCAGGTCACCAGCCCAAGAAGAACCGCAGCGAGCCGATCAGCCAACCGACCACCAGCGAAGCCAGCCGATCGTCCCCGAACCACGACCACCGGTAAGGATCCACTACAAGACTGCAAGCCCGCCGTTTCCCCTCGACGCCGTCATCTGTATTTGCATCGTTTAAATTGTTTTGTCGCATATTTACGGTAAACGTTCTGGTTTGATACTCACACTTACACACCGATACACATTACTGCACTCTCTCTTACACATGCACCGGGTTGTTTATGTGATGTCATTTGTATACAAGATCGAGCTATATCGAGAAATAGCCGTGTAGCTCTGTCTCGTTCTGGTCAATAACGAACACCTATTTTTGCCTGGAATATTTGAGATCGGACTATAGCGAGAAATAGCCGTGTAGTTCTGTCTCATATTAATTATAACACCAACTGAACTTGACACCTTAAGACACATACCATATAAATAAATCGCTGTCTCTGTTTCACTTGAAAAGCAATACAAGATCGGGCTATATCGAGAAATAGCCGTGTAGCTCTGTCTCGTTCTAATCAATCAACACCGGGTAACTTCGTTGTAAATGAATACTTACATGCCGGAGTGGGCTATATCGAGAAATAGCCGTGCAGCCCTATCTGGTATTAATGGTTTTCGCAGTTCACTTTCTCTTTTCCACCCATACACACTTACATAGCGCTATCTCACACACACACACACACACACACACATAGCATTACCTCTAACGTACTCCGTCTTACACACTGTGTTAATGCCAGAATGTATATGTCCGCGAATTCAAACGAAACCCGCGCATGCGTAGGGGAACCGACGTTTCACCGAACCACTACGGACGGCTGGTCGGAACCGTTCTCGCTCAGGAACTATTTTCTACCGCCGCGTTTAACGTTACATTAGCCGCGGCCGCAATCGCAAGTAGTGTACCGCACAACTGTCCGCAGATAGCAGAAACAGATCGCGATCGACCCAGCGTTGCCGCAAGCCCTCGGACCGCGTTATCTTTCCTTTTTACCTTTTACTGCCCGGACTGATAAAGATAACCGCAAGCCTTTCTTGCCGCCCGTTGACATCGCGACCGCTTACCGCTACCGTCAAGACAACCGCGACCGCTACTGCGACTTTCGTTTCCTCGCGCGCGCCTTCACAAGAATACCGATAACGTTAAAACTCAGAACGCCGACGCGACCTTAATTCCATAAACCGCAAGCATACACGCATACTTTCCTACTCTCTCTTTCTGTTTTATTGTACGATTGTCAGCCTGTCGCTGACCCATTTTTACACACTTTTCGAGTATTAAACTGCATTTCTGGTTAATTGTCATTTTTTTTTTACGAAAATAAATTGCGTTTTTGAAACCGATTGTTTCATTTTTCCTTCCCAATTTTACATCTTTCAGGACGCTTAAAAATAGTCGCTAAATGCGTAGTTGAACGCCTGGTTTAACTTTCTCCACTGTAACAAGCTACCTGGTGCATCGTGGGCCCCTTACCACAATAATCCAAGGGGTGGCGCCCGAGAAACCGTTGGAAAATCATTTTCCATCCGTCCAATAAATTGAAAGAAAAAGCTTTATTCACATATTAATACTGTTCGCTAAATGAGCAGTTATTGATAGTGAAAACCAAAGCGACAATACAATACTTTCAAACCGATATTTTATATAGATAGATTTCCTTTTAAAAAGCAAAAAGCACCCATTACAAAGCTACATTTGTGTTATTGACTGTAAATGAATCCTTATTCTTAAATAAATACATTAGACACTCATGAAGATACAAACCATACATCGTTAGTAGTCCTTTTGACTTGAAAACACCTCTACAGCTTTGGAAAAAGTCCATTTTAACGATAATTCGTAAAACCCTTTTTTGAATTTTCAATACTGTTTCTGCAGCAGAACTGACTCCCCAGAACATAATACCATATCTAATTATAGATTCGAAATAGGCATAGTACATTATTTTAAGAACCTTATCATCTAAATAATTACTTGTAATCCTAATTGCATAACATATTTGGTTTAATTTTTTTGACAACTTTTCAATATGTGACCAGCTCTTATTAAAAGCCAATTTCACTGTTTGAAATACAACTATGTAAATTACTGAATATGTTATTATCAGTGTAGGTCTTTTTAATTTGCAATGAAAAACCGATAAAAGAAAGAATTTCCTTTAATTTCTTCAGATCCACTAGTTTTAAAATTTAATCCATATTTGCCACAATAAAACATCTTACGTCGAAAGCTTAGCAATTTTTTTAAATAATAAAGAGAGGGAGAAATAAAGACGGGGAGAGAAGCAGAAAGATACCGCTGATTATTAATAATTCATGATATATTTTCTATTTTCACATAATATTTCTAAAATGAAACCCAAAATAATACTACACCATAGTAGGCTCTACTTTTTTTTCCAATAAGAGAACAATTTGCAGCACTATACCGACCGATACCGCTGGTTGGACCTTGCAGGGGATAGAGACAATCCCCTATAAATATGGAGGTATATTATAACCGAATCGAATACATGACTTCTGAATGATAATCCCTTTTGGTCTCAATGGGATTGGAATTTATGTATCGTGGGGTTATCAGTTGTAATGGAGGATTATATATGAACGGAGATATGCTAAAATTAGGAATTATGGGATTTAATGGAAGTGGTATAGATTTATAATAATGATGTTTTCAAATAATTGGATTGACTAAAAGAAAAGTAATTTATTCTCTTTTATACATTAGTTGCTAATAGAAGTCTAGAAATTGTTTAATTAGAGAGATGCTTCAATCAGAATAATCAAAATAATTTAAGTCTTGAGTTTCATGTGCCAATAAAATAATGATGATACCTAATCTGCTTACTAAAGAAGATTCGTGTGAGCGGCTTTTTATTAAAATTATCGTATGCCAATTTCTAGCTTGGAAGGAACTTAAAGCCACTTGGGGTATATTAAGTAAAACTTATATACAGGGTATCTCTAAAAGGTGCAGAAAAATGCTACCACAAGTTCCCGAGGCTTAAATATGGCGATCTAACCCAGCCGACCTCAGTTAAAAAGTGAGTGGAAGATTTCGGTGATACAGAGTGTCAAAGTTCATTTGAAGGTTGTTGACAATGATGTATCTTGAGTAATAGATGTATTTTGGACTTCCATTGCCTTTAGTTATTCATATCACAACGTTTCAACTGGTAAGTATCTCCAGTCGTCTTCAGGTGAATATTGAAAACTAAAGGCAATGGAAGTCCAAAACACATCTATTAGTCAAAAGTTCAATTTGGTTTTAGGTTTTCACAAATAATTTTTTTTAATAATTAGTGTATTATTACAGTATTCGGCTAGGGAGGAGGGAGGGTTGTGTGGTGAAAAATTAAAATCTGCCCATATTTTTATTGTAAGCTTCCCTCCTTAAATCAGAGTTTACTAAATTCGGATAAGCTAAATCAAAAATATAGGTAATTACTTTAATCAGTAGACATTCCCCCTTACCTTTGTTCTTATTTTACGTCCTACATACAATAAAATGCACTAAACCATAATAATGGATGCCATAGGGGAAGGTTGCCCATATTGGACCAATTTCCAGATTTCTTATCATAGATCCTGATAATAACGCAAAATCGATCTTGAAGCTATACCTTAGTATATTTTAGTATGTTGTTCAACTGTAGGATTTTTTACAGAATTTTATCTCAAAGTATCTATGATATAGAGGTTATAAAAAAACCTCTGCAAGTGGTTCAATATAGGAGACCGGTTGCCTAAATTGCACCTGGGGGTTCCAAAATTGGACCACATGATTTAAATCGGAAGCTTAGGTGTTAAATAAATAAATAAAAAATAAAATTGTTGGTATAGGAAGTTTTATACTTATATATTTCAAAAAAAAACATTAAATTTACAATCAAAATTTCGATAGAAGACATCCTATATAATACAAAAAAAGTACCTATTAGTTTCCTATATTATACCAGTCATAGTTTCATTTTTTAACTCAAAGAACAAATATTTTAGCAATATTGAAATGGTGTTAGTTCGTGACATTAACTTATTTAAAGAGAAAAATTATTTTTGCACAATTTGGAAAAATCACCTAAATTGGACCGGTTCAATTTTGCACCCAGTGGTGCAATTTAAGCAACTACCACGTGTTTTACAAAACCACCCAGGAAAGAAACAAGAAAAAACAAATATGCATGGTAATAGGAGAAATAGGAAGAGAAAAACTTACTTGAAAACTTTCATAAAAAAGATTTTGCTTAGAGTTTTATGGTTCTAAGGTAAATTCTTAGGAAAATCCTAAAAATATTACATTAAAATTGTGTAAATTACGTTTTGCCCTGTACACGCCAAACACTAACGGCCAACTAGTTGAGTTTGTTACCGATTAAAGGTTTTAGGTGGAAGTATGTTACAGTGTTGCCAGATAATATGGCACTTGCTTAGTTTCGGAGAAATGTACTGTGGTCCAATTTAGGTAGCGGTTCAATATAGGCAACCTTCCCCTAATGCATTACCACGGTAGCATTTATTTGACAATATAACATGGGTTAATATATTCTAGAACAATGAGTTTTTCACCAAATTTTGATTGTTACCCTACCGCATAGAGGAAGAAAAAAATAAAAGTTTTAGTTTTTAAAATTTTGAATTATTTACTGAGAAAATAATTAAACAAAAGACGCTCTTTAATAGAAATGGGCGAAATCAGCGATCTACGTCATCACAAATTGACCAGTCGCAGGGACTTGAACTGAAGGTCGACCCACCCGCATCTACCTGAATAACATCTCGCGTCCAGTCTTCTGTTCTTGTCTATTTAAGTTATCGAATAATCGATCTTAAGGGTGACAAAAGTTTGTGACACTCTTGGAAGATTACCTACTAGGAAATATTTTTAAGAAGTTGTAATTTAGAATGTCGATTTGAATATGTTAAATTCGATTATAGCAAAATAGCCCATTGCGCCCGAATAAGAATCTTACAAATTATTTGCAATTATTTCTCTTGTCCACTTTCCTTAAGATGATATTTTCCCAAAGCTCTAAGATAATTAGTTTCTGATATATGGTACTTCACCACTCTTAATGAAATTTCCTGTATAATTTAAAAAGTTTATATAAAAAGCTGGATAACGACAATATTGTTTGAAAGTTTCAGGAGAAACGATTCACTTTATAAACAAATGTTTTAAATAAACAATTTTAATATTTTAATTTTACAAAAAAAAACAAAGCCCGATTTTACAAAAAAATTGAATTAAAATTTTTATAAAAGCATAAATTCTGTAAACATTCCTCGTCTATTTAAATTTATAAAATCGAATTCTAAAAGTTACTTCCTTGAAATATTTTTTTCTAACTTTCATAGTTCATAATTTGGAATTGCTTTTCAAATTGCATAGCAGCTTCCGTCCTTTTATTACATTTTTTACACGACTCTTTTTACATTCATTAGTTTTTGATTTGTCAAATAGGAATATTGACTAACTTCAAAAGAGGGCGGCAACTTATTTGTAATTTACTACACTTCATAGTTCTGGCTTGTTTACATTTTTAAAATGGACACCTAGTAGGTTATACCTTTGCACAAATATTTAATCCTTTGCAGCAAAAGAACGCATTATTATTTTTGTTGGCCTTCCTGCTATTTGTGTTTAAGAAAATAAATTATTTATTATTTACCCACCCCCATCGCCCTATTCCCTGATATGGTAGAACATAGGAGCCCCAGAGGCGCAATACTCCCAAATATTAAGACAATAAATAACTTCTCAGCGACTTACAAAAGTGCCTTACATTGTAACCATTTCTGATGCGAACAGCTGCCCTTGACTAATAAGAAATATTACATGAATATATTAAGTAATTTCACTGGCGATACGACTGTGCATTTTCCGAGAATTGTGCAGACCACGTTGCTTCATCTGTAAATGACATTTTAGGTATAAGCTGTTACCATGGGTGTCCGAATAAGTAGGAAAAGGGTGTATTTTTTCTCTGGTGTTTAATAATATATATTATGACAATAACTTGACAAGAATTCAAAATCACATGCAAATTTGTTTTGTATTTGCTGCTTAACAAAAATAGAACTTTGCTTTTGCACCTTGTTTTTCTTTTTGAATTGTACAGGGTTTTTCCGTATATTTTGGAGCACCCCTGGAGCTTTTATTTGAAGACCTAGAAAAAACTTTAAATTACCAAAGTTGCATTATTTCTCCTGAACTGCCAGAATTTGTTATCGGACAAAACAAATGAACATCGTAAATTTGTTTAATAATGCCAATGTCGATTTTTTTAAATGGAAGACCCTGTATATTATTTTTTTTTAACGCCTCACTCTTTTCTGATTCCAAATATCTATATATTTTATTTGTTTGTTTCATAAATTATTATCATTATTTATATTAATTATTGTTACTGAATAAGCATTATGTTCTATCATGTTTTCCTCACACCAATATAGATTTTTTAATCTGCAATATTTTGAAATGCAATTTTGCCTAAACGACTAAAGTAAACATATAACATATATACATATTTGGAATCAGAAAAGAGTGAGGAGTTAAAAAAAAAATTAATATACAGGGTGTTCCATTTTAAAAAATCGACATTGGCATTATTAAACAAATTTACGATGTTCATTTGTTTTGTCCGATAACAAATTCTGGCAGTTCAGGAGAAATCATGCAACTTTGGTAATTTAAAGTTTTTTCTAGGTCTTCAAATAAAAGCTCCAGGGGTGCTCCAAAATATACGGAAAAACCCTGTACCATCAACCATTATTACTTAGATCCCTAACATTAGGTAAAATGATAATATTTCATGCATATTAATCTAAATGGTATAGATTTTATTAATTCTAAATTTAAAATTTTAGGTAACCTATGCTGACGGAGTTAAGGAAAACACGGTATCTACAGAAATATGATTTCGAGACAATTTCTATTATGTCATTGTGCTATAGCTATCTTATGTCGTTAACATTTTGAATTACTTTAATAGAGTTTTTTCAGTATAAATTTAGTAAAAGACAAAATGTGTTACACTCGGTAATATAATAATTTCGTTTTTTTAAAATAAAATGTTGTATCTACAGTGTGACCAGTAAAGTCCGCATCATATTGGGATTTTTTTTTTTAATTAATAACTTAATTCGAAATTTGTCTTTGGCATCAAGTTCTGCTTCGATCGAGATGAAGATTAAGCAAAAAAAAATAGTAGTCACGTGATTAGCATTAGTTGTCAAATTTAAATTGTTTCCAAAAAATAATTCAAAAGTAGGGTTATTGCTGAAAGTATCGAAAAAAATTATTAGAAAAAGTTTAATAATATCATATAATATATATATCCCCCACTCTCTTCTTACTGTACATTAACGAACTTCTAGCGAAAACAGAAAATCCAATATATAGCTTTGCTGACGACAGCACACTTATCTCATCTTTTACTTTGAAATCTCAAACATCGGCTGCTGACGCACATCTTCGCAGACAACATAAAGTATCACGCCTCAATAAAGACCTGCTGAACCTGATATCGTTGTGGCAGGACACGCAATTCCACTGACTTCGTCTATTAATTTGCTGGGTGTAAACCTGGGAGGAAATATGTCTTGGCATAATCACGTTGTGGCAATCGCCAGGGCAGCTTCTCAGAAGCTCGGTATAGTTTTTCGTACCAAAAAGTTGTATACACCTCAATAACTTTTGACACCCAGATTCGACCATCACTGAAATACTGCTCTCATATCTGGAGTTCTTCACCGAAGCATACCCTTCGGTTGTTGGATTCCATCCAAAGGAGAGCCGTTCGTCTAATCGGCGACCACGAGCTGACTAAGAACCTCGACAGCTTAGAACATCGAAGACAGGTTGGTGATTTGACTCTCTTCTACAGATATTTCCATGGCAAGTGTTCGACAGATATTGCCCGCTCGATTCCACCTAGAGTAATGCATAGCAGAAACACACGACAAACCACTGCCGCCTATCCCTATGAGCTTCAATTTAGTACACCCCGAACATCATTCATTGTTTCAGAACTCTTTCATTTGAAGGACGTCATCTTTGTGAAACGGCCTTTCTGAGACCGTGTTTCCAACCGAATATAACCTCCAACGATTCAAGAAAAACGTGAATTGCTATCTTCGCACACGCACCGCTCCCAGAGCGCCTTAAAGGACTTTTCCTATAGTGCTTGTGCTCGATCATAAAAAAAAAAATTCTTTGTATTATTTTTAAGGCGATTTTCATAGGTAGGTATATAATAAAATATTCGCAGTTACGATAATTTGTTTTAAAATGTGTAATTACAGCAAAAATCCCAATGAAAACGAATACAAATCTATGTACCTATGGCATATAATTTGGATACAGCACTTGGAATTGAGAAAATAGATTTAAAATGCACTGATTTATAGGAAAATGAAGTAAATATATAAAATCGTAAAATTATTGGTTACGGCATTTTCTTTAGTCAGACGAAAACAACATATTTTATGGGAAAGAAAGAAAAAACCAAAAGTCTTCCTCCACAAAATTTAATAGAATAAAAAGTCTCTAGGGGTCTCTACATGTTACGAACGTTTATTTGGTTGGTTTATAGACCCCCTTTAATAACTTTTTCACACTTGATTCCTGATTTTTTCATCTTATCACGATGCTAAAATATAATTGTGTGAACATTTTTAGCGGTAAACTAAAATTAAGAACTAGGATTTAAATTACTATTTATATACTAATATAAGAAGGCTTAACATGATCGTAAAACTTTTACTTAATTGTTAACCGGAAGCAATTCATAATAATAACATATCTTAATCCTTCATAATACATCCATTAATATTACCTAAAAATGGTAATAAAATTTTTAGTTTGAAATGCTAAAAGCCCTTGAACTATATATACATAACGTTATAAAACTTTACACTTAACACTTTATAAATACACATACTAGACTGGAAAATAACTACAACAGATCATAAATGTGGTAATCTTTATGGCGGTCGTAAAACTTTTATGGCCCCTAAATTGATTCAGCGAACTCGAATTTTATCAAAGAATTTGTAATTATGCATAACTGGAACACCAGGTATACGCAGAGCTTACAGGGTGATGAACTTTGATGTTACCACATTAATTTTGGGTAAACTTTCCACCTCAAAGATACCTATAGTTTACCATTTTTTTTCTTAGAGCGGGAAGATGCACTTCGGCCAGATTTGACTCGTTCGTTGTGCTCACCCTAGTTGGTCTTACACCCACTCATTTATTCCAATTCCTTGCCCTAATTTGTATAGATGACCTGGGGAAAGTGTATATCCTCTGATTCTAATCTTGGTGGCCTGAGTATTTGATGCCCTTTTTTTTATCTAATGACTCGCAGTGGCAGATTATGTGCTGTAGATACAGTTCCTCGTCTTCACAACCTATGGCTTAGGTCTCCGTTGTACAGTTGCATACAGCACTTCCTAACAGCCATGTATTTTGTCAGAAATTCTGTTTTACTGTGATTTAATCCCTGTCTATTGTTTCGGTAGATTTTGTGTACATTCTTTGTTCATCGTTTGAGGGCATCCCGTACTTGTGCACCTAGGGCCGGTTCTGGACCTATGAATGTTTTTTCCGAACCCTATGTTGCCTTTTCATTTGCTATGATATCTTCATCTCCTGGCACCCATTGTAGTTGTTGTGTTAGCTTCTGACAGAGCCCCCAGTTCTTCTTGGTATTCCCAAACCAGTCTTGATGTCACCTTGTTGCATGTTAGCGCTCTAAGGGATGCCTGGCTGTCAGAGTATATGCGTGGATCTGCTTATTGATATAGGTTAGGTTAGGTTAGAGTAGCAGACCTCTGGCATTGTCCAAACAGTCACACGTAGTCCTATAAGGACCGGACCGTTGTGGTACCACACATGTTCCGCGGAACCTATTTGCATCAGCTTCCTGATGGTTCACACGATCGTAGAAGAATCTTGACAGCTCATTCAAACCAGCCACTGCTGTTAATAAACTTAGTAAGTCGATCCAGTTGCAGGCTGCTCACTTCCATTAAAAATGGTTCGCCCAGTGCATTGAACCTTCTTCTCGCGAGGCCAGGGCATTCACACAAGAAATGCTGAATACTTTACTCCTCTTCTTCATCTCTGCAGCTTCTACAGAAGTCGTTAGTTGGTATTTGCATGCGTTCAGCGTGTCTACCGAACAGGCAATGTCCGGTGACTACGGCAGTGATGTTTCTTAGGTCCTTCCGACTGTGCTGTAATAGCGCTGCGGTTTTCCTGCCCTCAAGTAGGGGCCACAATTGCCTGGAGATGCTACAAGCTGTCAGCCCTATCCATCTGCTTTGCGCAAGTTGTGCAGCTGTTCGACCTATCTCTTCTTTGACTGATTTCAGTGGTCTAGCCACAGTATTCTCTGCTAGTTCGACAGACATGCTTGCGCCCTCCTTGGCGAGCGCATCAGTAATCTCGTTGTTATATATGTTGCTGTGTCCAGGATCCCAACACAAGGTGATTCGATGTTGAGCACCAAGTGAAGTGTACAGAGATAAGCCGATATAGTTATCTTATTGTTTTCGTTGTTCGTCAATTACGGTCTCGAATGGTATGTCGTGGGATTTATCAGAAGATTGGATGGATACAGTCGTCTGTATTGTGTATATTGGCTCAATTTTATCCCAGTTATCTTTAATTATTCTTTTAACAGAATTTGCTTCTTATCTTAAAATATATTCTTTTAGCTTCAGTATCTTAGTATGCTTCTGCTTCCAATTTTAAATGTATTCTCTATGAAACCACTCTCGTTGTTTTTTTGTAGCTCCACATTTGAATTGAGTAATTAATGTCTTTAAATGTATAGTCCAGTTTTAATCCTTCCAGACGAGACTAATGGTAATTTGTTTTATTATTTCTGTTTACCAGTGACAAAATTTTGCTTTTTTTCAGGTTGTTCCAATAGTACAGCGAATCGTCTTTTTACTATCTCTGTTACTGTTAATAAATATTTCATAATCTTGGTTTTGTTTTACTATTTTTATTTTTTTAGTCGAATTGAATGTGATCATAATTCATTTTCAAATTTAGTATACTTTATATTTAAATTTAGAGTATGGATTTTTTATTTTCTTTTAATATATCTAATTAAAATCAATAATGCCTAGTTATACTATCGCCTAAATAATTTCTCCAATTAAGCCTATACAATATTGCTAACCTTTTTATTATCGAACCGGAAGTTGGTTAAATTTACAAACTTTTCACCTTTTTTCCCCTAATTAAAATAACCAAAACAGGAAAACAATTAAACGTAGTGATTTCGATTCTCTTTTGTTTACTTTTTTAACTTTATTTTTGGCAATGTGTAAAATTCATACGAATATATATACTTTTCTAATAGGTACGGAACAGTATTATTTTTAAATTTCTGATCCAAGTGGCGTTAAAACGATATGCACCTTCTAAATTTCGTATATCTCTTTGATCCCCTGAATATAATATTTATGCATTGGTTTATATGACAAACCAGGTTAAAAACCGATATAACAAGTTATTTGGTTCAGTCAAAAGTTTGGTATTTTTGAATAGATAATTCAACTTTTATAGACATGCCAGAAAGTATAGAGATAAAGCTATTTATGAATAAAACGGCCTACGATTCGCCCAAGATGCGTAATGGCGAAGCAAGTACATCTTCCACTATTAAGTTGGATAAAGAAACCGATGTTATGGGGCCGATAGCAAATGGAAAAATACCACTTACATGTCATGCGACTTATTTAAGCTCTCGGAAACGGTCGTAGACGAAGCGGTCTGCGATCATTACCTTTTTACTACTACGACACGTAACGTAAATTCTCGCTGCCAAACTCAAATAGATTTTTCGTTTTCTGCTCTTAGCGATGTAACGCGATGTCACAGTCAAAGTAATAAATGTATTTTTTTAATCGGCAGTATCTAGAACTTCTATTGTTTGGATAGATGGTGTAATAAATACATTACTAAAAGTATATTTTTATGAAGAATATAAGGAAAGAAAAGATATAATAAAGAAATATTGTTTGGCGGTATTAGCATTGTTTTCAAATAAAAGGTTTGATCTTGCTAAAGGTATCCAATTGAAGGTACCTGAAGAGATCAAATTGTCGAAATCCAAATACTGTGTCGAGAATAAAATCGGTATTGTCGTATGGTTTATGCCATATTACTTATTTTTACTTTCACCTCATACAGCATTACCAATAAAAATCAGTATTGTAGTTCTCAAAAATTTAAATAGCTTCTAGTGTGATATTGTTCTTGCTGTTCAATATTGCATATGATTATCTATCATGCAACATGGTTTACTGATATAGTTAAATTCGTCCATAGATTTACAATATAATAAAGTCCAGTACTAATGATGGGCTGTGCGAAATAAGAACCCTATATCGCTTTATCTGACATGAAAAGTTACTTAAATACAAAGTAAAAATAAATTAATTGAAACAAGTATTGGTACGATCAATAGAATTCAAATTCAAACAAGACAGCTAGAAGACTCCGAACGATGTGACCTGCGCAACAAATGCGTTAAAACTATCGCTACGAACCCCCACCAACGTCTTGTGAATTATATATTCAATTCGTTTTTGGGGACGCTGTTCTTCTTTCTTAATTGTAGAGAAAGCGCTTTACTGAGAACAAAATGCGTCGCATTGAGAACATACAATTTATTTCTTACCATAATTGCTGTATTCAAAGTAGTTCACTATTCAACAAGACTGCGCTGTCAATGGAACTGATTACTACCAATAAACGCACTGTTCTAGCAAATCTAGAATTGATATAACACTGAAGCGGGTTCGACATACTTGGATTTATTTAATACGGGTTAATAAAAAATAAGCTATCAATAAAAACTACGTCTTAGCACAAGAATAAATAACAATATTTATTCTTGTGGTCTTAGCAAACCTGTTGTTTTTAGATCATTTTCCTCAGTGTAGGTATTATATATTTTACGATATAATTATCAATCTAATTATTCCTTTTTTTACTTACAGAACGCCCTGAAGATTGTCTTTTAAGGCAGAAACGCATAGGCTTATTAAATAACTTTAAAAAGGAAACTTCGACTTTTACCCTTAAAGTGTGTGCCTTTTGCCTCTTTTGGAAAGCACTTACGACCTCGTTACGTGTAATTACAGCTTGGTCACCCTGTACATAAAGGTAACGCAAGAAATGTAACTAACAAGCCCAGCTGGCCATTGGATAACCGTACAATTCCGGCAATGAAAGCAGTAAAATATAGAGAGATTTTAGTTTTAATTGCTTCGGATTGATGTTACCCTGGCTTGGATTTTACGACTTTTATATTTGATTGTAAGTTATTTTGGTCGTAAACCAGAGAATGTGAACTTTCTTTCCTTTCTTTCTTTATTACGACTTTGCATCTGAGGGACTTTTGTTCCCACAAGGTTTATTAAGTCATTTGCTTTTATGCGTCAATAATTGGATTAAGATTAAAAAAGAAACCTTTTTCTTAATACTGCACTGAGAAAAAAGCCTGCTATTCCATATAATTATTTAGATACTCTTTAGACAACTGGTTAATAAATATGTGACAGCAACGCGCTTTCCTACTGTAAGACAACGAAAACTTCTAGACCGTTGTCTAGTGATAATATCACGGTAATTTAGCCAATAGGAAATAGGAATTAATGCTACCATAGAATGGTTCATAACTAACCATTATTGCTCTGAATACTTACAATATAATTATCAAGTTCTGTTGGAGGTGTAATCTGGTTTTATATACTGTATTAGTTCCGCCTGGCACTTGTAATGAAACTTGACATTAATGATAATAATATTTGCTTGCTACAGTCAACGAAGCTTATACCAATAAAAATCAGTACCTACTGTAGTTCTCAAAAATTTAAATAGCTTCTAGTGTGATATAGTTCTTGTTATTTAACATTTGCATATAATTCTTTATTATGCAGTTATGAAACATGGTTTACTGAGATGGTAAAATTCGTCCATAGATTACAAATTCCCATACTAATGATGAGTTGTGCGAAACAACAATATTCTATGGCTTTATCCGACATGCAAAGTGTAGAAAAACTTCAATACAAAGTAAAAATAAATTAATTTAAACAGGTATATTGGTAGGATCAATAAAGTTCAAATTCAAACAGAATAGCTAGAAGACAACGATGTGACCTGCGCAACAAATACCTTAAAACTATAATAATACGGCATGCGGCGATTGCCGATCAATATGAACCCCCACCAACGTATTGTGGATTATAGGTTCTAACGGGTACAATTCGTTTTTGGGGACGCTGTTCTGCTTTCTTAATTGTAATTGTAATTCTGGGAACAAAATGCGTCGCATTGAGAAGATACAATATATTTCTTAACAAAAGTGCTGTATTAAAAGTAGTTTATTATTCAACAAGACTGGGCTGCTAATGGAACTGATTACTACCAATAAAAACACTGTTCTAGCAAATTTGGAATTGGTATAACACTAAAGCGGATTTGATACACTAGCAATTTATTTAATATGGGTTAATACAAAATAAGCTATCAATGCAAACTATGTCTTAGCAAACCTGTTGTTTTTAGATCATTTTCCTCAGTGTGGACCAAATTATAATAAAGGACAAAAATTCGAGAAATATTAATAATAAAATGTTCAAACAAAATAATTAAAATTACTTAAGGATCCATCTTTTTAAAATAAATTCCCCATTGTTGTACTTTTTGTTTTATTTATTTGAAATTACATTTTTGGTTCGTAGCAAAATTTCAAAATTTTATTTTAAAAAATTGGAAAACTCAATTTTTTTAAAAATATTCTTAGTATGATATTTGACATGTAATATTTATGCAACAAATATAGACCTTTATTAATAACAATAAAAATAAATATTTTTTATTAATTTACAAATTTCCAGTTTTTCATTTCGATAGCTTGCCTATGTAATGGGATTAAACTAAACAAATGTAATATTTTTTTTACAAAAAAAAACAGGGCAAAATAGAAAAGTAAAATTTTGCAATGGTAAGTATCGGTTGATTGTAACAAATTTTTTACTAAAATTTTGTGCGTAGGTCCTAGAAAAGGACTGTTTCATTTTTAACTCAGTTTTCATTGCTATATAGTCACGAAAGAGTATTCCAAACGTTTAAAAAATTGATGCAGTCACCTCATTAGATATAAACCATTACATATATTATGCTCTCAATTGTAGAAAAAAACTAACTTTGTTTATTTAAAAAAAAAAATGTGTAATTTTTTTTAAATAAAATCTTGAAATTTTACTTACTGGCATTGCTATAAGTATATCTATTAAAGATGGAAACAACAAAAATAAATATAGATCTAATCAGGTTTTTCAGGAAACAAAACTTTATTATAATACGGATTCTTGAATTGATTAATCTGTTATTTTGAAAATTTATTGAATTTTTAGTTTGATCGTTTATCTTTTTCTATGGTCAGATTTGGAAATACACTTCAACAACAATAAAATAGAGCACGGAATCAACGAGCTTGCTACTTGAGAGACCTTCAACATCCTTTTTCGGCATTAACGAACTTGACGAATTAAAATTAGATGGACTCATGTGTTGTTTATGCACACGAATTTTCTTCGAAAGGGGTTATGCCATTGACACTAAGTAAATAATTAAATATTTTGATGATTGACTTTGTTTTTTGCTTCGCGTCATAAAATATATGCATAAATTGCACTGTTGTTCTAACTACATTGGTACAATATAGCAGATTACTAATGGCGTACACAATTTATCCGGACTTTTTAAGTAAGTTCTTAATTACCAAAGAAATATTTTCTTCTGGGAAAGAGGGTAAAATGTAGGGACGAACAATTTTTTTTAAGTCTTCTAAAATATTTGTCCATTTCAGACTGACTGAGACCGAAATGGCGGCAAAATAATGATAATAATTATTCAAAATCTAATTTCTATATACCTACTTAAAATCTCTCTCTTATACCAGTAAAGACCGCATCATATGGGATTTTTTTTTATTAATAACTTTAATCAAAATTTGACTTTGGCATCAAATTCTGCTTTGATCGAGATGAAAGTTAAGCAAAAAAATTGTAGTCACATGATTCGCATTATCTGTCAAATTTTAATTTTTTTCCAAAAAATTATTTCTGAAAATATCGAAACAGTTATTAGAAAAAGTTTTTTTAATACAGTTTCTAGCCCACATGCAAAATTTTAGCTGCATAAGATAATAATTTTGATTTTTTACCCATATTTTGTAAATTGCACCACTTTTGCAAAATAAGACTCAACGCAACCTACATACGACTTCTTAGTTTTGACAATGCTTTATTTAAGATACATTTTCTTTAAAGTAGCGCCATATTGAATGTGTGTTTTTTAACAAAATCAAAATTGGGCTATTAAAATTTGGTCGCATGTGATGCAAAGTTTATTTGTTTTTGACCCTGTTGGTGGTAACTTCATAAAATAAGTATTTTTGAAAACGTAGTTTGGGTCTGAAAGTAATACACCTTAATATTAAGACAAACATGAACACAGCGTCATCAGTAAAGTGTTCATTAAGTGGAAAATAAATTTTAGTGGTGGGTAAAAAATCAAAATTATCTTATGCAGATGAAATTTTGCATGTGGGCTAGAGACTACATTTAAAAAAACTTTTTTTAATAACTTTTTTCGATATTTTCAAAAATAACCCCACTTTTGAATTCTTTTTTGGAAAAAATTAAAATTTGACAGATAATGCGAATCAGGTTACTACTATTTTTTTGCTTACTTTTCATCTCGATCAAAGCAGAACTTGATGCCAAAGTCAAATTTCGAATAAAGCTATTAATAAAAAAAAATCCCATATGATGCGGACTTTACTGGTCACACTGTATCTAAAATGTGAGTTTACAACTTATCTATCTATATAATATACAGGGTCCTGCAATAGTGCGTCAGGCTTCCATAACTCCTATACGAATGGGGTTAGGAATTTTATTAATATGCCGACTTAAACCGCATAGTACGGGGTACTTCCGGAAAATATTTTCTCATATACAGGGTGGCCCAAAAAAGTGTGGTCACATAAAGTTGTGATTTTTTAAATGGAATACCCTGTATATTATTAAATTTTCACATTCTACGTAAAATTATAATAATTTTTTTATAAATGCATTACTGGTCTATATTTAATAGTTTCCGAGATATCGATATTTGAAAAATGACATTTTTGAACTTTGACAGCTTTTAGCTTTCTAACTGTACGTCTGAGAGCAAAACGGCTTACATGTTCCTATCTTCGATTTTTATTATCTTTCCAATAGTGTCAACTTCCAGTCAAACCGAATGTAACTCGAAAGCAGGAAATATAGTACTTCCGGTTTGACCGGAAGTTAAAATTTCTGGGAAGATAACAAAAATCGAAGATAGGAACATGTAAGCCGTTTTGCTCTAAGACGTACAGTTAGAAAGCTAGAAGCTGTCAAAGTTCAAAAACGTCATTTTTCAAATATCGATATCTCGGAAACTCTTAAGTATAGACCAGTCATGCATTTATAAAAACATTATTATAATTTTATGTAGAATGTGAAAATTTAATAATATACAGCGTATTCCATTTAAAAAATCACAACTTTATGTGACCACACTTTTTTGGGCCACCCTGTATATGAGAAAATATTTTCCGGAAGTACCCCGTACTATGCGGTTTAAGTCGGCATATTAATAAAATTCCTAACCCCATTCGTATAGGAGCTATGGAAGCCTGACGCACTATTGCAGGACCCTGTATATAAATGAATGTTTGTCTGTCTGTATGTCCGGTATGCGTTCCTATGCCATTTATCCGATTACGATGAAAATTTGGTGAGTTGTTGTGTGCAGGCCGAGGAAAATTATGGCATAAAAAAAAAGTGGCGTAACGCATGCCGGGATGCCGGGATTTGGTGAGTTGTTGTGTGCAGGCCGAGGAAGGTTTTGGCATAAAAAAGTGGCGCAACGGATGATGGGATGTCGGGATGCCGGGATGTCGGATATTTGTGTAATGTCTTTCCATCAAATTTATTTTAGTAAGTAGCGTAGCAACGCGCGCTGGTTATAGCTAGTAACTTATAAATGAGAAGGAATAAAAATTTCGAAATTTGGTACCTATGTATAACTAAGTATTCACTTTAAAATTACTCAATAAAAAGTATAGGGTTGATGCCATTTAAGAAAATAATCGATATTGTCGTATCTCCAATTTGGAACAGACTGTATTAATATTTTTTTTATAAGAAAGACCACAACTTAAAATGTTAATACTCGCGTTCCAGCATTTTTCCAAAAAAAAATTGTACTGGATTTACTGAATTTATTCCAAATAACAAACTCACTCTGTATCCATAGTATCCTTAAAATAAAAAATAAATATTGTTTAAAAAAACTAAAAAACACACTTTAATAATTAATTAATCAAACTAAAAATAAATATAGTTTAAAATAATTCTTGAAATTCTTAATATAGGCAGAAAATTATAATGAATGATAAACATTAGTAATATTGTGAAAAAAGCGTGGGGTGCTCGATATAATCATTCATATTCACAATAATAGATACTAATGTTTATCGTTCATTATTATTTTCTGCTTAGATTAAGAATTTCAAGAATTATTTTAAACTATATTTATTTTTAGTTTGATTATTTATTAAAGCGTGTTTTTTTTAGTTTTTTTAAACTATATTTATTTTTCATTTTTTAGTTTGAGTTATTGTTAAGAAAATTTTTTTTTTGAGTAGATTGAGCTAGATTAGTAGATTATTGTATTGTCAGCGGTTCTTGATAAGTCTACAAAATTTAAATTAAATCTGACCGTTTAAAGTGGGTCAAAATCGGGTTCAAAGAAGTCGGTTACGGACAAACAAACATATAGGTGAAGCTAATAATAATAATAAAAAAAGCCTGTTAATATAATACCATTATTTCATACCTTTTAGAGCATTCTTGAGGTTTTATTTAATTTATAAATAATCTTTTGAATTTTTTGCGCAACTGTTTACCTTTATCAACAGAGTAAGTGAGTAAAACTAGAAACTGTGCAGGTATTCATGTTTTGATAATGGTAATTTTGTTTGCATATACACATCAGCATTTGGATTGCTATTAATTGTTCTAAAGTTGTATAGCATAATTTTTAACGACCGTAATAGCTGGTCAAGGTGTAATAATAATACTTTTAATGAATTTCATAACTACACAATAAATCTTTGTGGAACTAAATTGTCCATTATTGTGAAAAGACATTTAAAAGGTAAACTTCTAGTAATCCTTTAGTGGCCTTGTAAAAAATTATATTGCCATTTATTTTCTAATAGGCAATTACTTTAGAGGTGCTTCAAAAGGGTTAGCAATAAATTTCAAATACAGTTTTTTACATTTTTTACCTTGTGGGTTTTTTAATTGAGGTGCTTTCTATGATGCGTTCACAACAATGCAAAGAACTTTTATTTAACCGAATCTAAGGAATATTCTAAATTTTTAAAGTTGTTAATACATACAGAACAATCTTATTTTTTTGGCCAAGGGTGGGAAAGAACATGTAGAGAAAGTACCTAATTTAAAACCTTTTTTTTTAAATAACGTGTTCTTGATAGGAAAAGTAATAAGTATAACTATAACTTCAATAATGGTTTGCTTAAAGATGTTACTTTGAGGTAATCACGAACACTATTCGAGAATAAAACAAATTACGCTTTTATCTGGTGTATAGGATTAGTCCACGAGGAATGTGAATTATGTTTTGAGGCATTAACAAAATAGGTATTAATTTATCAAAGTTTTTGTTCTATAAAATTATAACTTAATTAACTGTAAGAATTTACATTTCAATTTTATTCTTGAATTACACATGTATACATCTTACAAAACAGTGTATATACCGGGGGATACACTGCCAGACTGGCCATGGGAAATTAAATGTAAATTTTGCTACCCTTCAGAATGGGGTGTTCTATTTATTTCACATCAAAATTGTATTAGACTTTTATGAAGTTCCTTGTATAGGGGACTTGCACACTAATTTTTTTTTATTTTCTAGTATAATCCAATTAATAAATATTTAGAATAAACTCTTTTTAAAATTCTTAAAATATTAATACTTTTGGGAAACATACCTTAATGAAAACAACAGTAATAATTATGGTAATGTAAAATTTTACTAGACGATATAAGGATTGTTCTAATTTAAGAAATGCAAGTACAAAATAGTAATATGTAACTTTATATTTCAACATTTCGTCGCCTTGCATGCGAAAGGAAGTATCTCAAAGAATCGATTTTTTTTTAGATACGCCCTTATAAGTATTATGTCTTTAGGCGATATTTTATTGCTGTAGGTATCTTTATCTTTATTCCCTGCGGAGTTATTTAGAAAAGTAGTTTGGGCGAAACTCAATACAGCATATTATAGAAGCAGACAAAAAGGCGAATCTCAATTACGCCCTTTTGTTTGCCATATTTTATTAAATGTTGTTGAGTTACGCCCTTTTACTATTCCATAGTGGTAATTTCGCTCTGCTGGCTATTTTGTTATCGCGATAGAGCAATGCTTATATATAACTTAGCCACCAAAGACTGTTACTGCTACACATGGAGTGAAATAGATAGTAAACGAAGTCCCTCTGAAGTTTTAACATGTGTTTATAACTTTCTGCAGCATTATGACGAGAAGGGGACTAAAACAGCTAATTTATTTTTCTGTGGATGCACAGGTCAGAATAAAAATTCTATAGTTGCCTCGATGCTACTTTATTTTGTCATCAATAGCAAAAACGTTGAGCAAGTCAATCTAAAATTTCTTGAACCTTTTGATGGGCAAAGCGAAGGAGACTCTCCTGTCGTACCACAATTTCTACCGCAATGTCTCATTTAGGGAACTTGATTGTTCCATCACAACTACTGCCTATTTTCAAACTTGCAAAAAGGAAAAACAGCCATACATTGTACCTAAATAAGATGGAACATACTGACTTCTTAGATTTTAAAGATTTGTCAAAACAATTACGAGTTTTATGTATCCGTGAAGACGATAACAAAAACAAAGTGAACTGGACAGAAATCTCGGAGTTTAAAGTTGAAAAGAAAGAGGCTAATAAAATTTTCGACAAGTTATCCCATTGTGATGAAACCTACAGAAGCATTACCCTAAAAAGAAACCAGAAAAATATTTTAAATTTGTCTGTTGGAAAGCTTAATAAGGAAAGACCTAAAGTAACAGCCCTTAAATACGAAAACTTGGTTTCACTGTACTCTGGAAACGAATCTGGAAAAGACCCGGTGGTAAAATCTCTTGACCACGTTGCCTTCTATAGATCGCTTCCCCATGAGTAAAATGCCGATTGTTTATTGTATAAACATTTTGCTTAAGGTTTCCTTATTAACGTTTTTTCAAAGTTTATGTTAATTTTTTTGTACCAAAAATATATTTTGCATTAAAATAACGGTGCGTATATTTTTTAGCAATCTATAAATCCAAACATTAACAGCACACAAAAGGGCGTATCTCATTGGTTTAAACCTTTTTATCTTTTTTTGCAATGTCGAAGAACATAATATTTAGTGTGAATGTATATTATGGTGAATATGTATTCTTTTTGTGACTGAAAAATCCAATCTACAGCCATAAAAACCTTATAGTATTCTTGTGGCAGAAGTTTCAATTGCATCAATTGCTCTCCTGCAAAACAATCAACTTTGACATACGTCCTTTCGTATGCAAGGCGACGATTTGGAGACAAGTATAAGAAAACACTTTTTTAAGGAACCACTTAATCATTGCGATTTTCTCTTGAATACTGTAAAATACGCTAAAACTAAAAAAATAAAACGTCTAGTAGGTACACAGTTATTTTGGCATTATAACTGCGACAAAATCAAATATCGTCAGCCTAATGTGAAAACGGCATAACTACAAAAATCATCAATTTTACAGTAGAGGGGAAAAACTAATCTACAGCATTAGATGACAAGATTTGGTGTAAAGTACCGTGCGAGCAAAAATTATTTGCATGAAAGAGGGCTTGAATTAAAGAACGTATGGCTTGGTTTAGATCACAAGGATATGGGGACGATATATCTAACCAAATCTAGGTTAAAATTTTGTCAAATTCTTATGACATGATATGCCAAACTAATGAGTAATAAAATAAGTAGATAAATATACAAATTTATTTTTGTTGTTTACAAAATTAACAAAGTAAGAATATACAGAAATAAAAAGAAAAATAATTACATAAATTGCTGAAATTGGCTCCAAGACAAGCATAAATCTCTTCATATTTTCGAAAGTGTTGACCAGCATCTCTGGAGAAATGTTACCACATTCTTGGATAATCCTTTCTTGTAATTGTTCAAAATTTGCAACTGGTTTTTTAAAAGTAGTGTTCTTTAAATGAGAAAAAACAAAGTAATTAATAACCTTTAAACAAGGTGATCTAGCTGCTTCTTAAGAATAGTCCTGTATGTTCCATAAGATCTTTCCACTTCTTGGGAGAGGCGTCTTATACAATTTGTTGGCGTATCTTGCATTATTTCACGAACGTTTGCAACAAGTTCTTTTGCTCTTACAGATGGTCTTCCTGCTCCTTTTTTGTGTTGTATAGAACCTGTCCCTAAACACAACCACGGTTCTTTTCAGACAATGATAAAAATCCCCATCAGCAATAAAAGCAACGTTAGGAAAATGTTCGTGAAAATCGTCCATGCACAAACCCGGATTGTATTGCCACTCACCATTTACTCCAACCCCGTTTCGAAGATACGCTTCAACCATGAATGTTTTGTGCTGTTCTGTAAGGCCCATTGTGAATTGTTCAAGAAATTGGAAAAATTAGCGATGAATCAAATTACTTGTAACGATTGTCAAAGATTACGGAATAACTGATTGATTATTAATTCAGTTAGTTACTGACACCCAACAGGTATTAAGCTCTACGGCTAAGAATTACGTCCTTAGATGCAAGGCCCTCTTTGATGCAAATAATTTTTGCTCGCACGGTATGATTTGTATTTATTCTTTTATTGATAAAATGCTATGTGATCCATGACATGAAAGTTTGTGCAAAATGACATGTTATTTACTGGGACTTATGCATTTTTCATATCGCTCTCTGAGGAAACAGGAGTTGTGCCGGTTTCATAATCATGTTTTTGATCGACATCTAGTATTCTTTGACGAAAGTGCCAAATTGCATCCTATAGATTCAATAATTGTCTACAAGATTACGCAAAAAACCCAATTGCAGCAAAATTGGAGTTATGTAGTTTTCATATCAGGCCGACGATATGCCGTTTGGTGCAAAATTTCGCCAAGTTGGAAAAAATCTATCATTAGCAAACTTGGCCCAAAACGATTTTAGGAAAACAAGTTCATAAATAAATAATTAATTGCCTATAACAGATAAAACAAAGATTTAAAATAATTGATATATTATAAAATCTACAATAAGTCTCGGAATACGTCAAAATTAACGAAAACAAAGAATGTTAATTAAGTGAATGTCACTGCCTAAATTACTTATTTAATTAAATGTTGTAGAAATATCACACACATCGTAAATTTTGTTATTTTATTTGTTAAAAGCCCATGAAGTAAATAGTAAAAAAATACAAAATCATACAAAACACCAATTAGGTCATTTAAAATCTTATCTCTCATAGGAAACGAATTTATGACAATATTCATATTCGATAAGTATTTCATTGAATGAACTGAGCATAAATTAAAGGAAAACATGGAAGTTACATTATAAATATACGAAAGGATATGTTGACAGTGCTTATGAATATTTATTATATTTTTCTCACTCTTAAATGTTTATCAATTGACTGTCCATATTGTTTTGTTAATTTAGGACTTATCTCGGTGTCTGAGAGGCTAATAACGGTTATGAAGTTTAAATTTATAATATTGAGTTTTTGATCTTAAGTGATATTAATGTACAGTATCATTTAAATATGTACGGCGAATAGTGAGAAAGTTACAAATATATGGTTATTATGACAATAAACCTGGTGGTAAATAATATAAAGGTATTATTTATACATTTTTAAAAGAAATTCTCAAGCTTATTGGACTTTTTATTATTAATGTAACTTAAGTTTCACCAACGTTTTGGTAGTTTCGTTTCTACCTTCTTCGGGGCTACAAAAGATAAAAGCATAACTTGTAAATTTAATTAACCTTTAAATAGTGCCCTTAACAAATAGAAAACGGAAAACTCAATACACTTTTAAAAATTATAGTAAAAATTTTAATTCTCTCGCATGATGGATTCCAAGCCACGTGACACACACTGTCAATTCTGGTCTATTGAACAGTTGGTATCAGGCTAGGATAACTTAAATGGCGAAGGTCGTCCCCTGTTCGTTTAATTTAGCCCCCGGTCGCTAGTGGCGCTATTGTAGGAATTTTGTTTTATATGGTTGTTCATCTCCTAACGTTGGTAGGAACAGAATATTCATTTAGAATGAGCATGGCCAACATTCTGTACCTCTCTCTTTCTCTGTATTAAACTGTACCAGCATATGTGCGAGAAAGATAAAAATATGGTTTGTTGTGACAGATCCTGAAGTCTTACCTGGACTGGTAAAAGATTGTCATTGTCATTTTATGATTGATTTGAAAATATATAAAAAATAAAGTTATTATTAAATAATTATTCATATATAATTTATAAACTTAACATGGCGCAGTCGGTAGTTTGAGAATCGTAAATAGGTATATATTTAATATGTCGCGACCAAAGAAATCGGGAAGAAAAACCAAGGCAATTAACAAAAGCGTGGAACCTCCTGAAAACTTCAAATGTCGCCCAACGATTGGAAAGTACAGAGAAAGCTATTAAAGATATAGAAAACAACTTTACTTCACAACTTAATGAACTACAAGGTACAATAACTAGTTTATTAAATAAAAACTTTGAAAATAACACGGAATTGTTAGAAAAATCTACAGAAAATAATAATATAAGCTGTTTTTTTATTTAAAATCTATTTACGTAAATATCTAATATTAATAAATCTTGTCGCCATATCAGAAACGTTGTTATAATTTCCTTTCGATCTCCCAAATTTTTTTAACTGGAATCAGATGTTTCACGCTTCAAACTTTTCCGTTAAGTTAGAAGCGCAAAAATTTGAATTCAAAGTAATAATAAAATTTAAATTTTTATGCTTGGCGCCTACCCCCACCACGACTATGTTTAGTTTCGCCCCCGGTCGCATGTGGCGCTATCAGGGAACCAATTTAGTATGTTAAGTTGCCTATCTATCCTTGAGAGCGCGCAACTCGCTTGTCTATGGTTGGTATGAATAATTCCAGAACGGGACTTGAAAATTATACATGTGATACCTTCTAAAACAATTGATGCGATATTGTCATCGGTTCTATCGCTTAGGTACTATTGCAAAACAATAATAATTTATTTTGAAAATTTTGTTTTATAAATTTTATATTTTAAGGTAAGAATAAACATGAAATTTTATGGTGGTTTAAAGATATAAAGTGTCAAAATAGAGTTAAAAACTATATATTATATTATAATTATCCAAGCGTTGGAAACATGTACCATTGCGATAAAAAAAAAAGTAGTACAAGAATTAGTAGTCCCAGATAGAACTCTTGGTCTATAAGGATATCGAGAAGTGGATATCGTGGTCACTAGAAAACAATATAATTATGCCACCTAACTTTTTAGGCGTTACCATGAAGAATTCTGGTGACAGTATTGTAATAAACGTGACCCTGACATGACACTGACACAAGAATTCTGGTGACACTGTGTTATCAGTTTGAAAGAAAATATTTTATAATAGACCAGCAGATTAAATTTTATTTTGTTGTACTACTTTTTTTTTATCGCAATGGTACATACTAATTCACTGAAACCAAATTTTAAATAAGACTGATTAGAATCTTAACCCAGACATTTTAAGAACAAACACTTCAAAAACTAACTTTTCGACAATGAAATGAACTAACGTGCAAGGTACACAATAATAATTATGATCCCTAATGATTTAACATCTAAAAAAAGAATAAACAAATTTTAACTTGTAAATTTTTGATCAATTATACAGGGTGTTTCATTAAGGTCGAAGAGCGGCCATATCTCGGAAACTACTGGGCATAGAAACTCAGGAAAAGAAAAATGATAATAAAAGTGGCCATGAGAAAATTCTGGAAATAATTTTCAAGTTCCGCATTTTGCCGCAAGAGGGCGTAATTTAAAAGTAAATTTTTAAATTTTACCTATCTCCAAAAATTTCCCATTAAGGTATATATTTGATAACACCATTTTAAAGCTTGGATAATTATGCATCATTTTGGTCCTATGCTCATTGGCGTACCGACTTTAATAAGAGTGGGGGAAGCTGTTGAAAGTGTAATCATTTAAATCGCTGTAACTTATAAACGACTTATCCGATTTTAGCAAACTAAAGACTGTTTGGAAGAGAAATGTATGCACTTTGACCAATCGTATTTAGTTGTCCATAATAGTTCTAAAAAAAAATGCTAGAGGGCGCAATTTGCAATAACAATACATTTTTTGATTTTCCTCCGAAAAAATAAATCATACGGTATAATTATGATACCATAATCAAAAAGTAGATGTAATTTGTTAGAAAAAATATTAAAACCGCAGCTCGATATCTCCGTTCGTTTCTGAGTTATTACCAAAAAAATAATTTTTAACACAAATTGCGCCCTCTAGCAATTTTATTAGAAACTATCTTGTACATTGGATACGACAATTAAGGGTACTTACCTTTCTCTTCCAAACAAGCTTAAATTTAGTTAAATTGGTTAAGTCGTTTAGAAGTTACAGCGATTTTAATGTTTACAGTTTCACTTGATAAGAGTGGAAGAAGCTATTGAAAGTTTAAACATTAAAATCGCTGTAACTTCTAAACGACTTATCCGATTTTACTAAATTTAAGCTTGTTTGGAAGAACCTTCAATTGTCGTATCTAATGGTACAAGATAGTTTCTAATAAAATTGCCAGAGGGCGCAATTTGTGTTAAAAATTATTGTTTTGGCAATAACTCAGAAACCAACGGAGATATCGAGCTGCGGTTTTAATATTTTTTCTAGCAAATTTCATCTACTTTTCGATTATGGTATCATAATTATACCGTATAATTTATTTTTTAGGAGGAAAATCAAAAAATGTATTGTTATTGCAAATTGCGCCCTCTAGCATTTTTTTTAAAACTATTATGGACAACTAAATACGATTGGTCAAAGTGCATACATTTCTCTTCCAAACAGTCTTTAGTTTGCTAAAATCGGATAAGTCGTTTATAAGTTACAGCGATTTAAATGATTACACTTTCAACAGCTTCTCTCTTATTAAAGTCGGTACGCCAATGAGCATAAGACCAAAATGATGCATAATTGTCCAAGCTTTAAAATGGTGTTATCAAACATATACCTTAATATGGAATTTTCGGAGTTATGTAAAATTTAAAAATTTACTTTTTAATTACGCCCTCTTGCAGCAAAATGCGGAACTTGAAAATTATTTCCAGAATTTCCTCATGGCCACTTTTATTATCATTTTTCTTTTCCTGAGTTTCTATGCCCAGTAGTTTCCTAGATATGGCCGCTCTTCGACCTTAATGAAACACCCTGTATAATAATGATTGTAGGTACGTACGGCCTACACAAAAGTAATTAAAATGCAATCAAAGTAAAAATAAAAGGCACTATAACCACTAAATATTTTAAAAACGTAATTAAATCTAACAAAAAGCACAAAAACGCAATTCTCGCGCAATTCATAACTCGGCTCATTACGGTCCACTACTAATTTGGGGATATTATTACGTCCCAATATCAGCTGATCAATGACAAGTTCCTCGTGTAATCTGTCCGAAAACGAGAGAATTCGTGGAGTTTTGTATATATCATACACTTTACAAAAATGTAAAAATTTAAATAAAAATATTTTTTATTAATTTATATAAAGTTAATGTAACATAGCCTAGGGCCTAGACTAATAACTTGTTCATAATTATTGTTTTGTTGTTCCATCCCTATACTTGTGTTTATACTAAATTTTTGATTTTAAATTTTATAATCATTTTTTTTAAAACCGACCAGAAAATTTACACTTTCTGGACAATTTTTCGTCTAGAAAATAACGTTTTTCCGGTCTCTACTGTCACTGTCACCCTGTTTTTTGTTTTTCCAATCGCTCTTTGATAATACAAGATACCTTAATTTCGTTATTATGACAACAACATTTCGATGTATTGTCGAGTGACAGTTCGTTGATTTTTAATTTTGTTTTTTATGTCAAACTTGTTTCGCGTAGATTATAAAATATATCGAATTGTCGGTCTTAAAAAAAAAATATTGTACGTCACGCAACCGAAAATTAGTGTTTTCCAGGTCTCTCCAAGCTTCCAGGACTCGCTTATGGCTCGCCCTGAAAATGCTTGTCTCGACCTGAAAAACACTACTTTCCGGTCTTGTACACAGTAAAAAATTGAATTGAGTTAACGAAAATATTCCCTTGAGTGTGGTGTGAATTGTTGAGTAAATAGTTAATACATACTGAAAATTGTGCACACTAAACTAAATATTTAGTTTACAAACTTATTTGTTATAATAATTTACTCATAATCTAGTATATTTTTTTATTTCACACACTTTTGGGCCAATAATTTCATAATAACAAAGCTTTGAGTAAAAATAACTTAACATTGTGTGAAAAATTCGGCTCAGCGAGGGTACAGTCGGCTCGCCCTGCTTCTTCTCGCATTCTATAAGGCGAATCCGGTCGCGTCGGTGTGTGTTTGTAACTTGTTTTTGCCAAGACTGTATAATAGAAATAAAATAAGACAATGTCCCAGACAAAAGTGCTATACAAAGTGGAATATGTTCAGGAAAAAATATTTTATTTTTGTAAGGTTTGATCTTGACATCCATTTACCAATTTTTGGTGAAATAGTTGAGCTGTTATTGTTATCTGAAGAACTTTATTTTGTTTGTAAAATATTCCATACAGTAGTTTTTGATCCAAAACTTGGTTGAGTTACCAGTTGGAGGAAAATACTGAAAAGCTGTTTGATCTCATTAGGTTTAGTTGTATGTTTTATAAAGAACCATACGAAGTTTAAAAGTCATATCACATAACCCAGATCTATATACTTCCTAAGCATACTTTCTGTTAAAGTAGCTGTTCCATGTCGTGTAATATATTTTGTTCCAATTTATTTTCAGAATTTTATTTACTATTTTATTTGAATCCCAAATAGATACTAGCAACTTTTAAAAGTTCTATTATGTTTTAGTCCTTACTTATATAGGACTAACACCAATTTAAAACCGTATTTTTTAGACACTACTTAAAACTTTTTTAAGACAAAAAAATTATTTGCCTTTTTTCCAATATTCAAATATACTAGAAATTTTTATAGCCATTTACGGTATCACATTCTAATGTACTCTTAAATGATTTAAGTAATACTAAAAATTAAGTATTAAAATATTAAATATTGATTATTTTAAACGAAAATTTTCGTTAAAAATGTATATCTAGGAGTCAACCATAACTAAACTTTATTTCAATTAAAAAAAAACACACAAATATGTGTATAAAATTACAAAATTTTGATTTAATTTAACTCGATTATGAACTGAAATTAACAAACATTTATCACTATTTTGAGTTAATATTTACACATTATTTCTTTAGTTTCAACCTCTTTTAAAATTTAAATAAACTCAAAAAAAAGTGTTAACTTTTTACACATTCTGGTGTGGACCTGTTTTAACAACAAAATGTGTTGATTTTGAGTTAAATTTAACTCATTATTTTTTACTGTGTAACGTAAATTACTATTATATTATCTTTTTCCAAATATTTAAGATTTTTCCATTTTGTTTTAGCAACGTTGCAATAAAATGAAAAACCAAAAATTTTAAATTATTATATTTTTATTGCTCCACTTTTCTGAACCACCTTGTATATTTAAAAAGAATTTTAGTCCTATCCTTCAAAATATTAATATATAAATCAAAGAGTAAAAAGTATAAGGTCACTTTTTGAATTTTTTTAAACTGAAAGGGTTGTAAATAAAATTATCCGGAAGGGTTAAACATAAATTGCAAGGTTAGGCCATAAAACCGAAGGGCAACCTTTTTTTGGCATGTTCAATGCAAACAGTAAAAAATAAAAAACCTGTTTCAGATTAGTTTCTACAATGAGATATTGTATTATAAATATTTTTGCATTCTGTGGTTTGTCGCTGGTTTACCCATGTTCGTTTTTTATTTATTACAACTAACAGTGAAAGAATGAAACGAAATTTTTAATTACCTTGTTAAGCGCATTGGCAAAGTTTTACATGTCAAGGGCGGATTTAGAGGGGGGCGCGGGGGGTGCGCGCCCCCCCTCCCGAAATGTACCATTTAATAATATTTACCATACACTGTTAAAAGAAAAGAATCAAATTTAACTTTTTTTTTATGTCCCAGAAAGTCCAGTCCCGTTTTTTGTCAATTTAACTAAAACCGCTTCAGTCAATCTGAATTAATCTGATTTTATTGTGCAGTAAAAATTACAACTTAATTAGTTAATTTGACACATTTTTTATGTTAGTATTAACTTTTTTTTTAATTTTAACTAAAAAAGATATTGATAATGATTATAAACTTTATCAAAGTTACTAGTATTTGATTTATTTGAACCGTAACAGAATTGCATGTTAATTTTAGTTAGCTGTTATGTTAAAACGACTTCCAGAAAAGTTAGTTCTTAAAATCTGATTTTTACTAAACACAAAAGAGTTAAAATAACTATACATTTTAAGTTAAATTTGATTTATTTTAATTGATTATAAATTTTTTTGATTCTCACGTCCAGGATTTCTAACAGTGTATAATAGTATATAGGTACTGTACAAAATATTATACAGATACGATTAAATCATTACAAAATAATATATCTTAAATTATAATAGAAATCTACCTACCAACTAACCAACTCTGACTCTTAGATAAGCTTTTAAGATAAAGTAGGTAGGCAGATACGTTTTGGAATTATACTACCCTTTCTTGTTTACCAAGTATAGTTTTTAAGTTGTTTTATTTAGTAAGTGTAAAGCGCATTTGTAAATTTATGAACGATTAATAAATGTTGGGTTGCACAAAGATTTCTAACAATAATTAACTAACCAACAACTTTGACTGTGAAGAAAGAATTGAAAGTTATGGGGCAGAGGCAGAGACTGCAGAGAGTTCAGATACAGCTAATACCTCCACACAAAATGCACTTGAACTTGAAATAAGTATTACAAAAAGTAGCAGTAGCGGCTGTATCCAAATTATCGATTCCGAATCAAACTTGTTAATTTTGTCGACCTTTCAAATTTCGAATTTCTTTTAAATTAAAAGAGTGTTTTAAAGTCTGGCATATTGCCGCAGATAAAGCTTTACGGTTATTTTATCCAAAAAAGGGCGTGGCACCCAAAAATTTTTTCCCTGCGGCGCAAAAAAGCGCCTTCGGAGCAATTCCGCTTTGCGCCCCCCCCTAGAACAAATCCTAAATCCGCCCCTGTTACATGTCGTATCAGAAATATGACTTATCTATCTTCTCAAGGACGTAACTATAGTAGGATGAAGTTGGGGGTTGGGGCTAAATGGCTAAATCCTCCTCCTGAAATAATTATTAGCCCCCCTAAGAAAATATGTACCAGTTACTACTTTATATCTGCCAGAGAAAAAAGCATTTCCATGTCCGCACCGTAACACCGTGAGAAAGACAGTGTGAGGAAGGGGGGGGGGGGATTATTAGGTAATATTCATTAACTCATTATGAATTGCCATATAATGGCAAATTGGCGGAGTATTAAAGAAATACACCTCCATTGTGGTTAAAAAGCAAAGTAATTAGTTTGTGTAAAAACTTTAAGTACAATGGAATAAAAGTATATCTACTGTATTCCACTGAAATGAGCCATTATTTTATTTTATTTAGTATTAAATACTTACTACCAGAAATTTAATTTCGATAATACATAGCAGATGTGGTACCTGTAGTAGTAGTAGTAGTAACATGATTTATTTAGCAAAAAGCTACAATTAAATATTTTTTAATACATTTTTTTAACACATTTTTATATACGTATTTTTAAATTTTAAAACGCAACCTTCTTTTAACAAAAACAGACAGAAAAGTTAAACATTTTGCAAATTATATCACATATTACGTATCATTATGTTTTTTAATTAAATATAATTTAAAAAAATTTTTAAACAGTTTTAATGATTTTTGAGATTTAATAGAATTTTCCAAATTATTATATTCTATCAAACCTTTATAAAAAATAGATTTATAAGCTAATGTTTTAGACACTCTATCCATATAAAATTTTTGATTAGTTCTGGTTTTATAATTATGATGGTCATAATTAAAAGAAGAAAATTTTTTTAAACAATTAGGCAATAAATTATTTTTAATTTTATGTATAAAGATATACACTAAATAAAAAAATAAATTTCTTACATTCAACCAATCTAAATTTTTCAACATAAAATTAATTTTTGTATATTTGTCACAATTTAAAATAATCCGCATTAACTTATTTTGTAAAATTTGTAATTTATCAAATATTTCCTCACTAGCACAATATAAAATGGAAGAACAATAAAGAAAATGTGGTAATATAATAGTATTAAATACAGTTTTTTTAGAAAGCAAACTTAAATTAGAACTAATTCTTTTAAAATAACCTACTTTTCCCGCAATCTTCGATATAATACTTTCAAAATAATTTTAAAATTTTAATTTTGAACCAATGATTATCCCTAAATATTTAAAACTGTTTACTAATTCCAATTTTTTACCGTCAATTAAAACATTTTTATTTTGACAATTTAAATTATTACCCATAACCATACATTTAGTTTTTGAAATATTTAATTTTAATTTATTTACTTTTAGCCAATTTAATAATATATTTATCTCAATTTAAAGTATTTAGACTATCAAAAATATTTAAAATATTAATGTAAATTAAGGTGTCATCAGCAAACATTTGTAACTTACACATTTTTAAAACTAAAGGCATATCGTTGATGTATAAAATAAATAATATTGGACCTAGTATACTTCCTTGAGGAACTCCTATATTATTTATTTTTTTATTTGAATATGTTTTTGAAATTTTTGTTTTTTGTGACCTGTTATTTAAATAATTTTTAAAGCATGCGTAAACGTTTCCGCGAATACCATACTGATACAAAAAAACTCAATAATCTAGCCCTGTCAATTGTTTCGAATGCCCGCTTAAAATCCAAAAATACAGCTATAACATTTTCCCCTTGATCAATGTTTCTCTTCCATGTCTCAATCACACATTGAATGGCTGTCTCTGTCGAGTACCCTTGTCGAAAACCAGCTTGAACGGAAACTAAAATTTTGTTGGCATCAATGAATTCCAATAACTGTTCATATACGACTTCTTCCAATAATTTCTCAATATCCCATAAAACATTTACTGGCCTCATCTCATCCCATCTTTTAGTGTTTTTTACTTTTGCCACTGGTGTAATGTAAGAACATTTTAATTCATCAAGCATATTTCCATATTTTAAACAAGAATTTATATATATATTTGTAGGTACCCCCGTAGATAAGAACCGACAAAAGATAGAACTATGGACTACAACTAACTGAGACACAAACTGTTTCATGGGGTTTCTAAGTATCCATCTCTTTATTTTTACGACTTCCTATAATTATATAATTATTACCTATAGAAATGCCAGTTTTAAAAAAAATATTTTTAATGGATTAATGCAATAGATAAGTAAATAAGCTTATGAGTAAAGAAACAAACGTATTAATTTAAAATTAGCAAAAATATAGCTGGTTTACATACATGACAAACAAGTATATAAATAGGAGGTAATGAAAAGTCTGTCTGCATCACTGATTTGTTTATTCAATGGGCCGTTCGCTATAACAGAATTCATCATATTCAGTATTTAGGTACCTACATCCTGAATCAGAATCTATTGAAAATACATCCCAATAATGAAAATCTTCCTAGAGGGTCACAAACCTTTCCTAGAGACAAACTAAAAGACTCCGCGAAAGCAGAAAATTTGACAAAACAAAACATGAGATCAAAACCTTATTACTTTATCCCATTATTCGCGTAATTATATATTGCTATCATTGTTCTGATAAATTACAGCTTAAAAATAGAAAACAACCCGCCCGATATTCAGGTAGACCTTCAGCTGAATCACTGGGAAAAAGGGTCGAGGCAGATGTAACGTCAGTGAGTTAATTATATGAGAAATTATAATTTCATTGGTTTATTCCCGCGTTTTTATTAAATAGCGTATCTTGTTTATTTTATTTTCTCAATTAATAATTATTCAAAATATTAAAAACCGTAGAAAATTTTATATTTTTGAAAATACAGGGTGGCGCATCGAAAACGAAACACAGGCATTTACTGGTAGCTCAGTTCTCTTTTGGAAAAACGCTAAGACCCGTCGATTTTGTTTTCGAGGTAGCCATAAAATTGGCAAAAAATCACGTTAACACGTGCAGCCCCCTGGGCGGGGGTGACACCACCCCTAAAATTTTAAATGGAAAGGGGGTCGAGTGATACCTTAATTTAAGGGTCTTTCAATTCCCTTTATACTTAATGATGTAAAATTCATGTACTTCATTTCAGTAGTTTTTTTTTGATTTATTGATTTAAAGCTTAATGTAGACTTTAATAGGTAGGTACATCAGATTAGTCTGTACTACTTTCAGAAGAAATTTGAGTAAAATCATTTACTTAATAAGTAAATGCTTTTCTTCACTACGCGCATGGTTTGTTCATCATTTTGGTGTTGAAAATAGCGATTGGAGCGTTTTTTGTGGCAAAAAAAGTCGTTTCTTGAACAAAGATAAGAAGGGAATGCCTCGTACTTATTTTAAATAGAAATTTAGTATCTTGTGATTGATTCGACCAAACTTTGTTGTATATTTCACGGCAGAAAGGGTTGAACTTATCGAAATATTTTTCGGATATAATCAGTGCGCTAATAGAACAGCACAACTATTTAAAGAGCAACATGAGAACAGTAACGTGCATTGAAAATATCTTCTAGAACTTGTAGCTAAATTTCGGGAAACGGGATCAGTCGCCAATAAAAACGCAACATTGAAAATCCCATAAGGAAGGAAGCAATAGAAGTGGGGGTTTTAGGGCAAGTTTATGTAGATCCTACGTTAAGTACCCGCAAATTGGATATCTACTGTGTGTGGTGTTAGTCGACGTAGTATCAAACGGATTCTAAAGGCCCATACTTTTTATCCGTATATAAAATTTACCTTGTACAAAACTTAATGAAGACGATTTTGATCGGCGATTAGAATTTTGTGAAGATATGAGTGAACGAATTATAAAGGATGAACATTTTCTATTCAACACTTGCTTTTCCGAGGAATACTTATTCCTTTTTCTTAAATGGCGTAGTAAATCGTCACAACTGCCGATATTGGTCCGATTCTAATCCCAGAATTTATCATGAGGTACACACACAGCAGCCTGGGCTGGTATTTTGGCGATCATATAGTTGGTCCTTTTTTCTTACCTGGAAATTTGACGGGTGAAATGTATTTGGAATTACTGCAAGACGCCATAGATCCTGCATTAACAGCCATAATTGAAAATCAAAATGATCGGCGGTATATGGATACATTTCGAATAGGTTAATGTTCCAACAGGATGGTGCCCCATACCACATTACGCATTACGTGTTCGACAATATTTAGATCAGGCGTTTCCAGGTCGATGGATTGGTAGAAGAGGTGCCATTAAATGGCCCCCAAGATCGCCAGATTTATCACCTTTCGATTTCTTTTTGTGGGGTCACTTAATAAGCAAAATCTATGCTACTCAGCCAACATAGTTAGAAGATTTGCGACAAAGAATTGGGAATGAGTGCCTTCAAATTACTCCTCAAATATTGCAAAATGTGCGGCAACGTTTTGAGCAAAATCTTTATTACTGCATGGAGAGTCATGGTGGTCATTTCCAACATTTACTTGGCTGACGGGTCAGTTTATTCTTAATTTTTAAACTACTTTGCTGCCAAATGTATTGATCTCCACTAATGATGATGTATTAAAGTTTTATTTAAGCTTTAAATCATTAAATCTCCAAAACTACTGAACTGAATTATTATAAAGGGAATTGAAAGACCTTTAAAATAAGGTATCACTCGACCCCCCTTCCCATTTAAGGTTTTAGGGGTGGTGCCACCCCCGCCCAGGGGCTGCACGTGTTATCGTGATCAAAATCGACGGGTCTGAGCGATTTTTCCAAAAAAGGACTGAGCTGCCAGTAAATGTCTGTTTCGTTTTCGATGCGCCACCCTGTATAACATAAACATGATTGAAAATTTTGCGGATAATTCATGTGAACCGAAATGAATATACTGATGGCATCCTATATAAAAATGTCTTTATTAATGAGCTTTTTCTCGGGATTTTTTTTCTATAACCCTTACCGGACGTGTTTTAATAAAAATTTATTAAAATTTGCATTTAAAGAATAATAATTACAATAACAATTAAAAATAATTGTACAACTGCTGTTCTTTGTTTCCGTGTTAAGAAAAAATTATAACTCCAACGAGTAGGCTTACCTTCTAACTTATATACAAAGATAAGTGATAATGTTTCAATTATCTTTATAGTCACAACAAATGCTGAAAAGCAACGATTTTAAATGCTTGAAAAAATAAATTAATAATAATTTTGCACGCAACAAACCCTCCATCATAACTTATGAAAGTATAATTGGTTAGTTTTATCTAAGTGTAAATTTAAGTGAAATCATTAAAATATTATAATTAAATTATATATAATTTTAACATTTTCTTTCGTTAATTAGCACCATCAACTTAAATTATAATTTTTTTAATAGGTTATAAAATATAAAGAAGCCCGCTTACATAGACAAAATAATCTGATTATTTGTGTTATTCTGGTTGGTAAATGGAAAACAGAAACATGGAAAATTGCATGCAAAGTGAGGTTATCAAATAGTGGTTACTATTTATTTTTAACTAAGTACAAGTATGTATATTTAAACTTTTTGAACGGGGCACCGAAGCATACTGCCATGCAAAATTTAATTGCTTTCGCAGATTCCATCCAAAGGTATATTTATCAAAACGATTTGTTAAAATATATCACATCACCATAAAAAATGTAATTGTAGATACCAATGGCGGATCCAAGCCCCCCCCCTGATTTTATAAAGATTAGAAATTGAACAACAAACACAGGCAATAACTTTTTTTATAAATCAAACGTTTACCACCGCGCGCCCCTCCCCCCCCTGAGATTATAAACCTAACAAAAAACAGAAGCAATAATCATAAACTAAGTTTTGTTTCTCTATACAATAGTATACACAGCTGACATTTTTTAAATCAAACGTTCACCACGAACAAACCTGCCCCCCCTGAGAATATAATCCTAACAAAGTTCACCATGTGCGTTCCCCCCCCCCCCCACTCATATTATAAACCCAAGATACAAATAGAGCCAAGAAAAAATGCACGTATAACCTTTTTTGTTTTTGTTTTTTTTTAGAAATAAATCGTTCACCTCTCTAACATCCCCACAAAAATGTAGGAGCTAACCTTTATTTTTTGCCTTTACTTTTGATTCAACCATAAAAAATCATAATAACCAACATGTAAATAAACCACCACCAATATACAGTGTCACCAGTAAAGTCCGCATCATATGAGATTTTTTTTTATTAATAGCTTTATTCAAAATTTGACTTTGGCATCAAGTCCTGTTTCGATCGAGATGAAAATTAACCATAAAAATAGTAGTCCCGTGATTCGAATTATCTGTCAAATTTTAATTTTTTCCAAAAAATAATTCAATAGTAGGGTTATTTCTGAAAATATCGAAAAAGTTATTAGAAAAAGTTTTTTTTAATGCAGTTTCTAGCCCACATGCAAAATTTCAGCTGCATAAGATAATTTTGATTTTTAACCTATATTTTGTAAATTGCACCACTTTTGCAAAATAAGACTTAACGCAACCTACATAAAACTTCTTAGTTTTGACAATGCTTTATTTCAGATACATTTTCTTTAAAGTAGCGCCATATTTAATGTGTGTTTTTCTACAAAATCAAAATTCGGCTATTAAAATTTGGTCGCATGTGATGCAAAGTTTATTTGTTTTTGACCCTGTATAAGGTAACTTCATAAAATAAGTATTTTTGAAAACGTAGTTTGTGTCTGAAAGTAAAAAAATAAAAAATAAAATAAAGGGGTTTTAAATTAAATCGTTGAAAATAGATAAACTTTACGTTAAGTTAAAATAAAATTTATTTTCCGCTTAATGAACACTTTACTGATGACACTCTGTTTTTTTTTGTTATAATATTGAGGTGTATTACTTTCAGACACAAACTAAGTTTTTAAAAATATTTATTTCATGAAGTTACTTTATACAGGGTCAAAAACAAATTAACTTTGCATTACATGCGACCAAATTTTAATAGCCCAATTTTGATTTTGTAGAAAAACAGACATTTAATAAGGCGCTACTTTAAAGAAAATGTATCTGAAATAAAGCATTGTCAAAACTAAGAAGTTTTATGTAGGTTGCGTTGAGTCTTATTTTGCAAAAGTGGTGCAATTTACAAAATAGAGGTAAAAAATCAAAATTATCTAATGCAGCTGAAATTTTGCGTGTTGGCTAGAAACTGTATTTAAAAAAACTTGTTCTAATAACTTTTTTCGATATTTTCAGAAATAACCCCACTTTTGAATTATTTTTTGGAAAAAATTAAAATTTGACATATAATGCGAATCACGTGACTACTATTTTTTTGCTTAATTTTCATCTCGATCGAAGCAGAACTTGATAAAAAAGTCAAATTTTGAATAAAGCTATTAATAAAAAGAAACCCATATGATGCGGACTTTACTGGTGACACAGTAGGTGTGAACAAATTAGGACAAAAAGGTTATAATTTTTGAAGACAATCGTAGAAGATTGCCTAAATTATCTAAATAAAATATAAAAGTCGTCACCTATACCCTAGAGACGGCACTGTACTTCTTGTTACAAAAATACAGTGTGGCCTGTAAAGTCCGCATCATATGGGATTTTTTTTATCAATAACTTTATTCAAAATTTGACTTTTTCATCAAGTTCTGCTTCGATCGAGATGAAAATTAAGCAAAAAAATAGTAGTCACGTGATTCGCATTATCAGTCAAATTTTAATGTTTTTCAAAAAATAATTCAAAAGTAGGGTTATTTCTGAAAGTATCGAAAAAAGTTATTAGAAAAAGTTTTTTTAAATGTAGTTTCTAGTCGTCCACATGCAAAATTTTAGCTGCATAAGATAATTTTGATTTTTTACCCATATTTTGTAAATTGCACCACTTGTGCAAAATAAGACTCCACGCAACCTACATAAAACTTCTTAGTTTTGACAATGCTTTATTTTAGATAAATTTTATTTAAAGTAGCGCCATATTAAATTTGTGTAAAATTTGGCTATTAAAATTTGGTCGTATGTAATGCAAAGTTTATTTGTTTTTGACCCTGTATAAGGTAACTTCATAAAATAAATATTTTTGAAAACGTAGTTTATTTCTGAAAGTAATACACTTTAATATTAAGACAAAAAAGAACACAGTGTCATCAGTAAAGTGTTCAGGAAAATAAATTTTAGTGGTTGGTAAAAAATCGAAATTATCTTATGCAGCTGAAATTTTGCATGTGGGCTACAAACTACAGTTTGTTCATCAAAAATAATTTATACTATTAGCTGTCAACAAATCTGTATTACTACAGTGAACGGAAGGCTGTATTTTTATAATTTTTGTTTGTCAGAGGTGTCTATATTTTGCAAAGAATTAGATATTTATCTGTTGACAGCCACAAAGCCTATACTTATTAGTTTTGGTTTCCTACTGGAATTTTTAAAGAAAGATGTAATGCTACAATTGTTTATATTATTTTGGTGTGAAATTTTCTTACCGAATCTCCCACGTTCCTGAATTAATAATCGGAAATATCTCCTCGAGCATAAATTTTTTAGGAAAATTCATGCGCTCGGAAATATTTCTGGTAGTAATTCAAGATTACTAGTGATAGTTGCAGACGTTCGGCTGTTACTAAATATCACCAGTAAAATTTAATTAAATAGGTATAAATTTGGTATCACTGGGTAGGTAGTTATAAGGTGGAATTATCAGCGTCATTCAATTTATTGCCAACCTATAACCTATTTCGCCTTGTTTTTCTTAGTTAATTATTTTATTGACTTAAGATTTAAAGAAAATCAATATCGTCTGCACAATATGTTTATGTAATATCTGATATACCTATTACAAAAATATCAATTTATTTCATTGCTTGTTTTGGGAGAATTGTATAGTGAAAGAACAATGACATAATAATGTTAAAAAAAATCTTAACCGATATTTTTCGATATACAATTTACCATAAATAACTTATGAAATTCCTTGATATTTATTTAACATGTTAATTATTCGAATAGGTTATAGGTAGAGATTTTTAATTTTGGGCTTTTCTGTGATGGAAAATAAACACAAATTATAGTATATTTTGAAAAAGAAAAGGTGTCAAAAAATCTGCTACATGGGAAGCAGAGTTTAAAGATAGGTCTTTCGATACTCTTAAATTGAAGTAAATCGTATAATATTCGGTTTCGGAGAAATTCGGTGACACTGACAGCGGAGGGCAAAAATTGGGTTTATTTTACATGCGATTATGAGCACGCATTGACGGTGCATGAACTCACGATTTATAGATCAGACAGTAAATTCTACATTAAATTGGGACTATGTGAAGATATCAGTATGCTAAACTGGTAGTATACATTTAAATATTATTAATTACGTCTATAAAAGTTTTAAGGCCCACCCACATAAAACTTAAAATTCACTACCAAAAGAAAAGCATGTCCGATATTAATGGAAATCATAATTTCATTAGGGTCCAGTAATTATTTACTTTAGAAAAACTCAAGGTTGCTTATTAATCGTTGGTTGTAAATATTTAATTCATCGTATAAGTCGTACATAAAATAGCTTAAAATTATTACCTGACACTTTGAGTATAAATTAATCATTGTTAATTAGATATAAATTTGTTTAACGAACTTGTCATTCAAATTTGGCTCGCCACAAAGTATCGTCACGTAGGTATACAAAAAAGTTTATGTCTTGCCTCGTTTTCTTATAAATGATCGTATTTTTTATAGAGCTTACGATTTTATACACTGCAGTGTTGATAATGTATAGGTATGCAGCAAAATCCACGAATCTAACCCTGTGACATAAATACTTCAAAGTCACAGTACACTTCTGTACTGCCATAGCAAAAGTCAGTAGTATTTTTATATTATTCCATGAAATGCTATTTAGTACACTAGGTATTAGTTTACACAACTTTTTACTTACAGTGTCACCAGTAAAGTCCGCATCATATGGGATTTTTTTTATTAATAGCTTTATTCAAAATTTGACTTTGGCATCAAGTTCTGCTTCGATCGAGATGAAAATTAAGCAAAAAAATAGTAGTCACGTGATTCGCATTATCTGTCAAATTTTAATTTTTCCAAAAAATAATTCAAAAGTGGGGTTATTTCTGAAAATATCGAAAAAAGTTATAAGAAATTTTTTTTTTAAATGCAGTTTCTAGCCCACATGCAGCGGCATAAGATAATTTTGATTTTTTACCTATATTTTATAAATTGCACAACTTTTGCAAAATAAGACTCAACGCAACCTACATAAATCTTCTTAGTTTTGACAATGCTTTATTTCAGATACATTTTCTTTAAAGTAGCGCCATATTAAATGTATGTTTTTCTACAAAATCAAAATTGGGCTATTCAAATTTGGTCGCATGTGATGCAAAGTTTCTTTGTTTTTGACCCTGTATAAGGTACCTAACTTTATAAAATAAGTATTATTGAAAACGTAGTTTGTGTCTAAAAGTAATACACCTTAATATTAAGACAAAAAAAGAGCACAGTGTCATCAGTAAAGTGATCATTAAGTGGAAAATAAATTTTAGTTTAACTTAACAAAAAGTTTATCTATTTTCAACGATTTAATTTAAAACCCCTTTACTTTATTTTCTATTTTTTTACTTTCAGACACAAACTACGTTTTCAAAAATACTTATTTTATAAAGTTTCCTTATACAGGGTCAAAAACAAATTAACTTTGCACCACATGCGACCACATTTTCATAGCCCAATTTAGGTTTTGTAGAAAAACACACATTTAATATGGCGCTACTTTAAATAAAATGTATCTGAAATACAGCATTGTAAAAACTAAGAAGTTTTATGTAGGTTGCGTTGAGTCTTATTTTGCAAAAGTGGTGCAATTTACAAAATATAGGTAAAAAGTCAAAATTATCTTATGCAGCTGAAATTTTCCATGTGAGCTAGAAACTGCATTTAAAAAAGCTTATTCTAATAACTTTTTTCGATATTTTCAGAAATAACCCCACTTTTGAATTGTTTTTTGGAAAAAAATTAAAATTTGACATATTCATTCGAATAACGTGACTACTTTTTTTTTTGCTTAATTTTCATCTCGATCGAAGCAGAACTTAATGCCAAAGTCAAATTTTGAATGAAGCTATTAATTTAAAAAAATCCCATATGATGCGGACTTTACTTGTGACACTGTATTTTGATGATTTTAAACATGTAAACAAGCAGGATATTAAATCTAAAATAAAATTATTCGGCGTAAAATTATTATGTGGTATTTGGTATTTGATTAGAGAAGTCAAATAAGTGGTAAACCGGGTAGGTGTTTGGCTCTGGGTCATATTTTTAATTTTTAAATTTTAAACAGATTTTCAAGGGGTTCAAAATAACAAAAGAAATTATGAAGGGCGTGTTAGGTATATAGAATCAACATCGCAGCATAAATATTTATTAATAACAGTCATTTAAAATTGAAAATAGAGACACTACTATGTTTAAACATGCACCATTGGTTTTAAAAAATATTCATTTTCTTTCCGAAAGTTTTCTAAAATTAATTTTTGAGTGTATCAACCTATTATTTTAAAATTTGCAATGATTTAAAATGAATAGTTATGTTTTAATAATCGAGGCGTTATTATATTATTCACCGTTCTAAATCAAAAAACAATGGTGTGTCAAACCTTTATTAATATTGGGATGAACTGGCGGTATGTACCTAGGTATTTCATATAAATATATTGCTGCCAAGAAAGAATATTTTGCTTTCAACAAGTGTTAGACACGCAAGCATGCTGATTAAGACAACTGGTAAGCAGGAAATGGACCAGGCAAAAAACTTATAGACAAACATAATTTTATACGATTTGATTCAAATTTCTATAATTCTGTCCAATTACCTAATTAAAAAAAAAAAGACCAAAAAAATTGATCTGCTTATACATTTTTGACCTACCTTAACAAGCTGCTTTGCTTCTGTCACGGTCACCAAACTTTCAAGTTACGTCGCCACGCACGTGATCTATAATTATAAAAATAGCAAATATCAGACTATAGACATTATAAGTATTACATTATACGTATGTAAACAACAAAAAAAAGTTACACTACAACCAGTGGTCGCAAATTCTGCACTGTATCTTTTTTTGTTTAGATTCCGTTTGTTGTCCGTCAGCTCGCATCCATGTTGCCGTCTAAGCGTCGGCCATATTGCTATATCGACCAACTGGCGGCGTGGCAACGCCCTTGATCTTTTGTCTGTCGTTTAAGCCATTGTTGAAATTTTTGGGGCCCCTGACAAATATGGCCTTTGGATTTTTAGATTAAATCTTTTTAAGCTTTGCCATGGTTCAAATATAAGATTTAGCAGCTGTCGGGGTCGAATCTTTTATGTGGAATGAGGAGAGGACTAACAATTCTACAGGACGGACTAAGTCTAAAAAGTTTGTAAAACGTGCTGATGAATACCATCTATAGGTACTTAAGACGTGAAAACTGAATTCATAGTGTGTTGCATTCTTTATTACGGGAATTTGAATTGATGAATTCTTGAGAACATATTTACAACTAAGTAATTATTAACATTATTTTCTAAATCTAAAATTCTGAGAGCAATTAAAACATAGATAATTAAATAATCATAAGATCCTTATAAGTACAACACACAAAAGTTGATAATTAGAGGAAATAACAATATTGATATGTATAATACCAAAAAAAAAATTAATTCAGCTGACGCGGTTGAATCTTTTATGTGGAATGAGGAGAGGACTAACAATTCTACAGGAGGGACTAAGTCTAAAAAGTTTGTAAAACGTGCTGATAAGTATACCTAAGACGTGAACACTGAATTCATAGTGTGTTGTATTCTTTATTATCTTTATTATGGGAATTTGAATTGATGAATAAATTCTTGAGAACATATTTACAACAAACTAATTATTAACATTATTTTCTAAATCTAAAATTCTGAGAGCAATTAAAACATAATACTTAATAATAGATAATCATAATACCCTTATAAGTCATTTTTATAACACACAAAAGTTGATAATTAAAGTCCGCATCATATAGGATTTTTTTTTATCAATAACTTTATTCGAAATTTGACTTTGGTATCAAGTTCTGCTTCGATCGAGATAAAAATTAAGCAAAAAAATATTAGTCACGTGATTCGCATTATCTGTCAAATTTTAATTTTTTTCAAAAAATAATTCAAAAGTGGGGTTATTTCTGAAAATATCGAAAAAAGTTATTAGAAAAAGTTTTTTAAAATACAGTTTCTAGCCCATATGCAAAATGTTAGCTTCATAAGATAATTTTGATTTCTACACTGTTAAAAGAAAATAATCAAATTTAACTTTTTTTTTATGTCCCAGAAAGTCCACTCCCGTTTTTTTGTCAATTTAACTAAAACCGCTTCAGTCAATCAGTAACTCATAAAATATGTTATTACTATTTTAACATTAATCTGATTTTATTGTGCAGTAAAAATTACAACCTAATTAGTTAATTTGACACATTTATGTTAGTATTACCTTCTTTTAAAATTTTAACTAAAAAAGATATTGATAATGATTATAAACTTTATCAAAGTTACTAGTATTTGATTTATTTGAACCGTAAAAGAATTGCATGTTAATTTTAGTTAGCTGTTATGTTAAAACGACTTCCAGAAAAGTTAGTTCTTAAAATCTGAATTTTACTAAACACAAGAGTTAAAATAACTATACATTTTAAGTTAAATTTGATTTATTTTAATTGATTATAAATTTTTTTGATTCTCACGTCCAGGATTTCTAACAGTGTATGAAGATGTATATGATGCGGACTTTACTGGTCACACTGTAGATACGGATTTTTTTTTTTAATTATTAAAATAACTTTAGATTATACTGACTAATAGGCCGTTGTGTCAGCTCCAACAGGTTGTCGGGGGCTGACCATAAGTCTTGTGGGTGAGGTTTTAATGAAATGCTAGCTAATTGAATAAAATGAAATGATTTTGACAACCAAACAAAAAACAAAGTACAGAGAGTATTATAGAATAATATGTAAAAACAATACTTACTCAATTTTATTGCAACCAACCCATTTTAAGTACAGATCCGGATCCGAAATACCTATACCTATGTTTCTTCTATTAGGTACTCGAACTTAATAGTTAATTGGTATGTTTTATTAATACAGTTTGCCATCATTTATTGTTTTCAAAACCACTAAGTGATATCAATTATAATCGAGAGACAATTTTACTCCATTACTCCAACTTGAACCATGGCCAGAGACCAGACCCGGTTTAGAGACACATGGGACCTAGTATAGTCACTAGTTTGATGTGGATAAACATCATATACAAATAGCGTCATTTAAGACGCGCACACAGGAGTGGGGGGGGGGGGGTGTAATTGGGACACCTGCTTATTTATCATCAGTGTTCCAAATAAAAGTGTCGTCATGGACAGATAAAGATTTTAGTTCAAGGGCATATAGCCTTGGTGCTACTTCCTATAATGAAAGATCAGTTGGTCAAGTCAAAAGCAAATAGACTACTTTGATAACTTGTTGAAGATAATCAAGAGTCAATTCAGAACGTCTTAGATAAATATGCTAAGACATAATTTGTATTGATAGCATATTTTTTATTAACATTAGCTAGGTATGTCAGATAAAGCAATAGAAGATTCGTATTTTGTACAGCCCATCATTAGTATTGGACTTTGTAATCTATGGACGAATTTTACCCTCTCAGTAAATCACGTTGCATTATAGATAATCATAAGCAATGTTAAACAACCAGAATAATATCACACTAGAAGCTATTTAAATTTTTGAGAACTTATAGTGCTGATTTTTAGTGGTAAGTATGCTTTATTAACCGTAGCAAGCAAATATTATTATAATTAATGTCAAGTTTCATTATCTACAACTGCCAATCGGAACTAATAAGTATATAAAACCAGATTACACTCCCAATAGAACTTGCTAATTACTATGAGTATTCATAGCAATAATGGTTTTAAACCATTCTATGGTAGCAGTAACTCCTAATTGGCTAAATTACCGTGATATTATCACTACATAACGGTCTAGCAATTTTCGTTGTCTTATTATACAGTAGGAAAGCAAGTTGTCACATAATATAGTATTAAACAATTGTATTAAGTGTATGTGGATTCTAATAAGGAATAGAAGGTTTTTTCTCAGTGTAGGAATTCTTCATGTTTATAAAGGATAGTATTATTCCCAATAAATTTGACTTATGCTTCTAAATATTATGAATGAACATGCCTCGAAAAATAAAACAATTTGTGACAATACCTATACCCTAAAATTTCAGTAATTTATTAAATATGTGAACTCAGTTTCATCATTTGTAGGTAGATACTTTCTGTTCATTTTTCCTTACTTGACCTACAAGTTTTTCAACAATTTTGTGTGTGGTCACCGTGTAGTACGCGTGTTTTTATCAGAAAGACCGTTCATTACACTTTATAGTCAAGGTTAAGGCGCTATATATTATACTGTCGTTTTCTATATAAATATATTCAAGAGATCTTAGTAAGTTATATTATAACGAACAATTTAAACGTGGCTATACTACCGATTGGTTGTAGTGAGACATGGGCAATATTTTTGGTATATACTTATGTTTATACTACACTTGTAAACAATTATTAATTCTAAAATAATTATTATTAAGTTAAAATTTGAGACCGAATAATTTTTGGAACTACCTATAATCTGGCGTTAAGTATTCGGTTAAACTAAATTAACATGAATGATGTTTAATGTTAAGGTTCTTTATACACTCGAAATTATCAACACTTTTTTTCTTAGAAAATCTGGAATAAAATACAGCCATATCAAGCATTAATTTTTTTTTTAACTGATATATAGAATCTATATGAAAACCTTTCGAAAAAGTAAGTGGTATCTTCGATTCCACCTTGCTATAGGTACGTTAGTAATGTGGTCAGGGTTAGGGGATGCTAGCTTGCCAAAAAATATACGAAAATGGGTAGGTATATCTACCAATGGTGCACTGTTAGAAATCCTGGACGTGAGAATCAAAAAAATTTATAATCAATTAAAATAAATCAAATTTAACTTAAAATGTATAGTTATTTTAACTCTTTTGTGTTTAGTAAAAATCAGATTTTAAGAACTAACTTTTCTGGAAGTCGTTTTAACATAACAGCTAACTAAAATTAACATGCAATTCTTTTACGGTTCAAATAAATCAAATACTTTACTGCACAATAAAATCAGATTAATGTCAAAATAGTAATAACATATTTTATGAGTTACTGATTGACTGAAGCGGTTTTAGTTAAATTGACAAAAAAACGGGAGTAGACTTTCTGGGACATAAAAAAAAAGTTAAATTTGATTCTTTTCTTTTAACAGTGTGTGTAAAAATATTTAATATATTTTCGGAAACCCTGTACTAAGTATTCTTATAGAAACTTAAAAGTTGACAAAAATATAAATATTGGGTTTGACTGACTCCACTAAAATATAATCTTTTGGTCAAGTGTTCAAACAATAATTTCTAATGGACGTACATATCCATAATTGCATTAATAAGAAATAAAGATGAAGTTTTACAAAAGGTTCTGCAGCATTCTTTTTTGCAATGCTTTTATTAGTGTTGCCGCGAGACGAGACGAGATGAGAGAAGGCCTTCTCTCGCCTCGTCTTGTCAGACGAGATGAAATGGGTCTCTCGTCTCGTCGAGAGAGGGCGAGACGAGACGAGAGACGACCTTCTCTCGTCTCGTCTCGCTTCTCTCGTCATTTAAACCAAATATAGTAAAAACCAAACAAAATTTTAACGCGTTTAGGTTAGGTTCTATCATATTTGACATAAATTGTGTGCAATATATGTCAAATATGACAGAACCTAACCTAAATGCGTTAAAACTTTGCTTGGTTTTTACTACAGGGTAGCCCATTAGTGCGATAAAGGTCAATATCTCCTGACCACTAAGATAGCGGAAAACTTTTGACGAAGCTTTTTAAGGGTGCTTCTTATAAAATTATTTTTGTCTATACAGGGTGCTCCAAAACACCAGCACGGTAAGAAATTTCCATTTCCAAGATATTGACTTAAAAAATGTAATTTTTGAGTTTCGACAGATCTAACAGTACGTCTTAGAGCAAAACGGCTCACATGTCCCTATCTTCCATTTTTATAATCTTCCCAAAAAAATCACCTTCCGGTTAAACCGGAAGAACTATATTTCCTGCTTTCGAGTTACCTACATCTGGTTTAGCCGGAAGTTTGATTGATTTGGGAAGATAGTGAAACAGTTTTTTTGGGACACCCTGTCTATTATGAGATTTTTAAAATCTTCTTAAATTCCTCTTATCAAAAATATAGAATGTCCATATTTGGACCGACGCGACGGTTTTCGAGTTATTTGACTGCAAATAATTTTTCCGTCGACCGTGTATTTACAACCTTAATTAATGTATAAAAAATCATACATTAATGGCCCCTATTAATGCATGATTTTTTTTATTAATAAACGATTTTAGGCAACCAAACATACTACAAAGCACGCACTGCCGCGTAGTGATGCCGCCGAGACGAGAAATTCTCGTGTCTCGTCTCGTCTCGACGAGACGAGAGTGAAATTTTTTTCTCGAGAGAAGTCACGAGACGAGACGAGAGAAGACCGTTTCTCGTCGAGAAATTTCTCGTTTTTTCTCGAATTTTCTCGAATTTTCTCGTTTGCTAGAACACTGCATTTCAGGTATCACCTAGTATATAGACAGAAAAATAATGTGTTTAACGTTCTTACTCTATCGTATTGTGAAGGCATTTACCTTAAAACAGATATTCAAGAGAACAGAATGAAATTGTCTAGCCTCTTTCTTCTGTCTACGGTTAGTAGTTGACATTTTTAAATAATTAACCAAATCTGAAAGAAAGCATTTTCGATTGAAAACACAATATCGAAAAGGACCCCAGTCAAATTTCATTCACAAGGCGAAAGATGATAGATTTTGACTAAATTTAACAATTTTGTAACAAAAATTCGAAATTCGCCAAAAACTTCTCACACAAAAATCATTAATAAAAGTGTGAATTTCATTTCATATCTCTCTTACCAGTTTTAATATTTGACATTACTTTCATAACACCCTGTATATCAACCGAAACTTTATTAGGAAATCACAGATAAAGATAACGGAGGGCCATAAAACTAGTGTTATTGAAACAATAGCATTAAGTTAATAGTCTCAATTATGACATTAGTAAATAAATTAAAAATAAAAAGTCTAATATAATAGGTAAAGTGACATTCAGTACGAATGATTCAAGTGTATGCCTTATTTTGCCTCATTTTATTACACAGGTCTCAGACATAAATTTGGCTATTGAAAATAATTATTAAGTGCGGTAAATGATACTTTTCCGCACGAGGTGGCAGTTGCACGAACGGCTCGAAGCAAGTCCGGGCATGCCACTAAGTGAGTGTGGAAACGAAACTTTTCGCACATGTTACTTACAATATTTTTCCTAATTGCGTAAAATTAAGCTTGTTCGTAATAAATTTTTGTATTTTTTGGGTAAAAGGAGCAAAAAATAAAGTGAATTTTTAAATGTTGATATGTCAAATAGAGCATTTTCGGAAATACTTCTTTAAGTTCTTTCTCTTGCACTTTCTATTAATGTAATAAAAAAATTAAGGTTTTTCCCCAGATGACATTCTGGGCTGATCCCTTTATTTAGTCGAATATTTTCCAAACTATTGCAGTTAATTATGCCCCGAATTATGCCAAAAAATAAATAATAAAAGAAGGGTAGTTCCATTATGAATCAATTATTATTATTATAAATCGTTCTCTATTCTGTATCTTTTACCAACCCGTATATTTTGGACTGAAAATACCTCGGTGCCAAGCCTATTACATTACGTGAATTATGTCTTATGGCCGCTTGCAATATTTTGCTGATCTAAGAAAAATAGAGTCTAAGTCACATGACTAACAAACCGACTTATATTAAACCCTTCTGCGAGACGACCAGATACTTTTAAATGTTTACCCCCTTTAAGATTCGTATAAAAAAATATTTTTTATACGGATTTAAAATACGGACCTTTTACTTACAATTAGATTTAAATAATTTACATTTGTTAAATTTATTCTTTTTACCATATATTTAAGATTTTGTAAATTACCCTTATTGTACCTTAATTTTTTAAATCCTGGATTTTCCCGCTATTGTACCCTTTCCACTGTTTATTTACATCTTTAATAATTTAATTTTATTGCACTCTTTCTATTTTTGATTCTCAACTTTATTAAATCATTGTCATCTGACAAAGCTACAATGTTAGCGAACCATGTCATTTTCTTGTTACCTATAGTGGAAATTTAAGTTCAACTTTGTTTTACTGTATCCCATAATACTACATTATTTTACCTTTATACAAATTAAATTTTTAAAGGAAAATAGTTTCGTTCAATACAAAATGACTTAAGATAAACTATTCTGAAATTCAATTAATTTTCCTTTTATTCAACACCCTTAAAAGCTGTAAATGTATTGTTTTTGAATCCTATTTTTGTTACTTCTGCATTTTCATATAAAGTATCTCGAAAAGAAACTTTAGACTTTAGATTCTCCATCGATCTCGTATTACACTTCAAAACTTATAAAGAAATTGCAGCAGTACACTTACTTGATTACGTGAGAAAATTGTAAAAGTTTTGTTTATCGTGCAGTGCTGAAAGTTTATAAGTTAGAAGTTTTTCGTCTAACACCTGCTTTGTCGTGCAATGTTTATGATCTGAAACTCGTTTGTTGTATAACTTAACACATACAGAATTTTTATCATTGGGTAGACTTGATAGTTTTTATAGTTAATAGGTGCAAATATATCGATGCTGTGCAGTACGTGCAGTTGTGTTTGTACAGGAAAACAAGACTCTGTGTTTGTATCTATTTATACTATACACGGTAGTAAGTAACTATTTAATTCCCTCATTATTGGTATCTTATAAACGATAGTTTTGTTGTTGTTTTAAGTAGGTATTAATTTAAAGAAAAGAAGTAATTTTTAAAGCTTTTTAAAATCCAGTAACTGCTATGCGGAATTGTTTTTGATCAATAATGTACAAGGTAAGTTGTTAAAGAGATTCCTTAATAACTCAAAGGGTTTAGGGAAAAGAAAAGCATAAAGTATTTCTCCACAATTTTAATTCAGTAGCTAGGCTAGAATCGACATGTTTCGAGTGTAGAAACACTCATCATCAGGAAATTGAAGCAAAAATAATTAACAGCTGATGTTGTTAGCAAAAGAGAAAATATAATAAAATTAAAGGTGGAACTAATCCATAATGGAGGTTTCAAAGGCACGCATAGGGAGTGAAAAACTTTTGCAGTCAAAAGGCGGAAAATATATGAGCACGCTGAAAGGTCAGGGACCAGTAAAAAGCCTCTGTGGGCGGGAAATGAAGAGAAAAACAGGACATATCAAACGAAGGACTTTGTAGAAAACAGTTCAAGTTTTCTACAAAGTCCTTCATTTGATATGTCCTGTTTTTCTTTTCATTTCCCGCCCACAGAGGCTTTTTACTGGTCCCTGACCTTTCAGCGTGCTCATATATTTTCCGCCTTTTGACTGCAAAAGTTTTTCACTCCCTATGCGTGCCTTTGAAACCTCCATTATGGATTAGTTCCACCTTTAATTTTATTATATTTTCTCTTTTGCTAACAACATCAGCTGTTAATTATTTTTGCTTCAATTTCCTGATGATGAGTGTTTCTACACTCGAAACATGTCGATTCTAGCCTAGCTACTGAATTAAAATTGTGGAGAAACACTTTATGCTTTTCTTTTCCCTATATTATTCATCTCCACTTTGAGTATGGACTAACTTCTTCAAAATCAAAGGTTTTAGTTTTAGAAAACCAAACGTAAATTAAAAATTTCCCCTTTCTCTTCTCTACCAAATGCATAGATTTTAACCTTTAGATAAGCAAACAATAATCACAAAAGTGGCAGTTTTATGGCCTCGCGCATGTAAACAAAGCTACACACGACTAGACATGCGCACTGCTACATTATGGGAATGGGCGTGGCATACAGATCGCTGTTAAGATTTTTGCCGCGGATCTCGACTTCATCCTTTTTACCGTAAATATCATATTAAGAAAATTCTATGCATTAGGAGGTGTTTATAACACTTAATATTACATATCTGTATGGGGAATGGAAAAATAGACAGGTACGGGCTTTAAAATTTAAGCTCTTGCTCAAGGGGTTGCAAAAGTTGACCTATCAATTTATTTTTACGTGTAAACAGCTAAAATTTGTCCCTTATTCTTGCCAAAAAATCGGAATTTCTTCTCAATTTTTGATCAAATTGGGAAATAAGGTAGTTATGTCTGGCATTACAAAATTCGACAAATATTTAGAGTTCCTGCGATCTTCCTCGTACTTGTCTCAGGATGTTCGTCAATTTCCCGTAGCACCGCTTCCGCAGTTTTGGGTGCTCTGACAGTTCGAGGTCGACCTTCCGATTTACCTTTATGGAAACTACCAGTCTCACTAAGATGGCGATGAATATTTGAAAAGGTTCGGTTATCTGGTAAAGCACGATTAGGATATCTTTCCTGATAATACGTCTGGCTTCTGTTGCGTTACCGTCTGCGAGACCATAATAACTATAATATAGGTACGTAATGCATTATCGCCATTTCTGCATTCGAATAATTCACCATATTTAATGAAATACTCGAATAAAAACAGCAAAAAAATGAAAGGGATTCAATTAAACACTAAAAATCAAAGAAATAATACAATGGGATGGTTATAAAGATCAACAACTTACTTTATGTCAATAATTATTTTATGAAAATTATGTTTTTAAGAACGTCACCAGGATATATAGATTTACCTATGTCATTGTGATCAAAAATTATTCGTCAATACTGCAAAATGAAGCTAATTTAATTTAATTATTTTAATTATGAACGGTGTGCCTGAAGAGAAAAACGCAAGGACCATTTTTATGTAGAACCAGGCGCGTATTTAGCTGTCAGTTTGGGGGGGGGGGTAAGGAAAAAAAACAGCGCAAAAATTTTTTGGGTGCCACGCTCTTTTTTCAACGGTGTGACGTGGTTTTGAAACAGAAAAAAGGAATAGTAGCGCCGCAGGCGAGAATTTTTTGGGTGTTACGCCTCTTTTTACTGATTTGTCAGTGTTAATTTTTTGGGATGTGGGGGGTAACTACCCCCATTACCCCCCCTCAAATACGCGTCTGTGTAGAACTGACCAGCAGGCTGATCAGAAATAATATCCACATGGAAAAATGTCAGCGGCATACCACTTTTTTTCTAAAAAATATCAGAGGACATGTTTGCAGGGACGCCACTGGTGGGACAAACAAATAACTATTATAACTAAAACATGTTGTTTTATGTCCTATTAGCACGCATTAAAAAAAATTCAACATCCTGTAGCAAAAAATTTAAGCCGTTTAGGACATATTATGTTTATATGAACTTTTCTTCATGAAATGACTTAAGGAATCACACCCTAAAATATTAACATTAGTCATTATGGAAGGTAGATATTTTACAAAAACATAACGTTACAATAAGGTGCTTCTAAAAGGATCGTTTAAATAGCAATGCAAAATTTTGTTAATGAGGCTTAAACAGTATACCTCCATTGGGTACTTTTATTGCATTACTGGCTTTTCTTTTAAAAATTTTAATTTGTTTAAATAAAAAATTATTTATCAAATATTATGCTAATCCCTTGCAAGTATGGTAAATAGTTGTATAATATAAGAATAATTATTGATCTTTTGCTCAGTAAATTACCAAAAAAATTATAAACAATCCACACTATGAAACAAACAATCGATTTTAAATATGATTCGGTTTAATTTAAACAGCAGATATTTATCATCAGAACTGTCTACATTATTCTTTATGTACTGGGTAATGAATTTTCTTTATGACCTTATTAACATATATTAGAATTTAAGCATTTTTTCTTGTTTGTCCTTTAATATAACTAATTGGTTGCTATAAATTAGGATATATTAGCATAGAAAAGCGATTTCTAAAGATCCCCTTTTAGTTATAAAACAAGTATAAATAAGTAGGTATACCTAGAAAAAAAAGATAGAAGCTAAAAAAATTAAATAGCTCCGTTAAACCAGAACTCCTACCTTAGCTATATTTTATAGTATTTGGCAATGACTTAATGTCTATAGGTACTTATTATTATAAAAAAACTGATTTCTCACGAACGCATTGAATAGCTTAAAAATTTTAAATATTAGATAAATTAAAGTTTTGTATCAATGCATTCAGGTCAAAGGGTAACATGTTTTCCAGTTTAAGACACAACTAATTTTCTTTTTATAAACCTAACTTAAGGTTTTTAACGAATTGTATCTTACCTAATAAAAAGAAGCACTTCTTAACCATATACATTTCTAGACATATTTTGTTTTCTGTAATAACATTTCCACTTGTAAAAATTATAACTTGCACCCAACTACACTTTACAGACTAAACTAAAGTATACTCTTTCATTTCAAGAACGACGCAATAAAACATCATAAAAAGGTAGACCAAGTTAAAGCCAAGGGCAATTTTAATGATACCTTTAACCCTTTTTACAATCAATTTTTATCCTTGGTAAAAAGACCTTATTCTTTGTTGCATTCATGCAAGGGTAGTTCTTTAGATTGCAAAAAGTGACAAAATGTGCTATTTTGTAAACATTCCTTATTTTATAACAGTAGTTTCCAAACAAGTTAGTTTAAATTGAAGTTAGAGTCAAGATTCATTTAAATAGTTTACCAATGATATTTTATTTATTTATTTATTGTTTACTTTACAAACACACTTAGGATGCGTCCTATATGTACTTACAGTTAAAGGCTAGAAACTAGAAAAATCTAAGTACTTAACTAAGATTGGTTTTGTACTAATAACAAAATAAAATAATATAACAAAATAATAAGTCAATATTTTAAATATCTGCATTATTGTTAAATAGTTTTTTAAGGTGCTCAACACTAATAAGAAATATATCAAAAGGTTTCATTATGTTTAATTTATTGCACTGTACCAACTTACTACTTAACTAATAATAAATAAATCATCGTTTGTAATTCTAAGGTTAATCTTTGGTACTTTAATGTCTATGCACGTGATTAATTAAACCACAGTCTTTGTATTTGGTATGATTGACAATATGGTATATAAACATGACAGCTATTTTGTTTTTTCTATGAAATAAAGTTGTAAATTGAAAACTATACAACATTGCCCTGTCTGAATGAAACCATGTATGGATGTGCATTATTTTTTCTGAAATATAGAAATCTTGGAAAACGCTTCTGTACTTTTTCAATATATGTGTGAAAGTTAAAGCAGTGGGCATCCAAATTTGGCTTGCATATTCCAGAGATGGTCTCACCAAAGCATTGTACAATTTAATACATGTGGCTATCCTATATACCTTTTGCTATTTACTATGACAAACCCCGAATACTTCTTATTTATTTGTAATGTGTATATAATGATTGTTAAATTTCTTATTTATCTGGAAAATTACTTCAAGGTCCTTAACTTCATTTTTCCGGTCAAGTTTTATTTCACTTACATAATAGTCGACATGTTTCGAGTGTAGAAACACTCATCATCAGGAAAACGAAGTAAATGGTACAATGATGATGAGCTGATGTTGTTAGCAGTAGAGAAAATAACAAGTGAGACTAAGCCGTTGGTTGGTTGGTTGGTTAAAGGCGGGGGTCGGGTTCGACGTGTGGCCCAAGCTTCTTACACTGCAGCCTTCTGGCTTATTGTGCGCCCCAGTCTTGTTAGAAAAGATTTGTTCCTTCTATGAGGTCCAGTAGTTTTCTTCCAAGTTTGTCGTGCGAGAGGTTATCGCCACGTCGAATGTTTCCGAAGATTTCGAATCTTTTACGGTTTAGCGCTTCGCAGCTGTATATGATATGGGAGGCGGTTTCATCCTCTTCGCCACAAAGTCTACATTCAATGGGTCCATTATAGACTCCCATTCGTTGAAGGTGCTTTCTTAAGTGACAATGGCCTGTTAGTAGGCCGGTCACTTGCTTTAGCTGGGTACGCGTCAAGAGCAGCATTCCAGCTGATAGCTTCTTCGAGGGCCTATCGATGACGGCCCGTGCGTGTGCCTGGCCAGGTGTACCATTCCATCGAGATAGATGTTGTTTTTGTGCCCATCTGTCTAATGTTGTTTTGGTTGCCTTTTTTGATATTCCAAGGGCGGGTTCTGGGCCCCTGAAATTTTGAGCAGATCCGGTTCTTGTCAGTTCATCTGCTTTTTCGTTGCCTTTTATCCCTGAATGGCCAGGAACCCATAGGAGTTCAACCCTGTTGTTTCTGGCTGCCAGGTCTTTTAGGTCGTTAAGGCACTCCATTGTGATTTTTGATGTAAATCGGAAGGAGTTCAGAGCCTTTAGGGCAGCTTGGCTGTCCGACAGGATATGTATATTTTGGTCGTGGTAGCCCTTTTCGAGATTCTTTTGTACGCATGCTTGTATCGCATGAACTTCAGCTTGGTATACTGTGGCGTAGTTTCCCAGAGGGATGCTGATTTTCATTCTGGGTCATTCCCCAAATACACCTGCGCCTACTCCGTTGGCCGTTTTCGATCCATCAGTGTACCAAACTAGGCCATTGTCTAGTGACGGAGATCTTCCTTTGGACCACATATCAGGGTCGCACCTGACATTAAATGGTTTTGTAAAGTTATATCTCGCTTTCATGCGATCGGTTTACATCTCCAAGAGCTCGTCGTTGATAAGGTCCGTGGCTCTTGTGTGCCCTATTTTCTCGGGGCTTTGTTTCCATTCCCCATTTGCTTTTATCCTAGAAGCGCTGCAGTTGGCCTCCATTTTGATGTGTATATCTAGTGGTGTTAGTCCTAGTATAACTTCCATTGCTGCGGTGGGGGTGCTTCTCATTGCACCGGTGATACACAAGCAGGCCAGCCTCTGTACACTGTTGAGTTTTGTGGCTGTCGTGATTTGCTGTGTTTTTGTCCACCAAACTACAAACCCATATGTCATCAGGGGTCTGATGACTGTGACGTATAACCACAGCACCATCTGCGGTTTGAGTCCCCAGGTTTTCCCAAACAGTCTTCTGCATCTCATTAGACACATTTTTGCCTTGTTTAGGTTATTGTTGACTAAGCCGTAATGGAGCTTTCAATGGTACCCACTCGTACATACGAGGAGTAAAAAAATTTGAATAGTCAAAAGACAGAAAATATTTCAGCATACTGAAGAGTCAAGGACTAGTGCAAAGCTATACTGTCTTGGGTGGGAAATGAAGAGAAAAAAGAAAAATTAGGGAGTTTAAAAAAACTTTGTAAAAATATTTTTTTAGTGTAAGTGATGAAAAATCTTTAGTTTAATTCAACTATGTCGGAGACATGTGAAAGTGGTAAAATAAGAGGGAAAGAAAAAATTGTTTTTTGTAAAAGTCATGCAGATGCTTTCTGTAAAAGATTAAAAAAAAAGGAATCTAATAAATAAAATGTAATAAAATCAGGCAGATTGGATTACCATTTAGCTTGAAATAAAATACTGTTGGGGTACCAGGCTTGTCACGGCCCAGTTACCTCGGCAGGAGTCAAAACTTACACATTGTGTACAAAAATTGGTTTTAAGAAATTAAAAAAAAGGGTTTGCTTTGCTAGAACAGCTTTTAAAGAAGTTCCGCTGCAACCAGCTCGTGTTGGACGGGAAATGAACTTGAACTTGACATTGTAAAAGGGGAAACAAATGACAAGTGTTTTGGCGGTCAAATTGTAGAACCTTCAAGTATATGCTAAAATTCTTTTGTAGGTTTTTAATTGTAGACTTGACTGTCACAAAGCCATCTTGGTGGGGTGATAAGTTTGGTTTCAAAGCATTATATACAAGTCGTCAAACAGAATAATCTCAAAAAGATTTTCTAATACATTTATAAGACTTATAGGCCGATAATTGCCGACGTCATTCATCTGACCAGACTTATACACAGGAGTGATTACTGATGTTTTCAGTTTGTCTGGAAAATGATTTTGTTTAATAGCCAAATTAAATATATTATGTGTTGTTGGACGTATCATTCGTTCAGCTAAGCCTTTATAGATGTATAGGCTGGTATATTGTCATCGCATGTAGCCTTTTTTAAGTTTTAATTTTTTTATGCTATTTAAAACATCATTTTAATATAATATGTATTAGGTTTTTCCTGGGGAATAGAAAAGCTAAATTTGTCTTGGAATAAATCAATTTGCATTCATCAACAAAAAAAAATAAGACTTAACAGAAAGGACAAGCCTGTTTCTATTGAACAAAACAGTGCACTACCAAAAGTTGTTAAAAAATTGGGTGAAAGAGTCCACAAAGGAGCACAAAAAGTGGCAGTGCTAACGGAGAGCCCTGGAGCTGGAGGAAAAATATTCTTTAAAGACAAATAAGGAAAATATAAAAGAAGCAAAAATTGGCAAGAAAGGTATCTTTCAAGGAGAAAAGTCAAAACAAAAAACTAAAACAATTAAGCCATCATAGAAAAATTAGATGATAGTCGAGATTAATACAGATGAATGGTTCATCTGCATAATATGCTATCAGGAGTGGATTGTTAAAGATGTGTATGATTGTATTAAGTGTGGAAAATGAGCACATGAAAGGTGTTCCAACCTGACACATCTTACTAAGAGCGACTACGTGCACGATTTTTATTTGTTAATTTGATTTTCTTTCAATTACTGACTTGTGGTAGAGTTTTTTTAAATGACGTTGCTTTTTTTTTGTAAAATACTTAATTATAAACACCAATTTTGTTTAATTTCTTTTTCTTTGTTTACAAACAACACACTGTAGTTATTTTATTTAATATACCCCAAGCTCAAAAGAGCATGGTGATACGATTTAGGAACCCTCTAGTACCTAAGATTTAGGCAACCAGTTTCCCAAATCGTACAGTTTGCAGCCTTTTACAGAAATTACTGTTCCTTAAAAATAAAAAATAATATTTTTAAAATTGCAGTTATGTGTCCAAAAGACCCGATCTATTACGTTAAACCAAACAATAAATATTTCATTTAACAGTTTGTTAGAATAAAAATAAAAACCAAAAAGTGGTACGATTTAGGCAACCTTACCCTAATTAAAACGAAATAATAAGAAACAACCATATTTACTTTTTTTGGGAATTTTTTTTACATAACTATGAATTAAATTTTTGAAAAATAGTCTAATATAATTTTAATGTAATTGCATGCAATTTCCTATGGCCAGTGTGGCGGGGCACCTCCCGGTATATACCCTACAATCATAGTCATTAGTCCTGACAGACTTACCCAGTGTATAGAATTTTTCTTGTGATTATTACATTACAGATTTCCTCAGTTTATAAAAGTAATCACTTACTGTCTACAGACGACTTTCCTATATTTTGAGAATCACCCATCAGCACTATCTAACTGCTGCAAAATCTTCCCGACAAATCCTTGTTACTAACGATCTTGCTTTTTTATTCTTTCTATTTTTTCCCAGAATTTGAGAGGTCAATATGGACAATTCCGGCAATGTGGTTTATATTGCTCAACTCACAACCCTTTTCTTGATATTTTTATTGTTGCAACTGACGTAAGAACAGCAGGGAAGCATCAAGCTTAGGTGCCGTAAAATTCTAGTGCTATAAAAGTAAAGTACGGAGTGTTTTTCCAGATATATTTTTTGGTGTAAGAATAATTCTTTCATATTTTCAATTTACAAAGCGCATTATGAACAGACTATTTGAGGCAAAAATGTCTATTAAAAAAATACCGAACAGGCTTGTCGTAAAACTAAATTAAATGAATTTTTAGAGAAATATTCTACTGGAACTATACAGGGTGTCCGGGAAAGTGTAGGAAATCTCCCGAATAGGAAAAAAACACGTGAAAAGAATACTACAAGGCCTACTCTTCGGAGATATTATGGGCTCCCAAAGAGCTCCCATGAAATTAAGTTTTTGACACATAGTTATTATACCAACAGGTATATTTCAATTTTTTTTTTAATATGATGTATACCAGGTAAGATCCTTCAAATTACTATCCCAGAAAGTGTTGCGAATTACTCACAGCTACAGGGACGGACTAGCTGTGACACTAATGTGCCAATTTTTTTTACGCCCTGTATGATAAAAACTTTGGACAACATTTTTTACATACCTTTAACTATTGACTAAAAATTAAGTACTCTTGATTCATGTCGCTAATCCTAACCGTTTTCGGAAAAACGTCATTTTTAACATAATATTTACATCATGTATTATTTAGAGTATTTCAATAAAAGATACATCTCTTACGGATCATTACATTCGAGTAAGGAACAAATAGCAATAAAGTACCGTATTATTTCACAGCCTGTAAGATTGGCAATGGTATTTAATCAGTACATTGTTATTTATCAACTTACACGTCGATATAGCATTGGTTTGTTCTATATACCTGACATTTAAATAATTAGCAATACTTAGTAACTTTTTCTTTGAATAAGACGGGGGCGATCAGTGGCAGGGATCCAGGGGGCGCAGGAGATTTTTAAAATTGTCAAAACAAAACCAAGCCTTTCCCTAAATATAATAGGAAATATAAGCACATGCATCTCGCAACAACGTAACAAAATGTTACAATAAAAAAAGTTTTATTACAGTTTTAATTGTCTTTTTTGTGCCCCCCCCCCCCCTGAAGAATATCCTGGGAAAGATACAATGGAACAACATTTTAACTTTAATATTCGCCAATTTATAATAATTTAAATAATATTTATAACGTCTACTTATCTTAATAGAAATAACTTTAATAATAAAGAATATCGACTAATGCCAATATGCGACAAAATATCGATAGAACGAACCAATATTGGATCGACGAATACCGTTGATTTTTTATTATTAAACTGTGTTAATCCTGATGCTTTTTAGGTTTATTAGTTTGCAATATCTCATTCTAGGAACAATAATTGGCATGCTACTTATTAATAAATAGATAATAAAAAATAGATAATAATAAATATACGGTATATTTTCTTTAAAAATATTTTTGCAAATTTTAATTGACACACAGTGTAATTATGTTAACAACCGAATTGTTGTGACGCACTTTCGTGTCTTGTATGTACTGGAATTTAAGGGAAAAATTACGTAGATACTCAGTGGCCAAATTGAACCGTTACATTGTTTTACTTAAATCTCCATTAGTGATCAAAACTCAGAAAAAGTAGTCAGCCTAGCTTAACCTAACCTTTATTATAATCATGTATACAAATTTCAGCTTCCTAGGTGAAACGATCTTTAAAAAAAATCTATAATAGATAACCAGAGTACAACACATTTCCTAAACATTATAGACAGCTAGAAATCGTATCTTGCTCACAATAATACCAACTGCATGCATCCTTTTCCCATCTTTCGAGAGAAAATCAATAATTTCTACCATATTTCACCACCTAGGAAACAAAATCATTTTAAAAAGAAACCAGCCCACTATAAAGGGACCGTCATCCTTGTTGAGGTTTATCCTTTGCAATATAGATGGCAGGGGAATACAGTTTGAAGAAGGGTGAATATTGATCGGCTTAAATTTTGAGGTACGTAAAGGCACACTGGACTTGTATGCGTGTATAAAATAAGGGGATCAGCTATTTGAAAGTTATAAAGGTAATTTTTAACCATATTCTTATTTAAATTATTTTTACAAAATAGTGGAAAATTAATTTTTTTTGTTCCTAAACAATTTTCAAAAATTGTTTTTTAAATTTATTTACAAAGTTATAATGGTAAATCAAATATAGAAGTATTATTTAAATCTATACAAGTCAGCTTATAAGATATATTCAGTTGGATACTTCATCATTTAGCAAATAATCTTGCAGTATCATAATCAAACTAAAATCACTAATATTTCGAAACGTTTGATTAGAAACATTGTTTAAATAAAATAATTTATGAAAAGGAAAGAAAAACCAAAGTCTTTCTCCACAAAATTTAATGGAAAGGATTCCAAGTTTAAGAGTCTCTACATGTTTCGAACGCAGAAACGTTCATCGTCAGGAGACAGAAAGTTTTTTAAATTTATGCTGATGGTGTTAGCAAAAGAGAAATTGAAATTTAGAACCTTAATGGAGCTTTTATAGATTTAAAACTGAAGTATAGAAGAAACATGAAATAAAAGATTTGATAATGGTAAAACCTTAGAGTGTTTAAAACATTATGAAGGGGTGTAATCCAACCAAATAAATTGGGGAAGAAGAAAACCTGTCTAAGGTGTCGAAGCTTATTTAAAAACTTTTAAAGGAACTTATGGATCATATAAGACATTATTATGAAGGTACAATCATTGTGTTTTCACATAATATTGTTGTAGCAAAAAGAATTTTTGGGGTGCTGAGGACTAAACCACAAAAATTCTTTTTGCTACAACAATATTATGTGAAAACCAAATGATTGTACCTTCATAATAATGTCTTATATATGATCCATAAGTTCCTTTAAAAGTTTTTAAATAAGCTTCGACACCTTAGACAGGTTTTCTTCTTCCCCAATTTATTTGGTTGGTTTACACCCCTTCATAATGTTTTAAACACTCTATGGTTTTACCATTATCAAATATTTTATTTCATGTTTCTTCTATACTTCAGTTTTAAATCCATAAAAGTTCTAGTAGTATTATGAGATACAGTAACACAAAGTTGAACTTGTAAATTTCCACTATATATAGTGGAAATTTACAAGATCATAATACTATAATTATGGATTTCCACCTAGTATCGGCTGAATCAATTAATTTATCCATAAAAGTTCCATTAAGGTTTTAAATTTTAATTTCTCTTTTGCTAACACGCATCAGCATAAATTTAAAAAACTTTCTGTCTCCTGAAGATGAACGTTTCTGCGTTCAAAACAGTGGCGTATTTAGGGGGGGGGGGGTCCGAGGGGTCTGGACCCCCCCCGTGGGCTCAATCAACATTAAAAAAAACTCAGAACAGATCAGATGCCTTGTTGCATTTAATTTCTAATTTAAGTGAGTAAAATAATATATACACGGTGATTGATAATTCGATTAATTCCTCGCAGGAGGTAATTTGTGATTTTTTCTTAAATATGACCTATTCCGAAAATGCTTGGTTTTCGAGTTATTTCAATTTTTTTCTTGTTTTTTACCTGCTTGTCTAATTTATTTAATTTAAAAAAATTGAAATGATGCACACAAAAAAATCTAGTATCCAGTTGAACCTAAAAGTTTCAAACTGAAACTATCATAGACATAAATAGGAGCAATGCTAAAGTAAAATTAAATAGAAAACACCTTAGCATCAAAATATAGTTTTAAATTAATACTACATTCTTTTAACTTGACTCTACTTTAGTTTTAGGGTAATAAAAATAAATGATCAACCTATCAATAATTGTAGTTGCAGATATAGTATACGTTAATATTGGTTTGATTCAAAGTAATGCAAATAGCATTAAAGAAATAATAAGGGTTTAGATTTTACTCAAGCTGAGTATAGATACTGTCTTTGTGCTCGCTGTGACAATACAAATTTATTTTTATTTTTAAACCTATCATAGTATATTTCACTTTGACCACAATACTTATTTTTAAAACAAGTATAAGATTATCTTGTTATGATGATGTAATCTCTTTATGAACATAATTTTTAATAACTTGATGATATAATTTAAAACCAGTAGTAGTTTAAAAATGAATATTTTTTAGGTACAAAATAAAGCAAGTTAGTTTCAAAATAAGGCTATTTGTTTGAGCATTACTATAAGCTTGTTTTGAGAGTAGTTTTTTTTGTGTGTGTTCACTTAGTTTTGTAATTTTTTTGCAAACTAGAACTGTTAGCAATACTTTGTTTTTACAAATAATTAAGTAACTGTGTCACAGATAACAAAACAACATGGCCAAACTTGGCAAAAAAAAATGGCAAAAATAACTTGAAAACCAATCATTTTCGGAATCGGTCATATTATGTAGAAATATATATTTTTAAACATAAATATTTAAAAAAATATATATTCCCATTATTGCGTTTATATTTAAAAATTTCTTAATTTCTTCCTTTTTTGGGTTCAGCTATCAAAACATAGAAATTATAAATTTTGATAGTTCAAAATAGGGCGTGGCACCGAAAAATTTTTCGCCTGCGGCGCTTTGTTAAAGAAAGAAAGAAAGAAAGAAAGATAAAACGAAAGGTATAGACCCCCCCCCGTTACAATATTCTAAATACGCCACTGGTTCGAAACATGTAGAGACCCTTAAACTTGGAATCCTTTCCATTAAATTTTGTGGAGGAAGACTTTGTGTTTTTCTTTCCTTTTCATACTTTCAACTCCACTTAAAGTATGGACTATTTCTTCAAATTAAAATAATTTAATTTAAAAGATAATTCCTTACAATTATTAAAAAGTATTGCAAAAAATAGGTTATTCTATTGGGCTTTCTATATTTCACACATGTGTATTTTTTGGGACAAACTGGAAATACATGGTACATGCTAATTCCTCCTAAGCCCCCTACTACAAGACGCGAGTAGGTAAGAAAAAAATTTCAGTCATAAAAGATGTATCACATATTTAACCTTTGGAATTTTTTAAACAAGTGGATGATAATTTAAATTTTCTTTGATTTTTTACACAATACGATATATAATACCTTAAATAATAAAAAAATAAATGGGTCATAAAAATAATATTATTAACCATAGGATATTCTAGTGAAACAGCCATACAATATGTAGTAGAAAATTGGAAAAGAGCCTTGGAAAGAGAAGAATATGTAATAGCAGTATTTCTTGATTTTAAGCGACCTTTTGAAACGATTAATAGAGATATCTATATTATTAGAAAAATTATTTGAATATGGTATAAGGGGTAAAGTTTATCAATGGTTTCAAAATTATTTAAATAATAGATCACAGAAAACTAAATTTGGTAATTTTTTTTCAACAAAGAAATTTAATAACATAGGAGTACCTCAAGGAAGTATTTTGGGGCCTTTACTTTTTATTTTATATATTAATGACATGCCATTAGTCCTAAAATTTCTTAAAATACAAATGTTTGCTGATGATACTCTTATCTATATAAGCGGTAAAAATCTTTTGGAAATTTTGGAAATTTTAAATTCAGAACTGATTCTATTGTCAAACTGGTTAAAAGTTAACAAATTAAAATTAAATGTTTCTAAAACAAAATGTATGGTTATGGGTGTAAATTTAAATAATTATACAAATATAAATATTTTAATTGATGGTGATAAACTAGAAATAGTCAATTCTTTTAAATATTTAGGTATATTGATTGATTCAAAATTAAAATTTAATAACCAATTCGAAAATTTAATTTACAAAATTGCGGGAAAAATTAGTTATTTTAAAAGAATAGGTTTAAATTTAAAATTTTATTCAAAAAAAATTGTATACAATACTTTAATTTTACCACATTTTCTTTATTGTTCTACAATTTTGTTTATGGCGGATGAAGGTGTAATAAATAGATTACAAATTTTACAAAATAAAGCAATGCGAATTTTACTTAATATGGATAGATATACAAAAATTAATGTGATGTTAAAAAAATTAGAATGGTTAAATGTAAAAAATTTAGTATTATTTTTGGTTCTAATATTTATTTTTAAAATTCAAAATGATTTGTTACCGCCACATTTAAAGCAATTGACTGTTCTAAATAGTGATCAACATAATTATTTAACACGAAATACCAATAATTTTTTTCTTAATAATTTTTCAAAAAATATTGCATATAAATCAGTTTTTCATAAGGGTCTTATTAAATTTAATAAATTAAACAAGTCAATTAAAAATCAAAAAAGTTTAAAATCTTTTAAAAAAAGTTTAAAATCTTTCTTATTAACTCAACAGGACAAATAAAGTTTCAAAAGGTCATTTAATTCAAAAAATAAATAAAAAAAGGGTATAAACTTGTTAAAATGTATCATGTAGCCACGTGCTAAATAAATCTTTTTACTACTACTACTACTACCAAGGTATAGACAATTACTATCATTGCCCGAGCGTCGAGTTTAAATTAAGTTGCGAGGGCTATAAGCTGTCTAAACCGTAGTGATATAATTTTTTTTCCACTACATTTACAAGACACTTATTTTTACAGTATTAATAATTATAAAAAAAATTAGGTAAGTATGTTATGTGTGTGTTACTTTTTTCAATCATTTTACCTGTACTGGTCAATAACAATTCGCTGGTTGTTGTTGCAGAATCATAATTCCAGTTACCTGCTTTCAAACAGATTGTTTTCATTATTAGCCATGGTCAATAATAATTGACAAGATAGAGAAAACGATTTCAACGGTTAATAATTGGTCAATCGGCCTTTTTATAGATTAGAAGTGGAAAATCATAATTATGACTTATTTGGTATCGTACCATGCTACTCAAGTTTGGTCCTCATTCACACAACGTATTTTATTGTTTGTATAATATAATACTCAAGTTGCCATTGTCAATTAACATAGACAGTGAAAGAACAATTAATAGTCCCCCTTAATTTTCATGAAAACTGGTACTTTTAAGGTTCATCGAAAGTATTAGGCACCTTTATTATACAGGGTGATTCACGGTGGCTGGTACATTAGACGTATATTACGAAACAGGTACCTAATGAATCGTTCTGAAAATTTGGTCATTTACATAAACGGACATGCTCAATTCATCTAAAATATTTTTGACGATCCAGTATTGCCACTTCAACCAAAAATGAGTAGCAACAACGATATTTTAAAAGGAACACCCTGTATTTTTTTATATTTTTGAACTCCCTATTAATTTCCTAACAACTTTCTTTAACATTATCCTATACCTATCTCTTACGGTTTCTAAATAAAAATTAATTAATTCAAATTTTAAAACGTTAACTTAAAAGATGTTGATATTTCTTAACTCTGAAATATTAAGACCCTGAAATTCGGTGAACAGTTAAATAATACCAAGTGCTTTCAACCCTACAACCAAATCTTAGTTGCGATATACAGGGTGGTTCAAAAATGTTTTTTTAAATGTTACACCCTGTATATTATCACTGATTTAAAAAGCTACTAAAATTGGCTCTTTATTTTTATATATCATATCTATATCTAGCTAGTCAAGTTTTTGACTTAGGTTAGGTTATAGGTTAGAGTGGCACACTCCTGGCATTGTCCAAACAGTTACACGTAGTCCTATAAGGACCGTTGTGGTACCACACATGTTCCGCGGAACCTATCCGCATCAGCTGCCTGATGGTTATCGCGATCGTAGAAGAATCTTGAGAGCTCATCAAACCAGCCACTGCTGTTAATAAACTTAGTGAGTCGACTCAGTTGCAGGCTACTCACTTCCTCCAGATCATTAAAGAATAGTTCGCCCAGGGCATTGAACCTTCTTTTCGCGAGGCCGGGGCATCCACACAAGAAATGCTGAAAACTTTCCTACTCTTCTTCATTTCTGCAACTTCTACAGATGTCGTTAGTTGGTATTTGCATACGTTCAGCTTGTCTACCGAACAGGCAATGTCCGGTGACTACGGCAGTGATGTTTCTTAGGTCCTGTTATCAAGTAGGGGCCACAATCGCCTGGAGATGCTACAAGTTGTAAGCCCTGTCCATCTGCTTTGCGCAAGTTGTTTAGCTATTTGATCTATCGATCTCCTCTTTGACTGATCCCAGTGGTCTAGCCACAGTATAGCTAGATCGGCAGACATGCTTGCGCCTTCCCTGCCATATATATTGCTGTGTCCAGGAACCCAACACAGGTGATTTGATGTTGAGCATTAAGTGTGCAAAAATTGTTGCGACAGCGCCTTACTAATTTTGACTTAGTACTGCTGGAGCAAATTGCCTTTATGGCTGCTTGACTGTATATATATAGTAGATATAAGTTTTTGACTTATAAGAGAATATTTGTAAAATTTTCTCGACAATTTAATTTCCATTCGGTTTTTAGTAAGTATGCCATGACAAACTCTTGCTTGGCATAAAAATTATGTCACCTAATATTCCAGAGTTAAAAAATATTAACATTTTTTAAGTTAATGTTTTTCGTCAAAAACACCTATTGGAAATTAATTATTATTTTAGAAACGGTAAGATTAGAAACGGTAAGACATAGGTATAGGACAATGTTAAGGAAAACTGTAAGGAAATTATTAGGGGATTTGAAAATAAAATGAAATATGAGGTGTTTCATAAAAAATATCGAAGTTGCTATTAATTTTTGGTAGAAGTGGCAACACTGTAATATCAAAAATATTTTAGATAAATAGAGCATGTACATTTATGTACATTTTCAGAACGATTCGTTATCAGGCTTGTCATATACAGTGTGTCTACTTAAGTTGGAACCATATGGAAAACTTTTTTATTATTGGTTTTATGGAAAAAAGTTATTCTTTTTAAAAAGTTCTGCGTTGTCTAAAACTTAAAATGTAACCTTCAGTTATCAAAATTTCCCATTCATATACGAGGTATATCAGAAATTACGAATTTTGCTCAAGAGTAAAGTACTTTTATTTTTGACAATACAGAAGAATGTTATAAAGAAAATGTATTTTAAATTAAAAGTTATATTCAAATATGCAATTACAGTTATTTAGCACAAAAATGTAGGTCTTGTAATTATTTACGTTTTACGTTATAAATTATTTGTATTTATCCAAGCGCGGTCCCACGGGGGGGGGGGGGGGGGGTACTGGAGGTAATTACTCCCCCCAAGAGACCAGGTTGAGGACGCAAAAACTAAAAATAATATGTCCAAAAAACTATAAATATTTATTATTTTTAAATAAAAAACAAAACCAATAAATTTGAAAAAACATTTTTTATGTAAAAATATCAACATCTTAATATTATAAGATATATTCTATTATAATAATAGTCCGTCGATAAGTCGATATAATATCGCGAAAATGCTGGTAAACCGGACCGAAGAATGTCCGGTTTTCTAATGATTAATTTAAAAGAGTGTTTTAAAGTCTGGCATATCGCCGCAGATTAAGCTTTACGGTTATTTTACCCAAAAAAGGGCGTGGCACCAAAAAATTTTCGCTTCGGCGCAATTCCTTCAAAATACCCCCCCCCCCCCCCCAGAAAGACGTTCTAGGACCGCCGTTGTATTTATCTCCATTATCTGTCTGTTAAAAAATGATAACCTCTTCTAAAATAAATAATTATTATGCATTCATAACGTATGTAAATTGCAAGGTTCTTCAAAAGCACTAACACATGGAAGGGTTATCATTTTTTTAACAGATAAGAGAGATAAACACAAATAGTTTATAATTGTAAAACCTAAATTTTCATGCTAAATAACTGTAATTGCATATTTAAATATAACTTTTAATTTAAAATAACTTTTATTCATAACATTCCTCTGTATTGTCAAAAATAAAGGTACCTTATTCTTGGGCAAAGTTCGTAATTTCTGATATACCTCGTATATGATTAGGAAATTTTGATAACTGAAGGATTTATTTTAAGTTTTAGACCATGCAGAACTTTTTATGGAAAATAACCTTTTTTCCCTAAAACCAATAATAAAAAAGGTTTCCATATGGTTTCAACTTAAGTAGACACACTGTATGTCTAAGGTACCATCCACCGTGAATCACTCTGTATATTTTAGCTGCCTTAATGCACGTTACTTTTGTCCTTGCTCCAAATTACATTAAATCGAAGGGCATGGGCGTCGTTAAACGTTTTCTTAGGGGGGGGGCAGTGGCGGTTCGTGACTTGTTAATTTGGGGTGCACTAAAAGCCCGCTGCAGGCGAAATGCACCGCAGGCGAAAGTTTTTTAAGACCACGCCCAAATTTGTTCAATAATAATTAGTAAATGTTTTAAAATTTTATGATTAGTACATTCTTATTTTATTGAATACTAAATAAGATAAAAAAATAAAAAGGCCAATTTATTTTTTATTGTTTAAAGGTAAAGTTCATTTTTCTGTTTTTTTTTTTGCAGCAAACTTATCAATAACAATAAAGTCCCTAGATTTACACTTTGAGGTCTGTATCAATTTAATTTCGAGTTTAGGTATTTCCTCAATTTTAATTTCAATTTTTTGCTCAATACTTAATAAGCTAAAATTGTTTCTCAAATATTCCACATTCATAGTCGTCTTGGCATTAAAACTGTTCATTTTTATTAAAATAAGTCTTTATACTACCCCAAAATAATAACAAAAATATAAAGGAAAACTCCAAATAATAAATTCATACATTCAATCAAACCATATTAAACCTCAATAAACAAGAAAAATAGTCAATATACCGGCAAAAAATTTCCGCGAATTTAATTGACTGGTTAAATTATAAAATTGTCAATAAGTCAACTTCCAGGGGGGGGGGGGCAATTGCCCCACCTTGCCCCCCTTCCTCCCCCAAACGACGCCATGTCGAAGGGCCAGTTCTGTCGGTCTCCTTGTGTGTTAAAAAAAATCCAAAACCAACAATTTATTATTGGAGTGTAAACATTTCCATATACCTTCGTAATTTTGCCCGGTGCTTTAAAACAAACTAATTCCCTTCGTCGAGACGCAAAAACGCGACAGTGTAGCCAGGTTTCTGACCCCATGCACATTTTGCTAATGGCAACGTTTGGAGGTTTGTTTATGAGTGCGTTAATGTCGAGATGTTCAAGAGGATTGTCTTAGACTTAAGATAATGGGTTGTTTGCTTTTAGAAAGTTTGATAAGGGTTAAAATTGGAAAGTTTGCCATTCTGAATGGAAATTGGGCATTACCATACATTAAGCTTAAGTAATGATTTTGTTTATTGCGTTTATTTTTAGCCCTTTCGCGTAGAGAAATTAGACTTGGATATAAAATTTAGGCATCTTGGTCAATAGACATTAATTAGAAGAGCAATTTACATCGATATTGTATCGTAGCTTGACGGGCATTGCATTGAGTGTATCATCACAACCACCTTGGAAGAAGCCGTGAAACAGAAACATCGACAACACGGCTTGAATATCCATGTGTCACATGACTTTTTTCAGGTTAGCCATGGTTTAGTATGTAATTTCCGCGCGAACTAGGTGTAGGTGTCGTATTAATTTGTATTTTTATCCGATATTCGATTGATATCTAATAGAAAATTTAAGTGACATGAATGCTAAGAACCTCTACAAAATACTGATGAAAATTTTTGGTGTGGGTTTGCTCTAATAGCATTAATAAAGTGAAAAATCCAACAGCCTGGCCGGCAGCGTGGTTTGTTTACGGGTCTTATAAATGGCAGCAGAATTTTATTTGTTTTAATTTAAAAGTTGCGTTTTTTGTATTCTAGTTAGCTCTTTGGGATAAACTTTATTGTTTTGTGGATACAGTTAATTTATTAAATATTGATGTGTTTATTTAACTTGAAGGTATGTGTGAATTAGTTTTAAAATATCACTAGTAGAGATAGTTCATTAAGTAGGTAGGATACCTCTAGATATCTATAGGTACTTAGGCAAGTACTATTTTTCTTTTAGTTTGTTTATTTATCAACATGCCAAGCCCCTGCTGTATTCCTGGGTGTTACTCTAACTATAAAAGTGTTTTAAAAGCAGGTGAAGAGAGTGTAATATATTTTTATAGTTTAGATTTGACCAATGACTGTATAGATATTGTTAATTAGGTTTCAGTGGACATTGATATAAAGGTAAAGGTTTTTTAAAAGGTAATGAATTGGCTTATATTGATTTGAAATTGATTTTACCCTTTGAAATTAAACTAAGCAGGTGGTCTCAGCTTAAAAACTTATTGTCTTGGTACCAATTCATACATTGTGAAAGTAAACGAAGTTACCCAGATAGTAGGTGACTTTCTTGAGACAAGCGTAGATTTCTTAAACAAACCCTTAAGCTTACTAAATTTTGAGACTTCAGACGTCGATAGTCAATCCTGTAATTTAAACGCAGAAGATAATAATTTGTTTAATAGAATATTACTTTTGATCGATCAAATAAATCTACTCGTTGTGAAACAAAAAAAACATCTCAACGCAATATTACTATTATTTAATAATTAGGTAAGTTGTTCTTGTTGTCCAAAACTATTTAGTACATTTTTCAATATCTATATAGTGGCAAAAAAACACAAAAAATATCAGAAAAAATAAAAAAAACTCGCCCGTTGCCGCGCTTCATAATAATAGCTTGTGGATCCGCAACTCCCAGCTGATGCGGCGTTGCATGATGTCACTTCATGGCTTCTTTTCAAGGTGGTTGTGGTATCATGCTTGAAACTAAAGTGATTGAAAACTGTTGTTACACGAGACACTTTTTAATAACTCTCGTCTCGCAAATCGAAATTTTTTCTAAATTTCGCTTCGCTAACATCTCGCAAGATATTTTCTCGTCTCGTCTCGCGAGAGACTCGCAATTTCTTGATCTTGCAATATGACGTCATAAAACAAATTCTGCAAAATTTGGATATAAACGCGTTTGGTTATATTGGTTACAGGCTTGCCAGATTTAACAATTTTTTTGCTATTTTAATAAGTTTACCCAATGAACGCCAGCTACTACTGGCAATACTGTTTGTGGATCCTCTTTACATATAACTATTTTTATTAATAAAGCTAAGTACGGGTGTTAGTTAGTGGTGGCTTGTGATGAAAACACTGGGGGGAGCTCAACAATTATATCTACAAAATTGGGAGTGTTTTAAAATGATAATATAAAAAATCAATACAATAATATATTTTTAGATAAACGATACCTGTTGTTACTTTTTATCGAGCAGCTTTCCGATTTTCTCTGGAGCAAACAAATGTAAGTAGTACAAAGCAAGGCAAATAAAACAAACCGCACAGCCAATAGTACTTTTCATACAGTTCCACTTTAAATTTGAACAATTTAGAAAAATTTTTTTGCCAGTTTTGTCAGTAAGTTTAAAACCGGTTTAGGCGCTCGATATTTTTCACAATTTTTAAGAATAGACAGGGTAGGGTTCCCTTAAAAATTTGACCTCTATATCGATGATGCTACACTATAAATATTTGTAATACTGGTCAAAATTAAAAAAAAAAAATTTTGCAATTTTTCATATCAATAACGACAGACAGTGTTACCAGTAAAGTCCATCATATGGGGATTTTTTTTTATTAATAGCTTTATTCGAAATTTGACCTCGTCATCAAGTTCTGCTTCGATCAAGATTAAAATTAAGCCAAAAATAGTAAGTCACGTGATTCGTATTATCGGTCAAATTTAATTTTTTTGTGGGGTTATTTCTGCAAGTATCGAAAAAAGTTATTAAATTTTTTTTTTTAAATGCAGTTTCTAGCCCACCTGCAAAATTTCAGCTGCATAAGATAATTTTGATTTTTACCAATATTTTGTAAATTGCACCAGTTTTGCAAAATAAGACTCAACGCAACCTACATAAAACTTCTTAGTTTTGACAATACTTTATTTCAGATACATTTTCTTTAAAGTAGCGCCATATTAAATGTGTGTTTTTCTACAAAATCTAAATTGGGCTATGAAAATTTGGTCGCATGTGATGCAAAGTTTATTTGTTTTTGACCCTGTATAAGGTAACTTCAAAAAATAAGTTTTTTTGAAAACGTAGTTTGTGCCTGAAAGTAATACACCTTAATATTAAAACAAGAAAGGACACAGTGTCATTATTTAAGTGTTCATTAAATGGAAAATAAATTTTATGGGGGAAAAATCAAAATTATCTTATGCAGCAGAAATTTTGCATGTGGGCTAAAAACTGCATTTAAAAAAACCTTTTTTCGATATTTTCAGAAATAACCCCACTTTTGAATTATTTTTTGAAAAAAAAATAAAATTTGACAGATAATGCGAATCACGTGACTACTCTTTTTTTGCTTAATTTTCAAACTAAACAAGTGCCATATCATCTGGCAACACTGTAACATACTTCCACCTAGAACCTTTGATCGGCAACAAACTAGTTGGCCGTTAGTGCTTGGCGTGTACAGAGCAAAACGAAATTCACACAATTTTAATGTAATATTTTTAGGATTTTTCTAAGAATTTACCTTAGAACCATAAAACTCTAAGCAAAATCTTTTTTATGGAAGTTTTCAAGTAAGTTCTTTTCTTACTATTTCTCCTATTACCATGTCATATTTGTTTTTTCTTGTTTCTTTCCTGGGTGTAGTGTAAAACACGTGGTAGTTGCTTAAATTGGACCACTGGGTGATTGCCAACATTGAACCGGTCCAATTTAGGCAATTTTTCCAAATTGTGCAAAGATAATTTTTCTCTTTAAATAAGTTAATATCATGAATCAACACCATGGATTTCAATATTGCTAAAATTTTTTTTCTTTGAGTTAAAAAATGAAACTATGACTGGTCCAATATAGGAAACTAATAGGTACTTTTTTTTGCACTAGGATGTCTTCTACCGAAATTTTGATTGTAAATTTGATGTTTTTTTGAAATATAAGTAGGTATAAAACTTCCTATACCAACAATTTTATTTTTTATTTATTTATTTAACACCTAAGCTTCCGATTTAAATCATGTGGTCCAATTTTGGACCCCCAGCCCAGGTGCAATTTAGGCAACCGGTTTTCTATATTGGACCACTTGCAGAGGTTTTTTTTATAACCTGGTGTATCATAGATATTTTGAAATAAAATTCTGCAAAAAATCAGTTGCAGTTGAACAACATACTAAAGTAGGTATACTAAGGTATAGCTTCAAGATCGATTTTGCGTTATTTTTAGGATCTATGATAAGAAATTTGGAAATTGGTCCAATATGGGCAACCTTCCCCTACTAACGGGATTCTTTTTAACATTTATTATAAGTCTCAATCAAAATTTCAAAATTTTGCGAGATTTCTCGTTCTCGCATATTTTTGTCTCGTCTCACGAGGATCTCGCCGGAAAACCTCTCACCTCGTCTCGCAGGTGACCGGACCAGTCCCGTCTCGTTCTCGTCTCGTCCCGTTCTCGCGAAAAAGCGAGACGAGAGTGAAACACTACTGAAAACTATATGAATAGAAGATCATGCAACCCCATATTGGGTGCTTATTAGTTATAGCTTATCATAGTATAATAATTCCCAATGTTGGTCTCTAATATCGCTATAATGCGATAATCATGCACTAGTGCGAGATTATCGGATAATCAGGCACAATAATATGTTGTCCAAAAAACGACCTCGTGTGTGTCTAAACGAAATATTTCACGGATTTAATGATTTCTTTTTATGGTAAGCCTCAATAAATTCAAAAAAGAAAACGTATCGAGTGATTTTCCTCAGTGCAGACAAGCTATCTGTCGGCCTATCAAAAATTAAATTTATACCAACTAGTATAATTATAAAAAAACTTATACGCTTCAATTTTATTCCTCAAATGTTTATATTATTCTCTCAATGCATAACACAACAACACCCTAAACAAAACAGTATAATATAAAACGGTGCGAAAGTTTGTGGTTGTAAAACGACAAACAGATTATTATGATTGGGCAATATAAAACTTTACTGCCCATTTACAGTGTCGTATAAAATATATTGCCTGCTACTATTTTAATACAAGTAGTGTAATAAATACTTAAGTGTCATTTGTATAAAATTGTATTATTTAGTTGTTAAAAGATTATGTGGTTTTTTATGCGAATTTTTACACATTTCGAAGATTTATTGGAGGTTATGTTTCATAGACTTGTTTTAAAAGAGTTTTATTACCACTTAATGAAATTTGATGCTTTAAAATAAAATGTATGTTTTCGTCAGCTGTTATTTGTCAATTACTTACGATGACACGTCATATTCAAGAAGTAACATAGTTTAATTTCTATTAAAAAGAAATACGCTTCTAGTGACATTTTTAAACGACTCTTAGCTGCCATGCAATTATAAGTTTTCTCCAAATTTTTCACGTTACTGTAAATTTAGGTTAGAACATTTTGTTAACGTTTTCCTTACTTCTTGTACATAACACAATACTTAATATTAATAATTTTTGATGTGTGATTTTGACAGTGACATGATTATCTACTCTCCTTGTCTAATGTTGGATTGCACAAAGGTTTTTAACAATAATTAAGGAACGAGGCAACTTGGACTATGACAGAAAAGGGTATGGTAAACAAAATTTACTCATAATGAAAGTTGCCTGATTAGTGAATCAAGAATTAAGATACTGATTGTGAGAAAATCATATCTGCCAATCATTCATATCACATTTAAAGTTGCTAGTTCGTTAATAATAATTGTTTAAAATGTTTGTGCAACCTGACGTAATTGTGTTACTTATAAAATTTAGGAAAGCTTCGCGTTTTTTTTTAGCAAACAGCGTTTCTCGAGACGGCCACAAAATGCGCCACCATGACGCTAGAGTGTTAAAATTAATGCTACGTCCTGTATTAATGCAATACTGTCTGCTACTTTACCATAACTTTAGAGTAGTATCTGGTAATGTCCAACCAGTCTCAGGTAGCCCCTTGACCATTGTGATATATACCACAAGTGTTCGACAGAACCTATCCGCATTAGCTGCCTGATGGCTAGCAAGATGTATAGCTCAGAAGGATCTTGGCAGCTCATTCAAACCAGCTACTACTGTTGATAAACTTAGTGCATCGACCCAGTTGTAACTTGTTTACTTCCTCCAGATCAATAAAGAATGGTTCTCCCAAGGCATCGGGACCTTCTTCTTGTAAGGCCAGGACATTCATACAAGAAATGTTTAATAGTTTCTGCCTCATCTTCATTTCAGCAAGCAGAAGTCGTTAGCTGGTATTTTTGCATACGTTCTGCGTGTATACCGAAAAGGCAATGTCTTGTAATAATTCTGTGACTTTCCTGTTATCAAGTAGGGCTACAATTACTTGTAGGTGCTACAGGTTATTAGCTATGTCCATCTGCTTTGTGCAAGTTGTTTTTATTATGCAATCTATCTCCTGTTTAACACCTCCCAGTCGTCTAGCCACAGTATTTTCTACTAGATCGGCAGACATGCCTGCGCCTTCTCTGGCGAGCATATCAGAAGAATCATTGCCATCTATATATCTATATCAATATCTAATAAATTCGGATCCAAAACTTCTAAGCTCCTTTTACCTAATTTTTTTTTATTTAACAGCTATTTTGTATTTCAGTTATTATTAGCCTTCATCCAGGGATGGAAGCTAACCTAAATTTTTGCTCAATCACAAATAAATATATTGTGAAGAAAGGAAATATAAGCCATTATTTACTTTTTAATTTCTGTTAACTCATGCAAACAAGAAAAATAGGTGTGATTTCTTCAATGAATAATAAAAACATTTTTTCACACAGACAGAATTCTGCTGAAACCATATAAGATTATCATAAATATTTCCTCTCGCAAAAATTGAGATATCTATAAGTAACGGCCCATTTAGGTTATCTTCAAAATATATTGACCCAAAGATTTGGTCACCAATTATGCCAGCTCAAACATTAAGCTTTTGTGGTCTTTGAGGGTGAATTTCTCCAATCTAATGAGTATTCTTATCTGGCCAGTACTGTGTGCTTATTAACGCGACAATTTAATTCAAAAGTGATCTTATTCGAAAAAGAACCTAGTCCTTAAATCTAGTGAATTCATCATAATTAAAAAATAAAATAAAGTTGACTATGTGGGTTATCTTCTATCTTAACACCTGTACCATTACCTGTGTAAATGGGCGCATTTTACTTAAGTGGTTGTCATCTCTTGCCAGTTGCCTAACCAGTGAGATAGTTGTCCGGAAGATTAAACAAGACGTTTCCTTCTGACTTCCTCTTTCTACATGACACGAGATTATTATTGACTTGGTACATCGTTTACAAAATCTATTCACGTTAACGTGCTTGAATTCTGCTAGTGGTGCCTTGGGAAATTGGGATATTGGTGATAAATAAGGGTACTGTTACTGCTGTTCTTGAAACAAACGCGCTACTTTCGCTTGAGTCAGCGATATATACAGGTAGGGTTGGGCATATTTCACTTTAGCGAGGATTTGAAATTTAAAGTTTTTCATGAAATTTATGGAACTTATGAAATTTCTGCGAAACTTTCGAAATTTATGAAATTTTTGTGAAAATAATGAAATTTTTGTGAAATTTATGAAACTTTTAAAAAATCTTAAATGTCGTGAAAAATTAATTAAAATTTATGAAATTTTTATTGAAATTTTCATTAAATTTTATTTTCTGTTTTATCTGGTAATTTATTTTTTTAAAACTAGTACATACTAAAGTATAAGTATGAAATAAAAAAATATCTAAAGTAATCTGAAAAATTGATTTATTTGTCGTAATCGTCCATTGACATTTTGTCTTCATCATCCATTGACTTGCATGGAACATGGAAAGGTTTGTGAAAGTTTCACTGAAATTTATGAAATTTTTCTGAAAGTTTCGAATGTAATAAGGACATTTATCAGTTGAAAGTTTCAGGTGAAAATTTCAAAAATGTCACTGAAATTTCATTTTTTGGGCTGAGTGAAATTTTTTTGTTTTGAAAAGTTCAAAACAGAAAATTTCATTTAAAACTTTCAAATGGCCCAACCCTAGTTGCATCACTTGCATGGAACATGAAAAGGTTTGTGAAAGTTCCACTAAAATTTATGAAATTTTTCTGAAAGTTTCGAATGTAATAAAAACATTTATCAGTTGAACGTTTCAGGTGAAAATTTCAAAAATGTCACTGAAATTTTACTTTTGGGTTAAGTGAAATTTTTCCGTTTTTGAAAAGTTCAAAACAGAAAATTTCGTTTGAAACTTTCAAGTGGCCCAACCCCAGTAGCATGACTTGCATGGAACATGGAAAGGTTTGTGAAAGTTTCACTGACATTTATGAAATTTTTCTGAAAGTTTCGAATGTAATAAAGACATTTATCAGTTGAAAGTTTCAGGTGAAAATTCCAAAATGTCACTCAAATTTCACTTTTTGGGTTAAGTGAAATTTTTCTGTTGTGAAAAGGTCAAAACAGAAAATTTCATTTGAAACTTTCAAATGGCCCAACCCTATACCTATACAGGGTCCTGCACCTCACCTCCCGTATTCTATAGTTTACTTAGTAATTAAGTTAGAATTGTGATATTTTCCAGACCCTACCTGTATCTTAGGGCGCATTTCAGGAAACTATTTTTTTTTCATACAGGGTGTTCCAAAAAAGTGCGACGTTATAAGGATGTATTTTTTAGATTACACGCCATATATTTTCTTACTTATTTGGGTGCCTCCTATAATTACCTACATACCCCTAAAATTTTATTAAAATCGATTCAGTATTATAGGCGAAAAAAAAAATAAAAACTAAAAAATATCAGTTTTGCACCACTGGTTTTAAAAATTAATAAAAAATAAAAATAATGCCACGTTAATAAAATTATACAACGATACTTACTAAATAAGGTCTAACAGTTTCATTAACCAAGTTTGACTAATACGATTGTACAGGGTGTCCAAAGTTTAGTGTCGAACTTTGCAACTTTAAAGCAATTTATTTTTCTTATTTCAAATAGGAACCCCTGTATCTTTTTATGTCATTCAATGCAGAATTAAAAATCAAACATTTATCCTAATTACAACCCTATCGCAATTTCTAACGCATCAAAACTTATTTGCAGAAAACTCATTTTATCAACTATTCCAACAGTCATTATTATGAATAAATATCGAAGGTTGCTTTGAAAAACAATTTATTGGAATGTAAGTGAATTATTTGATATAATAATATACGGAACTTATTCCAGTTAATTAGATTTATCCTGTATATTGAAAAATAGTTTATATAAATATCGGCTCTTGATGTTGAGGAATAGTTAGCTCTTAGCTCTTGATGTGTATACAATTTTTCAAATAAAAATTATCTTTGTAGATCTTGGAATCTTGAATTAAGTTTCATTTTCATTTTAATCCTTGCGGAGGTTTCGTTTCATACATAAACTTTGTCGTTAGTAACTAACATGTGAACTTTTTATTGCAGGTTTATTCCTAGACAGCGGTATTTTTGGGGTAAGTTTTTGAATCCACAACACATTGTTAGTTATCTGTGCTTATATAGAAACAAATAATGTATTCCGGCGCCTATAGCTGCTTCACTATTGGGATATCGGAAACTGCAAGAGTTAAAGGTTCAGTTAAATATGAGGTTATACAGGGTGTCCCATAACTTATGGGCCGTAGAGTAACTGGAGATACTAGACATCAAACTAAGCCGATTAAGTCATATAAGTTTTTTCGGATTGTTACTCGTTCTAGAGATACAGGGTGTTGAAAGTAAAAGTTTATTATTATTATTATTATTAATATTATTATTTATTTAGTTAAAAGTTTAATAAAGTGTATTGAGGTCAACGGTGGTCACTTTCAACATTTACTAAAGTGAGCTTCTTGTTTTTGTTCCACTGTTTCGAATTTATTGCGTTGTGATAATTAAAACATTAATTTAATTATGTACTATGTTTTTTTATGCTTTGGGATGTTTAAAGGGAAATATCTCGAAAACCGTTAAAGATATTAAGATCAATCAAGTACACCTTTTTGACTCAGAAAATGCCCTTCTTTAAGAAACTTTAATTGAAAAACACCTAATATCACAGGTAAGAAAAAAATCATAGATTTATGAAGCCCAGTGTATGCAACTAGCGCCCTCTAGTGTGAAACCTAAAAATTTCTACAAATTCTTATTTCTTGCTCATAAAAACATAATACTGCCAACTTTCAATTCAATTCATTAAACGGTTTTAAAATTATGGCTTATTTTCGAGAATAAACTTTTACTTTCAACACCCTGTATCTCTAGAACGAGTAACAATCCGAAAAAACTTATATGACTTAATCGGCTTAGTTTGATGTCTAGTATCTCCAGTTACTCTATGGCCCATAAGTTATGGGACACCCTGTATATAGGTGAACTTCGGTTCAAACGACGCTGAGGGGCGCGACGTCCTTCGTATGTTTCTTTAATGAACGTCTATATTTTTTTAATCGAAAAATACTACGAGTAGCTGTTGTATAAAAACAGTTCTGTAAAGGTTTTATAACCTCATTTCGTCTTTTGTTTCTGACAATGATTCGAGAGATAAAACTGCAACATAACGAACTATAAAACACATGCCAGCACTTAATTTTTTTAGGGGCGTATAATGCAAATAATTTGCAAGTCATTATGGGGAATAATGGAGAATTTTTCTTTTGCTGTTGTAATACTTAAATGTATGATTGGCATCTTGTAACGATTTTTAAAATTTTTTTGTTGAAAACTAAATCTTGTGTGATGTAAATAGGTAATCCTCTTAAGTTATTATACTAATCCCAACTTTATCGTTATTTAATACAAATTTGGGGGTGCTTCATAAGATAAAAAATCTGACCATAAACTTTAATTTAACCGCCCCTTTTTCTTTCTTACAGTTTCCGAAAACAGTACGGCCATAATAGACAGGCTGTATTTACGAATAAGGTGGACTCTTGAAGCCAATGGAATTTTTAACTAAATTTTGATTTTTATCCTCTCATACAGGAAGAAAAAACAACATTTTCTACGGTTTTACTTTTTAAAATTTGGAAATATATCCTAAAAAAAAATAATTAAACAAAATAAGCCCTCAAACAAAAACTCGCGAAACCAGAAATCTATGCCACAACAAATCGTCCAGCCGCAGGGATTCAGGCTGAACGTCGACCTGCCGCATCTACTTAAATGATATCTCGAATTTATTGACTCTTGTCCTTTTCTATTTAAGTTATCGGAAGAAAGATAACGATATAATCGGTCGCACGATTGCTACTCGCAGAATTACACGGCTATAATATTAAGATGAGTGATAATTATCTGATTTCTTGTTTCTAAACTTTAAGCTTTCGCGATGACTTTTTAATTATTTCTAGGAAAGGTTTGTTACCCTCCAAGAAGATTTTTATTGTTAGGGTGGATTATCAATAGATTCTAATTCAGGATATCGATGCTCAATATTAATAAATATAATATATTTGATGAATTCGGGTACCTACCTATATTGAAAAGGCAAAAAAAGGCTTTAAATATTTACATAGATAGGTACCTAATCATTGTAAGCCATTTCATTAAACTTCATTTTTAATCTGAGTAAAGCTTCCCAACTAACAAGTACTAGACCAGGGTCGATAATTTTTGAAACCAAAAAAAGATAATAGGAGAATGAAACCCATTGGAAAAGTAAGAAAATATAACAAAAATGAAAGGAAAATAATTTACGGGCGATCCGAGGTCGGGAAGTGGAAGGGGGTGAGTTTTTAAGGGTAGAAAACGATTTATCTCGATTTTCGGCAAAACTACAAGTCCTATGGAAAAACGTTAAATAGCAAAGTTGTAGGCAATCAAAAGATATACAACTTTTGTATTTACACTTTTTCACAAAACCTTAAAATTTACGTGAAAAATTCAAATAACCGAGTTTTTGGTTTTTTATTTTTATCTTTTACAAAAACATTTTTTTTTACGAAATTTGGTGAAAACTTACCTTCTTATGTCCTAAACACACTGTAATTTTTTTGATTTAAAATATTTATTTTTTCACCTTAATTTGACATAATATCGAAAAAGCACCCTAATTTTCTCTCTCGAAAATTCTCACGTCAAAATATCTGCTTTTTTAAAAAAGTCGGTGTGCTTTTTGTCCCTTGAAATCTCTACTTTCTGATGCTGTAAAAAATATCCATTACCTACTATGGTAAAAGTTCTCAAAAAATGCAAAGAAACTAAAAAAACTCGAATTCGATTTTTTTTTTAATCAATATGTACAATTTTGAGCTATTTATTAAAATTTATACTTTAATAACTCGAAAAACGTAAGATTCCATGTTACATTGATAAACAAAAAAATTACAAAACTATAAAACATAAAGATCGCAAAAAACATGCGAACATAGTTGTTCTAAATATAATTAAAGGTAGGATTTCTTTGCATTTTTTGAGAACATTTACCATAGTAATGTATATTTTTTACACCACCAGAAAGTAGAGATTTCAACGAACAAAAATCCCACCGAACTTTTAAAAAAACCGATATTTTGACGTGAGAATTTTCGATTGAAAATTAGGGTGCTTTTTCGATATTAAGTTAAAATAAGGTGAAAAAATAAATATTTCAAATCAAAAAAATTACAGTGTGTTTGGGACATAAGAAGGTAAGTTTTCACCAAATTTTGTAAAAATTTTTTTTTTGTAAAAGATAAAAATAAAAAACCAAAAACTTGGTTATTTGAATTTTTCACATAAATTTTGAGGTTATGTGAAAAAAGTGTAAATACAAAAGTTGTGGATCTTTTTATTACCACAACTTTGTCATTTAACGTTTTTCCATAGGACTTGTAGTTTTGCCGGAAACCGAGATAAATCGTTTTCTACCCTTAAAAACTCACCCCTTACCACTTCCCGACCTCGGATCGCCCGTAAATTATTTTTCCTTTCATTTTTGTTATATTCTCTTCCTTTTCCAATGGGTTTCATCCTAATATCATTTTTTTTTCACTTTTTACCATTTTCAAAGGCTTCAGCCCCGGTCTATACCGCCTTTGTAAATGACTTGATTATAGGCATTTAAAGGGCACTATTAAAAACCAATTTAAGATAATCAATACTCTGAGCCCTATAATCATCTCAAAACGATTTCTTAAAAATCGGCCAACAAATTTCAAGCACTACTTATACAAGAAAGCTCCACATTTAACCACTAACCCAGTACCTTTAATCGTATTTTTAATTTATTCTTTTCAGGTAAATGAAACGGCATAGACCATCTTCAAAGGTAAGCCGCTGAGCCTATAATTATAATAGCAACCACAGACCCTTCAAATCTCCACGGGATATCCATAAAATTTATTGTTGTTGTATAATTTGAAACAACGACCGAAATCCCATTTTTTTCTTTGAAATGGCGGAGGCGGATAGCTCTTTATGCCGACGTTATGGTATATTTTGAACCAGTAAAACATGGCTAAAGTGACAATAGCCACGGGTGGTGTTTAGATAAAACTAGAGAAAGGTCAAATGTTATCTGGCTGTTCTATGGATACTCAGTAGAAACCAGGGATGGAATATATAAGAATATCGAAGATGTCAACGAAATATATGAAAATTATGTTAATATAAAATATGAAAAATAAAAGATTTTCATGGAAATTCAAATCGTTTTATTTTTTAAGCCAAATATAATATAAATAATGTTGTGTCAAAAATTAATTATATACCTTATAGTGTTTTTATTCACACGTAATTATTTTTTCCTTAAGTTTCCATGTTTCGGTTTAATTTTTTTAATCCATCGTCAACGTTAGCTAAAAACAAGTCTGTAAATAACCTATAGTTTCTTTACACCATACTACGCAACTGTTTTAAGCACATTGTTATAATTTCGGTTTTGTGAAATAATTTTTTTTTAAACAAACAAGTTTAATCGGTTTAATCAAATTTTCTTTGTCATTTAATTTTTTCGTTAATTTTTAATAAGTTAAGTGTCTTTAAGTATTGCTTCCATTATCTTCATAACTTCTTGTGTTCGAACAAAACCAAATATGTACATGTATTAAGTACTAGAAAAAATAAATAAGTAGGTACCAAAAGATTATTTAATTTTTAATTGATTTCGGGTGGTAATGAACGTCATTTAGATATTTAAAGGAGTGATGGTCCTCATGATAGAAATAATATCTCTAAAAATGCGGTCAAAAAAGCTTCATTTTTGATATACACCTACAGGTTATCAAAATTTTAATTTTTTTCGTTTTTTTTCTCAGACTATTTCCGAGATAATTATTTCTCATTTGGTACACTTATTAGTTTTGGGAAACTCTACAAGAAAATGTGAAAAGTGTCTGATGCAGTATACAGGGTGTTATATTTTTACACACAATATATTAAATTGAAGCCTTTTTGACTGCATGTTTGGTATAAGTTTTGGTGCTTCCTATCTTGAGGAGTACTATTACTCCCTAAAAATATCTATATGACTTATTACGGATATAGTATTATGTAAAACATCTAGAATGTTTTGACATTTTGTGTATCAAAAGTCGAAATAAATAATATTTTTAATCAACTTCGAAACACATGATTCGCACCTTTAAAAAACCACACAACTTTAAAATTAATGATTCTCATTTTTTTTTGTTTTCTCAATACTTATGAAAATATGATAAACCTTTAAGTATATTTTTTTATGAAAGTATGTAATTGTGAAAGTATGAGAGGAAAATAAAACTTACAGTCTGCCCCACAAGTTTATTTAATATTACTTGACTGTACATATTTAGGAGGTATAAAACCTCCTTCTTCAGCTGTTATGTTAATTAAAATTAGCACAACAAACTGGCATCAAGGCACTTTTGAACTCATGGGAGGTTTTCTAACGTCTTATATGTAGGTACTTACTCTAATTTTTCTAAAACTACATTATATATTTTTTTAAAACTTTAAGATATTTCTAAAAACTGAAGAAAAACGTTTGATACTAAAAATACGAAGAAGAAAACATTTGGTGCTATTCGACCGTAGTCCCATTGTAGCAAATCCACTTGACAAATTTCAGGTGAATCCTTTTTTTTACTCAGTTTTGGCTTGGCAAGATTTCATAAAGGTTATGTGCGCGCTAATGTGAGTAAAATGCAATTTTCAAGGAATGCAGTTATGTGCAATATACCGGTTTTTATGGCAGAAAAAATAGTTTTAAGTCGAATATATTAGGTACTTATTAAAATTAGTAATTGAAAATTAACCTTACCGATTGATCTTTATATTTTTAATATCGCCTTAAATTGTTTTCATTATTTCTTGCTCCTTCTAATATTGATGGATAAACTTTATACCTACTTATTTTAGGTATTTCAATGAAAATGGCATTTTCCCACTTTACACCTGATACTTTAGACTTTACACCAATCGCAATTTTTTTAAAAAATATTTTCGAGGTTAGATTTTTCTTTAGGGATACATACCTATTTGTTTAATATCATGGGTTAGAAATAAAAACAACTTTAAATTTGCATATTTTCATGTACCTAGTCCCGTTTGACGATGGCATTTACGTGTATAGTATAGGACAGAGTGGGGCAACATGATAAATGGGAACAAACTATTTCAACTTGAAGAAATAGTCCAAATAGAAAATCACATGACTTTCCTCAATCAACATACCTATTTCTTACATTATAAATTTATTCCAAAACAACAGGCACTTACGGCATTAGGTTAAGATTTAAACCAGTATAGGTTTTATTTAATTTAAAATATTTATTTAGCGTTATTTTTTTTTACTAGTTTGTTAATATAAAAAAAATTATTTTTTGAAGACATTTTCCTTAGTCCAACACTGTCTACCGGCTGCTTGCCTCCCGCGTGCAGGATGGTTAACCTTCGTCTCGTGCCCATGCACTCTCCGTCTCTTTTTGGATCTGTTCTTTGAGCAGGCTTTGCTTGTAATATAACAGATGGCGCCATGGCTATTCTTGATTAAGAATTTCTTTAATTTATATTTGGTAATAAAAAATTGTTAAAATTTATAAGCACTTTCATTTTTCATAAAATATTTGAATCTATAGTAAAGGAATAAATAGATTAACTATACATATTAACACTTGGTACATTAGCATTATCTTAAATAATCAAGGATTGCAAGCAACTTTATAGATTCCCGAAGTAAATTCAGTTTTTACGAAAATTATATAGGTAAGTACCTAATAAGCAAAAAATTCATTTTTCAGAATCAATATTTAGTTAAATCATTAATAATATGGATATAGGTATCAGTTAAACTAAATTTCAAAATTGAAAAGCTATAAAAATTAACTGCCTATCTGTACAATTTTTTCATAAAAACCACAGATTTAATCTCATAATATTGAAAGTTAACTTAATAACTGCATCATCAGCATGGGAGTCTAGCGTTGTGGGCCAGGCCGACAACTCAGTGTCTACATGTCCGCTGTCGGATTGAAAGCTCGAACGGAGTGTAGCGAGGGCCGGCTGGTTTCGGGCCGCGTGTCACGCGAGTTTGCCATTGGCTTGGGCCGCACCTGCTCGGATTGGCGCGTATGGAGGGGCGCGCCATTACGATCTCTAGTACCGCGGATAAGGCATAGAGGGCTATAGACTGCACATACATGGGTCATAAAGGATTCGAAGAAGTAGAGGAGAAGGACGCGTGAGAAATCACTCTGGCAATAGGGTTAAGCGGGTAGCCGGTCGTAAAACAGCGCGGCGCGAAATTGCATCGGCTCCGGACTATGGTAATCAGTGCGCGGTGCGGGTGCAGTGATCGGGACCTTGCGACGGCCGCGGCCCGGCAGCGATGAGTTCCAAATTCATCATTGATAGCATGCTTCCGAAGTACCATCAGCAGTTCCAGCATCAACACTTATTCCAGACATCTCCGGTTAGTAGCTCTTCTATAGAAGCCAGTTTAGCTTCAGTTGTTAACTATAGTTCCTCCGGTTCACCAAGTGGATCTTCACCACAACACTCCAACAGTAGCGCTTCGTCCACATCTCCAGCATCCAGAATGTATCCCTATGTGTCAGCTGCCACAGCGGCAGCCCACCACCATCATCAACAACAAGCAGCTGCCGCTGCAGCTTTTGGTGCTGCCGCTGCTACAGGATCTATGGTTCCTGGAGCATTTTCTTCAAGTGCAAGTTCAGCCGCCCTTGCAGCAGCTGCAGCAGTAGATGCTGCTGCGGATAAATCATGCAGGTACACCGCGGGTCTTACTGGCAATGTTGCTCCAACAGACTCAATGGTAAATTACACATTGGGGCACCACCATCAGAATGGGGCCGCTGTTTCAGCTGCCAACTCAGTAAGTGCAGCATCCGCTTCAATGGCTGTAGCTGCCCAGTTTTACCACCAAGCCGCCAGCGCCGTTGTTGACCCATTGAATTCCTGCACTCAACCCACACCCGGTGGACAGCCAATTCCAGATATACCCAGATATCCCTGGATGTCAATCACAGGTAAGAACATTCGATAACTTAATAATTATGATTTTGCACATTCTTTGCAATATAAATACCTTGAAAAGTTGTTTGCTTATGTAGTTAATATAAACCTATTATTTCATAGGAATGCAAAGGAGATAATAAAAGAAGCTATTAAAACTATTATATTCAAAGGAATTGTACGTACCTAGCAATAATATTCAAAAATCCGTTTCCACAGCTAATAAATTAGGTATTTGTTTTTACCATTACTATTTTTGACTAATGATAATTATGTATTATCACACCGACTTGGGCATTAAACCGCCTTTTATATGGTTTACCTTTCCATGCATAAAATTTAATTGACAATTAAAAAAATTAAGACCTCCATTAAAATTATTCACCATCAAGCATGTTATTTTAATTTTAAGCATTTTATATGAACCTGCTATAAGTTAATGTACATGTAACTATATTGCTTTTTTTAATTAACAGGTATTTTCAAAAGAAAAACTTTGTTCCCATCAAAATAAATTGATGGAAACACATATTAATCAGTAATTTTTATTAAATTTAAATGGTTTCAAACTACTAATAGGTACCTAGGTACTCACACAAGTAACGCATGCGCCGTTTAAATGTATTAATAATTGTGTTCCTTCATGATAACTTATCATAATCATATTTCAAGTTTGCTCATTAATTTTAAAATTATACCTAGTTAGTTCATGGTTAATGCTTTCGGAAAAGCATTTAAAGATTTTTGAACTAGAACTTGAAATGGTGTAGGATTAAAAATACTTTTAAAGCTACTAGGTATACAGTATACATATACCAGGTTTTAAAAAAATTATGGAAATTATACACCTCACTGGGTGAAACAAACACCATAAGGAATTACTTTTAGTAAACTCACAAAGATTCACATTGTTTCGGTTAACCTAATTCCCAATTAGATTAAAGCATTCAAGATTTTATCTAAAAATTCTTATACACAGACATTGGTTGATAAAGCCCGTAAGAATATATTATATCCAAAAATTTTAACATCTTTTAGTTAGGTACCTATACCAGTAACCAAAAACTTAGTACTGATGTCTGTTATAGGTACCTATATAGTCTTAGTGTATGGAAAACGGGAAATTAAATAATTTATTTTCCAAACTTCTTCGCCTAAAGGCAAGTGAAAACCAGAACAATTATCATAATAGATACCTAGATATAATTTTATTAACTAATGGTTTTTTTGTTTTTATATTTATGTTGGAACAATATTTCAAAATTTTGTTCCATTTAAATATTCACAATTTCATTAACTTCAAATAAATTTAAGTATCCGGTTATAGTATTCCGCCGTGAAAAGAATTTTCTCTTCTCATGGTAATCTTGAACGACAGTCGAGAACAAATTTTAAACTGTCCTATTTATAATTTTTGTATAGGTACCTCTATGGGGCATTAATTTTTTTCTTCTTGTTTTTTTCTTTGAAATAATTAATTATTCATAAAAAATGTATATTAACTCTTGCTGCCTAATCTACATAACAAGAAAGCTCTTCTTAAAACAGCAAAAGAAAAACCTCTTACGCCTAAATTATAAATGACCTGTTAGTACTAACAGCCATAACTTCCATGACAACAATTGTTCCAATAATGGAATCCTTAGAAGTTTATTACAGTTAGTGTACAAGATAATCATAATCTTGGCCTAAGGCAAACAAAAACCAAAAACACCGATTTATGGCTTTTTAAACGAATATATGCAACTTGCGTACGTGCAACTTGCGTACAAGGATTATTTCTTCCAACTTGCGTACACGGATAGGTAGGTCCCGCGAACCAGGTAAAACAGCAAGAGTACATTATTCCAACTTGCGTACATACACAAATATTAGAAGCTTATAAACAAACTAAGGACATAAAAAATGCTCTGATAACAACGAACAAACCGGTTGCCAATACACCTTTTAGAGCAGATTGGAGAGGGCGTATTATTACGGTCCGTTTAAAACCCTGTGTATGTACGCAAGTTGGAATAATATACTCTTGCAGTTTTACCTGGTTCGCGGTACCTACCTACCCATGTACGCAAGTTGGAAGAAATGATTCTTGTACGCAAGTTGGACGTACGCAAGTTGGAGAATACATTTTCAAACACCTATGCCTCTCACTCTAACGCATTTTTATTACTTAGATTTGTTTTACATTAAATAGTCCTGGTTGATCCAAAAATGTAATAAACCTAAGCGCATGCGCGGAAGCATACTTGGGGCTAGTTAGGGAATCAATCGAGTGCAACAATCACTAAGTCTTTTCGCAATCGAGTCTATTAGATTTTGCAACCAAATCCCTTTAAAGAGTTTTATTATTGAATTGAATTTATAGATGCCTTTAGCATTAGATATAGTAAAATATTTGTTCCTATACGTATTACCTACTTTAACAAAAATTAAGTTTACTAACTTTATTAAACGTTATTACCATGGTTTTGTCAGTTCTTGTTTAGACTTTACTATACCTTAGGCTTTCATTAACCAATTGAATAAGAGTAGCAGCTTTCGTGCTACTTAATACTTTATTCGCAGTTGAACAAAAACTTACGAAGAAAACTAGAATTGACAATATCACTGTTTATCCTTCAGAGAGAGTCGAAATTATCATACCTACAGCAGTTTGCAGGTAAATCTCTACTATTGATTTAATAAAAGCCCCTTGGATCTCGACTCACTTGACGATCAACCAAGAGCATTGTTGGGTTTTCCGCTTAATGTTTTTGGATGAACTGTTGGAACGGTCAAAATTATTTAATTTTTTCTGTGTTCAGAGGAACTCTTCATAAAAAAACTTTTACAAACCCGTAAAAACGATTTCCGTTTATTTAATGAGCAGTAGAGCCTCAGTAGATACCTATTTAATGCAAAATTAAACGTCTCTAAAAACAGGTAACTTGGGGAAGAGGTCACTTTAGCATTTATGTAAACATTAAACTCTATCTATTGAAACTATAACCATATTCAAATGCTTTTCTAACAGCGCATAAAATGTTCACAGATTTTACCGTAAACAAACAATTTTTATAGAGGTAACAGTTTATGGGCACTTAAAGGATGTTTTACAGACTTTTTATTGGCCAATATTTTTACACCGACTTCTGTGGCAGTCGTTTATCACCATTTTTCCTAACAATAACCACTCAAACAATTAATTGTTGTTTTTTTACCACCAATAAAATTATTTTTATGGACTTTGAAGTGCTTCTTCCGAAAGGTTGATGAGCGATGTTTTCAGAGGATTTGGCTTAATACATTTTACCATTTTACTAGTTGGTAAGACATTAAATGAAGTAATTTTATGGCGCTATTAAAGACTTTAATGGGTCATATAATGATATAGATGCACAGATTCATCACACACTAAAAGAGTTTTCGAGGACACCGCAAACATGGCAAAATATATCTTGGGCGGTAAAGCACCAACATCTGGCAAAAATAAAAGGCACAATTTTAGAGATAACAAGCCATTTGCTCTGAAAATTATTAATTATGCTGTAGCATATTGAAAGAATTCGTGCATTTTGACTGAAATGACACAAAGTCTCGGCCTCAGATTATTTTGATTTGGTTCTAGTATTCATGCACTCTGATTGAAACAAATGTGGGTGTTAGATGAAAAAGTAAACATTGTTGAATGAACCAAATTTTCAGAAGGTTTCTCCGTGCAGTTAGGTTCATTCGGTATCAACAAAGGCAAACTTTCTTTTAAATAGGTATCACAACTATGAAATTTGTAAAAGCAATAATTGTTGCTGCGCGCGTATTCAAAATTAATAACATATTATTAACTGCTTGCCAATTTAGAAAAATTACATTTATTATGAAACCATATTATTTGATCTTCTGTAAAATAGAAGAGTATAACTTTTCAGTGTGTCAATGCGCACTTAAATCTAAAATAACTGTAGGTACTGTCATTGAGGTGAATAGAAACTCACTTGACCATTCTTAAGGTTATTCTTTGAACCCTTGCAACCATCTTGGTTACATATTTTTATCGACAGTTAGGTATTTTATCCGTGCCACATAATCACATAAATTAGCTATCTTCTGCTTAGTAGGTACCCACGATTTTTTAAGAAATCTGTGCTTTACCAACATGTTTTACATGTCTTTCGGACATTATTCATACACAAATCTATTTGATATACAGTGTGTTTAGGATTCGAGTATCTATATTGTGATTTCGGTTAAGAGCCAGAAGAATGGTTAAATTAGAGCCTATAATTAACTCTTAGAAATTATGATTAAGGATTAAAATTTGGAGATGAAAGCCCAAAATGACCGATTTTCTTTTTTATTAATAAGAACCACATGGTAATACATATGTTTAAATAGGTATCACAAATCAGAAAGAGTAAACATTTATTTGGTATTCATTGTTTGTGACAAAAAAACTACTACTAATTGTCAATTTATTGTGTTATTTAACACTAAGTATATATTTTACAATATTTAAAGATTTAAATTGTACGATTCCCTCACTCACTCCTCACTCTCTATTTTTGACCTTATTTTGGTAAATCGGACTCCCTAATTTCCTGGGTTACCCATGACATGCACCAGCTGAAACTCAAGACGTTGGTAAGACAGAGAGTATAGAGGGTTTAAATCAGAATTTCTACAACACCAAGGTGATTATTGTTCTCAAATCAGTTTTTTTACATGGTTATTCTATTCTAGCGGCATGCACAGGGGAATTGTCTTATTGAAATCCAAGTTATTTCTATCAACATTATATCCGCGGTTGGGAGCCATACGTTGTTTAAAATATTCAGTTATAAAATGCTATTAAATGTTCTACCAGTATTGCTGTTATAGGATTTTTACGGTCGTCTTTGGAACTAATAATAGTAATAATAAAATTACATTTTCCGCCTTGGCTTAGGAACAAATTCCTTGGGATATGTCACCACTATGGAGAACTATAGGGTAGGAGGCCGATCGACAATGGCAGCATTTTCAAATTCTGTCCCGGTTTTTTGGTTAGTTCGCTATTGGCCGATAGATGGCTCTCGCGTCCGAAGTGGGCTGATGTTGCCTTCTTCTTCTTCGTTTTTAATATGGAAAACTAGATCCTCCATAGTTTTTAACTTTTACTTAAACCCTTTATTTTTCTGTGCTTTTACTTTTGACAATTGACATTTTATTTTTCGAAATAACAAATAATGTTTGAAGGCAAGACAAGACAAATAACGTTGTATTGTAATTAATTTCCATATTTATAATAAATAATGGTACAATTTATAAAAGTAGAGTTTGCTTTGTGTCGGCGTGTAAGACAGGATCTTTTTAGAGAGAAAACGCAGCCAAATAAGTCTCTTTCTAGCTCCAAAGGTATAGCTAGAATGTTTAATACCCTGTATTTTAAAAACCAAGCATCGTTGGAACTTTATACATGCCGAGTTTACTAATAAGTATAACAAAGTAAGTGTAAATTCATATAAAAGTCCTTATTAGTTCCTTAAAGAACTAATTTAAATAAAAATAGTTATTGCGTCCATAAGAAACCATTATTTGATAGCCCACTTCGAACACGCGCGCCATCTTACAGCGACTCGTAAAGCTGAATTACCGCTGCTAATTTGGGACCGAATCCAATGCATTGCGATCGGCCTCCTACCTCAAGTCCTCCATAGTCACCACAAAACTATCGTTATAACACCGAACGATGGTTCGGCCTTCTCCGTCTTAACGGAGCTTTCAAAGTCAAAGTAATTTGACATTAAACCGATATAAAACGGGAAAATCTGTTAGAAACGAAAAATAGCATTTGACAGATGAATTAAATTATTTAAAAAAAAAATGTTTCAGGTATTTTTGTTCGATAATATTAACATATCACAATATGTATAGGATTTTATGGGGAACCATATATTATAACGTATGACCCTAACATTTCTTCAATTGTTGTTTACGTTAGATGAATAGAATTGGTCGTTTAAATAAATTTTATAGTTAAATAATTGCCAAAACGGGTCGTTTAAATAAATTAACTATTGCCGAAAATTATAGGAATTATTATTATAATTGGTCATAAATAAAACTATGTAAAATATGTAGCGGCCGTGCATATCAAACAGAAATTTTATTGTTTAAAAAACGGTTTTATTAAATTTTAAGTAATATGTAAAAATTGCACTGAATAACAAATGTTTCCAAAAGTTAAAAGCCGGTCCTAATTTGAACGATTTTAATGTGAATTAACATTTTGAAGGATAGAAATGATAGAAAATAGGCTAATGAATATGTATATAGGTATTTCGTTACATTGTGCCTCGTAGAGTATAACATTTAAGGCAACAAAGACTCAATAATTAGAAAATTATTGAAATGAATTTTTTTTAGAAAAAGATATACAGGGCGGATCATAAAAATGCTACGTGTATTAACTTACATTCTAAAATCAATTCTCGACATTTTTCATAATTCATGTCCTATACCTATCTTCAACTGTTTATGAAATACCTACGCTTTAATGGTCTAAATACCCTAAATTCTGAGATAAATAGGTATATTATTAAATTGGCTAAAAGTAAATAAATTAAAATTAAATATTTCAAAAATTAAATGTAGATATGGTTATGGGTAATAATTTTAATTGTCAAAATATACCTAAATGTTGTAATTGATGGTGAAAAATTGGAATTAGTAAACAGTTTTAAATATTTACGGATAATCATTGATTCAAAATTAGAATTTTTTAATTATTTTGAAAGTATCATATCGAAGATTGCCGGAAAAGTAGGTTATTTAAAAAGAATCAATTCTAATTTAAGTTTGTTTTCTAAAAAAACTGTATTTAATACTATTATATTACCACATTTTCTTTATTGTTCTTCCATTTTATATTGTGCTATAGTGAGGAAATATTTGATAAATTACAAATTTTACAAAATAAGGCAATGCGGATTATTTTAAATTGTGACAAATACCAAATACCTACCTATACAAAAATAAATTTTATGTTGAAAAATTTAGATTGGTTGAATGTCAGAAATTTAATTTTTTATTTAGTATGATACATAAAATTAAAAATAATTTATTGCCTGATTGTTTAAAAAAATTTTGTTCTTTTATTATTATGACCATCATAATTATTATAAAACAAGAACTAATCAAAATTTTTATGTGTATAGAGTGTCTAAAACATTAGCTTATGAATCTATTTTTTATAAAGGTTTGATTGAATATAATAATTTGGAAAATTCTATTAAATCTCAAAAATCATTAAAACTGTGTTTTAAAATTTAAAAATAAATCTATGAAAAAGTGTTAAAAAATGTTTAAAAAAATATTTAATTGTAGCTTTTTGCTAAATAAAACATTTTACTACAACTACTACTACATGCTGGTATATATATGCACAATTGATATGTTTCTCGACTAAGTGATGTTCTGAACTCGTCGCAATCTTTAGGGCATTGACGATGACAATTTGCTATTTAAGTTTGAGATGTCAAAAAATTTCAGATAATGTTAATCAAATTTGAATTTCGCTCTGCTGATAATACATCCAAAATACGTTTCGCTAAAGATGGACACATGGAAATTTTAATATGTTAGCTTGTGCATCTAGAAGTCGAAGTCATAGGGGGAAGTCCGTGATAATATGTTCATAGAAAAATATCCAAATCGCCCGTCTATTAGCCGATTGACAGTGTCTAGAGTAGCAATTAAATGGAGAACTTTCCATACCTACTGTTAAAGATAGTGTTAAAAGTGGTCGTCTTGGCATACCTGAGGATAAAAAAAATTAATAAATTATTATCACTAGAGGAAGATTCTTATAGCTCAAGCACACAACTACGATACTTACCAAACCACGGTATCTAAATTAAAAAAAAAGAAAAGTTTCATCCTTACAAACCAGTAATTGTACAAGAGTTATTGGACGATGATCCTGATAGACGAGAGCAATTTTGTCAATTGGGTAATTGGACCATTGAAATAAAATTTATTTGTAATTATTCATTCAAAATCGATTGTACGATATGTTCTAAGGATTCTTTTTTTTACTGAAGAAATTGCAAAGGCAAAAATCCGATATTAAATAATAATCTTATTTGGGGAAATGTTCTTATTTGGGCAATGGCGAAACTGGTCCGTGACTCACCAGTGACCAAATAATGTACTTGAATATTTTTGGGATTGTATTGCGAACTGAGCAACCAAAACTTTGAAAGGGAATGCATATATAATTAAATTTTATCATACATTATCAAAGTAATAGAAATATGACCTGCGCTAACAACTTTGACATGGATTGAACAGGATCATTTTGAGGTTATTACAACGAAAAGTATGATATGTCCTTATTATTAACATATCGCGGAAAACCGCGATATGTTATACATCCCTTCGGTATGGTCAGCTAGAACCCCTGATCGCCTCTTGAAAATTTCCGTCTATATAGGCGCTTCGGTGAAAATAATGTATGTATGTTGTCGTGACTGTCGTCGTCGTCGTCGTCGTCAGTTTCGACATTTTCACAATTGCAATTTTTTTTCTCGGAAACGGTTAGAGTGGGACGATTGAAACTTTTTGGATTTAGAGAGGAATGGTGGGGGTACGTCGTGTGAAAATTTCGAATATACAGGGTGTATCGGAAAAAAGTTATTAAACCCCAAAGTCGAAAAATATCGGATTCTCGTTGAAATTCGATACAGGCCGCAAAAATTATTTTAATCGATTTAAACTTTTTCGACGTGAAGACGACCGTGGGCTACAGAACCCTATTCTTTGTGAGCGCGATCGAAAGTTTGGAAGAATTTTTTTTGATTTTTTCAAAGTCGAAAATGGGCCGAAACAGGTACCTATTGAATCGTTAATAAGTCGAATTGGGTGCATCCGAGCGACTTTCGGTTTGGATAATCGTTTAGGCCATCTCAAATACTACCTTTTTCCAATATATCGTTCTATGTACCCAACTGGAATGGAAATTGACAAAAATTGTAAGAAAATTAAAACTATGATTTTAGACCCCATTTTTTCACGGTTTTTATTTTTTTTCGTACGGAAAACGACTTTCGATCGAAACGTTGTATACTTTAGCGGATAGAGCTCGTCAAATTGTATTAGAGTGATATTTTTTCGTTTCTCTTTCTTTAATACGGAAAAAAGGCAAGCTTTTGAATTTTCATTTATGATATTTCTGAACGAGTTTAATTTCGTATGATATTCCAGTTTCTCGTCACTAAATATTAGCTCAATGTCAAGAAAAATGTTAACAATAAAATTAATTTTTTTAGGTTATTAGAGACACAGAAGAAAAAAATGTTATATAGGGGACAGTAGGGCGGAACGGGGTACTGGGGCAGAACGGGGTACCCCTTATAAAAACCAAACGCACTACCAGAAATGTTTCAAATTCTGCCGATAGAGTGATTTTATGCTTTCTTACTTACTGTTCCGACAGATGGCCGCAAAACGTACACTGTGTAGGTTGTGTGTTTAGTTGTGTGAATATTGGCGTAAAATTGTAATTTTTAATCCGTAGAGTTATCACGGTGAGTGAGGTTTTTGTTTATTTATGCTAAATCTGAATTACCTATCGAAAATATTATCTCAGTGGCTTTCTTTCTATACGCCGTATTTTACTTCATTTGTTTTTTTTCACAAAAATTTAACACTTTTTACCTAAAATAACCACGTGGGGCGGAATGGGGTGGGGCGGAATGGGGTACCTATGCTAGGTACCCCGTTCTGCCCCACCTCCACGCATGTGAATTTTGTCAGTAAATGTTTTACTTTTTAACACATACCTTGTATGCAACTTTAATGTTTAATGATAATTTTTGATTAATGTTACCGATTATTATCTATAAAGTGGGGTATTAATTTAAATTTTAAGTACCCCATTCTGCCCCACCTGCGGGGCAGAACGGGGCAAAATGCATTTTTTTTTTAAATTTACACATGCCAGGAATGTTTTAAAATTCGCAATTAAAAAATATTAAAACTAAGAACTTGTACTCCAAATATTCAGTAGGCGCCAGAAAATGTTCAACTATTACCCATTTTAATTTTTTAAATTGTCTCTAAACGTTAGGTACCCCGTTCTACCCCGCCTTCCCCTACAGCTAAGTTTATACCAATGTGGTGACATTGACGACAGTATCACTAAATTAAGAACATGTGTAAAAGCATCTATATAGTTGTTTCGTATGCCTGGATATATGATTGTCTAACTGTGGCCATTTTGAGATATTACTGATGGTGTCTCTTTTAATAAAACATTATAAATTATATGATTCAATCAAAGCTATATTGATAATAATTAGTATTGTGCCAAACAAAATCATCTAATCATTAAAGCAGCTGATAATAATTGAACTAGTCCTGTTCGATGTCTTCTTCTCTACTTGGTGGATCTTCATTGGTATCTCAATTTAGGCCACGATTAAAGAACAGTGCTTGTTTTATATAAATACTATACTAAAATTAAAAATTACAAAATATTACAATTTATGATTGATAGAAGAGTTTTGAACTGTTTTGACAGCATTGTCTTTATTTATATTAAATCACAACGTTTTAGCTGGTATATATTTCCAGTCGTCTTTAGGCGAATATTAAATAAGCAAAGAAACTACAGCTCTATTTATACTAGCTAGATGCACTGAAGCATGACTGAGAATATAGTGGCGTCATTCATTTGATTCGTGCGGGGTATTATTCTAAGATTACATCTACTTAACAAGGGTTTCCATATATTTCTTATATTTCATGATGGCGAACTAAAACAATCCTAGTTCTGGTGTATAGCAGCAGCTGCCTTAAACTTTCCCTTCCATCAGTATGGTTCTTTATGCAGGATTTCAGCTTCGGACCACATGATATGATGGCCATGTGTCCATGCATATTCAGCTGCACTTGACTTTTCGGGTTCTTCTTTTAGCGTATTGTTTCTGTGCTCTTTAATCTTTGTTTCGAGTAGTCTTAGTATCTCACCAATATAAGATTAATAGCACTTGCAGGAGATCCGATAGACACAGTTTTCCCTGTTTTTTTTGCTTGTTGGTTTTGTTTTCGTCATGCGGGGCTTCTTAAGGTGTCTCTCGAGCTGAATACTGTATTGATGTTGTATCGTTGTTCTGGTCTTCTTATTCTCTCAGCTCAGATACTACTTTAATGGAAGACGAAATGTTGAGTGTTGGTTGTTCGTCTTTTTCTGCTTTTTGTACGTTGGCCAATTCTTATGATCTTCCAATATTTTGTCAACTAATGTCATGGGGTAGCCACTGGAGATGCATACCCGTTGACACGTTGTGATTTAAAACAACTAAAGGCAATACAAGTCTAAAACACTTTTATCAATTAAGAAACATCATTGTCCACAACCTTCACACAGATATTACATTTTACGTTTGCAATATATATTTTAATGAGATGTATTAGATGGCACAAATATGTTAATTTTGTTAACATCTGTTTAAGAACTGATATATCTTACACCTAAAAATTTAAATTGTCTATAGTCTAAAAGGCGATAAATTGATCAGCTATATATAACCATAAATTTATTATTTTTTGATAGGTATGAAGTCAATTTGCTTACATTTAAAAAAGTACGTGTTTATATTTATAATGTCGAATTATTTAAATCCGTGGTATTTAATAATTTTTTTGTTTTTCTGTTTTAGACTGGATGAGTCCCTTTGATCGGGTCGTCTGTGGTGAGTACAATGGTACATACTTTTTTTTATTTATTATTTTAGTTTAGTGTATTTTATTTCTTCAATAGTAGTTTGCAGTTGGTATGTGTGGCTAAAGTGTATAGAAGTTTAGTGTCTCATAACGAAGAGGCCATACATCTATAGGAGATTGTAGACTTGACAATAGGTTTTTTAAGATTAAGTTCTTATGGTAAAATATCCACGGCTAAAGCTATGCAGGGTGATCCAAGTAAACTATTATTTTAGAAAATTAACAATAATTTAAAAATGGTTAATCGGATATGAATCAAATTTGGTGTAGTTATGTTTTTAAGGACAAATAAGACGATTTCATAATTAGTTTCATGATACGTCCTACAGGACGTTGGAACATTATATTAGTTTTGTTGATTCTCGCTTATATATTTTTTGTTTCTCACATTTCTTACCGTTTCACCTCCATTTAGGAAAGAGTGGTTGTTCATACGCAAAAAGCTGTAGGGGAGAGTGGGCATGAAAGAGCCGTTTTTTCCATTAATAAAAAATCTACTCTTTATTTCTTTTTTCGAAAATCACCAAGTAAACTGCTGAATAATATAGTTATTTACGAATAAATTTAGGTAGTAATCAAAGATTTGAACAAAAAAATATTTTATTTTAAATCTCAAAAAAAAGTGTTTTTTGGCTTTTTCATAACATGTTAGTAATGAAAGAGCCGCAGACTGTTTTGAAAGAGCCACCAGCATTAAAGCGATATTAAAGAACATTATAATTTTTTTTTAAATAAAAGTTGTTAAACTAGCAAAATGTAAATTTATGTCCTTAAGAAAAAAGGCATAGTTCCTGCAAATTTTAAGTCACACACTTAAAATAACACAATAAAAAAGTCAATTTTAAAAGCATAAGTTGCAAAAAAATTAAGGCTTCCATTTTGACCGCAAGATTCATGCACCCATTCGCTGCATAATTTACATTAGTACCAATCCTCTACACTTTTGTCATAATCTTCACCACAACATTTACAAATATGTTTAACATTGCTCTGGACAGCACTAATACTAGAGGCCTTTTTTGGCATTTTGTTATCGCAAATAAATCGCTTTTTTGACATGGAGATATTTTTATTGGACACTGACTGCAGATCATTCAATGAGTCATTACTATCATCATGAAGTGACATCGTTCCATCGCTTAGAATCAGAGGAAACTCTTAGCGATTTGATCGACGTCTTTGTTTTTATTTTCTGTAATATTGTATTGTAAAGAGCCGGCTCTTTCATAGCACATCGCTGCGGCTCTTTCAAGGCAAGTGGATTTAGGAAACATAACCTACCATAACATAACTATTTTGGTTTAAATGAAGTTCATGCATGCTATAATATCAAAGCCAATATTTACAAATATTTGATATAATACTAGAAGTGGATTTCACAGAACCTGCGAAACCAAAAAATTGAATAATACACAGCACAATTTATTTTTAATAGCTTAAGCGAATCAACCTGTCAGTACTATGAATTTGTTTACTCGCCGATTCATTTGACACTTTTGTGGATGAACGGGTTGCTACAAAATACTGATTGTACTAAATCAAAATTTGCAGCGGTTTTAGTACAATGGCGGACGGCTCTTTCATAGCACGGCTCTTTCATGCCCACTCTCCCCTACTTCATCAATCTCGATATTTTAATTAGTTTTTAAGATATTTGCTTGTAAATGCTAGATGGTAAAAAATATTTAAATAAACTTAACGCAACATAATTTATTGTAAAGTAACCGTAAGAAATTACACGTAAATTACCTATTATCAAGTCTGCTATCTCCTGTTATTGTATGGCCCATTAGTAAGAGGACATCCTGTATAGACATTGCAACTTTTGTTACTCGTCGTGGTTGGGTATCTTCTATTATTAAATTTCTATCAACTTAAGCTGCAGTATATCAATGTTTAAAGTAATGTACATCTCAATAGACATCTAAAACAATACACAATAATTTATTATATACGTTTTTCCGATTGTGTGAAAAGTAACACAAATATATAAATTGCTATTTTTGATTATTTGCTGCTAGACTTTTAACAACTATTTAGATGTGCTTTGTCTCTAAACCTTAATATTTAATTTTTCGTGGAAGTAACGATAAATAAGCAGAAATACAAACCATTTAGACATGGCAGGTATAGACCGACCCAAAGTTAATTAGCCCGTTTGATATCTAGCAGGAAAACTAAGAGACCTAAATATGGACAAAAAACAACAAATAAATTATAATGTTGTATTTATGCCCTACTTGTAAGTATGCCGAATTCGACTGGGCCAGTTAGGTGGGTCTCCTGAAAATTATGTTTTACCTAGATAATATTCTTATATAGTATACTAAATACCTATAGAATCCGCTATTTTTTTAAGACTATTTTGGATTATGCAGAGGTACTATTATTTAATATCATTATTTTGTTGAATACTTATCGTTTATTTAGTTATTATACACATACCGGGTGTCCCAACGATGTGTAAAGGAACTGTAGCTTAAAAACTATAGCAAATTAAAAAAAGTGTTTGATATGAAACTATGGAGAGAAAGTTTAGTTCCACATTTTAAGATTATTTTGGTTGTGGCAAAAAATGTTGTCATTTAAAGTTTTAAAATAGATCACCCACAGTTTATATTCTAATATTTTTCAAATCTACGAAGTCAATTTACTAATATATGATGTAAAAATGATGAACGTTTCAACGTTCGAAACATGTTGAGACCTTTGAAAGAATAATATTTTTATTCTAATAAAATTATGGAGGAAGACTTAGTTATCCCTTCGTTCATATCCTTTTAAATCCATTTTATGCATGGACTATATATTTCTTTAAATTATTAAGATTAGTTATTTAAAACTTAATTAATGATATTACCTAAACGCTATACCGCTTACTAAAACCCTTTAGGACTATAACAAATTACATATTTTACATTATTAGTATTTAAAAAAATTGAATAATAATATATTTTACACACATTTTTCACCCTGTATAACTATAATAGTTGAATCAAATTTATTATTTTAAAGAAATAGTCCAGTATAGCGGAGTTGAAAGTATGAATAGGAAAGACAAACACAAAGTCTTCCTCCATAAAATTTAATAGAATAAAAAATTCTTTGTTTAAAGGTATCTACATGTTTCGAACGCAGAAACGTTCATCATCAGGAGACAGAAAAATATATTGCTGATGGTTTTAGCAAAAGCGAAAATGATAAGTGGTAGGCATAAAATCTTAATGGAGCTTTTATGGCATCCAAAATTGGATTATTGAAATTACATTGAAATTACATTATGTGAAGACATCAGTAATGAAGATAAGTTAAAACATACGTGGTATGTAGAAAAGTCAGTTGAAAGGGTCTAGAACAACCAAAAAAAGGGAACGTGGAGGTAGAAAAACACTTCCAAAAAGAAGATGTCAAAAAGGTTTTCTTAATAAAAACATGTCTTGACATTTTTTTTTTCTACCTCCACGTTCCCTTTTTTTGGTTGTTATCTTTATTTCTAATGTCTTCACATAATGTAATTTTATTAATCCAATTTTTGATGCCATAAAAGCTCCATTAGGATTTTATGCCTACCACTTATAATTTTTTTTTGCTAAAACCATCAGCAATATATTTTATCTCCTGATATGAACGTTTCTATTCAAATTTATTATTATTTTGTTACAGACGATGCTCTATTCAACTTTATTTAATTTCTCCATAAACCCAGGGCATAAGAAGTTATAAACATTATATTTTTTTGTCCAAGAGAAATAATAATTTTTTTGTAAAATTAAATTTTAAACTGGCATTTTTAGTAAATAATACAGTCCGCAGATTTTAAATATGCGATAATATACATATTATTATATACATAATTCATAATAATTTCACATGAAACACTATTTGCTAACGTTTTCAAGCTACATTTCCGCCACACATCGCTGTGACACCCGGTATAATAATTTGATTATCGAAGAATCCATGAAAATGGATATAATATATATATATATAGTCTTGAGCACAATTAAATTCTTTGGGTGGTTAACAACGTAACAAGAAAAACAACCAACAATTAAATTAGAAGAGTTTTTTTGTCAGTTCCATCTTTAGACGCGTTTTGCCGTATCATGGCTCATCACTGAGGCTTGAATCCAAAGAAAGAAAGGAGACGCAAAGTTCCATATGTGCCAGTGTCGATCTGAGACACTTTTTAAACCAACAATAGGGAACTTTCCAATTTTTTTTTTCAATAATATGATTTAGTTAGGGCTGAAAAAAGTATTCCCCAATTATTACTCCTTAAAAATCAGTAATAACTTGGTAAAAATTCTTTAAAGTTTCGCGCGTGTCGACAGCTTTTCAAACGACCTCTTAAGCGCGCCAAGCCCATGACGTCACGAAGTATGACTTTTAGACGTCATCCGTCATCCTGACCGGTGGCCGAGCTACCGAGTTTGCATTTGGATTGCCGTGTCTTATTGTTGTGTCGCTTGACGCGTGGATGTCATCATGACAAATAATACTTCGTGACGTCACGACCCGTTTTTACCCGCTTGGGATAATTTGAATTTTGGGGCAGTTTTAAATTTTTCTAGCGGTCTTTTAGGACGAAATATGTTGTTTTTTTTGCTGCCATATGTTTTATGACAATATACAGTGAGGACGTAAAGTCTGGAATAAATTCATTATTTAGGGAACGCTGAATGTTTTTAAAAATCGCTCGGACACGTCGATTTTGTTATTTTAATACGCATTTTTTTCAATATTTTTTATTATCTCCGAAAGCACTCTGCTTGGACCAACTTTAATTTTTTAAATGGGAACCCACATTTTTTTTTTAATTTTAGGATTCTGTGCATAATTGTGAACATTTTTTATCTAACATGTCATTATGATTTATCGACAGTTAAAGTTTGAAAATAAAACAATTAATTATTTATCATTTTAATAAATGTTGAAAATGTTGCCCAAAGGTTAATTGGCAGTAACCTAAACGATCGAAAAATTCTTTCTGCACATTTCTGACAACTTCCGGACTGCTTGTCCGTATTTCTTGAACAATTCGATTCTTTAAGTCCTTCATGTCCATTGGCTTAGTTTGAAAAACTTTACCTTTAAGGTAAACCCACAGAAAAAAGTCAAGGGGGGTTAAGTCGGGAGACCTCCGCGGACATTCAATAGCTCCCTTCAAAAATAGTATTAAGATAAGCGCGAACTTTTGAAAATAGATGGATTGGAAGGGGAGCTATTGAATGGCCGCCGAGGTCTCCCGACTTAACCCCCCTTGACTTTTTTCTGTAGGGTTACCTTAAAGGTAAAGTTATATAATAATAATAATAATAATAATAATAATAATAATAATAATAATAATAATAATAATAATAATAAAAAAAAATATTGAAAAAAATGCGTATTAAAAAAACAAAATCGACGTGTCCGAGCGATTTTTAAAAACATTCAGCGTTTCCTAAATAATGAATTTATTCCAGACTTTACGTCCTCACTGTATATCTACTTATGATTTATAGAACTTTTTCACCATTTAAAATTTTTGTCAAGTTCCCTATTGGTTAAATACCTCCTTTAAAATGACTAGTTGTTAGTGGTGTATTTTTTCAAACACTTTACCTTCAGCGAAGTGTAAAAACAAAGCAACTTCAACTTCCAATATAAATACGGTTGTGCAAAAACTCGCATATATTTATTTAATAAAATGCAGCCCACAAATTACACTTTCTATAAATGCGCGCAAGGCTCTTTTCATCACTGTAAATTGAAGCCGATTATTATGAATATTATTAGAAGGAATTAAGTACTTATGCAAAATTAAACTGCAATTTAAATAATAAATGGTGCACTCCATGCATACCTACAGTTGTAATCTAGAAAAGCACTTACTATCTGGTATGACGGTACCATTAGGAAAAAGAAGGTCAGGTATTGGAAATAAATAAGCACGTTATAATATGCGGATATTTGTAAGTTAATAAGTTGAATTTTAATTACGTTTTACACTAAATTACGGGTTATGCATAATCATGCATGTTGGCCTAATGGAATACAATTTGGGGACGACAGATATAAGGTGAAAAACATTTTTTTAAATAAAAAAAAAACGTGAAATAACAAAGCAACTAGCATGGCATTTTGGCGACTTTGTACTACTCCGCGAACGTAAATTGTAATGGCAACGCAGCATTAAACGCGAAACATGCGCAGGCGCACCACTTAGCGCTTTATTGGCTAGTAGCTACAATCTTGTATGTTGCAAAGGCCATTCATAGCGTTTTCCAGTGGTAAGTTGAGTGCATGTTAAAGGTATTTCTATACTTTACCAATGAATAACGCCATAACTTTTAAATTATCGCACGTTGAGTTCGATGTTTTAATTGTTTCAAACATCGATGGAGGAACCTTAAATTTTAAGCTCGATATAGTATCAATGTTTACCATTTTTATCAAAAAATAAAATTAATACACTGTATTTTTGCAAGTCCTAATGAAACATTAAGACCCCCCTTACAAAAATAAAAAAGATGTTGAATGCTAACGTAAAAGACTACAATAGGGTGCATGCCATAAATGACAAGTACCTAACTTAGCCACGATGCGGCGGGATCTTAGAAAAATTATAGTACCATAGAACCCAATAGAACGCCAAATAGGTACCTATACCTATATTTTTTTAAATAGAAATTTCTTTGATGCTTTCTTACATTATTTCTTGCTCTTTTCATAAAAATGGTAATTATTATCTCCTAGCTTTGTTTATGAAAATAATACCAAAAATATAGATCCATTATTAATTAAAAGAGAATATTGTGGCATATCGGACAAGTGTGTAACTATTTTTTATTTTGGATTACACAGCGATCCAAGTTTAATCGATAACTTGGGTCGGGTAGACCACGACAGCCGTTTCGTCCTTGTTAGGACTCTACGGGCAGAAATATCTAAAGCAATTCCAAGAACGACGGTAAAATGTACCAAAAGCCTCTTTGCAAAATCAAAGCGGCCATCAATACACCGTAGCGCCATCCCAGCGGGATTAACTCCCATATAAAAGGCAGTTACACTATTAATAATTGAAAGGTAGACAACTAAATAAACCACGAAGTGCATCACAATCCAGTATAGGGAACGCTATTTGCGTTTTCACCGAAAACATCTGCCATTTTGCAGACCAAAAAAAAAGATCAACGCTGGCACCCACTAGAATGCGCGCAATCCGTTTAAGTTTTGAGCCATAAAAATGTTTAGAAGATGATATAAGTGTCCGCAAAAATGATTAAAAGAGAATATTGTGGCATATCGGACAAGTGTGTAACTATTTTTTATATTGGATTAAACAGTGATCCAAGTTTAATGGATACCCTGATGAGGCGGGTAGACCACGACGGCCGTTTCGTCCTTGTTAGGACTCTACGGGCAGCCATAACCCAAGCAATTTCAAGAACGACGGAAAAATGTACTAAAAGCCTCCTTGCAAAAACAAGGCGACCATCAATACGCCGTAGCGCCATCCCAGCGGGATTAACTCCAATATAAAAGGCAGTTACACTGTTAATAATTGAAAGGTAGACAACTAAATAAACCACGAAGTGCATCACAATCCAGTATAGGGAACGCTATTTGCGTTTTCACCGAAAACATTTGTCATTTTGCAGACCAAAAAAAAAGATCAACGCTGACACCCACTAGAATGCGCGCAATCCGTTTAGGGTTTTGAGCCATAAAAATGTTTAGAAGATGATATAAGTGTCCGCAAAAATGATTAAAAGAGAATATTGTGGCATATCGGACAAGTGTGTGACTATTTTTTATATTGGATTAAACAGTGATCCAAGTTTAATGGATACCCTGATGAGGCGGGTAGACCACGACGGCCGTTTTGTCCTTGTTAGGACTCTACGGGCAGCCATAGCCCAACCAAGTCCAAGAACGACGGTAAAATATACTAAAAGCCTCTTTGCAAAATCATTAAACTTGGATCCCTGTATATTCTAATAAGTATTAAAAATAGTTGCACACTTGTCCGATATGGCACAATATTCCCTTTTAATTATTTCCGCGGACACTATACTGTTATCATCATCATCTTCTATTCATTATTAATATTAAAAAATTTATCTATTTTGAATTTTAGAAAAAATTATACACTTGTTAAAAAACGTTTCAGGAACATGGATTTTATAATCTAATTTCACATTAAAGTACAGGGTGTCCCAAATTCGATGCTCACCATTCGGACCTCGGAAATTGTAAAAGAAAGAAATGTTAAATTGGGGCAAACTTGGATAATGTGGAGCTTAAGTTAATGCTGGTCTAAAATATTTTGTTCCCCCAAAATATAAATCAATAACATTTTGGCAAAATTTAACCGTCTTGAACCGAAAAGCCATCATCAGTAACTTAATATTATTTTGTAATACGGTCCTGATAAGAGAAGAAGAATATGGCTACCACCTATTATTCTTCTCTATGGGGTACTATGTATGGTACCCGCTGCTTTGCATCGATAGCAAATTTATACTAAGTGAATTGCGCAAGCGAAGCCTCAGGTACCGACTAGTATATTATTAATTTATAACAAACAGTTTTAGTACTGTTTGGGTAACATAATAAAACCAAGGTGAGTTTTTTTTTCATAGCCGTATTGCAAAAAAACTTTATGTGCTTACCTACTGATGATGAATTTTCGGTTCAAAACAATGAAATTTTGTCAAAATATTATTGGGGTATATTTTGGGAAAACAACATACCTACTTCAGAAATAAACATTTAAATTTCATTTCCGTATTTAAATGTTTTGATCCGATGGTGAAATCCATCAGAACGAGGTTTTTAATTGCGTCGCAATAAACTGCCTGTAGAAAGTTCTATCCGTTTTTCAATATGTTTATAAATTACGTCACAAAAAAACAAAAACGGAAAATGGAGTTTTCGGAGTTTTCTGATATCTCCGCAAGTGTAGTCTAAATTTTCTTAATTTATCACTGGCATTAACTTCAGCTCTCAAATATCCAACTTTTCCAAAATTTAACCTCTGCTGTATTTTTTATAGTTTCCGAGATCCCAATAGTAAACATCAAATTTGGGACATCCGTACAAAGTATGATTTGAGAAAAAATATTATTGTGGAAATATAGCAAAAATATAACCTAACATTTATATTAAATAAAAAAAAAAAGTCGCTTTGGTTTTTAAAGGAAAATTGAATCCCAAAAATAGTTTTTGTAAATTTAAGTAAGTAATAGTATTTTATTAATATTGAGCTAACTTTTTAAAGCTTATATTTTTTTATTACGTTTAACAAATTTTAACATACATTGATCTGCCCTATAATATGGAAAAATGGCACTCTTAAGGTGTTGTTGAAAGGATGTTTTATTACAGTAAAATCCCTAGAAATCTTCAGCAATATAAGCAAAAAGAAAGCTTTTTAAAAAAGGGTTTACCTGATAAATAAAATCATAGAGAACCCTTTTCTGAAAAAAACTTTCTACTATTTATTGATGCAAAAAATTCGAACCCTTTCAATTATTCTATAGCGCTTCTTAAAAAACGTTTTAAATTTAAGGTTTCTCTTTTGTAAACTCAGGTAAAAAGAGCTTTAGTAAAATACTTTAAAAATAAATCTATTTTATAATGAGGCCTTACGAAAACTGTGATTTAGAATAAGTTGAATCAAGCTCACTTTCCGGATAGACATAATAATTTTGATTAGTGACATAATTACCTACATAATTATTGTTATTATTAAACATATTTATGAATGGACAAATCATCAGAAATTCCTATTTTTGTTCAACGATCGTACTTTTGAGGTTAGCTGATTTAATTTACCCCATATGAAGCAGCGGCAATGTGGTAATATCAAATGACACCAATCTAGTTAATCCGATCACTTTTCAAAAGGCGCTGAACAGATTTGAGATCACTTTTAAAACGCTAAGATTAGTGATTCTAATTATCGGGTTTCTCTCCACATATCGTGCTACCTTATGTTGGTTTCCGGGCCATAACAACATAGATGGCAACGGGGCTATGCAAGGAAGTACGCAGCATGACTGTCGAACTAGCAGAGAATAATGTGGATAGACCACTGGGACCAGTCAAAGAAGAGATAGATCAGATAGCTAAACAACTTGCGTAAAGCAGATAGACAGAACTAACAACCTGTAGCATCTCCAAGCAATTATTGTGACAATGTGACTTGATAACAGAAAATACGCATCGTTGTTACAGCACAGTCGAAAAGACCTAAGAAATATCACTGCCGTAATAACCTGACTAACGACTTCTGCAGAAGCTGCAGAGATGAAGAAGTGAAGGAAAGTGTTCAACATTTCTTGTGTAAATGCCCTGGTCTCGCAAGAAGAAGGTTAAGTGCCTTGGGCGAACCATTCTTTAATATGAATTACATTCAAGAAAGTATTTTATAAGTCATTAATAAAAACATAAATCCAGTTGATGAAATCGCATCTTGAATCTGAGAGTATAATCCTGACAACAACAAAAGAGCTAAAATATTTATGGATATTTTGTCCCATTACCAAATAATTTTCCAAATTAGTGACACTGACATATCTTCAATAAGTTCTGAAACTATAACGCAAAAAAAATTTACCGAGGGGTTTTCAGTATGCAGGTGAAAAGATGCGGAAAAAATGCTACCACAAATTCCTATGACTCAATTTATCTCAGTTCAAAACTGGTTGATTTTTTCAGAGTACAGAGTGTCAAAAGTTCAATTCGGTTTAAGTTTCTCATAAATTAATTTTTTATAATTGGTGTATTGTCACAATATTCGGCTAGGGAGGGTTTTGTGGGGTGAAAAATTAAAATGGCACTCTGACATGACATTTTTATTGTAAAATTTATTGGGCACACAGGTATACATTTTTTTCTTAATTTTAGTGTCTGGTTTAATAGTGTTTGTAGATAAAATATTGTATGATGCGTGTGTTAAGTGTTTTTATTGGTAGGTACTTACCACACTCATACTCGTTCTCCAATTTTCCTTCTCACAAGATAAAAACACTTTTAAACTAACTTCATAAATAATTATTAAATTGTACATATTAATAAAAGTGCGTAATAGAAATAGCCATAACGTTTTGTTAAATACAAGTATTTCTTAGAAGGATTGCGTGACTTGTTTCTACCAAATTAACTATCATGTCATAACATAAAGCCACTATTAACAAAAATATTCAAATTTATATAATGTCTCTATAATTATGAATTTTTTTCATAAAATTTTTTTTATAATGTCACAATTATTTAAATATGAAAGTGGCATTTAAAACATAAAACACACATGTCACTATCATTAAAAATCAAAATGTTTATTTAAGATAGGAACTAAAATTTTTATCTATTAATAAAATATCTTGCATCTGTTATAAACTTCGTGAAACTCTGAGATGTCACGCCATTAAATATGTCCCAATTTAAAAGCATAAAAAGTCCATTAAAAACGTCAGAAAATTGAATATTTGCCAAAATTTTCCTTATATTACATAATCGAAGGATTCATTCAGAAAATTCAACAAATGATTCATAATATTATATCCTCTACTAAAAGTAAGATATTGACAACTAAAAAAAAATCGTAATAAGTGGGAGACGGGCTTTTAAGACATTAGTATTGTCATTCTTAAAGCAATAAGGTTAGAATAGGGTGATCGTTAACAGTTTTATCAAATCGTTATGATGGTCCAAGTATAAGATAATAAAAATTTTGAATAAATTATCACTTATAATCTCCCTAGCAGCAGAATTATTACCGAATTTTTTTTTAAGGTCACGAATGTTTTTGTTCATAGAAAATTATTCCGAGTCGAAGACGAGGGAAATTTTCTATCAACAAAAACATGAGTGAAACCGAGAAAAAAATTATCGGGAATTAATTCTGCTGCGTGTGAGATTCGGTTGGAAAATTTCATAAATTGGAGTATCTTTTAATGTTCCTGAAATTTTAGTAATAAACCCTAGTTAGCAACAAGTAAAATCAACTTCTATTGTAAAAATACAGTGCGTCATATCAAACTAAACTCATTAAAAATATGTTTTTTTAAGTTATATTTGAATTTAAAACTATAAAGACATTGGATTTCAGATAACAAATTTGTTATTTAATGTTTCTCACATTTTAGTAATAAAAATGAGTTACTAATTGCTTAATTTCTTTAGCAATCGAACTTGCTGATTCATTACCAAAACGAATCATTTTTTACACAATATTATTGTAGCACATCACGGGTACGACTAAAAAACTGATTGTTACTTGCTGGTTTCTCTCACCTGTCATTTCGAAATGACTTGACATTTGAATTAAAATTAAGTCGTTGTATTTAGTATACCTAAGAAAAATTATCACTTATTAATTTCATTAGGTTAATAGGCTATAGACTATCACTTATAATCTCCCTAGCAGCAGAATTATTACCGATAATTTTTTTCAAGGTCACGAACGGTTTGGTTGAAAGAAAATTATTCCAAGTCGAAGACTAGGAAAATTTTCTATCAACAAAAACATGAGTGAAACCGAGAAAAAAATTATCGGGAATTAATTCTGCTGCGTGGGAGATTCGGTAAGAAAATTTCATAAATTGGAGTTTCTTTTAATATATGAGAAGATAAGACCTACGACCTATTCTCAATAAAAATTATAAGTTAGCAACAAAATGTGTTTTGATTTTATTCTGAGTGACGTTTGCCATACAAAATAGTGCACTTCATTTTTGACAGAAAAATTATCACTTATTAATTTTATTAGGTTAATAGGCTATAGACTATCGCGATAGTCCCCCGTCGCTATAAGCAGCTCAAACAAAAAGGAGCCTTCTAATTGGTTGAAAATAAATTTATGAAATTTTCGCGATAGTCTTCCGTTGCTATAAGCAACGTTAACAAAATGGAGTCTTCTAATTGGTTGAAAATAAATTTATGAAATTTTCATAATAATTAATGTTTCAAATTTCTAAAGTAAATAGGTGGGCATAATGACTTTTTCTTTTCTGACAAATCTAACAGTGTGGTAAAAGTATTTGAGTAATAACGTTTAAAGCCTCGTTCTCAGAGCTACCTTGTGTCGCCAGCGACATCATCTTGACCAATCAGGAGCCTCTTACGTCATTATATACCTCTATCCCCCACCTAAGTGTCGCAAGATCGGTGTCGTTGTCGTTGTCGTTCAATTATTTTAACTTCAACGTCTTGCCGTTTAGTTGCAGCAGCTATTTTTGAATTTTGTTTGTGTTTTGATATTGTTTTGTGAATTTACAGTTTGGTTTTAAATAGAAATTAGCATAAACATAGCCTAAATTAATTTTGGGAAGTACCTTTTACCTCCTCTTATTTCCTCTTTATCTGGTTTTCCTTAGTACTGGAGAGTTTGACTTTTCGCCAAAGATAATACGCTATTAATAAGTTACGCCTTTCCATAATAAATTATTCAAAACAAGTTTACAAACAACAATATATTACAAACAAACAAATCAATTAGGGTTATGTTGGACAGATACAGAGCGACACTGTGCGACAGTCGGTGCTTTCGCTTCACGGTCGCCGCGACACCAAATTGATAAGAGTGGGGATGTGTCGCTAGCGACATCCGTAGCTCTGGGAACGAGCCTTAAGAGTCATCGGCAACACTGCAGTGGATCTAGTAAGGACTCTTTAGACATCCATTCGACGAATTTATTGTGTTGTTTGTGGTTGCCGGGTAGTTTCCTTTATTTTAAGTAACATTTTGTAATATTATTTAACTGCCTCATATTTATTTTTACCATAGTATTGAGATATTGCCTTGGCCACATTATAATGATAAGTCAACTAATAACTTTTGAAAATAATTGCAACCTAAGTATTTTTCAACCCAATTTTTAAACAAAGATCAACGCGGGCTCAACGACAGACGACGGGTTTTGTCGGATTATTTTCTTTAAAGGTGGTTTATTTATATAAAGGAACGACAAATAGAGGAGCTTGGAATAATATCAATATGTAGAGAGCTATATGCTTTATGGAAAGGCAAAATCAACGGATTTAATATGTTCTGTGCATAATGGGCGTTCAGAATGATTTTATGTTCCAAAGTATACTTAACCTGTTCATAAAAAAGTGTATATAAAATTCTGAAGTTGTAGAGTAGATATATCACTGGCCATTATCATATAATATATAAAAATAATTAAATTCAGCTTATTTTTTCCTAAGTTTTATGAATAAAAACCGAAGTAGATATGTAATTTTGCTCGCCTCTCTCCTATGTCAAAATGTTTACTTAAATTCAACCGGAACTAAAATAATAATTCTTCCAAAGACATTATACTTTCACATATTATTATAATTAAACGTTAATATTTAAACCTAGCTTCGCTATGGTTTTGTATTGGCGCAATGTTCGAAAATAATAAATAAAAGTTTCATAATTGAAATACGTTTATTAAGAAACTATATATTAAGAGCACGAGTTGTAAATTTTAAAAATATTTACAAATTATGTTAATAAATTATGTTGAACAATAATTATGACGATTTATATTTGAATTATGCAAAGACATTTAAGTATACAAAAATGTATTTAAAATGAGTTAGCTTTTAAAATATTCTGTCAAAGTAATTTTTTTCATTTATAATTAATTAGAGTTAATTTTAATTTATTTTTTTGTGTGATATCAAAATAAAATGTCATTATATACCGTAATGTTTGTCATAATTTTTGGTATCCAAAATATTTAAGATCATTTTTTTTAAATGACTTTTAAAATATTTAATATTTTTTTTTTTCATCCATTTTCATGGATTGCTGTGAACTCTCTAAAATTGTTTACTTTAAGCCAAAATGTTGATAAAAATGCAATTTTCAAGTTTAATAATTGTGTTTTACAAACTTTTAAAAAAAGGCTCTATCTTATAGAACTCAATTTTTCAAATGGAAACATATTGGCTCACTCGGGCAAAAAGATAGAGCACTTTTTTTTCAAGAATTTGATATCACACATCCTTATGTCAAGTTTAAAGAGAATAGATAATTTATTAAAAATACCTATTCTTTACAAAAAATACAAGAAGCGCAAACGGCTTTGCATGTATCTAGGTACCCATGACGCCATAATGCTGACAAACCAATGAATATAAATACAAATTTAAAATGCACTAAGTACCATTTTCTTGTTTTACATGCGTGGTTCAGTGGAGTTAGCTATTCACAGCTAGACTGTGCTAGGTTGCAGCAAATGCCTTAAAAAAGTCTTCTTTTCTTGTTATTTTTTAATTTTTTTTCTTTGTAATATTAATTTATTTATAAGAAAGTCTATCTGATTGGGAGATACTTTCCACTAATTTAGTAATACCAGAAACATAAGAACACTAAATTGTTTGAAAAATTTCACTTTTTCATGTCAAATATAAATTTTTTAGTAGCCTGAATTCATCGCCATTCAGATCTATAAGTTTGTCTTATTAATAAATGTGACTTCATATTTCTAGCTCTTTTAAACTAAACCCGGTCAGCCTTAATACTTATTTTATAGCGTTTTACCGAATGAAGAAATATTCAAATTAGTATTAAAATTGACCTTCATCATGTCTTCCAATTAACGCATAATAAAATCTGTCACAAAACTACAAAGTTTCCTGGTTTTGGATAATAAACATCATTTAACATAATAACAATCGCCGTTCAAATGTTTTATATTGCTGTAATTTGGCGATTTAGTTTGGCAGCTCGTGTTACTGTAAAGTTGCGTATTATGGCCTGTTAAAAATATTAATTTGTTTTATAACTGGTACATGACTTGAATGTTAGTAAGTTCAAGGTCGCTTGAATTTAAGCTGGTGAATACAAATTTCGTTCCTTCTGTTTTTTAAACAGCTTAAAGTCATATTTTAATATATAACAAAAAATTATTAGAATGACAGAACTCGCATTGTCTTTATTTATTTTAAATAACAACATTTCAACTGGTATTTATCTCCAGTCGTCTTCAGGTGAATACTGTATTCACCGTAATGTAAAAGTGGATCTATTTCAAATCGTTCCAATATACATTAGCACAAAAATACCAACACAATTTTTTCACCTATCTATCTTACTACAGCGTTTAAAGTGGACTAAATCACATTTTTAATAATAACTAAACTGGAAGTCGCCAAAACTTGATGATAAGTACCTTAAAAAGTGTCTTTTTACTAGCTTATGACCACTGCAAAGTTTTATCTTCTTCGATTAAAATGTAAAAAAATTGCAGCGGGAAAATGATCTCTTTATCCTCTATCTATAAGGGTTTGCTATATCCCAGTAGTGAGACGTTTATAATAATTATAATAGACATTCATCATAGATCTGGCGTTCTGGAAGTAAACAAGACTACCGTGCAGTTGGCAAAACAAAAAATAACAAGGCATGGGACTATTTTTAGAAAAGCAACTTCAGGTCTCCCTAAAATTTTTACCGAATATCAAGATAGAGAACTGCTTAGTTATCGAAATCATCATCCATTCGAAACTGCAACAATGGCGAAAGAAGAGATGAATTTTCCAGGTTCTGCAAATACTGATACAGGGTTTGAAATTCCGATATTCGTGCTTTTAACTTTCCAGCTCTACAGCAACTTTTATAGTCTTAGAGATATGCATGTCCTTTCCCAGTTTTGTGATTTTGCTGTCCTAGTTTTTTATCGGCACGATGATACAATCCTAAATACAACCTGTAAGAAAATCAATAATGATCAGGCAAATAAGGTATACGGAAAATTTAAGAAACCAAGTATGTAGATATAAAACAACAAATGCAATACCTGCATTACATGCAGTTTAAATCACGAAAAAGCTGAACTATTCCAAAAACACTGCAAAGAATACTTTAGCGAATCAAATATTCCATATTTCGATGCACGACACCAAAGGAATATTCACCGCTGGAATCAAACATACTTTCAAACACCGTTAAAACCACCAAACGTTCTCCTCGATCTAGGATTTCTACTTGGAAAGCCACAGAACAACTACAGGAGGCAGTAATAACTATTGAAGAATGGTTTAAAAAATGGAGAGTATTACCAAACCCAAAAAAACACAATTTCTACGTTCTAACCACACCATTACAGGCCACTCGCCGCAGATAACACTGGGGCAACCAACCAATGAAACCAAATAATACTGCAAAGTACCTAGGCATACAATACTTAGACTCTAAACTTAACTTTAATAAACATGTCTGTACCATCAAAAACAAAGTTAAAAATTGAGCCAAGTACTTCAGATCACTAACATTTAAAAACGAAGGTATTAACACAAAAATCGCAACAGAAATGTACAAGTCTATTTGCAGGCCATTGTTAGAATATGGACACGAATTGTTCAGCAATGCCATACCACCAGCCGTGAAAAACATTAAAGCGGGAAAAACATCAGCCCTAGGAACTATTACCGAAATTCGGCACCCACAAAACCCACTTCACAATCCCAGCAACGAACTAGTATATAAAAAACAGATATACAATCCATTGAACAAAGGCTAACTCAACTAACTAGAAAATTCAAAGCCAAACCAGAAAATCTCGAACTCATTGAAGAGCAGTGTTTAACAAGAAATAACCAAGAATCTAGATATCGGTATCCAGAACAAACAATATTGGAGATTTTAAGAAATAATACAGAGAGATGGAAAACTATACGAATACTTAAATAATTCTGTTTTTTTTTTTGGTTCTGACATTTGTTTTGTTGCTTTTTTCCTTCTTTCTTAATATTAAGATATACCTATATACCAGTGTCACCAGTAAAGTCCGCATCATATGGGATTTTTTTTTATTAATACCTTTATTCAAAATTTGACTTTGGCATCAAGTTCTGTTGAAAATTAAGCAAAAAAATAGTAGTCACGTGATTCGCATTATCTGTCAAAAAAAAATAGTGGGGTTATTTCTGAAAATATCGAAAAAGTTATTAGAAAACGTTTTTTTTTTAATGCAGTTTCTAGCCCACATGCAAAATTTCAGCTGGATAAGATAACTTTGATATTTTTACTTTAACAAAATAAGACTCAACGCAACCTACATAAAACTTCTTAATTTTGACAATGCTTTATTTCAGATACATTTTCTTTAAAGTGTTAAATGTGTGTTTTTCTACAAAATCAAAATTGGGCTATTAAAATTTGGTCGCATGTGATGCAAAATTTATTTGTTTTTCACCCTGTATAACGTAACTTCATAAAATAAGTATTTTTAAATACGTAGTTTGTGTCTGAAAGTACACCTTAATATTAAGACAAAAAAGAACACAGTGTCATCAGTAAGGTGTTCATTAAGGTTGAATTCTCAACGTCATTCAATCTATTGCCAACCTATAACCTATTTCGCGTTGATTTTTTGAGTTTATTATTTTAATAACTAACATTTAAAGAAAATAAAAATCGTCGGTACATTATTTAGGCAGTATCTGATATATTACAAAAATATCAATTTATTTTATTGCTAATTTTGGGAGAATTGTATAGTGAAAGAACAATAAGTGACAATGACATAATAATGTTAAAAAAAATCTTACCCGATATTTTTCGCTATACAATTCTCCTAAAATAAGTTATGAAATTCCTTGATATTTGTTAAATATGTCAATTATTACCTATAGAATATCAAATCGATACTGATTTTCTTTAAATTTTGTATAAAAGCTGGAAAACATAAATAAATCTACGCGAAATAGGTTATAGGTTGGCAAGCATGTTGATACTCCTACCTTAAGTGGAAAATAAATTTTAGTTTAACTTAACGTAAAGTTTATCTATTTTCAACGATTTAATTTAAAATCCTTTTATTTTATTTTTTATTTTTTTTTTCAGACACAAACTACGTTTTCAAAAATATTTATTTTAAGAAGTTACCTTATACAGGGTCAAAAACAAATGAACTTTGCGATTAAATTTTAATAACCCAATTTTCATTTTGTAGAAAAACACACATTTAATATGGCGCTACTTCAAAGAAAACGTATCTGAAATAAAGCATTGTCAAAACTAAGAAGTTTTATGTAGGTTGCGTTGAGTCTTATTTTGCAAAGGTGGTGCAATTTACCAAAATATAGGTAAAAAATCAAAATTATCTTATAGAGCTGAAATTTGACATGTGGGCTAGAAACGCATTTGAAATAACTTTTTCTAATAACTTTTTTCGATATTTTCAGAAATAACCCCACTTCTGAATTATTTATTGGAAAAAATTAAAATTTAACTGATAATGCGAATCACGTGACTCACATCTCGATCGAAGCAGAACTTGATGTCAATGTCAAATTTTGAATAAAGCTATTATTAAAAAAAAATTCTATATGATGCGAACTTTACTGGTGACACTGTATATTATGTAATGTACTGGGGCTGAAGGACTTCGGCCGATGGGCTTTCGGGAAACCAATAAAGAACCTAACAATAATAATAACAATGGTAATATTCCCTTTCCCTTACAATTAAAAAGTCGAAGGTAAGTAAATACAAGAAATAACCATTAAAAAACTTATAGAGAAAGCTAAAAAGGTTATTGACCATCCACAGAAATATCATATACCCACGAACAGTCGAGCAAAAAGGGTTTTGTTGAAAAATTTCAGTAAATCACCTCAAACATGTACAAGAAATACAAGCCGACCATTAAGTCGACAACATACGGCAACAAACCCGAAAAAAGAAAGAAAAAATAATAAACAACGTGTGGGTGATTAACGTTACGAGGCACGTTTGGTCTCCTGTCCAGATTTATGATTTTCTCGATCCCAGGTCGGAGTTAAAGTTTTTTTTCCATTTTGCTTAAAAGTTATTTATAACATCGCTGAAATTATTGGAGACAGTTATGACCAGCAGATTAATAAAGGGATACTGGATAAATTATAAAATTACACATTTAAAAATAATAATCTTTTAAACGTATAATTTTACTTTATTAGATTTTGCATAAGTAAAAAAAAACGAGTTTCATTATAAGGTAGGATTATTGATTATAAGGATTGAATCGCCTGCCGAAAAAACGAAATATTCTAATTTTGGCTAAGTTAAACCATTATAGCCATTTGATTTGTTTACCACATTTGTTTCACGTTCTGAGCGACAAAATATACACCTTTATTAGTGGGAACTAGGGAATCCAATCCCGCAAATGCTGGATCCCGCGGTGATTTCGCGGGACTGACCTTGCGGGATTAAACGTGCGGGATTTGCGCGACTCGATGTGGGTGCTATATGTTAACAAAAACTTGTTTTATGCAATTAAAAACAGAATAGAGTAGCAGAAAAATATTTATTGCATGTAGCTACAATACAATAGTACGACTAGTTTAACGGTTACATGTTACATTGATTTTGGAAGTATTTTCGGAGAAAAGATAACATGTTTAATGTTTCATATTTTATAGATTTGATTCTATTTTATTGCTAGACACTTGTCGGCGGAATGGATTTTACACAGTTATATGCAACTGGTTAAGTGATCCTCGGGCGGGCACAGGTACATTGGTGGCCCTCTGATTTGAATAGTTGGCGCATATCGATCGATGTGATAAACTTTTCAAAGGGTATACCATCATTAGCTACCATTCGAGACACTCTTTCCTCCATCGAAACTTTTTTCTCAGATGAAAAAAAATCTGTAATTTTCATTTTCTTAGGGTAGGTAGCACAGAAGAACCACTAGCATCTGAGCGCTTAGCAATAGAACTAAACAAACTACTCGAGCTGCTGGTACTAGCTTTCATTTCCTGTGTTATTTTATCAATATCAACACTATGCGTTGTTTGTAAGTGGGTGTGAAGACATTTGGTGGAACGAGCAGAGATTTTGATAATGCTAGGGCATAACTTACATTTAATTAGCTGTAAGACCATCTTCAGACTTTAAAAAATAATTCCAAACTAAACTTGAACCTTTATTCTCTTTGTAAACTACACTGACACTCATTTTTGTGATCGCTGTTTAAGTTCCAGTATTACATTCAACCACTTGATAAAATGTCACTAGATACTAGTTGACTAAATGCTCTTACTTTCACACGTATGCAAGAAAACTGTTCTGTTTAACGTATTTTCAATAGCCTATCAGGGCGGGAAATTCCCGACGCGTCGACCCAAAATACCGCAGTTCATTGTTTGCTATCCCGCAAATCCCGTGGATCCGCGGGATCGATGGGCTCAATCCCGCGGGTTTGCGGGATTAAAGTTTAGGTGCGGGATTGGATTGCCTAGTGGGAACCATTCCAGAATTAATTTCCTTTTTACCTGCAATGGTCATTGGTAGTAAACATCAAGCGTTAATTAAGTAAAATCAAATTTTTTTAAGAACACGCCGCATCGTGTCTAAGTCACCTGTCATTTATGGCACAATGTTGAAGTCTGGTCTATTTTACGTTAAAATGTTGGCGACAGAGACAGGACTGGGCTAAGTTCTTTTACCATAGCATTCACCATATTTTACACTTGTATATACGGGGGTCTTAATGATTTATTAGCATAATGGCTGGCAAAAAACAGCGTTAATTTTTCAATTGATTGACTCGTCCGTTACTTTGTGACAATATATTTTAACTATGTAAAATGAAACGAAAAGTATACTTTGTTATTTGTCACTAATTTTTATTTAAAAATTTGGCGTTACTGCCGTTTCGTACTTAGTACAACTACATCTGCAAGACGCTAATCTAAACTTAACAAACTAAGGGACAGGCAGGCTAATGTAGTTAAAATCTAAATGGTAAACATACCAGATGAAAATTATAATAATTTTAAAAGTGGGGAATTTCCGAAATCTAATTGTGTATTTAAAAGCTTGACATTATAGTCTTTTTTATGTTTGTAAATTTCGATGTTTTCTAATATATCTAATTTATGACCTTTTTGTTCTGTATGTAATATTTGTACGTTATTATTATCGGGAAAAACGTGGTTTATATCTAAAAAATGATTCGCATTATGTTCTTTAAATCTAGTTTCAAAGATTCGTCCCGTTTGTCCTATATAACTGCTATTGCATTCAGATTTCTTATATTTTCCACATTTATCTTTAACGTTAAATATTAGTTTTGATAGGTTATTTGAGGATTTGAAAGCTATTGTCACTTCGTCAGAGGATGAAATGTTTGCTTTTTTTCGGAGGTTGGGCCTACATAGTAAGAGTATGAAATTTTTAAGTATTCCGTGTTTTTACGTTGGGGTATATTTGTGTCATAGCTAGTGCCTTTTGCTTTTTGAGATAAGGAGGTTTATTTCTTTTATTGTGTAGCCATTCATCATTCAGTGTTAATTTTATTTACAATCGAAACATCGAACTCAACGTGCTATAGATTAAAAGTTATGGCGTTATTCATCTGTAAAATATAGAAATACATTTAACATGCACTAAACTTACCAATGGTAACCGCTATGAATAACCCTGACAACAAGAGTTTCGCCTCCTAAATATTGGAGTTAAGACCCCATCAAGCGGCAAGCGGTTCACAGCGCATGTTTCGCGTTCAATGCTGTGTTGCCATATCATAATTTACGTTCGCGGCGTAGTACAATGCCGCCAAAATGTCATGTGTTTTTAAATACAAATAGCTGGATTAGTTCTCAATGAGTGCAATGCTTGGCAACCTATTGGTACCGTAATTAAAATAGATAAACTATAGTAATATTAAATCTATAATAGGAAAATATGATAAATGAAATATTTGTTATTGGAAATGAAAGAGTTAATTAACATAAACTGTTTAATTCTACTCACCGTTCAACTTAAATAACAAACATCAAGAAAATTTAGTCTCTGACACCTGACGCGTGAGCTTGCTACGGCCCACTACTGAACTGGAAACTCTTAGGAAGAAACCAGTATCAGCTGTTAATGTCACATGTCGGTGTCAACTGTCAAAACGCTTTTTTTTTTAGAAAAAGTTGACTCTATTAACGTTTTGAAAGTATGTTGACCCAATGGTTGGAATGACAATTGACTATTCAATTTAACTTCCACGAAAAGAACAGTTCACAAGGACCATTTAAATAAATCACTCAAATTACGCATTTAATAAAGCCAAATGCAACTGTGCGAATGTGTAGAGGGGTCGACCAGGTACGTATATTATTTCACTGCGCGCATAAGTTACTTTCTTAACATGAGCGACCCTGTTTTTTACAGTGGCTTTCCGGCGGTTACTCCTCATCTGTTTATAACAGTCTTTACAACATTTACCACTCCAATTTTATAATTTTCCTTCTCTCCTCACACTTATGGTGCGATGTCACTAATTTGACACTCAGCTTACTGCTATATTAGCTTAATATCTTGGTTTTTACCAATTCTCCACGAATGACCTCTTGCTAGGTACCTATACCATTACGGTGGACGTTTTTCCAATTACTTCCTTTCCATAATCTTTTAGCTCCGTTTGGACTGTTTGCACCTGTTATTTCTCATTTTCCTTATTCTCTTCTCCTGATGATGACTGTTTATACAGTCGAAACATGTAGAGATTACCCTTAATTAAAACTTATCGTAATATACCAGTGGAGGAAGACTTAAAGTGTATTTCTTCTTTCCCTTTAATAAAGATTCGAAAATCTATATCCTGGTAGTGAGAGAAACGTCAACTAAGTAGAGAGAGAGAGAGAGAAAGTAGTAATAGTCGCCCAAAAGGTCAATTTTGGCCGAAGCAACAGATAAGTGAAAAAGCCACTGCATGGATGCGTGGGCCTAACACACTTAAAGGCATTTATAAGCAGCCATATAAATCAACAGTTAAGTGACAAACTACTAGAGCTCAGCAGATCACATCTTAAAGCAGTAGTGGGCTTGTATACCACCGCAATTTGCGACACCATATGCACAAAACTGCTCTTAAACAAAACGCAATGCATTGAAGATGCAGGAAGAAATAATCAGATTTACCCTATTTGGCAGAGGGGCACTGCTACGGGAAAACTTAAAGAATGTCTCTCCCAATATTATAATCGGTTTTTTCAAGACGTTAGATGTATTGAGTGAAATATAAATAATGTGTGAACCACAACAGATCGTATAGTCGCATTGGAGGGTGAGGGTCACGTGGGTTGGTTAGTTGGATGGTTAAAGGCGGTGGTCGATTATGTACTGTGTAGTTAGCCCAAGCCTCTTACACTGCAGCCTTCTAGCTTATTGTGGGCCCCAGTCTTGTTAGAAAAGGTGTGTTCCCTCTTCTTCTTATAGGTTCAATAGTTTCCTACCAAGTACCATGCGGGAGGTTGTCGCCGCGTTGACTATTTCCGAAGATTTTGTCTTTTGCGGGTTAGTGCTTCTCAGCTGATGTATTTGATAAAAGGCAGTTTCGTTCTCTTCACCGCAAAGTATGCTCTCAATGGGTTCATTGTAGATTCCCATTCGTTGAAGGTGTTTTCTTAAGTGACAATGGCCCGTTAACAAGCCAGTCACTTGTTTTAACTAGGTACGCGTCAGGAGTAGCATTCCAGTTGATAGTTTCTTTCAGGGTTTACCAAGACTTGCCCGTGCGTGTGTTTGACCATGGTATCATTCCATCAAGATAGGTGTGCACCTATCTGTATAATGTTGTGTTAGTTGATAATCCAAGGGCGGGTTCAGAGCCAATTTATCTGATTTTTCATTGCCATTTTATCCCTGAGTGACCAGGAACCTACAGTAGTTTAACCTTGTTGTTTCTGGCTGCCAGGTCGTTAGGGCACTCCATTATGATCTTTCATGTAAATCGTTAGGAGTTTAGAGCCTTAACTTGACTATCTGATAGGATGTATATCTTTTGGTTGTAGTAACCCTTTTTAAGATTCTTTTGTACATATTCCTGTTTTACGTGAACCTCTGCTTGCTATACTCTTTGGCGTGGCGTAGTTTCCCAGGGGGATGCTGATGTCCATTCTGGGAAGGATCACGTTAAGTAAAGCCAATGTAAAATACGCATGTCTTGACAGAAAGTAAGGTCCTCAAATCTTATTTTAAACAGACTATAGTCTAATGTAAAATTATTTGACACGACGAAGTTAATATTTTTTGACGAGTATATAAGTTACCCTGTTTTTGGCAGTTTTAACAAATTTATATTATTTTATACCAATCCACCGGATTAAACGACTTTGTCGCTATTTCTCGATCTTCGTTTTTTCCAAGCTTCAAGCAACACCTACATATTCTATAGGCCTGCAACTGTAACTTTTATTAGCTTTTTCATGCGGCGCCAGCTCATATACGAAAATATTCATGCATGGCTTATTTCATTTTCAAGAGATTTATAATTTTAACGACCCAGTTTGGAGTCAATTAATTTTAGTGTAGACAATTTTATTAACATTTATTTATTACAGCAAGCAGAAAGAAAAGTCTTCTATTATAGAAATTTACTATTAATTGAAAATAATTGTTGAATAAAAACAATTATTGCCAACAGTGCACTATTTATAGGCAATGATATAACATAAACTACTTATTAATTGCTCGGTACACATGTGCACAATTTAATTTTAAGACATAAAAAACGTTTGATAAATATGACCTCCTACTAAAGGTGTGTTTTTATGTTTAACTATTGTATGATGCTAATTAAAGAATATTGATTTATTTCCTAGAAAATTGATGAGGCATTTCGCAACTTTTTTAAACAATGTTTTTAAAATGTTATATAAATACAGGGCGGATTGTATGCACTTAAATTCAACCAAAATATGCGCATGCAATGCCTTGTTTGCCTTTAAAATAAGCGCATATACATTTAAATTAAAATAGGTTTGTGCCATCCAAGTTCTAATTAAACTTTTTGTGTTTTCTTATTATGCCCAGAATCAATATTGTGGCTAAGATGTCGCAAAATCAGTTTAATTTACAACTTTATTTATATTTATATATTGTCAGTACCTCTCATTTATCTCTTATAAATTCTTTATACTTCAAATTTTAGCATATATAAATTATGAATACATTTATTACTTATATTCATACTAGATTATTATATCACTATTTATACAACTACACCATAGCCATATAAGTCTTATTTATCGCTTTCAACGTTTACCACAGTGTCACTGTTATCTCAAAATTTTAGAGGTATATAATCATTTAATTGAGTACCCCGCATGTTCAGATATCACGATAACAACATATTAAATCATTGTACCTACATAATATATTTCAGTAGATGAACATACGTAATGTTTCTATTTAACGGACTTCATTTTATTAGTAAAAAGAGTAGGTACTATAATCATATACAAAGTGGGTTTGTAGATAAATTGGAATAAATTTAGTAAATCCAGTACATTTTTTTTGGAAAAATGCTTGGATACGGTTATAAACATTGTAAGCTGTGGCTATTCTAATAAAAAATTGATACAGATACAATGTCCTAAATTAAAGATATTGTTGATAAGTAAGGCCGGAATATATGCAAAATGCATATATTTATATGCATTCTTTGTGTGCATATTTTGTTAATTTTATAATAAAATGCATATTTTTAATAAATTATTATTTTAAGAGCATATTTTTATGTTTTCGGCTTTATCAAAAAATTTAAAATGTTAACGTAATGTCCAGTTCGGTACTTATTTCAGGGATTTTCCAATCTGAAGATTATAATAATTATATTTAGGTTAGGTACATTTCGGTTATACACAAGGTATTTATTGGATGTTTCCGGGGTTTGCAGGTTTATTATTAGGGGTTATTTATTGTCACTTGCTTAACAAACTGTTTTTATACATACTTCTGTTTTAGATTGTCGAAAGATTTCAGTGTTTTCAGTGTGAAACTAGTCATTTCAAATTTGTGTTCAGAATATCTAATTTCTACCTAAGTTGCAGTATTGTCCGATTACATCAGTAGATGTTAAAAGAAGCTTTTCTTTGTATAGACATATTTTTACTAATAGAAGACAATCCTTTTTAGTTAAAAATTTTGAAAAATATTTAATCAAGCCTTTTATATAATTTGAACAAAAATGATTTTTTTTTTGGATTTTAAAAAAATAATAATTATATTTTTTAGAACCCACTGTGTTTACTATAATAAATTAAGAAATATTGCACACCAGTATGCATATTTGGTAAAAAAATGCACATAACTACAAATTTTAAAGGCAAACAAGGCATATATATGCGCATATTTTGGCTGAATTTAAGTGCATAACCCGCCCTTTATTTATAAGATACGAATAAGAGATAAGTGTAGGTTAATTTCTCCCGAAAAAATTAGCTATGTTAAAAATGAGTTTTACTTGCGTTTAGGATGTTGCCAAATAGTGCATGGACAATATTTTGAGTATTTATTAACGAAAAAGTATTATAGGTGGTCAGAAATTTTTTTAATTTTTCAATTAAATTAATTTTTGCCTGTTTAATATCTTATAAGTGCCAGGGGATACAAATTAGACATTTAGTACTTATGTATAACTTAATATGCACTTTAAAAATAGTCAATAAAAAACTGGGGTTGATGCCATTTAAAAAAATTATTGATATCGCCATATCACTTATATGGAACACACTGTATCAATATTTTTTTTATAAAAATAGAACACAGCTTAAAATGTTGATACCCGTGCCCAAACATTTTTCCAAAAAAAACTGTATATACTGGATTTACTGAATTTATTACAAGTTACAAACTCACACTGTAAAAACATACAGGGTGGGGACTTTAAATGGAACGCTGCTTATAGCGGCTCTGAGAATAAGATTTCTCTAAAATCCAAAAACACGTCCTCAAAAATTTTTTATGGGCCACGCTTTTGTCATGTAAAAAAAAATGGGGACCCCCAAGGGGGGGCGCAGCCCTAACGAACTTTATTTTTTCAAATTAGACGATACCACTTGTGGCACCTTTTTGGGAAGCTTATTGAAGAAGGAATTTGTCCATATTATTTTTTTTAACATCTGTCAAACCATGTGTCAGAAATTAAATAAAAACTAATTTTTAACGAATTCATATTATAAGATAACTTGGAAACCGAAATGCCACTTTTTTAACGTAACAATTGTTGAAAATGTGCTCCAGAGACAGACCCATCCGTTTCCATGGTAATACAGCCTGTTTTGTTACATTTGACAAGTTGTTTAATTTTTATCGCTTTAATTTAGAAATTTTAAAAATGTATTTAACTGAAACGCTAAAAATTAAAATATTGATGATGGTCGGGTTTGGAGAAAGAAAACGGAGTCAAGAAGAAGTTGCTGCGTTGTTTTATGAAAGTCATCCCGATTTGCCACCTCTGTCGCGAAGTACAGTCAGTAAAATTGAAAAGTAATTTCGAGAATTGGGTCATGTAAGACATGTTCTTCGAAGAAGACCCCCAAAAGTATCAGATGAGACTAAATTGGATATCATATTGATTTATTAAGAAACCCCAATTACACCAGCAAGGCAATTATCTCGTGATCACAATATCGATCATAAAACGGTGTTAAAGATCACAAAGTCTACTGGGATAAAACCATTTAAAATGCAGCCAGTACAAGAGTTATTGGAGGATGACTTAGACAGAAGGGTAGAATTTTGCGAAGTTATGATGGCCGCATTGGACAACCGACAAATTGATTTAAATAAATAAAATAAATAAATAAATAATGCCTTTATATTACGAAATGATGATTACAATAAACGAATGGAAAAAAAAAGTATTTATGGTTGTATTTACTGTAGCATGGCGCAGTCTAGCTGTAAATAGCTACTCAACTGAACCATACGACAATAATTATTAGAAAAAAACTATATTAAAAGTTATAATTATACTAAAACTAAGAAATTACAGGTAGAAAGACACAATACCAGTAACAAGAAATCCATTATTAAAAATACCTTACTATATATCTTAAAAAGAAAACGTTGATCATTGATCGTCTATCAATAACTAAATGAAGTTAAACAAAAGCACCCATGGACATATTAAAACTTCGAAATTATTTATTTTGTTTAATTAAAAGAAACTTTTTATATTTTTTTTTAAATAATTCAACAGTTGAGACATCAGTTAATTCACCAGGTAAAGCATTATAGGAAACTACTGCATTGAAAGTAAAAGACCTTTGGAATAAAGCACTCTGATGATGTGGTAAAGTTAATTTACTCACAGAGCGAATGTTAATAGAGTGTATATTATATCGAGGAATTAGGCGTTCACGAAGAGAGGAGGGAGAGTCAGGTTCGTTTAAAATTTTGTAAATAAAACTATTAAGGTGCAGAAGTCTACGACCATCCATCCTTAGCCAATTTAATTCAGAAAAAGTATGAGAAATATGGTCGTATTTTCTAAGACCATATATAAATCTTGCGCAAGTGTTCTGCACTTTTTGAATACGGGACTTCCCAATATTGTCTATACAATAACCGTAAACAAAATCGCAATAATTAAAGTTTGAAAGTACAAGTGACTCACACAGCGTCTTTTTTAGTTTAACGTTTAGAATATATCTGCTAGAATATAGAATTTTTAGAGCCAAATAGGACTTTTGAAACAATTTTTTTAAATGGTCACGAAACCTTAAGTCGGTGTCCAAGACTATTCCTAAATTTCTTGCAGAATCAACCACATTAAGCTTAATGCCATTTATTTTTAAGTTTATATTATTCCTAAGATGGGAAACTTTATTTTTATTACCAAATAACATAAGATATGATTTATTAGGGTTTAATTTTAAATTATGATCAGACGCCAGAGTAGTTAGAGTTTGCAAGTCATCGTTTATAAGTTCTTCAGATTCCAAATATTCCTCAAAATCAAAACAGAAATAAATTTGTGTGTCATCAGCATAAGCTTGCACTTTACAGTATTTTAAGGATTTAAGGATATCAGAAGTATAAATTAGAAAAAGCAACGGCCCTAATATGGAGCCTTGTGGAACTCCAGATAATATGCTAACCTGGTTCGAATACTTACCATCAGAAAATATTTTTTGGAAACGACCTGTAAGATAAGACTCAATAATTGAACATGATTTCCTCTCAAATCCATAAAACTTTAACTTTGACAAGAGAAGTCCGTGATTAATCGTATCAAATGCTTTAGAAAAGTCTAACAAAATTAAGGCACTGTTTAACTTTTTATCAGACGCTCTAATCACATCATCAATAACATTAGTCAAAGCTACAGTGGTGCTATAACCCTTTCGAAAACCACACTGGCTGTCGGGAATAATTTTATTTCTAATACAATACTCGTACATTTGGTTGTATAATAGTTTTTCATAAATTTTGGAAAGGGCAGGTAAAATACTAATAATTCTAAGATCGTTAAAATTACAAGGGCTTGATACTTTAGATAGTGGCTTTCCAATCGATATTTTCCACATATTGGGAAAGTAACTTAATTCTATACAACAGTTTATAATATGAGTAATATATTTATCCATGAATGGACTGCAGTATTTGAGCATTAAGGGGGATATCTCATCAACTCCCGTTGCGTTCGTTTGAATTCCATTTAGAATTTTATGTATATCTAATATCTCGGCTAAATGAAAAGAAAATGTCGTATTATGATTACTGTACAAATTATTATTATAAAAATCAATTTTGTTACTACAATCAGATACATTTTGAGGATTTAGCATGGATACTTTTTTCTGATGAAGCAACATTTACTTTAAATGGTCAAGTAAGTTCGAAAGTTAAGCAAAAAATTATGTTTTAAAAGCAATTAACGGTTATACATTCGCTGGGCAAATCTAAACATATTATTAATTAATTTCCATTTTAGGTTAATCGACAAAATTGCCGATATTATTCCGACGAAAATCCTCATTGGATTGTTGAATGTCATTCTCAACGCCAAGGGAAAGTGAATGTTTGGGCTGGAATACTAGGCGACAGAATAATTGGTCCATTCTTTTTTGAAGGCAATTTAAATGGAGAACTGTATTTAAATTTTCTTCAGACATTTTTAATACCAGAACTCCAAAGAATATTTCCTAATAATTATGGAAATCTAGATCAAAGGATCTTTTTCCAGCAGGATGGAGCCCCTCCGCACTTTGCAAGAAATGTAATAGAATTCTTAAATATGACATTTCCAAACAGGTGGATAGGACGCCGAGGATTTATAGAATGGCCACCCAGATCCCCGGATATTACACCATTAGATTTTTATTTATGGGGCGATTTAAAAAGCAGGGTCTATGTCATCAGACCTAGAAATCTGGAAGAGTTGAAAGTAAGGATTCGAGCAGAGATAAGTTTAATCACTCCAGAAGTTTTGGAAAGAGTAAGGGAAGAGTTCTACCATCGGTTGGGTCTGTGCCAACAGGTTTATGGGGCACATTTTCAACAATTGTTACGCTAAAAAAGTGGCATTTCGGTTTCCAAGTTATCTTATATAATTATTCGTTAAAAATTAGTTTTTATTAAATTTCTGACACATGGTTTGACAGATGTTGAAAAAAAGAATATGGACAAATTCCTTCTTCAATAAGCTTCCCAAAAAGGTGCCACAAGTGGTATTGTCTAATTTGAAAAAAGAAAGTTCGTTAGGGCTGCATTTTTTTTTACATGACCAATGCGTGGCCCATAGAAAATCTTTGAGGACGTATTTTTGGATTTTACAGAAATCCTATTCTCAGAGCCGCTATAAGCAGCGTTCCATTTAAAGTCCCCACCCTGTATTTTATGACTATAGGCAGGCACTGTAAATAGTGTAAGTGACTGAACTACAGATAACTACTAAACATAAATGGCAACAATCCAATTTTATCATATATTAAAGAAAGCTTGCCTTTATTATACGTATGATAAGTATGTTTACAAATCCATAAACTTAAACCAGAAATTTTAAATAAATAATAAATATAAATTTATAAATTCTGACGTCCATGCTTAGCATTTGGTTTATCAAAGATCGCTGCCTCATGGTGCAGTATTAATAGCACAAACTAAATTATTTTAAGCTTTTGACATTAAGATTAAAAAGACAGCTCTTAGATGTTTTTTAAAGAGTGCGAAAGGACTATTAAATTACAACAATCGGTTGTTAGTCGATTAGCGGGATTAATACTGTTTTGTCTAATAATTTTATTTGGGATTTAACATATTTTAGGATTTTGTGTTGGCTCGTAACTTTGGGAAGGCTTTACGGTTAAATTATTTAAATTTTGCCTCGATTTCTCATCTTTATTTATAAAAAGTTTTGATTTAAAAATAGTAATTTGATTAAAAAATCTAAAATCTTAAAACGAAAGGAGGGAGGAAGAGGTCTCATCAATATACTTATATAACTTGTGCAAGACACAAGATAAAATATTTTGAAGAATCAAATGGGGAAATTCTACAAAAAGTGGTAGCAGCAGACGCTGGATATACAACCCTTAAACTTACAGCAAAATGGATTACCCAATATCACCTGCGCGCCGCCAAATCAAGAGCATGTAACATGGCAAAAGAAAGCGCTACATTGCTAACACCCTACAAAATCCACATATACAGTGTGATCAGTAAAGTCCGCATCATATGGGATTTTTTTTTCATTAATAACTTTTTTCGAAATTTGGCTTTGGCATCAAGTTCTGCTTTGATCGAGATGAAAATTAAGCAAAAAACTAGTAGTCACGTAATTCGCATTATCTGTCAAATTTTAATTATTTCCAAAAAATAATTTAAAAATGGGGTTATTTCTGAAAGTATCGAAAAAAGCTATTAAAACAATTTTTTTCAATGCAGTTTCTAGCCCACATGCAAAATTTTAGCTGCAGAAGATAATTTTGATTTTTTACCCATATTTTGTAAATTGCACCACTTTTGCAAAATAAGACTCAACGCAGCCTACATAAAACTTCTTAGTTTTGACAATGCTTTATTTCAGATACATTTTCTTTAAAGTAGCGCCATATAAAATTTGTGTTTAATAAACAAAAAAAATAGTTAAAATACCTGTTAAAAATTTCCGCGAATTTGAACTACTACGACTGGTTAAATTTAAATTATCAAATTAATGCAGAATTGCAGAACATGACATACACAAGCTATTATGCCGCTCTCGTATTTTACGGGATTTTTATTATCATAGACCCGCTCTGACAAGTAAACTGGGCGTGAACTACACGGTACACGAAGAGAAATTTTAAACAGAATCCGCAACTACCTAAATATACTTGAATTTGTACCAGGATTCGAATGCTTGAAATATTAAAATGAAAAATTCATTACATATAATGTTTATTATAAAAATAGGTTAGTTCTAAAATTAGCCTATATATTGTACATTTTTTTTGGGGGTGCTAATTTAGATTTCGGGGGTGCTTAGCACCCCCAAGTACCCCCCTAATTACGCCTATGTATGGCACCCAACGCTAACCAAGTGGCAAAGATCATCCACAAAGAACTGGCTCATAAACTAGGCCTAAAAGAAAACCATCCACCATCAGTACTCACCAGAACCATTTCTTGAATCTCCTGAATATCTCTTATTGTGGGACAGGCCAATAACAACTGATAGAACAGTAGACGACAACCGTCCGGTTATTCTTCTAATTGACAAGAGCACAAAAAAACTTTCATAATTAACGGGCAGATTATATGCACTTAAATTCAGCCAAAATATGGGCGTAGGTATTTGTTTGTCTTTAAAATTTGCAGTTATTTGCATTTTTTTACCAAATGTGCATACTGGTATACAACATTCCTTAATTTATTATAGTAAAATAAGATAAAGAAACACATTGGGTTCTAAAGAATATGTTTATTTTAAAAAAATGCAAAAAAACAAAGAAAAATAAAAGTGAACAATTTTTTAACCTAAAATTGTATAAAAGGCATTTATTACTAAATATTTTTCAAAATTTTCAACTAAAAAGGATTGTCTTCTATTAGTAAAAATATGTTTATTATATAAAGACAAGTTTCTTTCAATATCTACTGATGTAATCGGACAATACTCCAACTGAGGTATAACAAAATATAAGGACCAGATACAACTTCGTTGGATGGTTTACCCTCATAAATGCTTTTCACTGCGGTTAAGTATTTAAATCCTTAATTTTTTTTTCAGTTACATCCAATTTGTTCCTTACTTGACCTCCTACTTTACCGGAAATGTTGTTACATTTAGCGGAAAAAATTTCAACAATACTAATAATTGAGTCTCTTAAACATAAATTCTACTCTCCAACGAGGATATTATGTCCTGTATAAAACTGAAATTAACCTTAATAAAAACCAGATCTTTAGCTACACTTGCACTTTTTAACAACTCTTTACACAACACACTGCGAATCGTCATCTAAATCCAAAATTAGTTCTTTAATGGCTTTAAAATGCTCTGCGTAGAATGTTGCGGCCTTAATCCATGTTCCCCACCGGGTAATCACAGGTTCTGGATCGATGTGAATACAGTTTGTTAAGGAGGTAATAATAACACATTATTAAATGACAATAAACAACCCCTAACAATACATCTGCAAACCCCGGAAACCCCCAATAAATACCTTGTGTCTAACCAAAATGTAAATATAATTATTACAATATTCAAATTGAAAAATCCCTGAAATAAGTACCGAACTGACATTAAATCTTTAACGTTTAAATTTTTTGATAAAGCCGAGAACATTAAAATATGCTCTTAAAATAATAATGTATGAAAAATATGTATTTTATTATAAAATTGACACAATATGTAAAAAAAATATGCATATATTCCGCCCTTTATTCATATTAGAAATAGGTTATTAAGATGCCCACTAACACACAACCTTTCTAAAACTGAGTCGGAGAAAAATACTTAAGTACTCAAATTTGGCGATGGAGATCAAAAATAAATATGGAAGCTTGAATATGTTGACATAATTCTAATTATAATATCGGTCGTATGGAGCTATGACGAAAAACTTTAAGCCAAACAAAAATAAGGTCTTTCAGGTTATTTGTACCAACAAATTCAGAAAATCTTCATTCTTCAAACTTGTTGCATAGTTGGAAAGAAACTCTAAGCCTAATTTAGGCCTTTCAGGTTATTTATACCAACAAATCCAGGACTTCCCACATGGTATGGACGTTTCTCAACATTACAGGTTAAAATGAATAATAAAGATTTTCAGGCCTATTTGAACCAACGCAGTTGTATTATTTTGTTAGATAAAGGGACTTCCAAAATGTAAGGGTAATTTTAGGTCTGGCGGTTTGTTGTCCGTTCCACTTTGTTGCAAAATAATATATATGTAGTAAAATTAAAAATTGTCTTGTTAATTTTCTTATTTTTCTGTTAGCGACAATTCTAAAGAATAAATTTAGATTTATATAAGGATGTTTTTATTATATGATCGATAACTAGAAATAAAATATGCTTTATTAATTTTTTTAGTAGCCATTAAAATTATTTTAATTACTTTTATCATCACTTTATGTCAACATTGGATAGCTTGATGTCCTAAATATAGTCCATTAAAAATAATATGATAGTTTATCCATCGAATAAAAATGCAACATTGTTGTTTTCACAGATATTACCATCAAATATATTTTAAATTATAATTTTATTATGACTAGTTAGTAATACACCACACACTGATGTTTAGATGTTACAGGTAATACTTATTATCCTAAAGGGTCATATGTAAATTACGTCACACGTGAAGGGGGGGGGGGGGAGTCACAAAATGTGACAAGGATTAGGACGGCTTATAAATATCGACGTCACATGTCAAAATCTAAAGTATCAAAACGCGAAACTAAGATGTAATCAAAAAACTTAAAAATATTACCAAATATTTTTTATGGAACTTGATGTTTAAATTTAATCATTTCTAGATGTAAAATTGCAAAATATGTGACGTTACACCAGAGGGGAGGAGCTTCTGGATTTTTTTACAGTGCAGAGAAAAATTCATCTTAACATGTGCTGTTTAAAAATGTGAAAAACTATGCGACAAGTTTGAAGAATGACGCTTTACTGAATTTGTTCTGAGTTTTTGTTTGGCTTAAAGTTTTTCGTCAAAGCACCCTCCACCGATTTTATTATTGGAATTACCTATTTCAATCTGTTAAAGCTTCCATATACTATTTTACTATTATTAATTTTATTATCATTATTCGTATTACCCTTATTACTTAATTTTTGTTCAACAGTTTTGTAATGGTTGACATTATTGTTAGGTAGTACCTTTATAATACAGTGTGACCAATAAAGTCCGCACTCGAGTCCGCATTATATGGGATTTTTTTTATTAATAGCTTTATTCGAAATTTGACTTTGGCATCAAGTTCTGCTTCGATCGAGATGAAAAAAAAAAATAGTAGTCACGTGATTGGCATTATCTGTCAAATTTTAATTTTATCCAGAAAATAATTCTATTTCTGAAAGTATCGAAAAAAGTTATTGGCAAAAGTTTTTTTAAATGCAGTTTCTAGCCCACGTGCAAAATTTGAGCTGCATAAGATAATTTTGATTTTTTACCCACCACTACAATTTATTTTCCACTTGATGAACATTTTACAGATGACACTGTGTTCTTTTTTGTCTTAATATTAAGGTGTATTGCTTTCAGACACAAACTACGTTTTCAAGAATACTTATTTTATGAAGTTACCTTATACAGGGTCAAAAACAAATAAACTTTGCGTCACATGCGACCAAATTTTAATAGCCCAATTTTGATTTTGTAGAAAACACACATTTAATATGGCGCGACTTTAAGGAAAATGTATCTGAAATAAAGCCTTGTCAAAACTAAGAAGTTATATGTAGGTTGCGTTGAGTCTTATTTTGCAAAAGTGGTGCAATTTGCAAAATATGGGTAAAAAATCAAAATTATCTTATGCAGCTGAAATTTTGCACGTGGGCTAGAAACTGAATTTTAAAACACTTTTTCTAATAACTTTTTTCGATACTTTCAGAAATAACCCTGAATTATTTTTTGGAAAATATTAAAATTTGACAGATAAGCGAATCACGTGACTACTATTTTTTTGTTTAATTTTCTTCTTATGATGCGGATTTTACTGGTCACACTGTAGATCAATAAATCTGATTAAAATTAATAGTATAGGATATTTCCTAGATATAAATTACAATTTGGAAGCTTTTTTGTTATCTCTTTTATACAAAAAAAGCCTATTTATAATCCTTCATAATTTAAAATTCAAATTTTCGTTAGGCAGTCATAAATATTTCCCTCGTCCCCCTTCCTTGTCTAACGACGTGCCGTACGTCTACACGAAATGCATGCACAACTTCCACTTTTCGTACAAGCCACGTTATCTTGAGACGTCTCCAGAGCCCTCTTCAAACTATTTTATGGCCTTCTCTCTTCATACCCGTCCTCTCACTACCCTACATGTGTGCTGCTTTTCTATACGCGATGTTGTCAATTTTAATTTTATAATCGAAATGAAAAAAATACGGAGTGATGAAATAATATTTAGATTTTGACAGCATATGAGATTGCATTGGATACCATGCATACCATACCACCAGGGATGGTAATACTAGATCCTTATCAGCATAAATAATAAATAATTGAAAATAAGAAAACTTGTAATGTGCATGTGTAGCAGGTATCAGATGGAATAATAACTTCTATACTATTACATAACGCTGTGGTTTAGTAACAATAGATAACAATACCTAGGTAGATTATAAAACATTATATTTAAAGTAGTTTTAATTTAAAAGTTAATATTAATATATATAAATAATTGTCGATGTAATGCCACAAGATGTTTGAGGATTACCTACCTGATAATACCTTTATTTAGTATTTCACTCTCGTCTCGCTTTTTATCGTCTCGTTCTCGCGAGACGATACGAGACGAGACGAGAACGAGACGAAAGTATTCCGGTCTCCTTCTAGACGAGACGAGACCTACCTATTATTTGCGAAAATCTTGTGAGACTAAGACAAAAATATGCGAGAACGAGAAATATCTCAAAATCTTAATATTTTGATTAGGGTTTGCGATAAACTTTAGTTATAGTATCACTGGATAAAAAAGCTATTTTTATTACTGCTATTGCAAGGAAGCCAGCGAAAAATCGGGTCACGTTACCGAAAAACAATAGAAACAAGGACAAAAAAGAATGAATATTTTTTTATAACGTTTATAGTTTTTGTCAAAAAAATGTTTGATACAGAGAACGTTTGATCAACGATAATCATTTTCAGTATAATATTATGCAACTTTTAGCAAAATGTAGGGAGTAAACTACATACCATTTTGATTGTGTCCAGTTTTCTCTAGAACTTGCTTTTCATCATTTTGCTTTCTATAAATCAAAACTGACCGAAAATTTTAAAGTAGATAAAGTTTCTTACGTTGTTTTAAGAAGCTATGGTAATTTGATTTGCATCCTGGAACAGCGGAAGTTTTGTTTTCGGTATGATTATTTTAAAATAAGTATTTAGGTATGTCGAGTTTCAATTCAAACCAAAAATATTTTTTTCCAATAATATAAAATTGTATACCTATCCATTTTCCACACCAGTAAGGGCAACATTTTCGTAATTAAGACTTATAACTTTTCGCTAGCGGTTGCGTTGGAAACGTACCTCCTACAGTCCTATTAGGGGCAAAATATCCCACAACATCAAAACACATACTTGCTTATTTTAATAACCTTAGAATAGTACCTACAAATTTTTAGCTATACCTATAGCTTACAATTATACACAGTTTCCCCCTTAAAATAGGCTACACCCCTTCTTTCCACCCCTAAGTTAATTTTGGAAAAAGACGAAACACGTAAGGCTATTATTATTTTATTAAAGGAACTTATATACAGCAATTTTTAGACCTCCACCAGTTTTAGTTACTGAGATACAGAAATTCCGACAAAAATGTCAACCCCCGTTCTTACCCGCTTAGGGGTTGATTTTTGATAAATCTCTTTTAAGTTAATGCCTACATTATAGGAGAAAATATGAACGAAATTTCATGATTATAAGATTTGAAAGTCGTTCACAGTCTATCAATCACTTTACAATTCTATATAGTAGTATAGGTATGTAAGTTGCACATAATGTACCAAATTAAGCGAAACTCTATACAACTATTAAAAATGTACGCATCATTTTATTGCTGGCTCTTAAGAACATAGTCTTATCAATATCATTATACATATACTGAAACAATCTCATTTCAACAATACAAGCATGCAACAATAATTTAAATCAAATTTCGCAAATCTTAGATGCATATCGTCCTCCAGAGTGTCGTCTTCCTCTGCTCATTAGATTTTCAGCCCTCATTATCTTTTACCTCGAACGTTGTATGTTCCACGAAAATGGTCCAAAATGGCGATAAAGTTACGCGAAATGGTTCCTTTATGCGTGTTGATGTTTCCTAAGAACACTTTTAGTTCTATCCTTGCTTGGATCGATTAAAAGAGGGAAGAAGGCTAAAGCTAGAATGACAATTTCTTCGTACAATAGGTACTAATAATTACTATTATTTTAATGCATAGCATAGTTTAGTAGATTACAACAGATTTTTACACAACTAATAAACGTACATGAAAGATTAAAATCGTTAACCTGCTCTCTATATCCATGTGATTCAAGTAAGTCAGTTAAAAATAGGCAACAAAAATATATTTCCTAATAATACAATTTAAAGGAGTTGACCACTGAGAGAAAAGCGTTCTATTCCTTATAAGAATTCACATACTTTTTATACAACTATTTAATATTATATGTGACAGCGCCGCGCTTTCCTACTGTAATACAACAAAAATTGCTAGACCGTTGTGTAGTGATAATATCACGGTAATTTAGCCCATAGGAAATAGGAGTTAATGCTACCATAGAATGGTTTAATGCTATTATTGCTCTGAATACGCACAGTGCATGATTAAGATAGCCAGATCCTACCGACTGGCAGTTGTAATGATACTTGACATTAATCATAATATTATTTGCTTACTGCGGTTAATAAAGCATATATATTTACCACTAAAAACCAGTACTGTAGTTCTCAAAAATTTAAATACGTTTTAGTGTGATATTGTTCTTGTTGTTTAACATTGCATATGATTATCTATTTTGCAACATAGTTTACTGAGGTGGTAAAATCCGTCCATAGATTATAAAGTAAAATACTAATGATGGGTTGTGCGAAATAAGAAACTTCTATTGCAAAACTCTATGCAAAGTTTAAAAACTTAAATACAACGTAAAAATAAATTAATTGAAACAGGTATTGGTATACGATCAATAGAATTCAAATGCAGACAGGACAGCTAGAAGACTCCGAACAACGATGTGACCTGCGCAATAAATACGTTAAAACTAATACTACGGCGCGCGGCGATTGCCGATCGCTACATACCCCCACCAACGTCTTGTGGATGATAGGTTCTAAAGGATACAATCAACAACGCCTTTAAAAAATACAATTCGTTTTTGGGGATGCTATTCTTAATTGTAGAGAAAGCGCTTTACTCGGAAGAAAATGCGTCGCATTGAAAAGAATTTATTTCTTAACAAAATTGCTGTATTAAAAGTAGTTCATTATTCAACAAGACTGTGTTGCTAATGAAACTGGTTACTATCAATAAAAATACTGTTCTAGCAAATCTGGAATTGATAATAAAAACTTACAAATAAAAGTGGTTCACACACATCAAACTAGACAAATTAGTGAAATTACTAATCAGAATTTGGTTGTTCCCTTTTACAGAAGGGATAGTGACCAAAGATTTACAAAAAGTATCTCTCCAGAAATATATAACTCTCCACCAACAAACTTAAAAAATATTGGTAATCATAAAAAGTTTGCTCAAATGTGTAAGCCAACAGTTTCAACATTTTTACTTTCTTGTATTCAAACATTTTGCGCTTTGCTTTTTATAACCACCTTTTACCAGCATACCAGCATCACACAGGAATCTTAATTTTTTTTTGCATTCTTCGTTGTGTTCGTTCTTATGACATACCTGTAGAATTATTAGCTGACTCAAATTTCTTGCATTCGTTCAAATAAATAAGTGGACTGTATTTCTTTTTAAATTAAATTATATTGGTAAAAAATGAAATGTTGTGTCAACCAGAGGTTTTTTGAATTGTTGACTCCTGTCAATTGTTACAAAACTAAACAAACTGGCTCACTTCTCAAAAGTAACAAGAAAAATACATTAACACAGGTAATAGGTAAAACAATTAAAAAAGGTAAAAGGGTTACTAAGGTAACTTTTAAACAATCCCCTGTATTCAAATTACAACGCACGGTTTAAAAAACTCGTTAATTACATTCCGTCCGATATAATGTTCAGCAGTTATGCTTTCTAATTACATCGCAGCAGCCCTTGAGATTCCTATTAGGACAATATGGCGCTTAATAAAAATGGAGAAAAGGGTGTAGATTAAAATTAGAAATTAGTAATATGTAATGAAAAAGTGGTACGAATTTGTTGAATTAGTAGCCCGTAAAAATGTTATATTGCTGTAACACATCAAGAACTCTCAAGTTTTATGATATTTTGTTAGATATACAGCATGTCCGGAGAAAGGAGGTCAATCCGTTAATCATAATATGCCTTGAACAAAAATAATATGACAGAGCGTCAAATTTTGAAATTAAATTTTTTTTTTTAATTTTTTTATATTTTCATTAATTTTATTCTATTATATTATATAATTTTTATCCTAATCAAAGTTATTTTTACAAATAGAACTTGATTCTGTTAGCTTGCGATAAACGATAAACAAATGAAACACAACATGCACGATAGGTACCGGGTCATTCCGTATATTTAGACAGCGTCTACTGCGTTTATTATAAGAGATAGAAAAAAACTTTAAATATAAAAGTTATAGGGTTTACCCCAAGTCGCCAGAAAATGTTACGCAAATCAACAAATGAATGTCACAAAGTTAGGAAAAAACACTAACTTGGTAAATCTTTAATGGAACACCCTGTATATTAAAACAAAACTTAATAGATCTTTTTTTTCTGAATTCAAAAATATATAATATGTTGACATTTGAATCAGCCGTTTTCGAAATATTTGCATTTTAAAAATGTGAATATATTGTTTAATTAAATCGCACTTGCCATGGATAAACAAATGGCTCGAACGCCATTATTTAATGGTATTTATATGGCTGTCAGATTTCCTTTAGTCCATACGTAAAATGGGTTACACAGAAGAAGAAAAATTAGAAATAATTCGACTTTTTTACGGCGTATTCATCGCGAAATGCCTGTTCCTGCTAGGTCCACTTTGCGCTTGAGCAACATTATTGTTGTTTTTGTAAAAAAGTCGAATTATTTCTAATTTTTCTTCTTCTGTGTAACCCATTTCACGTATGGACTAAAGGAAATCTGACAGCCATATAAATACTATTAAATAATGGGGTTCGAGCCATTTGTTTATCCATGGCAAGTGCGATTTAATTAAACAATATATTCAAATTTTTAAAATGCAAATATTTCGAAAACGGCTAAACCAAATGTCAACATATTATATATTTTTGAATTCAGAAAAAAAAGATCTATTAATTTTTGTTTCAATATACAGGGTGTTCCATTAAAGATTTACCAAGTTAGTGTTTTTTCCCAACTTTGTGACATTCATTTGTTGTTTTGCATAACATTTTCTGGCGACTTAGGGTAAACCCTATCACTTTTATATTTAAAAATTTTTTCTATCTCTTATAATAAACGCAGTAAACGCAGTCTAAATATACGGAATGACCCTGTACTTATTTTGAATTTCTGATGTTACCAGATAAAAAGAGGAAAATTTTATAAACGTGATTTCTAAAATAAATTCATATTATATTAAAATAACATTGATAAGTAAGGGAGGGCAATTTGAAGACGGGTTGACATGAGGATGACAGCTGATATTGTCAATATTACTGATTGTGTGTTGTGTGAGGTTCCATCCTAAGTTTCTTAAAAATCTCTTATTTAAATTTAAATATTAATGTTGGTAGGATATGGACTGAAGCAGAAGTAGCGTGTTTATTTCAAGAACATCACCCTTATTTCACACCAATTTCGCAAGGCATCATTGGCAAAATTAAAACTAATCTATGTGAGGGATGTACCAAGACAACGAAAATCTCGTTTAATGGAGGAAGACACACAATTAAACAACTTGCTTATTCTCCATCTGACACAGGATAAAAATGATATAATACCATAGAATAAAATTAATGAAAATGAAAAAAATGCATGTTTTCGAATTTTTTAAAGATAGATGAATACTTTGGAACCGAATTTATATGATTATCTATTTTTATATGATTATTTTATGTAGTTTTTATCTATACAGGGTGTCCCATAACTGAGGGGCTATACAGCAACAGGATACTTAAAAATAGGCCAATTAGGCTTATGATAAAATCTCTAAGGTTAATTGTCAATAAATTATGTTTCGTTTAAAAATGTTTTATTTAAATTTATCACGCCATCTAGCATCAGTGGCGGCTCGTAATGAAGGGCTCTGGGGCGCCGCCCTCCCTGCAATTATTTCAAACAGAATCCAAAAATACTTTACTTAAAAAACCAATAACGCAATGTATGTAAGCAATCAATTAAAATAATTCAAACCAAACATTGCCATATTCCAACGGGCAAGTTATACCGGATAAGCATTTTCTATTCGCAAAAACAAGATAATAATAATATATCAAGCGCAATTCAACGCGACTATTAAGTCGGTTGTCATGACTACGGGGCGTGACGTCACCTACACATCGCACAACGAGCTGCACTGATGGGCTCAAAATTTTCCGTCCAACCACAGCTGTTCGCGTTTCGTTTCAAAGCGACGCGATCTGTCGATGCCGCTGATGTTTTGTTTTGACTAATTTATTAGTTATGTTATAAAGTTGGAAAATTTTGTCTAATATGAAGGTTAGTGAGTTACAGAAGCTTGTGTTTAGTTCTCTGAGCTTAAGTGAAAAACTTGATTTAAAAAATACCGGGCGGCCACTACCAATATTGAACATAGATAGGTGCAATCAAAATGTAAAAGCAAGGCATAGTTTTCGCGTAAGTTTGACAAAGAAATATATAAGAAAATATCCTGGATATGCGGTTGTGAGGAATTTTTTTTTTTGTTTCGGGTGTCTTGTTTTTGGCGGGGATGACAAGATTTGACTTTCACTTCAAAAAATAATATTTGTTAGTGTTATCATTTGGTATGTTTAACAAAAATAAACGATTTGATTATAAATAGTTATCCGCATTATTTAAAGCCAGCGCCCCCCTAACTTGCTAGTCACGAGCCGCCACTGTCCAGCATTTAGGCGCAAATATCTCGAAAACTAACTGAAATATCGAGATTAATAAGGTACAATTTTTTACTCTTTCAATAATTGAGGTGAAGCGGTTAGAAATTTGAGAGATAAAAAATATAGGCGAAAATTTACCAAATTCATATCGTGTAACTAGCGTTCTCTAGGAGGTATTTTAAACCTAATTATAAGACCTTCTTTTTTAGCCTAAAAAAAACGAATTTAATACATGTCCGCTTATCCATTTTTAAATCATCGCCAATTTTCTAACAGTGGATATTATTTTATCGTAAGAAATTAACCATAAAACATGACCTATTTTCAAGTCTACTATCTCCTGTTGCTGTATGGCCCCTTAGTTATGGAACACCCTGTATATTTGATCTTTTGGAAATTTCAAAATTATTTAGTTGATATTAGATATTGCTTATTACCTTTGCAATTTTAATTCTTTCGTATAATTGAAATATTATTTTTATTTACCCATATATATTACTTTAACAAGTTTACCTAAAGTCATCAAAACATAAAACAATTATCACCTAATTAGCATTAGCTAAACAACAATAGTTATTTAATGTAATCGTTGTTGATGACATTTAACAGCCGATTAGTGCACCCGTTGGTTAGGATTTATGATAAACAAACTACAATTTTGCGGTATATTATGGTACATGTAGTTTACAATCTTCAGATGTAGGAGGAATTGTACCTTTGTCGGCCGTAGAACACCTCTTTCTTTTTAAATTTATAATTATTACGTCATTTTTTGTCTAAGACAGCCCAGGCTATTAATTAATTAATTACAAACATCCGGTTTATTTTTTAAATTTTTCCTGAGAAAAAACTAAAACCATGAAGGAAAAAAACAGAATGTGTAGATATTACCAAACCAAAATACTAGCAATTTTCTTAGTAGTTTTATCATAACAAACGTAAAAAATAAAAACTTTTTTTTATCATAACAAGCATTATTGATAGGAACTACATAATGTTACAATTAGTTATTTAATAATATTAAGATACAGAAGGTCCACGAATAGATGTCAAAGAAGCCAAATAGAATAAAAATTTAATTGTTCGAATAAATACTTTTTTTGAGCCTCTGCTTCTTTAAAAAATACGGTCTACGAAGAAAGCTTTTGACTTTTTTATACAGAGTGCTAAAAAAATACAAAAATATTAAGTACTATCAGGAGGAAACTATTTCTCATTTCGTAAGTACATGATTGGTTCATTATTCAAACATTTAATTGCCGTTGAGATGGTCACAATTTTTTCTTATTTTCTCAAGCGAACTAATTTGCAATGGACTTTAGAAATTATAATTTTTAAAATTTTAACATTATCTTTAATGGGTTGCTGATAATATGTGACTTGGCAAAATTACCTAAAAAACGTAGATACAGTAATATTTGGTAAAATTAAAACACAAAAAAAAAATTTAATTGGTCGTTTAAATTTTTTTTTTGACAAATTTTTGAAAATTAAAAAAAATAAAGGTAGTTTCCTCTGGACAAGATTTAATAATTTTGCATTTTTTGAGAACCCTGAATAAAAAAGTCAAAACCTTCTTCGTTGACCGTAGGCCTTACCAACATTTTTTTTTTGAATAATGAAATTTTTGGTCCATTTGTCCTCTTGTGACCTCTATCCGTGGACATGGACATACCGTATTCAGTGTGAGTTTGTAACGTGAAATAAAGTCAGTAAATCCAATACAGTTTTTTTTTGAAAAAATGCTGGGACATTATTATTAATATTTTAAGTTGTGCTCTTTTTTATTAAAAAATATTTATTATACAGTGTGTCCCAAATGAAAGATATGACGATATCGTAAATTTTTTTAAATGGCAATCCTAGTTTTTATAAACTATTTTTAAAATACATATTAAGTTCTTTCTCTCTTCATCGTTCATAAATGACCGATAAGTTTATTGTTTATACCTATTATGGAAATGTTTATAATGCTGTATTAGCCTCTACTTGAGCAAAATAAAACTATAATAATTTGTTAAATTGAATAAAACTATATTTTTTTAAACTTAACAGCAATTTCTGCAGGACACTTTTAACAATAATTAACAATGCTATTTATTGCACATTCCCTTTCCCTGTTATTTTACCAAAATTATCCCCAAGTGTAATTTTAGCTAGTCACTCCCCAGTTAGTTTATGCAAATTTCTGATTCGCTTAGCATATATACCTAGCTAACTAAACAAAGCATACATGATAATATCCCGATTTTGCCTGAACCAATATAATTATTAAAGGGACGACTAAGCTTAGTCAACTCAAACGGCATGTAAATGAGTCTTAACTATAGTCGACAAAATTTGGGTGAGTGAGAAGATATGATCAAGGTTATATACCGGGTGACCCACTCTCATCGCAGGATTCCATAGCATCTAAAGTTAGAGTTACAGGGTAGCATTAGGTCTACAATTTTAAATTATACAGGGTGTCCCAAATAGGGCATATCAATATACAAATTAAAAGTCACAACCAATTTTGTCCGCAAATGTGAGGATGCCTTGGAGGGACTCTTGAGAAAGAAAGAGGTTAATCTGGTCTGGATTCCTGGACACCGAGACACCCAAGGCAACGAGATGCCAGATGAACTTACTAGACGTAGAGCCGGAATTCCATTCCTTGGAATTGAACCATATAGGAGTAGCGGCATTGAACGAGTGGGCTGAACGCCGCTCCAAGAATCAATTTCGGTTCAAGGGTACAGACAAGCTAAGGACTTCATAGCCTGACCTAACAAGGCTAAGCAAGAGTGGATTTCAAAATAGAAGACGATGTGTCCTCCATCCGAACAAACCCGAACAAACCCCTTAATTAAGATACAGACCGGACACTGCAAGCTGAGGAAGCATCTAGCCCTGATCGGCGTTGAAGAAGACCCATTCGGCGCTGGATACCTGGAGGAAGAGGAGCACCTACGAGGCCCAGGGAAGACTCAGGCATCGGGTGCTGGGATCGGCGGTCCTCCAAAAAGAAGGAATCATAGCCCTGGCCTGGAGCGACATACTTGCTTTCATAAGCAAGTCGGGACGATTTGGCTAGGGTCAAGGTAGTTAGAGTGGTTGGGGGAAGACTCTGGGGTAGGCAAAAAGGATCGCCATTAGTCTACTTGTTATATAGATTTCGGAAATTCCCCAAAATTTGTTTGTTGATATTAAAAGACAAAAATTATTTTTATTAAAATAAAATAATAATAAATTTATGATAGGAAATAATGATAAATGCAATGTTTGTTATTGGAAATAGGAGAGTTAATTAACCTAAATTGGCATATCCTACTCACCGTTCAGTTTAAATAATAAATACTCGTACTCTCTAAAACCTGACGCGTGAGCTTGTTACGACCCACTACTGAACTGGGAACTTTTAGGAAGAAACCAGTATTAGCTGTTAATGTCACATGTGGGTACTCTCGAAACCTTTTGTTTTTAGAATCTAGCATCCTATACCTAAAATATCAAAAAGTTGAGTAGTTTAGATGGTATGGAATCCTTTGTCCAGTGAGAACGTTGAAGATTGCAACAAATTTGTAATAGTTTGTGCTTGGGCACGCTGGACACATGAAATTTCATTAGAATAAGGCCTAAAAAAGATTTAAAAAAACTGGCGGGTCCGAGCGTTCTTTGGACAAAAAAAAAGATTTTACATGCATATTTTGCCCATAAAAAATAATTATAAAGAAATGTTACTTTTTTCAGGTGATGAATCCATCATCACTAGTCATTTAAATCGCCACAAAAAAAAATTATAACCCCCAAGATATATTAAATAAAGCTAATTTTACCGGCATCGGTGGCTCCGTGGTTAACGCGGTAGTCGCTGAGAACTCTAGGACGAGAGTTTGTGGGTTCGTATCCCACTGCCGGCAAACTGGTTCGAGCCCAGTGGATTTTAGCGGTATAAGTCTTGACGTGGGTCCAGCGTCGAGCAAAAATTAGGGAAGAGTGAAAAATGTATCATCCCCCAAAACCACCCCATTCACGCCGGTAACCAGGCCGGATGAGATCGGATATCTCGTGGGGTGGAGGGGGAAGGAACACACTCCCCAATCGGTAGGTCATAGAAAGCACGAAACCAAGGGTTGATAGCCCTTGGGGGGTGCTTCTAATGACTGAGGATCGTGGTTCGGAGCCCACGTTAAACCGTAGGTCCCCTCGGGAATGGCCCTGGCAGCGAACGAAGAGGTAAAAATTGGAAAAAAGCAAGCAAGCTAAAGCTAATTTTATGTGAAAAATACGAACAGCAACTCGAACAAACCCGAACAAACACATAAACTTCGAATTTACCTAAATTTAAGTAAATGACCTTTTAGTTCTTTTAATTACGTATTTAAAATCTGGTTAATAATTATTATCTGTGCAATTCAAAATGTGGGTTTTACATAGGCACACAATGTTTTAGTTTATAAAAGTAAAATTATTATTAAGGAGCCCACAGTTTTGTCGAGGGGCTCGTTGTACCGTTCGACGAATATTCTATTCAAACAAAAAACACGCAAAGTATTTCAGTATAAATAGCAGTAGCGTAGAACAAATCCCAGGTTTAGGCTAGGTGGAATAATTATCACTACTCGGCACCTGAGAGTACCTCTAATATTAATAGGTATCGAATTAATTGAAATTTTCTTTAATTTTTCTTTTTTTTTATTATCTTTCTTTGCATTACACTCCTGCGGACTTTAATTAGGAAACATAATATCGCTCATGGTGAAAATATAACAGGAAATATTGTATCTTTTATTTTTAAATGAAATGACATCAACTCACAACAACAACAAAAGATTTTGTTAATAAGTCCTTTATATTTTGCCGTTAACTGTATCTTACTAGAAAGTAAATGTTTCCAGTTGTCAATTAATGGCCAATTTCAAAGCAGGAAACGCTAAAATTTCATTGAAATTATTACGACGAAAAACGCCATTTTACCTTATTTTGACACGTCATAATCAATTATTTCCATCTCTGGCTTTGTGCACGGCACTCTATTCAAAACACACTGTTAAAAGAAAAGAATCAAATTTAACTTTTTTTTTTATGTCCCAGAAAGTCCACTCCCGTTTTTTTGTCAATTTAACTAAAACCGCTTCAGTCAATCAGTAACTCCTAAAATATGTTATTACTATTTTGACATTAATCTGATTTTATTGTGCAGTAAAAATAACTTAATTAGTTAATTTGACACATTTTTATGTTAGTATTAACTTCTTTTAAAATTTTAACTAAAAAAGATATTGATAATGATTATAAGCTTTATCAAAGTTACTAGTATTTGATTCATTTGAACCGTAAAAGAATTGCATGTTAATTTTAGTTAGCTGTTATGTTAAAACGACTTCCAGAAAAGTTAGTTCTTAAAATCTGATTTTTACTAAACACAAAAGAGTTAATTAAAATAACTATACATTTTAAGTTAAATTTGATTTATTTTAATTGATTATAAATTTTTTTGATTCTCTCGTCCAGGATTTCTAACAGTGCATTGCGTAGTAACTTCCAATAAATTGTCACAGGTAAGAAAACGGCATATTACTTAAAATTAAAAATTCAAATATAAATCGGATATATTTATTATCCTATTTTTTTCGTCAAAATAGAAACTTAAGGTCTCATAAACAACATATTTCGTACAAATTTAAAGTTCAAAACTTTAAAATAACTTGACATGAAGACGGAATACACCAATTTTACCTATTTTGACAGCACATTTAATTTCAAACAAGACGAAAATAAAAACCAAATTTTTCCAAAGTCGTCGCTTAAATTCTAGCTATATTTAAGATTCAAGATAGACTCAGGGAACAAGTTTTGACTAGTTTGTATTCCCCAACGAATTATTTTAACACCACGGATGATCGCCAGATAAGTAGAAAATGGAAAACTAAATCTCCCAGGTGCAGTTTCAGTTCGTTTAACAAGTTAATATGGGAAAACTAGATTATCTTCAAAAATTAGTCCTTCACCCATATGGTCTTTTCTTTTTTGATTTTATGGCCAATGCCGCATAAATACAGGGTGTCCGGTAAGTATATGGCATACTCTCGGGAGCGTATAGGGGAGATCAAAATAACTATACTTTGTCATAATTTAGAAATGTATCAGAATAAATTCTTCTTGCCTCCACACAATTACCGAGTGCTTGTCCATAGGTTAGATCAGTGGTTCTTAACATTTTAGTGATGAGGGACCATTTGACTAAATTTTTGTCCTGCCTTGGACCACAAACTGATGTCTGGCGGTAATACAAATCATTCCACATGACATAGAAATGTCATGTGGTTCTATAAATAAAACACTTATAAAATTATTTGAAATTAAGAGTTTTATATTTGAAAACATTTTTCAATAACATATACGAATATTATTTTAGTGCGATTTTTGGGACTGCATACTGTTTACCAACTGCTGAATCCTTGGTTCAGTGCTACTCAAAGCCAAGCGCATGTCGCCACTGGCATCCAAATGATTTCGATGTTTATTTTTGCATTCCAACTTCATATTTAATGACCCTTGCAGCTGAAGGTTCAATTTATTTAGTTGTGCAAAAAATCAACTAAATAAGAGAAATGTATTTGAAATTTGAACTGACAGAACTGATCCAGCAACTCTTTGCTAAGAATAATTTTACTTCCTCTTTCAATTCATACAACCTTGACAGCATGTTTCCTTTGGAAAGTCAACGCACTTCGGTGTGAAAAAGCAGCGTTTCGTGTTCAGAGTTCATATCAGAGCAAAATTTTTTGAAGAGACGAGTATACAGTGCACTCCTTTTTATAAAGTTGACTACTTTTATAGCTGTTTTCAACGTAACAGCAAATTATTAATTATATAAAATTAATAAATTTAGATTGACATCGCGGACCACTTCAGATACTTTCATGGACCACGAGTGGTCCACGGACCCGCACTTCGGTGTAAAAAAGCAGCGTTTCGTGTTCAGAGTTCATATCAGAGCATAATTTTTTGAAGAGACGAGTATACAGTGCACCCCTTTTTATAAAGTTGACTACTTTTATAGCTGTTTTCAACGTAACAGCAAATTATTAATTATATAAAATTAATAATTTTAGATTGACTTAGCGGACCACTTCAGATACTTTCAGGGACCACGAGTGGTCCACGGACCACCGGTTAAAAACCACTGGGTTAGATGCATGTGAGCATTAATGAGATGTAATAATGTATTTAATTATCTTAGTGCGTGGTAATAATCTTAAAGGTATTTGATTAGTTATTCAAATAGCTGCTGTTAATAAACTTGATTATTAAATAAATTTCGAATCAATGCTTAAACGTGATATACAAAAACCTTATTTTTCTCGAAAACCGCTAATTCAATCGAGAAAAATGTAGTGTGCCTTTTTTAAATAAAAATAACTAAAGTATTTAAAAAGTCAGTTTTTAGCTCTTGAAAATGACACCTGTCAAAATTTTCGCCCAACGAGTGTGGTTGCAAGTCCGTTCCCGACTTCCCTGACGATGTAAAACATCTAATGTAGTACGGTTTTATGAGTCTCTATGGCCTACACAAAATACTAAAATTTCATTAAATTATACATGTCGGTTCAAAAGTTAGAGCCGAAAAGGTTAGTCGCTGGGCACCTCTTTGGGGCTCTGTATCTCCGTTAAGGGGCACTTTAGATTTTTTTATATGACAAAGTAGACGTATTTTGACCTCCCCTATATCCTCCCAAAAGTATGGACACCCTGTATATTATTTTTTGTTGAACTGGTGAACAAAACAACAGTCTCGTTCGTTATTTTGTTGGTCGAGCACGAGCTGCTCGACAAGTTTATGGGTACTTTACACAAAACAGTTCTTGATAATTGTTTTATTTTTATTTTTTAATTAAATTCTATGCAAAATATATTTTTTTTAATTTTAATACTTGGATGTGGGGTACCTATACGCTAAATCTAATACCGTTAAATAGATCTGGCCCTTATTAATATAATTGCGTTATGTAAATAGAATTCCCAGACTAACCGATAAAATTTAGGGAAGTCACGAGAGACGGCAAGACGTTAATGACGTCATAAACTACCTGGATTAGTAAGGTTACAAAGCTAATGCCATGTAATGGACTTGGTTATAGTTTGCCGGCCCGCTGAGCTAGTCAAGGCGATAATTTGATAATGCTAGACTCTTATTAAAGTAATTGCCGTTATATCTTGTAGGACACTATTCACTTCATTGAATTATAAAATATTATACATTTTGTTATGGAGTTTCTGTATTATGAAGTTTATAAAGTGCAATATGAATTATATTTTTTTAACCAATAGACAGCGAGTTGGGATTTTTTAATTATTTTTTTTTGCCAATTCACCATCACATTAAAACATCTTCCATTAAAATTAAGGAACATTTTATAAAGTAGGTAAGTAAATTTCTTGATATTTTTTTAATATGTCAATAATTATTACCTATAAAATATAAAGACGATAATGATTTTATTTAAATTTTGTGTAGCTAGAAAAATTAAATAAATATACGCGAAATAGGTTATAGGTTAGCAAGCATATTGATACTTCTACCTTAACATTCAATGTACTTTTCAACATTGAGTAGGCACTCCATAACGTAGGAGGTTTCATATTTTTTGATTTCTCCTTAAAATAGCATAATAATATAAGTACTTTTTCAGACACCTTTTGTACATTTTTCTTGCCGCACCATACACAGAATTGGTCATATTATATTTTCTCATACACTACTTTAGATTTGGCCGGTAACATATTAGATATTGCCGAATTTGCTACATCGGCTATATCCTATGGAGTATCGCTGCCACTATCATAATCAACATCCATCTTATTAAAAAATATCTTAAAATTGAAGTAAATTCCAACAAACTATAAACGCATGACAGTACCTACAACAAGCAACATGCCAACAAGCCGTTTCTATAGTAACGACAGAGCATATTAACTTGATGCTGTAAAATTATATAGGGAGTATTTATTTATAATATAACATTTTAGCCGATTACTTCATACTTACAGTTGTACAATAGTATATTAACGTAACGTTTTATAAAGCATCATTTTATAGCACGCGTCCATGTCAAAAAACGAGCCCGAATAAACCCGAAGAAACCCATACGTTATACTTTTTTTTCTAATTTGTACTTTTTTCAATAAAAAACACATATTTAAAAAGAAAATAATTCCTTCAAATTTTGTAAATTTTTATGTCTAAATTTTATGTTGGTAATACTATTTTTTATCATAGTAGCCCCTGGACAACAAAAATTATTTTGCGAACTGTCATTTTTTGATTTATTGACCCATTTTCACCACGAGATTCTAAAGTTATTTTAGCGATATGAGATTTGAAATTGGACGGAATACATTGTGTGATCCTTGTACATTCGATACATATACAGAGCGTTCGGAAATTCGGGCGATTTTGCTACTTTTTTTCGAATTTCAAAAGACGTGATTTTACGTCGCGGCATTGCAATTTAGTATGGGGAAGATGGAAAATTCAAATAAAGTTGAAGTTAAAATCGACATTGGAAGGTTAGTACATTGAATTTTGGATAGGATTTGGCAGAAAATGATAGCTTGAAGCATCTACAAAAGATTGATTTATAGATTTATGCAACCAACATACATGACTGTTATCCACACAGAATAAAAAATTCACAGATCTTGCACCTTACGCAAGCATCCTATGTATTGAAAATACCTGACACAGCTTTAAAATTTTAATGACCTATGTCATGTAATTAAAGCCCACATTCTAATTTGGATGTTGTAAAAGTTTAAAAAATGTTCTTTAATTTTACAGTACTGGTTACATAAAAACTATAGATAATTTTAAATTCCTCACCTCAAAAAACCCCAAAATCCTTAATGTCGTGCTGCTATGTCGTTTTGTTAAGAAATAATCGCAAAAAAACGAAAACAAAAATAAAACTTTGACACCCTGTATCTTGGTTGTTATCAATTTTGGGATAATGCAAGTTTAAATAAACCGCATTATTTCGCCTTAAGAAGCCTACTGTTGCTCTGTGTCCCATTACGTTTGGGACACCCTGTATATTAATTAAAACATATTATAAATAATCCCAAAAAAACGAAAACAAAAATAAAAGTTTGACACCCTTTATCTTGGTTGTTATCAATTTTGGGATAATGCAAGTTTAAATAAATCGCGTTATTTCGCCTTAAGGAGCCTGCTGTTGCTCTGTGTCCCATTACGTTTGGGACACCCTGTATATTAACTAAAACATATTATATTAAATGTATGGTTTTATTTCTAAGAATAATTAATATTAATTTGTTTATAAACAATAATATTCACATAGCAGACCAACCAAGGTGAACAATTGCCTTATATTCAATCGGTCATATTGTCTAAGCCTACTTATGCTATGTTTTTAAATTATACTTATTTTCCCAAGCGTTCAAAATAGACCATGAAGATTTTCATGAGATAGGTAGGGGTGCAAAATATAACCAATCACCCGGTACAATAACATTTTCTGAGAAATCAATAATAAAAAAATTATCCCATTTGTTAACCAAATTTGGGCGGACCCTGTAATATGCAATTATTGTGCTCCAACTCTTTGCCTCCCGCTTTTTTTTTCGATATAATATTCCGATTTAAATAACGTGAACTTACCTTAGTTATAACTTATCTCAATAAAACACTTTTTAACAAAGTTACTATGGCGTTCTTTAAAACACAAACTAAACTAAACATTATTCATTATTTACTTGCCGACTTTACGCTGATTCATATTTATATTTCTACCAAGTCTTATCAGAGTATTATGTTACAAGACCGATCTAGATATTGCGCTGTTAGCCGCGACAGACGGCGGAGCGACATCGACATGAGCGACATCGACATGCAATGCAAAGTTTGCGTAATCACGATCCCAATAGTATTTTCAATACTAAAAGTAGGTTATAAAGCTATTTTTCCTCTGCGAAAAATGGGTTTTCTCGTGAATCACAAAGGCCGCGCAAGTCAATGAAATAAAACATTTAAATGTTACCAACATCAAATAAAGAAAAAACGCGTATCGAAATAGATTATGATACAAAATTAGAAAAAAAATGGTGTTTGTTTTTCGTTTGTGAAATTCGTGTTTTTAAGACACATTCGAGTGAATTTTTCGCCTCGACCTGCGGTCTCGGCCAAAAATTACACTCGCGTGTGCAATTACAAAAACACTCATTTCACGCACTTTACAAAAGTTGGGCCGTTATAAATTTTCTTTTATTAGTAATGAGAGCTATGAATAATACTGTTTTAAACTAAAAATACGTTTATTATAATAATGTGCGTATTGCGTATCATATCCACAAGAGTTATTGACCGTTGCAGGCTTTAAAGACATTTCATAAAGTTTATGACATAAGCCATTTCCCACAATGTCAAATGCAGACCCTTTTTGTCTGTTGCTAATTTTATGGAGATGCTGCCGTATACTTACCGCAAGTGTCAAAATGGCAGTCATAAATGGCCTCTGTTTAAACCGCGCACCCTTTTAGTAATTTCGTATATGACTCCCCTTCGTCCAATATCTTCGTAACTGACTATTGCATGTCCACTTTAAGGGTCTTTTTAAAAGATACTGGGGGCTGTATTTTGCATAAAGAAATAAGCCATTGTCTGGGGGATGGTTCGTTTTTACCCTTTTTGATTAAATCATAATAGACCATGAAAGGGGAGAACAACTAGCCAAAAAGAATACGTCAGAAGTTAAAAGAATTTTATGTTATTTAAGTTTAAACGATTTTAAACATACCTGTATAAATTATAATTATAGTTGAAGGAAAAGTTTTTCCAAAAATGGCAAAAAAGATGGCGATATCCAACGTTCCTGTTCAGACAACTGTCGTTATTGGAAATAAATTGTAATACTAACTATATTTTAAAAATTATGGTAAAAAGAAGTATTCGTCAGTTTCGACATTTCGATATTCGCGATTTTTTTTTCGGGAACGGTTAGAGGCGAAATATTCAAACTTTCTGGATTTAATGAGGAATAATGGGAGCATCGAAGACAACAATTTCAAATATACAGGGTGAACCAGAAAAAAGTTATCAATAATCGAAAAAATGCGATTCTCGTTGTCGTCGCATACAGGTCGCAAAAAGTATTTTATTCGATTTTAAAGGTGTAGACAACGATGAGCTACAGAACCCTATCTCCCTAATCCATCGTTTTGTATTCTATATCTATAGGTGCCATTATCAGGTATGTACTTTTTAATTCCGTTTGATAAATATTGCTTCTCATAAGGTCTTGGTACAGCAGTACTGTAATCAAATATCAACGTTTATATTATATATAGTTATATTTTGCTAGCTGTCATTTGGACGTTTCCAAAGTTTAGTTATTTTATTTATTAATAAATTACCCTGTTGTTGGGTACAGGTTTCATGTCATTTATACACAAGGAATAAAAAAAAATTGTATCAATTTTTTCAAGCTACATTGGTTCCGCAGTTAGTAGGGGTAAATTAAATATTATATAATTTAGTAAAAATAATTGTAATTAAAAATAAAGTTCAATTAATATTATTGCTGACAGAACTAGTACATTAGTAGAATCAGTTTGTTTAGTATAAGCAATGTATTAAAAAATAAATATTATAAAGAATAACTATCAATTCAAGGAAATTTTGTTATACTGGACGCTGTCTTGACATCACTGTGAAAGGAATTATAAATATTTACTCTATATACAAGACCGCAACGTATAATTTGATAGAACCCAGCGGCCCTGGAAACCTGCTCGTAATGTTACATGTATATACTTCTCAGATACGTAACCTACAATTTTTTGTAACAAAACGTCAAAATGTTTCACAAATCAACCATGCAATTATTTCTTCCGTTGCAATGCAAACCAAGTGACAAAATGAGTCAATCATAATTTCATGTCATGTTGACATTAACTTTTAGAACTGTCGCAACTTTATGTCCAGATTTCCCATCCTGATTTCCCGTTCGCATTTCGTTGCATAATTTCCATGCTGCAGGTAGAGTGGATTAAAGGAACAGAGATGACGTTGCTACGAGTCTCCCTCCATAGTACGCTCGCTGCCATGGTATTTTCACATCTATTTTTATTAGGGGGCCCATACAAAAATTATAAATAAAAACTTTCTTAATTTTGAGTTTGTTATTTAACTGTCAATATAAATAAATCATCTTTTACGAGGTTTTTGTTCTAACTTAACAGACAGTCAAAAATTTATTTCTTTATTATAGTTGCCACACACACTTTGAAAACGTAAAAGTCAGTTTACGACCGTGTGGGATTGATTTGCTCTTCAGTCAAAAATAAAATCGGGAAAATGTTTATAACTGCTCATTCGAGTAAGTTTGAAAACGAATATTATTTTTATATTCCTATGTTAAACACTTAATAAGATAGTAAAACCATTTAGCGTAAAGTATAGGAATATAAAACGATGAGATAATATTAAAATACACACAAAATAAAGCTATTGTGTGTTTGAAAGTAATAAAAGAAACGCCTAAATTATTATTCATTAGGAGACGTTAAAATAGGAACATCAAAATCATGGTGGTCTACTGGAAACTTAATAATAGATTTACGATTCATCTTAAAAGTCTGTTTAAATAAAATGGGTGCACTGAATACCCAATTCCAAAACAATAAAATATTAATTTATTGGTTACACGAAATTTATAAAATAATTATTCTAAACTTTAATTATTTCATTTAAATATCTAGGTGTTAATAGTTTGCAATAAGTCATCGACAACTATATTACCATTCCATAAAAATTATGACCTTTATACGATTGAAAATCGTAAAAAAGTCAAATAATTAGTAATTTTTAAATTAACAATGTAAAATAGTTATTTGAAAAAATTTCGATTCTAATAGCACAGCCATTTTAATATTTTGGCAATAAACTAGCTGATTTTTAAAATATCCGTATACAGGATGTGTTGGAAGTTCCTTACGCATATTTCAACGGAATATTCTACTACATATAAAAAATGTTTATATGATGAAAGGAAGATAAGAAAGCTATAAATAAGCTAATTTAAGGTATACACATTTACAGAATTCGATAATAGTTTATGTAATTATAAATAAAAATATTTAAATGAATCGTTCTTTTCTCCTAAATTATTAGCTCTGTTATTTTTCCAAGAATACCTTAAAAGTCCTTAAAATCTGTGTGGGTAAAATTTTAAAAAAGTGTGACGCTAACTTTCAATGTCAAAAATTAGCATTCATTAATATTAGTTCGTGTGCTAAGACGTACCTTGTCCTTTAAGCTGTTGCAAAGAAATAAAATAAAAACTAGCCTTTGAAGGACACCTTTGGATGGCCATGGCCAAAATCAAGTTTTATTTAAAAAGCCAATTGGTAGATAAAAAAAAGGTAGAGTCCTGGCATTCAGCGTTTTTAACGGAATATTAGGCTAACACAAGTTTTATTTAACACAATTTTAAGCAAGCAACTGCTACTATATTAATACAGTGATTATTAAAACAAGTTAGTAAGTAGAATTTATATCTATTTTTTATATTTTTATATTATTTTATCTCTTGTGGTTCCTTTTTGCAAATTTGTATATTGTTTTTAACTATTTCGAAAATTAACTGTTCCGTCCACGTTACGTTGTTCGAACCACTAGAAATTCGGTAATATTTTTTTTACTCATTGGAGAAAATACCTTTTACACAAATTAATATAAACCGACACAGTTCAAAATGTTCAGATATATGTACAATGAAAAGCGTGTGCTATAATAGCCCGAGTCTGAGTCGAAATTATATAGGAAAAGACAATGGAACTCCTAAAATTTTAACGTCACTGTGAATTGTTTATGCTTTACCGGAAGATAACTATGAAAAAAATATAATTGCGCTTTTAAACATAATACATGTTTTATTTCGGAAAAGTAAAATTTTATTACCGATATAAATTACACACACAGAAACACCGTCATTTTCATTTTAATTTTAGAAAGATTTACTTGTATACGCATAGATTGGTTAGTTATGTTTAGTATACAGGGTTTATTCTGTACTTTACTATTACTACAAATTATTTAAGACTTCTTGTAACTACTTTTACCCATTCTTTAACCGCAGACTTGGCAACATCTACAGTTTCTACAGTGTGTCCACGAATAGAGTTTGGACGAGGAAACACTTTTTTAGTAGTAGGTATAGAAGAAAAAGTAATTCTTTATAAAAACGCTTGCTTGTGCTGAAACTACAATTTCGAATATCAGATTTGCGATTACCATATAGGGTTTGCCAAAAACAACATTCTTACTTTTTAGGATTTTTTTTTCAATGCTAATTTTTAATTCCTTGATTTATTAAATGATTTTTGCTTGTGCTGAGACTACAATTTTAGTTTTTTGGATCTCGTTTAAAATACATTCACGTAAAAACAAACAACTATTGTTGCTTTCTTACTTCGATTGATTCGATATGATTTTATATCTGGCCGAGTAAGGATTTTGTTGTAAGGAAACCATTTTTAACTACTTTTGAAGTATTTTTATGATTACATGTCATATTTCTTCAATTCATTCAATCATCAATTATAAAACTTTTATTTAAACGTGGTACCACCGAGTTAGCGCATTGTTCAACTCGACATCTGAATTCCCGATAACAGTTCCTAGCTTGCTGCATTGGGATATTTGCAATAACTACTCTTATTTTTTCTTTCAAAAGTTATTATTAAAATTGGTTTTATACACATGTGGCTTCAGATATCCCCATAAATGAAAGTCGATAATTGTGAGATCGGGACTCCTACGTGCCAACTAATTTGGACCATAGGTATCTTCCAATCCATTTGTTCCCACAATAATGATTTAGCTAATCATCAAATGGAATTAGAATTGAAAAAGAAATCCAAAAAACAAAAACTGTTGTTTCTGACATTCCCTGTATTTACAAATTTAATAGTTTCTAGTGTCAACAGTAGTAAAATTCATGTAAAAAATCAAGGAATTGAAAAAAATGATACAAAAAACTAAAAATGTTATTTGTGACGAACCCTGTATAGTAATCGCAAATCTAATATTCGAAATTGTAGTTTCAGCACAAGCAGTTTTATTAAAGAATGACTTTTTCGTCTATACCTACTAATAAAAAAGTTTTTCCTATTCCAAACTCTATCCGTGGACACACTGTATATCCTGAAACAAGAATTTGGTTTGCTGGAAAGAATTATGTTTACCCTTGAATAAAAACTATTAATTTAAAAAAGGGCGACGGACAGAATAGGGCGGCAAATAGGATAGAGCGGCGGACAAATGTTTAGGAATTTTTTAATGGAGGCGCTTCGTAGGGTGGCAGTCTTAGAGGCAGCAAATTTGGAAGAAAAATATTGCTTTCTTGATTTTTAAGGAGAGGAAATGAGGCATCATTCCTAGCCACACTACTTTGGGACTTTTTATGAACAGGCCTTAATTCTGTTTCACTCACTCCTTAAATTTCATAATGCATTGGCTTTTTATATGGCAACTGTAAATATTTACAACATAAAGATATCGAAATCTTGTAATTTCCATTAAAAAGTGAGGACCTGACTAGTATTTACTATAAATTAATTGTATTCGTTATAATTAACATGGTGCAAATTCAGGGTGACCACCTTGTATCGAGTTGAAAACCGGAGATATTAATTTTTTGTCAAAATTTTTTGGGTGCCACGCCCTTTTTTGGGCTATCAAAACCTAGAGATTCTATGAGTAACGGTTAACAACTTTAATAATTATAAGTAGGTACACAATAAAAGCTGAAATAAAAAAAATATTTTTATTTATACGTCAGGAACTGCCTTAAAAACCAATAATTATTATGGGCGGTGCGGTAGTTCTTTAACCAGGCAAGAATTACTGTTTTCAAACATTTTTATTAATAATATTTGCTACATCTAGATAAATTCCAAATTAAGGTTTTAGGTCAAAATAAAAAAAAAATAGCAACAAACAAACTCTTAGTTAAAAGTTAACATAAACAAAAAATAAATTCTAAAATCACGTTAAGTAAGTTACCTACTTAAATACAAGAGAATATAAAAAGAAAACAAATTGGTAACCAATGGTAGGTAAGGTAAATGAAAGCATTAAACTTGCTAAAATTTAAAAGAGTACTGTTTATAGCTGCGGCAGCATGCTAAGAGTTCCTTTTGCTTTTCTTTTGACAAATACATAGCAAATTCCTGACAGGTCATTTTAAAATTGAGCTTTGTGCATAACTCCATTTTTACCAAGTTAATTCGCATCGTGTTTCTGTCATCGGTCCACAAACCATTCATCAACGAAAATACACGCTCTAAATAACCATTACTCACTGGTATCGAAAAAATTTTCGACACAATTTTTAAGGTTTCAGGAAATGTACCGAACTTAAAAAACTTTACCCAAATCTGGTCAAAGGGGGTAGTGTCAAACAATTGTTGCCTTTCCTATGTTGCAGTTAATTCTTCACTAAAGTTATTTTTTAGGAAAAATACGATAATTGTTAAAAACCGGAGCCCGGAGGTCAAGTATAAAAAACCGGAGACTCCGGGTGAAAACGGAAGAGGTGGTCACCCTGTGCAAATTGTCTCACATAGGTACCATAGAGACGGCACTGCATAATTATTATTATACAGCAGTGTTGTATCTATTACCGTTCTTATGAGAAACCAACTAAATTGTTATTTTTTGAATCTGTGACACATTTTAACGTTTGGTGAAGAAAGTCAAAAAACATTGTACGGCACACGTCCTGCTACGTTCGGTAAGGAATTACTTGTAGCCATAATAATAGATAGAAGAAGCTCTAGACCTTAAAACTATCGCTCTCTATAAATATGGAACATATTAAATCCAAACAATTTTAGTTATAGTAAGCAATATTTTTTCCAGTAAATCTTACTGGAACGTAAAGCAATGTAAATATAAAAAATATGAAAGTATATCTTTAAACACAAGTTTATGTGTTACCAAGTTCATGCCACAGCAAGAGCACTTTTACGAGCAATAAAAATTTGTTAGCAGTGCAGAGAAATGTCGTGAATTCGAATTTTATTTTGGGAAGACAAGATTTACGGCACAGATTGGTTAGTTATGTACAGTTTAGATTAATTTATACTTTTATTATCCTTTCGTTTTCATATTAAACGTAAATTTCTATGCGTAGAATATTGTAGTGGAATAACTTAACTATTGCGTGTTTATAAGAAATAAACTGTGGATTTATAGTTTAGATGGTCTCGATAATACGTAAAATGGGCTGTTTATTTTTAGTTATAATTTAGAATTGGGATCATTTATTATGTTTAATTACCATTTTGCTATACTGCTGTGTACAATTCGCATTAATTTATAGAGATTTATAAAAACTCTGGATGCAAATTTACTTCTCGTTTTTATAGATGAGTCATGTACATGTTAATTTGTTAGATAATAATAATTCTCGTGAGGCATGTCTACAGACTGTCCGCTGATAGTGTTTACAATAGCACAAATGGAAGAAAAATTTCATATTTCGGGAAAAATTCATTCTTGATAAAAAGTTTTGCTTGTAAAAAAAATGCAATTCACGAAGAAAAAATTTTGATTTTTATACAGGGTTCGCAAAAACTTCAAAAACATGATTTTTCTCCAAGAGTAAACTACCTTTATTTTTCATTTTTGACCAAAATCCCAATTAGAAAACTTATTTAGAATAACGTTTGTAATTTAATTCCGATATTTAAAATAAATTTTCGATTTTTTTAGTTTTTTTTAGTTTTTAGAGGTAAATGGAAATTTTGCTGCTCAATAAAAATATTAATATAACATTTGGGTGATGTATATCTTATTTTAAAATTTTAAATGCATTCCTAAGTACCATCTTTTGTAAAAACAAGGATTTTCCTTACTTTTTTATTACTTTGCTTTACGTATGGGGCATTGTTGAAGCTGTTTAAACAATTTCCATCGAAGAAATTCGAAGAAGTTTTGACCACATTCGTTTAAAGCTAGAGAAATGTGTTGAATATGGAGGGGGAGGGAGTGTTTGAATAGCAAATTATGAAATTATTATTTGTTGTTATTTTAGGATTTTTTGTGTTTTTTCCGGGGTCATTTCATTTGTGAAATTAAAAATACATATTTCTGGTAACACCACAAATCAGTTTTTGAAACTTTTTGATACCCCTTTGTCATTGATAACGCATGTATTTCGACCGCTAATGCTGCTAACCAAAAAAGAAAATTCTTTTACCTCTAAAAATTATAAAAACTAAAAAAATCGAAGATTTATTTTAAATCTAGGATTTAAATTACAAACGTTATTCTAAATAAGTTTTCTAATTGTCATTATGGTCAAAAATTAAAAATAAAGGTAGTTTACTCTTAGAGAAAAATCATGTTTTTGAAGTTTTTGCGAACCCTGTATAAAAAAATCAAAATTTTCTATTCGTGAATTGCATTTTTTTTACAAGCAAAACTTTTTATCAAGAATGACTTTTTCCCGAAAAATTAAATTTTTCATCAATTTTTTGTGCTATTGTAAACCCTATCCGCGGACAGTCAGTACCTATATTCCTTTTTTTAATATAGAAGAACGTATACGTATTGTCTTAGCAACCAAACCAGCATTACAATCAAATTTTGGATTTAAATTAATGTAAATGTTATTGTCTGTAGCGGTTTTTATGTCAGATTTATGTCTGGTGTGCTCTTAATATTCCTATTGTCATAAATTAAATAAAGGGTATGTACCTAGTTATTTGTACAAAAAAATATGTTTTATATTACTCTATGTATTTATTGAATAAGAAAGCTGAAAAATGACAATCAAGTAACTTTTTCAGAGAACGCATTAAATTTTTTGAATTATTTTCAAAGAGTCGTATGAAATATATTTTTTGTACAAAAAAATTACCATTTATTTAGTTTTCAAAAATATGCATAATTAAAAAACAACCTGCATACCTACTTATGTTTAAAAAAAAATGCACCAACCATTATTTTACAACCTGAAATAAAAAAAAAAGTGTTCAAGTGTTTCAAAATAAAGCTAGGAAAGCTATAGTAATAAATGAAAAGTAAAGGGCTTTAATATAAAAATTTAAAGAGTAAAGTACCTTTTGCGATTATCTACTAATGATACTTATTAATATGATAAGTCGATTTGGCTTCCATCAAAACGACCAAATACTAGGTTTTAATCAATTGAATCATTGGCGTGCGTATGACCAAATTCGCTTGATAAGGAACAAGGTAATTACCAAAATTGTTAACCGCATAACGGTTTCTTTTAAAATAATACCATACGGTAAAAGCAATGGCGTACTGTTTTTTCTGCTATAAAATTAAATTTGCAATGTGACAAATTAGAAAGTAATCGAATACCAATAACTTTATTAAAACGCAAATGACAAAAAAATATAAAAACTCAGTTGGTCATGTAAATAAAACAAAATAATGATTTGAAAATGACAATAACAATCTGATAATTACCAAAAACAAAATTAATATAAGCCAAACTAAACAAGATTGAATGTACCGGGTGGTCAAATAAGCGAGGACGTCGGCTTTATCTCGGAAACCATTAATCGTATAACTTTCGGAAAGATTTTTTTATTAGTAAAGTGGTCAAGAGAAATAGCTGGAAATTACTTTTAAGTTTCTCATTTCGCCGCAAGGGGGCACAATTAAAAATTGTTTTTTTTAATCCTAAATTTCTCCGAAAATTCCCATATTAAGGTATAACTCTGATTACATCATTGGAAAGCTTAGACAATTCTGCATCATTTTGGTTCAAGGCTCATTGGCGTACCGACCTTGATAAGAGTGGGAGAAGCTACTGAAAGTGTAAACATTAAAATCGCTGTAACTTCTAAACGATTTATCCGATTTCACTAAATTTAAGCTTCTTTGGAAGGGGAAAATAAGTATCTTCAATTGCCGTATCCAACAGTACACGATAGTGTTTAATAAAATTGCTAGAGGGCGCAATTTGTAATAATAACGGTTTTTTCGATTTTATCCCGAAAATTCAAATCATACGGTATAACTATGACATCATAATCGAAAAGTAGATGAAATTTGCAAGCAAAGATGTCAAGACCGCAGTTCGATATCTTTGTTCGTTTCAGAGTTATTGCCAAAACAATAATTTTTAATACAAATTGCGCCCTCTAGCAATTTTATTAGAAACTATCGTGTATCAATAGATACGACAATTGAAGGTACTTCGAAACAAGCTTAAATTTAGTAAAATTGGATAAGTCGTTTAGAAGTTACAGCGATTTTAATGTTTACAATTTCAATAGCTTCTCCCACTCTTATCAAGTGAAAGTGTAAACATTAAAATCGCTGTAACTTCTCAACGACTTAACCGATTTTACTAAATTTAAGCTTGTTTGGAAGAAAAAGGTAAGTACCTTCAATTGTCGTATCCAATGGTACAAGATAGTTTCTAATAAAATTGCTAGAGGGCGCAATTTGTATTAAAAATTATTGTTTTGGCAATAACTCTGAAACGAACAAAGATATCGAACTGCGGTCTTTACATCTTTTTTTGCAAATTTCATCTACTTTTCGATTATGATGTCATAGTTATACCGTATGATTTGAATTTTCGGGATAAAATCGAAAAAACTGTTAATATTATAAATTGCGCCGTCTAGCAATTTTATTAAACACTATCGTGTACTGTTGGATACGGCAATTGAAGATACTTATTTTCCCCTTCCAAACAAGTTTAAATTTAGTGAAATCGGATAAGTCGTTTAGAAGTTAGAGCGATTTTAATATTTACACTTTCAATAGCTTCTCCCACTCTTATCAAGGTCGGTACGCCAATGAGCCTTAAACCAAAATGATGCAGAATTGTCTAAGCTTTCCAATGATGTAATCAGAGTTATACCTTAATGTGGGAATTTTTGGAGAAATTTAGAATTTAAAAAAACAGTTTTTAATTGTGTCCCCTTGCGGCGAAATGAGGAACTTAAAAGTAATTTTCAGCAATTTCTCTTGACCACTTTACTCATAAAAAAATCTTTCCGAAAGTTGTACGATTAATGGTTTCCGAGATAAAGCCGACGTCCTCGCTTATTTGACCACCCGGTACAACTCTCAACCAATATCTAAATATATTAGTAAATATCTTCGTCCGGATCACCATAAATTTCTAATGCATTTTTCATTCATTTTTCAAACCCTTAAACAAACTTTTCAAACTTCTTGACGTTAATTTTCTGCACACGCGTGTCTTTCAAATTTCAAGGCTTTTAAAGTCACTGGACGAGTTTTATAAACATTATTTTTATAGTACCCCATTAATAAAAGTACAGTGGGGTCCAGTCTGGAACCCTAGGAGGTCAAGCTACAAAGGGATTATTGCGACGAATCACTTTATTTTCAAAATTTTCATTGAGTTATACTCTTACAGGTCGAAAATTATGAATTGGAACGCCATCTAACTGAACATACAAATTATCCTTATATTTTAAGGGCAAACCGTGAATAGCATTCCAAAAATCATGTGGCAAGACGTCCATAGAAATCTTACACCATTTAAAGTTGTATACCTATATGTTGTAGGGTCCAATAATACGATCTTTTAATTCACCACATTACATATTTATACGCACAGAGTATTGACTTTTACAAGTAATAACCCAATGTGGATTTTCCTTATTCCAAAATCTAATATTTTGAGATTACACGGTCCAGTTTATAGAAAATGTTGCCTCGTCGGTAAACAAAATTTTGTTAAAAATACCATCGTCTTCATAAAATTTTACCTGCATTTTTAGGCAGTACTTCATTCTTCTTTCGTCATCACCTTGTTGCAACGTGTGTAAAAATCTTGGTTTACATGGTTTGATACAAGATACAATTTCTTTTTAAACATCTTGACGCAGAACTTTTCCGCCTAACATCAAAGTTTCTTAAGCTTGATTTTGGATTTACGCGGAAACGATTTAAAATTCTTTCTTACTGTGGATGATTTCTTGGATGTTTTACTTTTTTTTTGCACTATCAAACCGCGTTGATTGAACATTTTTTGATTGACTTTAGAAACTGTACTATGCGATGTAAAGCGATTGGGTTGTCTTCGAATGAATTCTTGGGCGGCTCCTCTATAATTTCGCTCCTACTAATCTTACTATTTTTACTTTTTCAACCAAACTCAAACGCATATCTGCTATTTTGCACACAGCACAAATATTAATAATTTAGCTTTGACATAACAATAGTTTCCTCATTGACATGTAAATAATATTTTGTTAACTGATTAAAACTTTCTTACTTATGCCTGTTTGAAATGTACAAAATTGAATTTAATAGCAGAAAATACAGCGCGTCCCTGCTTTTACCGTATGGTATTTTTTAAGATGAAGCCGTTAAACGGTCAACATTTTTGGATATTACATTGTTCCTTATCGGGCGTATTTTAGATGTGAATATATTTGAAAAGAAATAAACGTAAATTTGGTCATACGCACGCCACTGGTTGTTTCAATTTATTGAAACTTCGCATCGGATCGTTTTGATGAATGCCAATTCGACTTTTGATATTAGTTTTGTAATAAAATAATCGCTAAAGGTACTTTACTCTTTAAATTATTATTTTAAAACCCCTATAAATCCGTACGCCAATAGGTTACCTAACTAAAATTTTAAGCAATAGAAAAATGCGCCGTAGGATCATACGTAACTACACTAAAATTCAAAACAATCAATTCAGAAATACCGAAAATATAAGCTTGCTTCCATTATAAGTGGGACACCCTGAATGTAGATTGTGTGGCATCAGTTGATATATATATTTTTTTTAAATCTGAGAAGAACATCAAATAATACCCATTAAAAAAATAATTTTTTTTCTTGGACTTTTTAGCTCATCGTGTTTATTTAATTTTTTTCTAATAGACCTTTAAAACCCCTATTTTAAGAAATAATCAACCGTTTCTATGCATATCAGCGACCCTGTCTGTTAGTAAAGATTCGAGTTTGGCGTTGACATGCTGTTTGGAGTTAATTACTGATACATACTTTACAATAATTGCATAATAATAATTGATATAAATTCCACATACCATAATTGTTTGTTTACTGTAAACTGACATAGAAAGCTTTTAATTAAATTAAAAATATATTAAGTATGGATATTTTTTTTATCTGCCTATCCTAAATGTCAACATAAACTTGTAGAAACAATGAAATGGTAACATTAAAATTATAAATGATGTAATAAACTTTAATAGACTATGTGCAAATTATATTATTATATATTATTTAAACATTTCCGTTTATTAATATGATACTTTAATTAATCAGAATAGCTGTTTTAAGTTCTCAATAAAATATGAATAAAATGTTTTAATAATTGACAGAGTAAATAAATGTAATACTTATTCTAATTTTTTTAAAATATATTATTATGTAGCTTTTTTATTATCCATTTAAAAAAAAAATGTTCTATGGAAGCCAAATAATAGGTAGGTAATTTTTTTTTCTTGTATGTCAAGTGTAAAGGAGCCATTGCCAAAGGTTCCGCAACATCAAATTTTAACTAATTTTATGTGAGTAAACATTCCTATACTCTTATGTCTACTTTCCTATCTGATTTGATAAAATAAACCAATATTATGACTTTAGATCAAGAGCGTAACCAAAAAGTAATCCTGGGATTTTTTCTCTACTTTATACTTCCCGCTCCATGGTACCAATTATGCTTGGATCCCTGTGTAATCTAATACAAAAGACACTTGCACACTTGTCCAATATATATCTTGTAATATATATTTTTCCTACGAGCGTGCGCAAAGTAGTACTTTTCCGCATGTATTTCCATGCGCAAAGTTACCTGTTCCTCACGCCGGCGCCATGCGTATAAAATTTTCCGGAAAAGTCAAAATACCCAAAAATCTCATTGGTAGGGAAAATTTATATTTATTTTAGTAGCTGAAGAGTATTTTTTTTTACCTTTTATTCGTAATTCCCGATATTTGTATTTCGGCTTGATACAAAAAAAGTTATATTTTTTACGTAGGTACCATGTATAAAAGCCGTATTACAACAATAAGTGCACCTGTCGACTTTGACACATGATGTAAGATGTTTTAGTCAGTCAGAATCTACAAACACCGACACGCTGTTAAAATGAGCAGCTCTGGCGAGGAGCTACCAGATTCCATCCAAGAGGTCGCAAAATCTGCAAGTTTAAATTATTGCCTCTCTCACCAAAAATATGAGAAACAATATAAAACGTTGTTAATACTGATACAGCAACAAAGGAACAAATAGTATCAAGGAGGAGGTGTTCTTAGCCTATTTTGCAGATTAACGAAAAACATTTCAGCCTAATACTTAAGGAGCAAATACTCTATGTTAAAAAGTGTCCGTAAAGTCAAAATAAATTGGATTTAAGTCAATATTTGAAGCCAACATCGTTTTTAAAAAAGCAAACCGTGGGATAGGTACCGTCCGAAAAAAGCCAAAATTTTTGACAAAACTTAAGTTTTCATTTTTATGGAAGAAGCACCTTCTAATAAAAGTCGCCATTATTTATGGGTTGTGGGGGGTGCTAGCAGGCGCGATGAGCTTTGCAAGATAATGGTTGATCACATAGAGGATAAAGGAAATTTGATAGTCGTGAAAATCCCTGGTGGTGAAAACAAAACTTTAAGAATCTTTGCAATATCCAGTGAAACAAATAAGGGACATTATTTACAACTCGATTATAAATATGCAAATTTGTGTAAACCATCCACTCCGCACAGACGTTTTTTGTGCAGTTTAGACAAGAAGCATGCAGTACTTAAAGTGCTCCGCTTCGCGTCGTTCACACGGAAAAAAATCCCAATCTGATTTGAAAATTAATCTATTCTTGAAAAATTAGCCTAACATAAAGCGCTACTATACTTGAATTAAAATAAAATTGTTAGTCCAAGAAAAGAATAAACTTGCATGTATAATTGTTCTATTTTTGGCAGTTAAGACAACCATAATTTTGACTTAATTACTGCTACTTTTAAGTCAATAAGAGAGATTAGTTTAAAATAAAGAATAGGAATAAGGTTGGATTAAATTTTACTTTATATTGTTTCAAGAATTGCTTAACTTAAAACAACTAGTCTATATGAATTGGCATAACTGTTGACAACTTTTTAATAAAAACAAGGTTATCTTTATGGGGATGATACATATATTTAAACAAATAGTTATTATACACTAACTTGAAAATATATTAATTTTGAATTGATTTTTTCAGTTCGAAACAAAAATAGAGATAAGCTTGTATTAATTTTGGCTATATTTCTAAAAAGAATAGTCGTTGGTCGAATTAGTACTTATTTTACATAAAGGTAATAACACATCAAATTTAGTATATGGTCCGTCTCCGTCACCTACTCCTTAATCACCGAGATTTCCGCGTGCTGCTTTTTTTAACAGACCAGCAGCCACGCCACCACTTGTCATTTGTAGCCTTTATTTGTGATTTTGTTTAGTTTAGTGCGTAAGTTATAAAAGAAATCCTGCAAGAGTGGCACTTGTTGCAAGACACTATGTATACATAGAATTCTGCGTTGAGAGCAAGAAGTATGCTAAATTTCATATAACATGTGGTCCTCACAACCAGAGGTAAAATAACAAAGTTTTGCTTTTATTTCAAGTGATTTATAATCCATAAAAATAAGGTCTACAATATGGGGAGGTTTTCGTAATGTTAATGTTACTTATATATATTTTTTTAAATTGCTTTGCAGTCGGCCTAGTGTTTTCGAATCTTAAACCATAGACTTACCAGATTTGTGTTTGCAGCTAAGTCTAGTGACACACCATTTTTATTGATTTTTCGTTACTTTTTTGTTTTATCTTCATTTGGAACATCTACCTGCATAATACCTTTTTGACGATATTTCTGTAGCTTTTAATAAAAGTTTTACAGATTTTTTTATAAAATACAAAAATCAAGTACATATTTTATTTGAATAATTTACTTAACATTTTTTTTATATAACAAATAACGTTGATTAAAGGTTTACATATCCTTATTACAAGCTGACTTGTACATGGGCCAACTAAAGGCAGTCATTAGATAAAAGATTAATAATGTTACTTTAAGTGTACTCGCTATTAAACTAAGGAACAGTAGTGGTTCATTTTAATATTACTATACTCATTGAAAGATTATTTGATGTTGAATTAAATTTTTAATTATTTAATTTCAAGAATAGCTGTATTTGTCCTATATTTGCTTACTTTTAGCATTAGATTAGAATTAAATTGAGATAAGGATAACGAATACTCACTTAATGTTTACTTGCTTTTACATTATGATAACTTAATATTGGTTAAATTACTACTAAACCTATGCCAGGGTTACTTACTCTTGTTTTAAGTTAAGGCATGCTTTGATGTACGGATTACAATACTCACTTTAAGTTTGTTGACCCTTAAAAGAAGTAATGGTGACTGGGTCATTTTAAGAATACCATGCTTTGAATAACAAGCATACTTGCTCTTGCGGGTATAAGAAACTAGTGTATCCTTAATTGAAGCCTATTACTCTTGGTTATAGTATATATTTTTTTCCGTGCATTTACCTGTATTTGCGTTCGGGAGAGTACCACTTTGCGCACTTGTTAGGAAAATAACTACAAATGTATATGTTTAAAGCTTAATTTTGTGTGTCATCACCATTTCGAATTTAAATAAAATCCACCACCTAGCTGGCATCGCTCCTCCTGCCATCCGTAGGGAAGCAGCTGCACTCAAAGAACGATCCAAAGCAGCAGCATCTGAACGCCACCCCCTCTACGGTCTCTAACTGGCCCATCAGCGACTAAAATCAGGGCGAAGCTTCCTGAGATCGACTGAAGATTACGAGGAACCTAAAACCAGAGTGGAGGAAGACCTCAAACCAACATTGGATGAAGCCGAATGAAGAACTGGCACCAGGAGGCGGAGAAAACTGGGAAATCTGGAACGCGCTAAACAGACTGCGGACGGACACGGCGAGATCAAGAGATACCCTAAACAAGTGGGGCTACCCTGTGGGCTCCAATCTCTGCGATTGTGGAGAACTGCAAACCACACAACATTATGTACACTTGCCCGCTGTGCCCCGCTAGTTGTACCATAGATGACCTTATGGCAGCGAAGCTGAACGCTATTGACGTCGCCCGCTTCTGGGCAAAAAGTGTTTAGCTCACGTCTGCAGTGACGATAGACATTATATATTTTTTGTTTTTTATTTTCTTTCCTTAACTTGTGATGCTTCTGACACGAATAAATAAACCATTTCGGAATTGGACTCAAATCTCTGATACATCTAGGATTAATCCACCCCAATGAACAAAAGTAATACAAGAAAAAAAATAAAGACCATATTAATACTGTGCTAACTGTTTTATGAACGGTAATAAAGCCGTATAATCAGTAGAGAACGAGCCGAACGTGTTAAAGAACAAAATCACTCGGCATTCATTTATTCACACAACAAACAATAAAACATTGAATTATAAACATCGTTAAGTCAACGAGAACGTTTCAAAAAATCGCGTACGACTTTATTATAATTGCTTATTGAACGATTGTGTTCCGCATAATGGAGACATTTGGAATAACGACAGCAATTATTCTCGAGTTTAATTGGAGTACAAGCATTTTAAAGCAATAAGCTAATAAGGCTATTGAATTATGGGAATTATGTTTAAAAAAAAATGTCACAATAGAAAATTTATTGGTCGTGACTCAAGTAAGTAATATAAACAAAACCAAAATAGTCAATTTATTTCGTTTCATTAGTCATATTTATATCCCATTAAAAATGGGTTTCGGTTGTTAAAATGGTCAATCCTTTTGACTATTATTTTGATTTAGAGAGCCACTGATCAAAACCGATCATTTTTTACAGAAATTGTTTGAAAAGGAACATAAAAACTAACCAATACATTATCTATATTATTCAGTAAATGAAAATAAAAAATTTCTTGCAAAAGCAACTTTTTGCGATTCATATTCATCCATTTGATTTTTTCTACATATTTGTGATGATATCTTGTCATAGTAACAATATTAATGTTGGGTTGCAAAAAGGTTTTTAAGAATAATTAACTAACCATTTGGATTTATCGTCTTCAGTAGGTACACTACCCCATAGGGGTAGAATTTCAATCTTCGCCACCAAAAAAATTAAAATTCGTTTACAAACGCTATTTTTCGAAGCTTTTATCCTGTAAATTTTTTACGCCGATTTTTTTGAAATTCGTATGTATGTAGTAGGTAATTCACCCCTTTAAGGTAGTTTACTAAAGACGATACTAAATCTAAATTGCAGAATTTGAATCTTCGCCACTAAAAAAATTAAAATTCGTTTACAAACTAAACTACAGGTGGAATTGACACGTACCCCAAAAAATTTCATTTTCACATTTGTTGCTGTATAAACATCGCTAACTTCACACATGTCAAGAAATCCACAGAGAAAACGTAAAACACAACAACAAAAAAGGCGCCGTGCCGCTTTATATCATTAATAAATATCCACTTTTAATACGATACCTTTAATTCGCTTTAATAATACTGAGCTACTCTATGCCATATTATTGACTGAATTTTAGTGTCACTCTAATATAGTCATAATTAAAAGATTATGTTGCAGTAATTGATCAATCGTATTTTATAGCATCCTGGTAAACTTGTCCAATAGCGTTGTCAAGTAAAAAATAATCATCAGCGAACATTTTCTAGACATTCTGAATATAGTTTGTTTATGTATTCAGCACAAGCTTTTGTAAGATTGTGAACGGCATGATCATACAAACATGCCCAACAACGTAAAATTAGCATCGCAAGATGAAATCAATACATATTGTACATTTTGTTCTTTTTCTGCTTTTGTGTGATAGCGTATAATTATTATATTACAGTGTGAACAGTAAAGTCCGCATCATATGGGATTTTTCTTTATTAATAGCTTTATTCGGAATTTGACTTTGGCATCAAGTTCTGCTTCGATCGAGATGAAAATTAAGCGAAAAAATAGTAGTCACGTGATTCGCATTATCTGTCAAATTTTAATTTTTTCCAAAGAATAATTGAAAAGTGGAGTTATTTCTGAAAATATCAAAAAAAATTATTAAAAAAGTTTTTTTTAAATGCAGTTTCTAGCCCACATGCAAAATTTCAGCTGCATAAGATAATTTTGATTTTTGCAAATTGAGCAATTTTTGCATAGACCACTAAAACTTATTTCTCAATTAACGAACACTTGACTGATCACACTGTGTTCTTTTTTGTCTTAATATTAAGGTGTATTAGTTTCAGACACAAACTACATTTTCAAAAATACCTATTTTATGAGGTTACCTTATACAGGGTCAAAAACAAAGGAACTTTGAATCACATGCGACCAAATTGTAATAGCCCAATTTTGATTTTGTAGAAAAACACACATTTAATATGGCGCTACCTTAAAGAAAATGCAGGTATCTCAAATAAAGCATTGTCAAAACTAAGAAGTTTCAGTTAGGTTGCGTTGAGTCTTATTTTGCAAAAGTGGTGCAATTTACAAAATATGGGTAAAAAATCAAAATTATCTTATGCAGCTAAAATTTGCATGTGGCCTAGAAACTGCATTTGAAAAAGCCTTTTCTAATAACTTTTTTCGATACTTTCAGAAATAACCCCACTTTTGAATCATTTTTTGGAAAAAATTAAAATTTGACAGATAATGCGAATCACGTGACTACTATTTTTTGCTTACTTTTCATCTCGATCGAAGCAGACCTTGATGCCAAAGTCAAATTTCGAATAAAGTTATTAATAAAAAAAATCCCATGTAATGCGGACTTTACTGGTCCCACTGTATATACGAGGTAAAGTGACCGTAATTGACAGACTAGAAGTACCTCAAATACACTGTGCCTATGGATATTATGTTTTGGGATATCTTATCTCACCGAAATTATTTCTGATATAAATTTCGTTAAACTAGTAATCGCAAATATTATCTATCGAAAATATTCTGTATTGGTAACGTTACAGAGTTAAATATTTTCTTAAAGTTGCTCAATTTGTGTCATTTACATATAGGTATATAAAGAAGCTTGGTAACGTACAATTTTCTTTTCATACTGCAGCCAAAGGAAATAAGCACACAGTTCGAACTCAGTATGAAACATGCAATATCCCTTTTATATAGCTTCGAATGTCAATATTTACACCAAATATTTGTAAATAACCATGGCGGACAAGCATTTGGTATTCTCTACCTAGGGACCTATCCTATCCTCATACAAACATAAATATGACAGCAGCAGGGCATGTAGGCCGGTATCCTCCAACTTGCGTACGTCCAATTTGCGTACAAGGATTATTTCTTCCAACTTGCGTACATGGGTAGGTAGGTCCCGCGAACCAGGTAAAACTGCAAGAGTACATTATTCCAACTTGTACACAGTGTTTTAAACGGACCGTAATAATACGCCCTATCCAATCTGTTCTAAAAGGTGTATTGGCAACCGGTTTGTTCGTTGTTATCAGAGCATTTTTTTATGTCTTCACATACACAGAGTTTTAAACGCCCTCTCCAATCGGTTCTAAAAGGTGTATTGGCAACCGGTTTGTTCGTTGTTATCAGAGCATTTTTTTATGTCTTCACATACACAGAGTTTTAAACGCCCTCTCCAATCAGTTCTAAAAGGTGTATTGGCAACCGGTTTGTTCGTTGTTATCAGAGCATTTTTTTATGTCTTCACATACACAGAGTTTTAAACGGACCGTAATAATACGCCCTCTTTAATCGGTTCTAAAAGGTGTATTGGCAACCGGTTTGTTCGTTGTTGTCAGAGCATTTTTTTATGTCTTCACATACACAGGGTTTTAAACGGACCGTAATAACACGCCCTCTCCAATCTGTTCTAAAAGGTGTATTGGCAACCGGTTTGTTCGTTGTTATCAGAGCATTTTTTTATGTCTTCACATACACAGAGTTTTAAACGCCCTCTCCAATCTGTTCTAAAAGGTGTATTGGCAACCGGTTTGTTCGTTGTTATCAGAGCATTTTTTTATGTCTTCACATACACAGAGTTTTAAACGCCCTCTCCAATCGGTTCTAAAAGGTGTATTGGCAACCGGTTTGTTCGTTGTTATCAGAGCATTTTTTTATGTCTTCACATACACAGAGTTTTAAACGGACCGTAATAATACGCCCTCTCCAATCTGTTCTAAAAGGTGTATTGGCAACCGGTTTGTTCGTTGTTATCAGAGCATTTTTTTATGTCTTTACATACACAGAGTTTTAAACGCCCTCTCCAATCTGTTCTAAAAGGTGTATTGGCAACCGGTTTGTTCGTTGTTATCAGAGCATTTTTTTATGTCTTCACATACACAGAGTTTTAAACGCCCTCTCCAATCGGTTCTAAAAGGTGTATTGGCAATCGGTTTGTTCGTTGTTATCAGAGCATTTTTTTATGTCTTCACATACACAGAGTTTTAAACGGACCGTAATAATACGCCCTCTTTAATCGGTTCTAAAAGGTGTATTGGCAACCGGTTTGTTCGTTGTTGTCAGAGCATTTTTTTATGTCTTCACATACACAGGGTTTTAAACGGACCGTAATAATACGCCCTCTTCAATCTGTTCTAAAAGGTGTATTGGCAACCGGTTTGTTCGTTGTTATCAGAGCATTTTTTTATGTCCTTAGTTTGTTTATAAGCTTCTAATATTTGTGTGTGTACGCAAGTTGGAATAATGTACTCTTGCAGTTTTACCTGGTTCGCGGGACCTACCTACCCGTGTACGCAAGTTGGAAGAAATAATCCTTGTACGCAAGTTGCACGTACGCAAGTTGCATATATTCATGTAGGCCAACCAACAAATAAAAATTATCATTGTATACCACGTATCCCTTTCTTGTACAGCTTCGTGTAGATGCCTGCATACAGTGCAAAAACATTGGAGCGACTTGTCGTGTTGCTGTCGCGTGGCTGCATGAGGATAAGGCTTAAGTGTCACCATTTTACACAAAATAAAAAAAAATCAGTGGTTATGAATTTGATGATTTTGATTTAATTTTAATTTATTCAGCCTATATACCACAAATCGTGTGTCGGAAGTTTAACAAAAACCAGAGTGTAATTTAATTCAAACCATAACACTAATGCGGAAAGTTATGATTGCGAAGCGAAGATTCCACCCCGGCGGAGAATTGCAACGATGCACTGATATCTTACTAACAAAAATACTTGGCAATACATGCCAGCAGTTGAATTTATAACACTGGCTTGGCCTTTCCGTGCCGTAACCCAGCCCGAGATTAAAACCCATATTTTATATTTTAGTTCGGCTTCTCTGTCTTGCGCGGTCGGTTACTCTTTTCCTCCATTTTCCACGAACTTTTCTCGATCCATTGCCTTTTCTTTCAGACTTAATGAGTTCCAAAGTTTTCAAGAGTCGTTCTGCTTCACACTTTACCCGATAAATTAGCCCCGAGGCATTACCGGGATTGAATTTTTCGGTAGTTTAGTGACCCCCTTGCCATTCCACGGTGTAATTTTCTTTGCGGTTAATATTCTGGGTCTTAGCGGCCCCGATGTGAAAATGTGCTGTTGTAATGCTAATTTGTTGGGGCAATTTATTTAAATGAATTGGTTGTAATTTTTCCAGAAAATATTTTACATCAATAACAATTTATGCAAATTTTCGCATGTACAATTATCATTCAATATATTTTTTATGAACTGCAAGAAAAAGCAATAACACAGTTACAAATTAATTTTTTAAAATGTTTAACAAATTGGAAGCGGATAGTTTTAAATATCATCGTGTAGGTATATAAAGTTATCGAAGTTGACATTTATCAATAAAACCTATCAAATCAATTAACATGCTTGATTTTACAAAGAATATACTATTCTTATTGGCAGGCTTATCACTAACAGAATTACTAATAAATATTACCAAAATACAATTCCTAAGATCAAATAGCAGCAAACTGCCAGACAAGTCACGTAAAACAAAAAATTTTAAATTTAAATCTCATCAGAATCTTTCCAGACAATACTCCTCCACATCGTAATAAGCCCGATTCAATAATAATTTTTTAACTTCTTTATAGAACATTTTAAAGTTACCAATGTTCCGTTTCTCTATCGGTAGGTGATTAATAGTATATTATTTAACGAGCGTATAATATACCCATTATACGCGAGTTAAATACTATACTTTATCTTTTATCTACGACTATTCAGTATTCAAAAAATTAGAAAATGCATTCAAAGCAACAAATTTTATTTTAGTAGGATATTTTTACATAATGAGGTAATATTATTTATGCATGGTATTTCTTACCTAACTAAAAAAAACAATTCAACAATGTTAACAATAATTAAACAAAATACAATTACTTATTTCTACTTTTTCATGAAATTGATTGTAACTTTAGAGCCATTATGAAAATGAATGGGAGCAGGAAAATTACTTATATTGTTTACTTGTCAATCGCTTCTGTCGCTATGGTATTAATAACATACACGCCTGCTTAAACTAGATCTGGTGTGTTTTTACCGTAATTCCGGTTTTGTGGGACCGTGTATTATGAAATCTCATAATCCACGGTTATAGATTATGAGTAACTATGGTAATATGAACTACATTACATATATTCTAACAAACACAATATGCTTCTATTGTTAAATAGTGGTAGATAAATATTTTTTTTGCATTGTAAATAAAATAGTTTCGAACCTGTGTTGTTCATGAGATGGAAAGAGTCTGTCTTGTATTATAATAATGTTCTGTCATTAAGTGGCTGTACTTCGTATACACTAAACACACACTTTTCAAAATAAATAAACATATGGCGTTATTAATTTTTCTCTTAAAAATATTGGCTTACAAGAATCATTGCTACCTAAATGAAACATAAAACGGACAGCGCGCTTTTGTATTATAAACAATGAATTAAAGATATATTTAGCACAACTTCCCAAAAGGAAATGCCATATCTGAGACGTGATTCTATGAGAGCATAATATGCTATTTTAACCGCTGATAATTCCATTTCCCTAGCTATAACCCTTTGAGGATAACATCCTGATGACAATTTCTTTGATGCATGCGGTAACTAAAATTAAGGTAATTATCTAAATGAAGATCCAGATGTATTATACTGTTCTGGTTACTAGAGATACTGAATTCAAAAGTACTCTGTGATTATCACACTTAAATGATAGAATGATGGTCTTTGGTATGTTAAATGTAAGTAGGTGATGGCTTAGTTGTTGACGGGAAATTTGTAATATCCTGTCAGTTTGTTAAAACGCGTTGTGCTTTTTACTTGAAACACAAGAAAATAGAAAAGAAAACCTTGGTTACATTGATCCAGTTAAGGAATGGATGAAGTGGCCAATGAAGCTACCTTGGATTTCTTGCTCAGATAATGCCAAGTGCTTACAATAGGTTTGTGAAATGGTGTTAAAAAATGGCGTTTCTGGGAAATTTACTGAAAATACTAAAAAGCAAAGGTTTGGAAATCACCTCTGCTGTCGAATTATTCGAGAATCACATATATGCTATGTAGAAATAGCGACATAGATCAGCAAACATTAAAAACATTTCGCTCATTTGAAGCGTCAAGGAGAGGGCAACCAACCCAAGAATCAAATATCTTCACTAGAGACCGAATTGACACTGTTTTAAAAGTGTGCACCGTATGATGAGTATGTTCTGATGAAAGTAGCTGCGATTGTGGGGATATTTGATGCCTGCAATAGAGAGCAGCTTTGTCATTTGACTAGTGACAATGTGAAACCTAGAACACTTTATTAATGATTAAAATATCAGATACCAAAACCAGGATTCCACGAAATTTCACTATCGTTAAAAAAATGTATTTGGATTCTTATCGAAAAAATATATTTCTAACTACTTTTGTGTCAGACACAAAAAAAAATTCAAACGAGCATTACCAAATATTTGGCTAGCTACACTTCATATAATTGCCAAAAATCCATATCGAATATGTAAAAACATAAAATGGTTCTCATAATAATATGACTCCATGCACTTTCTAAGATATTATGAATACGGAATTGAAAATGATCTAGTAAACTAATTTGTGAGACTACTACCAGTTTCATTTGTCCAATTAGCTGGATTCTAACAGGGTTGGGCCAAAAAGAAAGGCCTTATCCCACAGAATCTTCCCAAAATGTTATAAGTCTTGCGAAAAGAGGAATCAAAGTTTTTTTAATTCAATATTATCAGGTACCAAAATAATAATTGTGGATATCCATTTGGATCTAATAATACTTGCCTTCAATTTCTATAGCTAAGAAACAAAAATTATTTCTACTACCCTCTTATTTCATCTACTCTCCCAAGTTACCCTCTTACCCTCATATATTACACCTTTTTCCAATTCTCTTTATATGCGTTTCATAAATACCGAACACAGGAATTCCCCTTATCCCGAAAAACCTGTGTGTATGATAATCACGTATCATCCATACTGCCCAACTAGATAACACCCTACGTAGGGTAAGGGCATCATCCCGAGGGAATAGGGTGTATATGGACCCTTCTGGTCAATCCCGAGAAAGAAAGGGGTGCAAAATTAAACGAGGGCCACCACCTTGTTGTTTGACTGTATTTAATATTACCAATATAGAGAGATGAAGGTACATTTCTGATTGCAAATGTTGGAAGTTTTTTAATAAGGTATGGTTTAAAACCGTTACCTACTACTAAACAAAGTCGGCCTTACGGTAGGTAGGTACTGTAACTATACAGTGAACACCCTGTATATTATATTATTTTTAAATTCTACGATACATTCTAAACACTTTTTGTATAACATACCATATCTCCAAAATCAACGGTTTTCGATATATTTTTTAATATTTTTCTGAAAAAATGCTAAGATTCCTGGATTTTTAGTTTCAATTGCGCATTTCTTTATTATTATTGTAACCTGTTACCTGAATTAATTTATTTTGATACAGACATTTACTTCTTGTCAAAAATTCTTCAAATTGTGTAGATCGCACGCAGATCTGGTCTTAACGTGCGGGTCCAAAGGTCACTGATCATATGCGTCAAATCAGACAACACAGAGGCTATCAAAATGTTGTGAGATTATTTACAAATATACCGAAGGAAGGAAAAATAGTTTCATTATTTTAGCTATCGCGAAGATAGCCACATATACCTAATATTATTAGTTTTGTAAAAATTATGTACAGGGGAGTTGAAAAAGTTACAAAAAAATTATATAATCGTTAATTATATACCTACTGTACCCTTTAATTAAAAACGACAATAATAAACAGTGCAATTTATTTTAACAATTTTACTACTAAAACCTAAAAATACAATGGCATTTAGTCTGATAAACTATTTCGATAATGAAAGAAAAAGTGAAAATTCGCAAACCAATATGCAGGAAACCGTAATGAAAACACTGGGAATTAGTTTAAGGACTATGCAGAATAATGTGCATGAAAAAAAAGCATAATATAATACCCAAGAATACTAAAAAATGTAAACGAAAAAGACCGTTTATAATTATAGCCTAAAAACTCTCATCGTCACTTATAAAATCTGAAAAGTCCTCGTCGTCTGAGTCGTTTTCGAATGGAGCAATTATCATTGGCGCTACTTCGACATTTAGTACTTGTTCTCGATCCCACCAATCCCCTATTAATATTTCTGTATGTTCCACCGATTTCTTCCAGTACTCTTGTGTAATATGATCTAACGAATCTTGCCAAACTATTTGTACTTGGTACTTGGTCGGATTTAAGACCATCACCTACATGTTTTTCATAATAAGACTTTGCACCAGCCCATATTAATTCTATTGCGTTAAACTGGCAATGATATGGCGGCAGTCGTAGAACCTCATGATCATATTCACGCATCTACCGCGTATATTTTTGGTTTTTTAAGAGACTTTGCTATTGATAGGAGTTCCGGTTTAAGCATATTTGGTAAAGGATTTTGGTTGTGTTTTTCCAGCCACTCATAAATATCACTTTTCCTCCAAGATGAAGTAGGCTGTTTATTTAAAATTCTTGAATGATATGATGCATTATCTAATACAATTAAAGACGGAGCATCCAAATTTAGTATCAATTGAACTTTTAACCATTTTTCAAACATTTCGCAATTCATATTATCATGATGGTCAGCACTTTTTGATGTTGAAGAAAAAAATAAACTCGCACCTGCAACATATCCTGTTGCAGAACCGGCATGCAAAATAATAAAACGCTTTCCCGTACCGCACCCCTTTTTCCTTTTAACACTTTTTACAGACTCATCTTGCCAAGATTTTGAACCACTTCCATTCGAAAATATCCACGTTTCGTCTAAAAATACCACTTTTCTAAATTTCGATTTGTAATTGTCCGTATATTTTTTTAAAAACTGAACACGCTAACTCACTATCTGTGGCTGCTCACATAAAAATCTTCGGTTACAGTCTTTTTTATAGCGAAAACCTAAATTTTTTATTAATTTTGATAACGCTTCAAGTCCAATTTTCAAAACACCCCGAATGTTTAATGTTTTTTGTAAAACTGGAAAAGTTACATTGATTTTTGATTTGTATAAATCGTAAATCACATTTCGAACTCCCATTTTAATATTTTCGCTTAAATCCTCAGTCTTTGGCTTTCTTCGTTTACACTTTTTAGTATTCTTGGGTATTATGTTATGTTTTGTTTCATGCACAATTTTCTGCACAGTCCTTAAACTAATTTCCAGTGCTTTGGCTACTGTTTCCTAAATATTGGTTGGCGAATTTCCACTTTTTCTTTCATTTTCGAAATAGTTTATCAGATTAAGTACCATTTTTTTTTTATTGGGGATGCAAAAACCCAGAAAATTGTTTCATTTTGTCACAAACTGTCAAAGTCTCAAAACTGGCATATTTAAAATAAAACGTAGCTGGTGCTATTATAAGCTTTTTTAGAATCGCTGGAAAGTAAATACATATCCTTTTTTTTCATGTCAAAATGGAATAAGTCTGTCTCATTTATCTTACGTATTTTATTTAGAGGGTAAAATTAAACGCAAGTAAAGAAAACAAAAACTGAAAGTATGTCTTTCTTGAATCGTATGACCTGCACGATAAGACCAGATCCGACTATATCTAACATCAAGTAATTCTGTAAAAATGGCGCGAAGTGAAAAAGATAGGATAGAGGTATTACTTAATGATGCTTGGCTATGGAGATAGGATGCGTACCCAAACAACAGAAGTGTGTGAGTTATTTAACAATAAGTACCCAAACCGAGCACCAATATACCAATCTGTTGTTAGTAAAATTGTAAAAAAATATAGGGATTTGGGGCATGTTAGAGACAATTATTAAATTCAAGGTCGACCTAGGATTTCAGAAAATGTGCAGTTAAATGTCCTCTTAGCTGTCCAAGAAAACCACCATAGTGTTACTCGCGGTATTGCCACGGAAAATAATATTTGTCAAGCAAACGTATTGAATTATTTACACAAAAATAAATAACATCCCTAGAGAGTACAGTTGGTTTATGAACTTAATAAAGATGACCCGGATAGAAGAACAGAATTTTGCGAAATAATGATGAACAGATACATTGAAGATCCTCAAATTTTAAAAATAATTGTGTTCTCTGATGAAGCGATGTTTACTCTAAATGGGCACGTGAATCGCCAAAACTGTCGATATTGGGCTAGGGAAAATCCGCACTGGATCATGGAGTCCCACACACAATACCCGCAAAAAGTGAATGGTGGGCTGGAATTGTTGATAACCGGATTATGGGTTCCTTCTTTTTTGACGGTAAGTTAAATGGCGAACTGTATCTAGAATTTTTAGAATTTGAGTAAATACCGGCACTTGCTGTACTCTATCCAAATCCAGATGAGCCAGACATTCCCAACAATAACTTATGGTACCAGCAAGACGGAGCACCAGCCCATTACACACGCCCGGTGCGTGAGTACTTGGATACAGTCTTTCCTGGCAAGTGGATTGGTCGACGGGGTTCAATAGAATGGCCGGCAAGGTCACCAGAATTGACCCCGCTAGATTTTTTTTATGTGGTGCTATTTAAAATATAAGGTATACTTTAATAGACCTAACAATATTGATGAACTTAAAGGTCGAGTAAGGCATGAGGTTAGATTAATAGAGCCCCAGGTAATCCATAACGTTTTGGAAGAATTCAAAGATCGACTTGCATATTGCCAAGAAGTTGGTGGCGGTCAATTTCAACATTTATTAAAATAAAATTTAATATAGTCTATGTAAATATTATAGACTAAATAGATGCAAAGAGTTTATTTTTAATTGTAGTTTTCGTACCAGAAAAAATGTCAATATATCGAAAACCGTTGATTTTGGAGATATGGTACGTTATACAAAAAGTGTTCAGAATGTATCGTAGAATTTAAAAATAATATAATATACAGAGTATTCTATCCAAAAAAAATCAATGTTGCGGTATATGTTTTTCTTGAGACAACCTGTATACACATTTCTTATGTCAAAAAATTCGCAATTAAAAATAATAATCGACATGTCCAAGCGTTTTTCCCTAAAATAATCGCCTTAATTTTAAACGAGTTTATTCCAACCTTTTTGAGCTCCGTGTATAGTTACTTTCATATAGTTTTAAAATGTTTGGAAAAATCGTTTTATAAAAACTGCTTTTTCTTTTTTCTCTTTATCAAACGGTCAAAATATTCTGTGTTATCTGCTTTAGGGGACGTAAGATTCTTAAAATTTTCCGAACAAAATTGAGAGGAAACCCGATTTTGTATTACAAACCATATAGAAAAGAATATTTTAAGTAATGCAAGACCGATTATCCCCCGAAAACAACTTTTATTCTTTCCCATTAGAGCTGAAGCAACGAAAACATAATTTATAATAAATGGATTTCACCGCAGTAATAGTTTGTGATATCCTGTTTTAGATAAAACGATTTTAAAATATATTTTAATTGTTAAGAAAATTATATACAAAATGTTCAATTTTCAATGTTTTTTTATCGTTGTGCCCCGCTACTCAGGGCAAAATGGTTCCCTATGTAAAGTAAATGGAATTTTCTTTTTTTAATGCTAAATTTGTGCATAATATACAGTGTGACCATTAAAATCCGCATCATATGGGATTTTTTTTTATTAATAATTCGAAATTTGACTTTGGCATCAAGTTCTGCGTCGATCAAGATGAAAATTAAGCAAAAAAATAGTAGTCACGTGATTCGTATTATCTGTCAAATTTTAATGTTTTTCAAGAAATAATTCAAAAGTGGGGTTATTTCTGAAAATATCGAACAAAATCATTAGAAAAAGTTTTTTTTGATGTAGTTTCTAGCCCACGTGTAAAATATCAGCTGCATAGGTTAGATAATTTTGATTTTTTACCCATTACTAAAATTTATTTTCCACTTAATGAACACATTACTGATGACACTGTTCTTTTTTGTCTTCATATTATTAAGGTCTATTACTTTCAGAATCAAAATTATCTTATGCAGCTGAAATTTTGCATGTGGGCTAGAAACTACATTTAAAAGAACTTTTTCTAATATCTTTTTTCGATACTTTCAGAAATTTTTCAATTATTTTCTGGAAAAAATTAAAATTTGACAGATAATGCGAATCACGTGACTACTATTTTTTTGCTTAATTTTCATCTCGATCGAAGCAGAACTTGATGCGAAAGTCAAATTTCAAATAAAGCTATTAATAAAAAAACCCATATGATGCGGACTTTACTGGTCACACTGTTTACATAACATAAAACTAGCTAGTAATTTTCTAAGCATTTTTAGTGGGCAAGAAACTGGATGCTAAAAATATATAAAATGAAAAGCTTAAGAGTAATAATTTTGTCCCCATGCCTGCCTGTTGGTTCGCCTCACATAATTCCTGACGATTCTTGCGATCTGAAACAAAATTATGGTAAATTAGAATTATGTATAATTATTTACCCAAAGCGGAACAATAAGAATAAAATTACCTATTGCATATTAGTTTTTGAGACAGGTATGGCGTAAAACGATCCCTGTAATAATTTTGCCCCATTGTTTACGGTTAGGGGATCCTTTTGCCCCATTTGTAAGCCTAATAATAAAGTTAACCTAACTTTTTTAAACCAAATAAAATTTGCAAAGCTATTGACCAGTTTGTTCACTAAGCTTATAGCTACTATCGAATATTTAAATACCTAATTATTTTTTAGTGTAAAGCATGAATAAAATAAAATGCTTACGTTACCTACTCATTATACTGAACCGCCATTTTGAAAGGCACATGCTGCCAAGTCTACGGTTGCAGTGGCGCCAAACTGGCGTAGGATCGTTTGACCCCGTCGGATCTTTTTGCCCCGGTTTCCCCTATGTTCGAGGTTTCTTCAAATACCTTAATTCATAACGAAGATATATCTTTTTCATTTCTCATTTATTTTTTCTCTATTCTCCTGAGGACGAATTTAAAACTTTTGAAATATGTAGAAAATTTACCCTTTATTAAAAACTTTTACTCAAATATACTAGTGGAGAAAGACATAAGTAAATAAAGTGTCACATTTTTTCCTTTCATTACTTGCATGTTGTTGCTGCTTTCAAATATGTCACTTATCTTGGTAACACTGACTTCATAACAACAACGTTTTCTAGTGGGCCGTTTTAAAAAACAAAAATGCCATCGGGCTTACCTGAAATATGGCTACTATCACAAACCTTAATATGCTCCTTAAAATGATTTCTTTTGCCATGAAACTAACATAATCTTGTAGAGTGCATCATAGTTTCACTATCTTATTCCGGGCAAAGTTTCTTCCCTGTAATCTAGAACAACAAAACAATAAATTTAATTTTCTCTAACTCGAAAACGAATTGCTTGTCTGAACTGACACTAAACGAAGTTAGAAGTAGAAATAATGGGGCTCTCCCTAATAAAATCGATTACAAAATTGTTGTTTGTGTTTCCAGGCAGGAAGCGCCTTAGTTGCTTCTTTCTTAATTGAAATTTACGTTTCCAATAAGGTTTATACAAGACCCTTGGTTTAAATTTAAAATTACATTTTAAATGCGGGGTGGTCCCAGATGTGTAATATTAGCCATTAAAATTGGAGAGTACAACAAGGAAAGTAATGTTTTTACAAGGGGGTGGTTTATACAAAGGGTTTTCATTTTGGGTGTAGGTATTTAAAATACCCTTTAAGCTACGTCATTTGTTACATGGTGCACAGAACTTATTTTTGCATGATAATAGCGCTTACATTCCGACCAAACCATTTCAATAGGATTAAAGTGGTAATGATATGAAGGAAGTCTTGAAACTCGCTGTCCATGTTGCAATGCAAGTTTGTCCAACCTATTAAAATAAAATAAAAATATTAAAAAAATAGAATAAATAGCGCTTTCCAGATTACTTGTAACGTTGGGGTGGGATATGCTGCGTCACTATTATCCAGATCTGATCCTTCATTGCAAATGGTGAAACCGGAATGTGGGTTTGTTCTTACCGCTATCTCTTTATTAGTCACTAACAAATTTGTCTTAGAATTTATTATGTTACGTTCTTTTTAAGCTGTATAAATGTGATTCGAAGTAGACAGCCTATTATATTTATTTTGCTGTTTTTGCTATACCTTTGCAAAGCCTCTAATTTGTAGAATACTAACGAGTATTGACCTGGTATGCTTTGCAATGCCACTTTTCTCGAGTTTGTCCCAGTATACGTCCCGGCATGGTCGCTTCCTCTAAGATACCATGTCCGTAAAAAATAAAGCGGATTCTCCATCGCGTCGAGAAATATTTTGCAGAATTTATTGTATAGAAGATACGGATCAACCTTTTACATGAAATACCTCCGACTTTATCAATAATCGCTCTGACGTGTCATCATTTTTTTTTAAGCATTTTTTTAGAAAACAGATATTATACAGAGGGAATCATAAAAATGCTACGTGCATCAACTTTAACTTTTTTTAATAAAACATATTATAAATTTTAAAATTTTTACATTACTACAATCAATTCTAGACATTTTTTCTAAATTATGCCCTATGCCCTATGCCCATGTGCCTACCGTTTACGAAAATTCGCCTCGCTGAAGATGAACGCACAGACATTTTGATTATGTTGGCTTGTTGAGGTACAAGTAGAAGTCATAGGGAAGTTCGTTGCCAAATCCTGCTTATATGTTGAAATAATTAACTTTTTTTTATCAAACTTTGAAATGGAACTAATTATCTGCATTACATTAACCCAGCGTGAAAGTATTTTGGTCAAAGGTTCTTGTCCTAAAAAATATTTTCGTATACCTATAATATCATAAGAGGGAAAATTTTGCGAATACAAAATTTTGTCTCGAATGTTATTCGACAAGACTATTTCACGATAAAACAATAAAAACACACTGTTTATTTAGAAAACTAGAAACTTTATTTATTTATTACTAATATTAAACGTACCGTTGTTATAAGTAATAGTTTGTCCATTCTTTTCTCAAAGCATGGTTTTAGGTATGATTGACTTGCATTTGAGAAGTAGAAGGTCCACATGCTTCATTTGTTATTCTGAGATTTTCAGTGAACTTCAAATGATGACTGGGATCTAGGATCTAGCTGCAGATATGGTTTCAGGGAATTTGCGTTTGAGTGGCCTGTTAACTTAATCAACTCTTGTTCCCCAACCTTGTTTAAATAGGGCAGACACAGCTGAAGATCGATGAGAATGATTTGTTATTTTATGCTTCTTCGTGTCTATTCCAAATCTTTTCGCTGAAGTTTTGGTCCACTAAGATACTGTATTTATTCCTAGTGGAGTATTTTTGAACCATTGAAAATATTGAATTTTACAATTTAAGGCCACATTGCCTCTCAAAGCTAGTTCAAATAAGCAGAGATGGAAAAACTTTTTTGTGCTCCATCGTGGTTTTCTTCATTGTAGCTTTGCATTATTGTTAGTAAATCTTTGATACATAATGCTTTTCAACTTACTTTCCTCTTTTCCTGACAACTTTGGAGCTGCTTTCTCTTTGCGTCTCTTGCCATTCGCGCATTTTTAAAAGAAATATCCGTAAAAGGGTCAATCTTTATTTCGTATTCTGTAAAATACATTTTTTGAATCATTTTTGCTTATAGCCTTTACAGAAGATTCTTTATAGTCTTCGCCATTACCCATCTTCATATTAAAGGCGTAATATTCGAAGATTTTCGCCAGGTCCATCACAGGAGTACATTTTTTCAGTTTATAATTTCTTACCATTAGAAACTCTGAGAACTGTGCCCAAATTGAGTTCTTGGATTTCTGTGTGTTAAGTGGAATATTTTCAGGAGCAGATTTTTTTAATTTCTTGGATAGATTGGCACCCAAATCTTGCATTTTCGTTTAAAATGCTCATTTTGTCTTTTTCAAACCAGGATGACATTAAATTTGTCAGTCTAACAATAGTTTTCATTTGACATCTATCAAAATTATGCCGCTGAAAACCCATCTTGTTAATTTTGTCCAGGTGTATATAATTAAGAGTTTTTCCACTAGAAAACAGGCCGTTGCTATGATATTTTGCCAGTATAAAAAACTCTAGTGAAATAATCGCGTTATATTACTTAAAGTACGACAAACTTTTCCAAAAAAAAAACATTAATTCTTGCCCTGGTGGTGAAATACAAAGACGAGACTACAGGTTTGTTCCCCGAATTATTACAGTTATAGAGGACACAGTAACAGTAACCACTTACATAAAAAATTAGTAAATTGCCTAATTGTTTTTAGAAACATAAGTAACACCTTTAACCCTAAGTCATTATTCGTGCATGAAAATTTGACGTTAACTGTGAGCCGTAAACCCCGTTTATATAATGAGACGCAATTCTGTGAATAAACTATTAACAAAAGATCATTACTTAGTTAAAATGACAAGTAATTATGGGTCTTCATCTTCCAAAGGTAATGTTGCCTTCGCTGTGGTAAAATTACGGTACTTTAATGTATAGAATTACTCATACTAAATTGGTGTATTTTTGTTGGTTATAGGTTTGTTCAGTTAGCTATCACTTCGTTTAATTTTAAAATTCTACCTTTATTACCACAGACCGTGTATCAATGATAGAAATAACAAATACTTATTTAGTTTGAATAAATATACTCCATGCTTAAAGTGAGAACGAAAGTAAAATTAATAGTCTTTCTCCGCAAGTTTATTAGAATAACTAGGCGAACCTAGAATAATTCATAATAATTCGACATGTTTCGAGTTTAGAAACACTCATCATCAGGAAAACAAAGTAATTAGTTCAATGCCGATGTTGTTAGCAATAGAGAAAATAATAAGTGGGATGAGCCGTAATGGAGCTTTCAATGGTGTACACGAGGTGTAAAAGATGAATAGTTAGAAGACCGACAAGACGTCAGCATACTGGAAAGTCAAGGGCTAGTGTAAAGGCCCTGTTAGAAGGGAAACGACTTTGCATGCGTTTCCCTTCTGACGCGAACTGCTTGCAGTTAAACTTCTTTAACAAAGAAAAGGTTACTTTCTAAGATGTTCTAGTAAAATAACAAAATTTTAAAAATCTTTTAAATCTATTAATTTTGCACACAATGTGTATGTTTTGACTCCTGCCGGGGTAACTGGGCCGTAACAAGCCTGATACACCAACAGCATTTTACTTCAAGCTAAATGATGCTTTGACTTTTACGAACACCAATTTTTTTCTTTTTCTTTCCCTCTCATTTCGCTACTTTTACATGTCTCTGACAAAGTTTAACGAAACTTAAGATTTTTTATTACTTATAGGTACCTACCTAAATGATTTTCACAAAGTCTGTTAAAACTCTCTAATTTTTCTTTTGCTCTCTTCATTTTTCTGCCCAAGACAGGGCCTTTGCACTAGCCGTTGACTTTCCAGTATGCTGAAGTCTTGTCGGTCTTCTGACTAGGTATTCATTTTTTACACCTCGTGTACACCATTGCAAGCTCCATTACGGCTCAATTCCACTTATTATTTTCTCTATTGCTAACAATATCAGCATTGTACTATTTACTTTGTTTTCCTGATGATGAGTCTTTTTACCCTCGAAACATGTCGAATTATTATGAATTATTCTAGGTTCGCCTAGTTATTCTAATAAACTTGTGGAGATAGACTTTGTGCTTTTTTTTTCTATATATTTAACTCCACTTTGAGTATAGACTACTTCCTCAAAATCATAAAAATTATTATCTTTCTCAAGAAGAAAATAGATGTAATCTTAAGGCAAGAAGGTCTTTAAAAAAATCTGTTTGGGGTAGCAAATCTTTAATTCAAGAAGATTATAATAATATGCTTTTTGTCATTACCATCGCGGCAAAAAAAAAATCAAAATATGTTGCTTCTTTTATGAAAGGCTTTCAAGAAGGTAAGCGGTATCTATGATTCCACCCTAGTATACGTTATCATACGAGGGTAGAAGATAAAGATTTTTAAAATACTTACTCTGCAGCCTTTCTGTTTTTTTTTACTTGTTTTACATGTATTTTTTTCATGTCATTAGTAAAATTTAATTTAATTTTAACCTTTCTCTTGATAATATAATATTTAAACTGTGTTTGGACAAAATAAATAAAAAGCTTAATAAATAATAATTGTACTTTTGCTGTCGATGACAGCTTGTAGATGACGTGGCATGCTTAACCCCAAATTTCTTGTAAATTCTGATCTTCTATACATACTTTAATATGTTGTCATTTTTCCCGAAACGTTCTCAATAGAATTGAGGTCTTTGAACTCCACGGTAAGATGTAATCGCTGTTTTCCTCTGTGAATTGTTGGATAATTCTTGCACTTTGGTGCATTGTCTAGGTGTATTACTTTTAGAGACAAACTACGTTTTCAAAAATACTTATTTTATGAAGTTACCTTATACAGGGTCAAAAACCAATAAACTTTGTATCACATGCGTCCAAATTTTAATAGCCCAATTTTGAATTTGTAGAAAAACACACATGGCGCTACTTTAAAGAAAATGTAGATATCTGAAATAAACCATTGTCAAAACTAAGAAGTTTTATGTAGGTTGCGTTGAGTCTTATTTTGCAAAAATGGTGCAATTTACAAAATATGGGTAAAAATCAAAATTATCTTATGCAGCTGAAATTTTGCATGTGGGCTAGAAACTGCATTTAAAAAAACTTTTTTTAATAACTTTTTTCGATACTTTTAGAAATAACCCCACCCCCCTTTTCAACTATTTTTTGAAAAAAATTAAAATTTTACAGATAATGCGAATCACGTGATTAATATTTTTTTGCTTAATTTTCATCTTGATCGAAGCAGAACTTGATGCCAATGTCAAATTTTCCCGAGGTAATTACAAATACTCAAAACAAGTTTTACCTGCGTTAAGGAAGGAAATTTCGACTTTCTACACAAATTTAAATAATTAAAATTTATAGACTAATTAAATAATATAACTAGTACAAGGAAACAATGAATATAAAAGGTTTGGATGTTCTACGTCCGGATGGATCTATATTCTATAGATAGTATATGGAAAAAAGCAGCAAGGTATTTATAAATATTATAGGTACATAATAAACTTTATACAGTCTTTGTAAATCAGCAACGGTAAACAGAAGCCATTTGTAGATTTATAAGCCTTGTAACGATATCTTTACGACGTCATTAAAAGCCGAGGTGTTTAGGATGTTTTTACGCACCCAAATTACGGCAATTTAAGGGTTTTATGAGGCTTGGAAGTGTTGTTTACACATTTTAAAGCAATTTGTGGCGATTTTATACCTTTCAGTTTTGGAAAAGAACAATTATTGTTATTATTATGGTGTCTTATGTCAAGCACCGAGCACCTAACAATTCAATAAAACCATAAACTAAAACCTTTCGAATTTATTGATAGTTTGGAAATTTTGTACCAAAACAATATAAAAATAATAATTATCTAGAACGTATCTTGTAAATAATAAAACCACTAACGACTATAAATTTACTGGTTGAAAAAGCTGATAATTTTGAAAAGATGTAGGTAACCCAGAAATTTATTTATGCAGACGCGATCTAGAAAAAATTAAAAGATATTTTTCGCCTGAAACAAATTAATTGTTGGTAATGTTTCACGAGACAAGAAATCTCGTCTCGCTAACACCTCGGAATATATTTTCTCGTCTCGTCTCGCGAGATTCTCGTAGTTTCTCGTTCTCGCAATATGACGTCATAAAATAAATTTTGCAAAAGTTCCAAGTACATACGAGTTTTTATTATTACCATTACCATGCGAGTATTATAATCGCATCCTTCTAAAAGGGTTTTCAAAAGTGTTTTTAAAGTTAAAATCTAGCTGTTCTGGCACATGGTTGCTAACACTTCACTTGCACGCATGACCATAATAATAGTACTTATATTACCTAACAAATACGCATGTGTCACTGAAACCGAATTTAAACGAAAACGAACGACTACGTTGCCCTTCGTGCATGGTTGGCGCCGTTACCTTTAAATTTGAATAATGTTTTTAGGGTTTCATATGTATATAAAAATAGAATTTTAGAATATTGATAGTAAGATAGACCCTTTTTGAGTATAAAAGGCACAAAACGGAAAAGCTGGTTGCCTGCACGGGATAGAACAGAACGCACGCAAGAGCAAAAATATGTCAGTTATCGGCGTCAGGCTTCTAAAAACACGACGACGTGTCTGTTTTCTTTTATCTATCTTTTTTTGATAAACAATATGTATACTATTTATTTATTTATTTATTGTTCATTTTACAAACACACTTAGGATACTTCCTATATGTACTTACAAGTAAAGGCTAGAAAATAGAAAAATCTAAGTACTTAACTGAAATTAGTTGTACTAACAACTAACCAACAAGATAATATAAAACAATATAACAAAACAATATTTTAAATCTCTGCATTATTGTTAAACAGTTTCTTAAGTTGCTCAACTCTAATAAGGAACATATCAAAAGGTTTCCTTATATTTAATTCATTGCACTGTACCAACATACGACCTAACGGGGATATATTTTCACTAATATTAAATAAATCATTGTTTGTAATTCTAAGGTTAATCTTTGGTACTTTAATGCCTATGTAATTAATTAAACCACAGTCTTTGTATTTGGTATGATTGACAATATGGTATATAAACATGACAGCTATTTTGTTTCTTCTATGCAATACAGTTGTAAATTGAAAACTATTCAACATTGCCCTGTATGAAACCATGTATGGATATGCATTATTTTCTCTGATATATAGAAATCTTAGAAAATGTTTCTGTACTTTTTCAATATGGTTAGTGAAAGTTAAAGCAGTGGGCATCCAAATTTGGCTTGCATATTCCAGAGATGGTCTCACCAAAGCATTGTATAATTTAATAATTGTGGCTATCCTATAACTTTTGCTATTTCGTATTACAAAACCCAAACACTTATAAGCCTTATTTGTAATATGCTTATAATGATTGTTAAATTTCATATTTGTCTGAAAAATTACTCCAAGGTCCTTAACTTCATTTTTCCGGTCAAGTTTTATTTCACTTACATAATAGTCATGGATAATATAATTTGTTTTTCTTGTAAACGACATCACGGAACACTTTTTAACATTTAAATGCATTTTGTTACCTTCAAACCAATCAGAAACTCTATTTAAATCAAGCTGTAATTACGTACAGTCTTCTTTGGTATAGATTATCTTGAACAGTTTAAAATCATCTGCAAACAGAAGGCTGGTTGATTCTGTGATGCACTCAGGTAGCGGATCAATGAATACAACAAATAATAGTGGGCCTAGATTACTTCCTTGTGGGGCACCAGAAGTGGCCACAAACTTTTTAGAATACGTTTTACCAACTTTCACCACTAGTGTTCGCTGTGAAAGATATGATTTAAGAAAATTGTACGCTTGTTGAGTACATCCATAATAATATGTTTTAAATAGTGTTAATTACAGTTTAAAGTTGTTTTAACTGGATAATCAATAAACCGGGACGTTTTCTTGTGTTTTTTCCATGGTGAAAATTTAAAGTTTTATTGTTCGTTGTAAAATTCGTTTCGTATTTTTTGTGTGACAACTGGACATCATCAAAATAGTATGTAGTTTACACACATACATTTTGCTGAAAGTGGCATAATATTATACTTAATTCGCGAAATCGATTATCGTTTTTCAAACGGTTCTCTGTATCAAACATTTCGACATAAACTATAAAAATGTTCATTTTTTTATTCCTTGTTTTCCTTGTTTTTGGCAACGTGTCCCTATTTTTTCCCGGCCACCTTGCAATATTTGTAATAAAGATAGCTTTTTTATCGAGTGACTGGATTCTTTTTAAAGTTCGGCTGAAAATTCAGAAAATTGCGTTTCTTAAAAAATGTAACTTCTGTATAAAAGGTTTTATCTGGGATCTGTGTTTGTTAATAATAATGTATCAGCGCGTTGTGTGATCCCCTCCCAGAGGAAGATTTTTCGGTGCGCTACTGGTTTTAAGCAACACTTTTGTTGATTTTATTCTTTAAATATCAAACTTTTTCTCCTTACTTTCAAATTTTCTCTAGGTATATTATTTTACATAGCGATGGTATTATGGTACATCGACACTACCGACTAAGAACAAATGAGTCAAATAACCAGAATAATAATAACCATAAAAATTACCATATATCTTATAAATGTCAACTGCAGATTATAGGCTCATGAAACATGACGCATGTATTTTCTTAAAAAAAAGTAGTTCAGATTCAATAAACTCTCGTTATTTTATTAGGTTTAAAACCAATAATTAATAAATGTTAATAATAATGTGCAAAGTTCGCTCCCACACATAAAAAACATCAACCCACAACCTAGAACTAAAAAGAAATTTTCAGAACCAAGACATAATATTACAACAAACAAGAACAACTCAGTCGAGCGTATATCATAAAACAAACTTGTAACTTAACTCTGCGTTTTAACGGATCATTAAAATTCCCTTGCAGACCAGGTCTCGAATAACAAAGCAACAATAAAACTACAAATAAATGTTCGTTTGAAATTGTGTTTACATTTTCAAAGACTGAAATTTCAACGATATTTTCGCCATGTAAAATTGCATAAATGTAAGGGTAAGAGGTGACTTAGACGAGACATGAGATTCCGCGACAATTCTGGCCCAATGAAATGAAATGCCCATTATGACTCGTTGTATTTTCGAAAATGTTTTTAATGAAAACACATCTCAACGATAGATAACTTTTAGGTACCAAACTAAGTCAAGTAATCCAAATTTTCACTGTATCCCAGAATGACCAGACCAGTGAGCAATGCCGTCTCTAAGGCAAGGGCGGATCCAGGGGGGGGGGGGGGCACTAGGGGCAAGTGCCCCCCCCCCCCCGAGCGCCCTAAGAACCGAAGAAATACAGAAGAAATATGACTGATCGATTGCATTCATGCATTCGTCGATGCGCCGAAATAGCTCCCTACAACATAAATAGTGCCCACCCATGCATTCTTATGACATTTCGGCGTGGTCCCAAAAAAAATCGCCTGCGGCGCTATTTACCCTACACGTTGTCTAACCTCTTGTATAATTCACCTAAATAGTACCCCCCCCCCCCCCGAAACTTCTCCCTGGATCCGCCCTTGCTTTAAGGTAGGGGCAGATAGGTTCTGGACAGAGTTTAAATCGAATTTTTTGATAGATTCTCCGGTGCAAATGTTCTTCGTCTGCGACTTTTCAACCACTGTCAGAGACCTTTCTGCTTAACAAAGATCAAAAATATAGGAAAGAAAGAAAAAACTAAAATTCTTCCTCCACAAATTATAATAGAACATAGAAATTCTTTAGGGGTCTCTACATGTTTCGAACGTAGAAACGTTCATCATCAGGAGACAGAAAATTTATAGTGCTGATGGTATTAGCCGAAGAAAAAATGGTAAAAAACCTTAATTGAGCTTTTATGGCATTAAAAATTTGAAATGTAGAAGTGACGTATATAAAAATTCACAGATCTTGCACCTTACGCAAGCATCCTATGTATTGAAAATACCTGACACAGCTTTAAAATAAACCGCATTATTTCGCCTTAAGAAGCCTACTGTTGCTCTGTGTCCCATTACGTTTGGGACACCCTGTATATTAATTAAAACATATTATAAATAATCCCAAAAAAACGAAAACAAAAATAAAAGTTTGACACCCTTTATCTTGGTTGTTATCAACTTTGGGATAATGCAAGTTTAAATAAATCGCGTTATTTCGCCTTAAGGAGCCTGCTGTTGCTCTGTGTCCCATTACGTTTGGGACACCCTGTATATTCACTAAAACATATTATATTAAATGTATGGTTTTATTTCTAAGAATAATTAATATAAATTTGTTTATAAACAATAATATTCACATAGCAGACCAACCAAGGTGAACTATAAATAATCCCAAAAAAACGAAAACAAAAATAAAAGTTTGACATCCTTTATCTTGGATGTTATCAATTTTGGGATAATGCAAGTTTAAATAAATCGCATTATTTCGCCTTAAGGAGCCTGCTGTTGCTCTGTGTCCCATTACGTTTGGGACACCCTGTATATTAACTAAAACATATTATATTAAATGTATGGTTTTATTTTTAAGAATAATTAATATTAATTTGTTTATAAACAATAATATTCACATAGCAGACCAACCAAGGTGAACAATTGCCTTATATTCAATCGGTCATATTGTCTAAGCCTACTTATGCTATGTTTTTAAATTATACTTATTTACCCAACGGTACAATAACATTTTCTGAGAAATCAATAATAAATAAATTATCCCATTTGTTAACCAAATTTGGGCGGACCCTGTAATATGCAATTATTGTGCTCCAACTTTTTGCCTCCCGCTTTTTTTTTTCGATATAATATTCCGATTTAAATAACGTGAACTTACCTTAGTTATAACTTATCTCAATAAAACACTTTTTAACAAAGTTACTATGGCGTTCTTTAAAACACAAACTAAACTAAACATTATTCATTATTTACTTGCCGACTTTACGCTGATTCATATTTATATTTCTACCAAGTCTTATCAGAGTATTGTAACATAATACTTTGACCGATCTAGATATTGCGCTGTTGGCCGCGACATCGACATGAGCGACATTGACATGCAATGCAAAGTTTGCGTAAACACGATCCCAATAGTATTTTCAATACTAAAAAGTTGAGGAGAGTTAAAACATGCAGAGCATGTGATTAAGGAAGTCTAAACAACCAAATGAAATGAGAAAGAAGAAAAGGGTCTTTTAAGAAGGTGTCAAAGATTTTTTAAATTATTTATATAAAATTAGAATTATCCAATTTATTTCAAAATAATTAGGTTTTTATGATAAAAAAAAATATTATCCAAAATGTAAAATATTGCATACTATTCCAGCTTTTTTTTTTAGTCAAAATTTCTGTCTGGGGACGCTAAACATCATTTGTGATTTTTTTGCAATTTCGGTTTAGCACTTTCGTTTCGTAAAATGGCACGATAAATAATAATATTATTATGCTTAAAACAACACTGCTTATCACTGTCACTGTCATTTGTAAAATACTCTTCTTATAGTAGCGTTGTAGGATTGTGATATTGATAAACCATGTTTATTTTTGATAAGTGATTATCATTAAATTTATACGTTAAACAACAACTCTTACTTTGATTTAAATCTAATTTAACTCTTACAATATAACATAAAAGTTCAACACACCGAGAATGTTCTTTCAACATCCGCATTTCCATGCGGAATTAATAAAATAGCCTTAACAATTCTGGAAATTGAAACCGAAACCTAAATTTTAATCTCAATCAACTGAAGTGAAAAAGTCGCTACAAATCGGGTTATTTTTGTAAATCGCCGCTACGTCTCAAGGCAATCAAAAAGTCGCTATTTTCGCGACAAGTCGCTACGAATGGCAACACTATTACTGAATACCGACTGGTTGATAATATGTAAAGGTGCGTTCATATTATTATATTATTGTCCGCGTTATTTGACCAACGTTCATTGCTCAACGTGATTCGTCATTCGCTGTGCCGCCGTATTCTCAAGCGAATATAGTGGATTTCACCTTAGTTTTTAATGGCCGCCGCTGACACATGTCATTTATAACATTTCTTTTTACAGAACTTAAGGATTGGCCAGGGCCGGACTTAAAAATTATGTGTGAACATGGGTCAATTTATTTGTAGTTGTAATTATGGATGGAAACGAGAATTACCTAAGCAATTTTCAAGATATTTAAAAAAAAACACTGAAGGGGAATGGAAATAGGATGGAATATCAGAAAAACAATTTCATTTAATTTTTATTCATAATATAATAAAGTGCTCTTATTTTGGTAAAAACACACTCTTAATTTAGTACAATAAAAAATATACAAGGGGCAGTCGTGAATCTAGTATCATCAATAATTAACTACGTTTTTTATTAAAGAATTATTTTGTTTTTTAATTTGATTTTAGACCATGCAGTGTTAAGTTGAAAAAATCTATATATTATATTTAATAGCTTATTGTTTACTTTTTTATTTTCTTATTCACGGGTAGATATTTTTTTCTTTATACTAGGTTCTAAAGAGTTTGAAGTTTACAATAGGTCTAACTTTTCGTTGGTTTATAATAAAACAATAAAAGTTTTTAATGTTATCGAATTAGGTATTTTTTTTAATGAATAAAGAAAAAATAATGTAAGTAGATACTACAAAAAAGATTTTTGTCCATGTGTTTGCAGAACAGATACCTCAAGCACTCTTCAATACAACTGTATGTAAATCTTATTTTAGCATAATGGTTCACTGTGGTTTTCAAATTTAATTTTGTTGCAAGTTCCCTATTATTTTTGGTCTTCATCTGACAAGCTGTCGATGTCGTCGTCACCGTCCGAGACATTAATAATTATTTACTTACTTTTGCATAAAAAGAAACACGTCACAGATACACACAGTCCGGCAGTTTAAAACCAAAAAGTCTAATACGCACAAAATATAAGCAAAATGCTGTCTGAAAAATACCAAAAACAATAACACGAACGATCAAGAATTAAAGACTCTAAGAATTAACAGCAGAATGCACGCGGTGCGCGGTGTGTTCCAAGTCCCAATGCGGCTCTGTGATATTTAAAGAATGCGACGAGACAATCGAATTAATGAAGTACGAAAAGAGATATGCGAGAGCAAATGCCTAAGACAAAGATGCACATACTAACGGCATATACGAGCGATGCTGTGCTTTTGACGAGTTTGAGCTCATTGAAGGGCAACGTATTGAACTGTGTAGTGTGCATCTTCGTCATGTACATATAACTATACGGTCAGTTATATATTCATCTCTTGTTAATCTAGCCAATGCCCGTGCCTGAAAGCCGTTTATAGAATTAGGGATTTTAAAATCACGTGTTGGCTAATATGTTTGACAAGATAGACGTCAAAGCATTAAAAACTAAGGTGAAATCCACTACTTATAGCTTCATGTCGTCGAGATCAACAAGTTATTGACCCGATCAATAACGCGGTTATTGGCAATATCGGCGACAAAATGTGGACCAACCTTAGGAATGACAGATACATAAACCCAGAAATAGATATCGTACTTCCAGAATTAAACAGATTAAAGCAAATTAATTTAACGCGGCATTTTTGTCAGACAAAATATGTTTTCTAAAAAAAAATCAAATAAACGAATTCTCACTGCCTCCGATAGTTGATAACATGTGAGAATGGCACGACCATAAAGTGCCATAACCCAGAATGGATACCCTATCTTAAATAATTTATAACCCAAAACTAGTTTTATCTTAAGTTCTCTGTAACGACCGCGTCCATTCTCATTTGAATATTTCCGACCAGACAAAAATGTTATTCAAATGTGTCCTGCACAAAAGCAATAAATTAAAAGTTGAATTTCTTTATTGTGGAGGCCATTCTGGTATTATTTAGAATAATTTTCTATTGTCTGGTGGTCTACTCACTCTGCATAATGGTTTTATTCATTCAAGATATAAGGACCAGTCAGGAGAGCTATAGATCACTGAAAAAAAACTTACCCAGATTGGCCAGTTTTGTTTTTTGGGTTAAAATATATGCATACCGTTTACTAAAAATTACTCTAAGAATACACATGTTGTTCCTTTTTGTTATTTATTAAATGGTTTCTACCATTAATTCGTTTGGCAGTTATTAAAATGGAGAACTACCTACTTACATTTTGTTGTCTCTCACTATTTTTTTATAAAATTAAAAACTTACGAAGACATTTTCAAATAATCATGCTTACCCGTTTAGTAAGTCAGCATTGCATAGTATCTGAGTTAGTCAGCAATTGGTTATGACGGTGACGGTATTAGATGAAGCCAACAAAGTTCGGTCCTTAATGAAGCCTTAGCCGATTTGGTCGGTTCCTTTAGAGCATTTCAGTCAGTCATGTTAAGAAACGTAGGTAGGAGAATGTAATTTCTGGAACAAGAAGGCAGCAAAAAGAGAGATCTGCTTAAATTTGTTTGCTCTATACAGGTCACTATAAATTCTACTAAAAATTACTCACACAATATGTTGTTTCTTTTTGTTATTTATTAAATGGTTTCTACCATTAATTCGTTTAGCAGTTATTAAAATGGAGAACTACCTACTTACATTTTGATGTCTTAATATTTTTTTATAAAATTAAAAATGCCCCTCTAGCGGTGTCGGAAAAAAGTCACATACATTTTAAATGCTACTATAGGATAATATTTTTTTAAACGTGAGCAAGTTTGTCAAATTTGGTTAAGACAAACAGGAGTTATGAGTATTTATTACAAAAGAGGTTTTCCCTCCATCCCTTAGCCTATTAGAGTTTGAATAAAATGTATATAGTCAGATCTGGTTTTAACGTGCCGGTCCAAAGGTCACTGATCATATGCGTCAAATCAGACAACACAGAGGCTATCAAAATGTTGTGAGATTATTTACAAATATACCGAAGGAAGGAAAAATAGTTTCATTATTTTAGCTATCACGAAGATAGCCACATATACCTAATATTATTAGTTTTGTAAAAATTATGTACTGGGGAGTTGAAAAAGTTACAAAAAAATTATATAATCGTTAATTATATACCTAATGTACCCTTTAATTAAAAACGACAATAATAAACAGTGCAATTTATTTTAACAATTTTACTACTAAAACCTAAAAATACAATGGCATTTAGTCTGATAAACTATTTCGATAATGAAAGAAAAAGTGGAAATTCGCAAACCAATATGCAGGAAACCGTAATGAAAACACTGGGAATTAGTTTAAGGACTATGCAGAATAATGTGCATGAAAAGAAAGCATAATATAATACCCAAGAATACTAAAAAATGTAAACGAAAAACACCGTTTATAATTATAGCCTAAAAACTCTCATCGTCACTTATAAAATCTGAAAAGTCCTCGTCGTCTGAGTCGTCTTCGAATGGAGCAATTATCATTGGCGCTACTTCGACATCTAGTACTTGTTCTCGATCCCACCAATCCCTTATTAATATTTCTGTATGTTCCACCGATTTCTTCCAGTACTCTTGTCTCTTGTGTAATATGATCTAACGAATCTTGCCAAACTATTTGTACTTGGTCGAATTTAAGACCATCACCTACATGTTTTTCATAATAAGACTTTGCACCAGCCCATATTAATTCTATTGCGTTAAACTGGCAATAATATGGCGGCAGTCGTAGAACCTCATGCCCATATTCACGCAGTATTTCATCTACCGCGTATATTTTGGGTTTTTTAAGAGACTTTGCTATTGATAGGAGTTACGATTTAAGCATATTTGGTAAAGGATTTTGGTTGTGTTTTTCCACCCACTCATAAATATCACTTTTCATCCAAGATGAAGTAGGCTGTTTATTTAAAATTCTTGAATAATATGATGCATTATCTAATACAATTAAAGACGGAGCATCCAAATTCGGTATCAATTGAACTTTTAACCATTTTTCAAACATTTCGCAATTCATATCATCATGATAGTCAGCACTTTTTGATGTTGAAGAAAAAATTAAACTCGCACCTGCAACATATCCTGTTGCAGAACCGGCATGCAAAATAATAAAACGCTTTCCCGTACCGCACCCCTTTTTCCTTTTAACACTTTTTACAGACTCATCTTGCCAAGATTTTGAACCACTTCCATTCGAAAATATCCACGTTTCGTCTAAAAATTCCACTTTTCTAAATTTCGATTTGTAATTGTCCGTATATTTTTTTAAAAACTGAACACGCTGACTCACTATCTGTGGCTGCTCACATAAAAATCTTCGGTTACCGTCTTTTTTATAGCGAAAACCTAAATTTTTTATTAATTTTGATAACGCTTCAAGTCCAATTTCCAAAACACCCCGAATTTTTAATGTTTTTTGTAAAACTGGAAGAGTTACATTGGTTTTTGATTTGTATAAATCGTAAATCACATTTCGAACTCCCATTTTAATATTTTGGCTTAAATCCTCAGTCTTTGGCTTTCTTCATTTACACTTTTTAGTATTCTTGGGTATTATGTTAAGTTTTGTTTCATGCACAATTTTTTGCACAGTCCTTAAACTAATTCCCAGTGCTTTGGCCACTGTTTCCTGAATATTGGTTGGCGAATTTCCACTTTTTCTTTCATTTTCGAAATAGTTTATCAGATTAAGTACCATTTTTTTTTATTGGGGATGCAAAAACCCAGAAAATTGTTTCATTTTGTCACAAACTGTCAAAGTCACAAAACTGGCATATTTAAAATAAAACGTAGCTGGTGCTATTATAAGCTTTTTTAGAATCGCTGGAAAGTAAATACATATCCTTTTTTTTTCATGTCAAAATGGAATAAGTCTGTCTCATTTATCTTACGTATTTTATTTAGTGGGTAAAATTAAACGCAAGTAAAGAAAACAAAAACTGAGAGAATGTCTTTCTTGAATCGTATGACCCGCACAATAAGACCAGATCCGACTATATAAGCAAAGTTGTACGTATATTTCAAGGAACAAAGCACTTACTTTTTGATAAAACATTATTTGTAATATTATTGATAAATAATAGTAATCTTACACTGAGAAAAAGCCTTCTATTCTTTATAACCATTCACATCCTCTTTATACAACTGTTTAATAATATATTATGTGACAGGAAAACATCCCAATGACCTGATCTGCTTTCTTAATTGTAGATCAAGCGCTTTACTGGGAATAAAATGCATCGCATTGAGAAGGTACAATTTATTTCTTAACAAAATTGCTGTATTATAAGTAGTTCATTATTCAACCAGACTCATGGAACTGATAACTACCAATAAAAATACTTTTCTAGCACATCTGGAATTGATATAACACCAAAGCCGTTTTGATATAAGTACTAGCAATTTCTTTAATATGGGTTAATAAAAAATAAGCTATCACTACAAACTATGTCTTAGCAAACCTGTTGTATTAGATCATTTTCCTCAGTGTAGTCATAGGTTAAGTGCCCTCTAGCGGTAAATTTAGGAAGAAATAGTTTCCAGTAATTTCTCTTGGTCGATTTTGTAATACAAAATTTTATTTTAAAACTATGTATCAATCGGTTCCTGAGATATGACCGCCGTCCATTCTTTCCACCCGGTACTTACTTATACTTAAACAATAAATATATTTAAATTTAATCAGGAGAGGTGTTTAGTATAGCGTGCAACTTGTCTAATATTTTCCATTACAAAGTAAAAATTTTCCAACATATAGCCAACACTGTTGTAATTTTCACTGCGCCATATTGCCATGCTGTAATTGTGCATGGCGGCCCCATTCCGAAACTTTTGGCTCTGGCATCAAGTTAAATTATGCAGGTGATTTATTCTACAGGGTGGGCGGGGATCGAAAGCTATTCGAAGCGATGCGGCGTACCTTTTTTTCTTTTCTTCTTTGTTTTTTATGGCCGTTACCCTTCGGCATTAAATTGTGTCTTGTAAGGCAATAATTTATTAAAGGAATTTTTTGTAACCTTCTCTGTCCGAAATTTATTATATGGATTTTTTTTAATAACATGGGTTTAATCAGAATTCTGATGGCGTTACCATAGCTATCTGTTTATTTTAATTACATTGTTTAATTGGTACTTGTAAGAATGTGAATCAGACAACCAAGCTGCCCTTAAGGCTTTAAACCTCAACCGATTTACATCAAAGGTAACAATGGACTGCCTTATCGACCTGGCAGCCACCAAAAACAAGGTTGAACTTCTGTGGTTACTTAGGGATAAAAGGCAATGAAAAAAATGGCGAGGGCCGGATCTGCTTAAAATTTTAGGGGCCCTGAACAAGCCCTTGGAATATCAAAACAGACAACGAAAACATCATTAGACAGATGAGCTTAAAAGCAACATCTATCTCAATGGAGCGGTATACCTAGTCAAAAATACTACCTACCCAAAATAAACCCTAGAACAAACTATCAACTGGAATTATACTCCTAGCGCTCAAGCAGCTAAAACAAGTAACTGGCTTATTAACAGGCCATTGTTACCTAAGAAAAAACCTTCAACGAATGGAAATCTACAATAGATTCATGGAATACAATTTGTGAAGAGGACGAAACTGCCTTTAATATAGCAGGCAAAGCACTAACCCGCAAAATCTTCGAAAGGAAGGAAACTATTGGACCTCGTAGAAGGAACAAACCTTTTCTAAAACTTGTGCGTAGTGTAAGAAGCTCGGGTCACACACCCGACCTCTTGTTTTAACCAACTAACCAAAGATGTTACTATTTCTAAAAATATTACGTATAATCACTTTAATCTATTACCAGAGGTCTCTTGATGGTGCCGTTTTAGACAGCTAATAGAATTTCATTAATAAAAGTTGTGTTATAGTATTTTTATAACATGGTTTCCCAATATTTTTTCTAGTAGGTTTAAGTAAATCTTACTAGTCCAATTGTTGTTAACGCTTTCACAGTTTCTTACATAAAGTTAAATCTATTCTGAATATTGGCATATTTGTATTTATGGAGAATATGAAATTCTGAATTATATGATTTTGATTATGAGTTACAATGATTCTTTTGTCATTATTTGAGGACAACTTTGCAATAGCGCCAATGTTTTAAAAGTTTTGATATAAATAAGTGTAGAGAGAGATAAAAATGGAGTGTTAAAAAATTGTATATAATATTATCCAATTTAACTTCCAACAAAATACTATCAATTTAAGAGTATAGGAATACGAAAAATACCCTACATTCGATGAATAAGTAATGGGGTAGTGTTGGACGGTACAAAGATATTATTCAATAATTAACTAACTAGCAAAACTATTATTACATTGTATGAAATGATTTGGTCTCAGAATAGTCAGGTTGAATTATCCTTTTACGAAATCGTTCTGTATATAACTTGCCACTACTGACTCCACTCCTAAAAATATATTACTTTATGTTTTTAATTAATTTTAAAGTCTCTTTTTTAAATAAAAAATAATTTTAAGTTATTTGGAAACTTTTACATTATCTCCGCTACTGAATTGGAAAATGAGATTCTGATGGCGGCATCAGCCGTTTTGCTGATTCACCCCAATCGCAATTTTAATTTTAAATGGAAGCAGGAATTTAGTCATGCAAAGCAGCAGCCATAGCATAGATAAATTATGGAATGTGGGGATATTAAATACGATGAAACAGGGGTTGGAACTTCAAATTAATCGTTTAATTTGAAAGATAATTAAAAATATAATTGTTTAACAATCTAACATGAATTTTAATACAATAACAAAGAAAATTAGAACTTAATGAAATTTGTATTCTTTAAATTTCATCATTAACGTTTTGGTTGGGCTGCGGATTTTTAATTTGTTAGCTAATAATTAGTTTGGTTATGTAGCATACTGATAAGACGAAAAAGGTCAAAAGTATGGAATAATTTGGACGGATTAGTAAAATTATGGTTAATGTTTAGTTTAAGAAAGAGCACATAATTTAACCAAGAGTTAATTTTATGAAATTGTTAAAATTCATTACAATGCCAGTTTAATGCCAACTCTACTTTCATTTTGGTGTATATACCCTAAACCAGAATTTATTAACTTCTTTAAATATATAAATAGTTATACTTGGGGAAGTAAATTTATCGAACCAGTTATCATAAATTCTTGTATTTCTTCTTTAATATATACCTAATGTTCTACAATTATGATATTTATCACTTCTTGATTTTAATCATCTGCATTATCGCCTCCACTGTTTTAGACAATGGCAAGTTGAAAGTTATTACCACCTTTTCCCACAGTAGCACTAAATTGCCATTTTCCCTACATTCCCCTAAAATCGATTGACGGCAGATAGGTTGAAATGTTTCTCAGATAAAACGGCCATCTGGGGAATCGTAAACGTTGGCTTGAAACAAACGAATTCGCCTTTTGTTTTCATCTAAGCCAACTCGTATAGATATGGATCCCTATTTTTGCCGTACCTTCGCAATTTGTACTCATGTGTTATATTGCTTATGATTGTCTTATAAGCCTCGGACCTAAAGCTTTTTAAATTGAGGTGAAATAAGGTTGGGTTAGGTTTGAGCCGGAAGTCACATGAATTGCTGTTTCAGATATTTAAATGAAAAGGGATACTATTTATGGTTAAAGATTATATAATCTACTTGTATGAAGCCACTGTGTGGTCGCTTAGTAGCCGCGGCGACCTGGGTTCGATTCCCAGGGCATGTATACGCAGGCGCGGATCTGGGTCCAAATCTAGGGGGGGGGGGGGGTAGTTGAATATTAAAGAGATTTTTTTTAATATAGTTATAGTAAACCCATATCTTTTAAGTACCTATATTTTTAGTGTCAAATTGTCTAATAATTATTGAAAAATAAACAAACCATTACATTAACGAAACATTATTTTATTATATTAGGTACTATAGGTACCAACCTACAACCTACAACCTACAACAAAATTTACAGGAACTTATAAAGAGAATAAAAGAAACATAATATTAATCAAATACTTAGTCAAAACACATTTATAAAATTAAATCTATTAAACGATTTTTGAGGTCAGCAAATCGATTAATGACACTTTCAACATCGATGACAATATCGCGGTTAATGTGCATCAAAGCCAAACCAGACAGTCTTTCTTGAGCCATATTGCTTCTGGTCCAAGATTTCAACCGCTGAAGAGCAGAAAATGACCTTTCGCAAGATGCAACACTTATTGCTGGAAGAGTAACAGAATAAATAATTTAAGCAGAAGAGGAAAAACTCTTTACTTTCGTCACATTTCCTAAACAAAAATTCGATGGGAGAATCTTGATTTGTCTCTGCATTTGATAATCTCCACAGCTCAGTTTCTGCTCTTAAACGTTGAAACAACATCTCTGGATCCACAAATGGCTTAAGAAGAGAGGTAAATTATTGATCGACTCGTTGTCGTCGTTGGGTCTTACAGTATGTAGATGTTCCAGAATTTTGAGGTCAAAAGTTGAAAAAAAAAATCCTCATCAAATCTAAACTCTGTGTCTTCTATGATATGATCTATAATCGGTATATATTATGTCGAAATTCTGTAATAATCTTCAGAATTGTTAGCAGGTACGCAGGGATTTTATTAGAAAATATTTATAAGAAGGCACTCAAGTTTGGTTAGGTTTAGGATCCAGGGGGGGGGGGGGTAATTACCCCCCCGAAATCTGCGCTTGTGTATACGCTTACTATAACCAAAAATCTTAAAAGGAAGAATGCAATATATAACCAGTCGAGTCCTGAATACCACCTACTGACTGGTAAGGATAACCCTGCTCTTTAAGGTACTGTTCGGATTCTATGTCAAAAACTGCAGGTCCCGTCTGGCTGATATTACCCAGACGTTAAAATAAAGAGATGCAATAAGCCATTTGGCTGCAGTATAATGAAAAGGTGTCAAGCCACCTTAAACCATTAGAAATTATTTTCGAACAAACCCAATTTTTGCCATCCGCTGTACGATTTACTTCAAATTAAAAACATTGAAAGACTTATCCTTAGACTATGTTTCTCATGTAGCAGATTTTTCGCTTATCCTTTAATTTTTTTAAATATACTATAGTTTGCGTTAGTATAAATAGGTAAATTCTAAAATTTTTTTTTTCGAAAGAAAGGCCTAAATAAAAAATCTATTACAAGACAGACATGTTAAACCTTTATCTGGCCTGTGATACTAAATTGGTTCCTGTTAATTAAATTTAACTGGTGATATTTGGTGATAGCCGAACACCTGCAACTATTTTTAAAACATTTATCTTAGCTATAGTAGAGCAGTCAAATGTACAAAAATTATGTTATTATTTTAAAATAAACAAATATGTCTCGAAATAAATTCGGTGGGTTTCGAGTAAATGGTATAAATGCATGTCGCGCGTAAAAGCGATGATGCCCTCTTCATATAGTGGAAGTTTAACTTTGTTTTACTGTTTCCGATAATATTAATTACTCATACTTGTCAAAAAATGTACAATTATACCCATTTATAGCATTGGCAATCCCAGACAAGGATACCCTGCCAATTTAGAATTAAAACCAGTTATAAATATTTTTTAAAAGCTTTCATCTGCTCTGGAATACCTGTTCTAAGAAACAAAATGGGAAGGAATTTAATTATACCAGCAATATCCATTAAGACAGTTTACGTTATATTGAAAGGCCGTTTGTGGTTTGCTTTATGCTAGGTATTTACGAACAAACAAGAAAATAGTTTTAAATTATTTTTTTACTCATTAAAAGTTTATAAGAAATCTGGCAGGAATATGTATAAGGTAATAACACATGAAGGTATACCAATAATTTGTGATTGTAGTAGACCGTTATAAAGTGCCAAGGAATTTAATGCATATCTACGCTTTCACAGATTCGTCAAATGCAAAATAACGCGGCTACCGCAAGGTCCTAAATTATTATTCTGAAACAACCAAAAACTAATAATATAATAAAAGGGAGACCAATCGTAATGAATAGAATGTAATGATTCAGGACAGTAAAAAAAATTACGTTAATTAAGACAGGCCACGTATAAATGCAAATGAAAAAATAATTATTTTTAAAATGAGAAAAACGTAATAGAGGAGGATCTGAACTGCCTCACAGCTGATAGTTCCGGAAAGACTGTTTTTCCAAAAACACAACAAACAAAAGTACCTATACATACACTGTTAGAAATCCTGGACGTCAGAATCAAAAAAATTTATAATCAATTAAAATAAATCAAATTTAACTTAAAATGTATAGTTATTTTAACTCTTTTGTGTTTAGTAAACATCAGATTTTAAGAACTAACTTTTCTGGAATTCGTTTTAACATAAGAGCTAACTAAAATTAACATGCAATTCTTTTACGGTTCAAATGAACCAAATACTAGTAACTTTGATAAAGTTTATAATCATTATCAATATCTTTTTTAGTTAAAATTTTAAAATAAGTTAATACTAACATAAAAATTGTGTCAAATTAACTAATTAAGTTGTAATTTTTACTGCACAATAAAATCAGATTAATGTCAAAATAGTAATAACATATTTTATGAGTTACTGATTGACTGAAGCGGTTTTAGTTAAATTGACAAAAAAACGGGAGTGGACTTTCTGGGACATAAAAAAAAAGTTAAATTTGATTCTTTTCTTTTAACAGTGTACTTATTTTCCAAAAATTATTTTATTTCAACATAATATTATAATATATAAAATTTTTACTAAAAAGCTACTAATTATTATGAATATTAATATTTTCTTCCTTATAGGTTTTCGCGCGCCCTTTTCTCCTTATACCATGTAACAAAATGTTCTTATTGCTTTTCATATTTTAGTCTGGATTTGGCAGGTAACAGCTTGGAATTTACTTTATCTGCAGCCTTCAAAATGGCTTCGGGAAGTTCTTCGTCAGATGAATCCATTAATAATATTGCTTTGATTCCGTTTAATTTAGAAAAACACGATACTGTCACTTCAAAGACGCTTTTTAAACAACTTTGACGTTTTAGTAACAATGTCTTGGCTTGGTAATCATAACAAATGATATCAAACCACCCGTCACAGGTTGGTTCAATAGTTGTTTTATGACACGACTTTAAAGAAATATACAGGGTTATATCTTCACATCTTCATTATTTTATATTTTCAAAAAATTTAAAATACAACAAAAAGCTAGATAAGAGGTAGATTTTATTAGATGGACTATTTCGGATTTCGTAAATATTTATTTACCATTGTAACAATAGTTATATTTTCCGAGGTAAAAAACTGTCTAATAAGGTCAAAATTTGCATAATTTTACTTTCAAAACTAATATGCGTGCGAGAAAATGGGTTAAAACGGACGGTGGTAGAAAAATAATTTTTTTCTTGAAAACTTATGAACTACCTATAACTTCTGAAAATGACCAGAATTTCTACTATTTCTATTCCTAAATAATAGGATGACTACTTAATTTATAATTACCACTTTTACCTCACCTACAACATTCCTTAATACAACATAACCTGTCTTAATGCAATTTCTTCCTACATTATATCATTTATACAGTGACCGGCAGAAAGTGCGCAGCATATGGTAAAGTTTTTATCCTTAAGTTTAGAAAATTAATTTTATTTTAGATAGGTTCTGCTTGTTCTTAAAATAAAATAACACCCATCAAATCCGGTAAAAGTCTTATGGTATACGAGGTATAATCAAAAATTTGAAATTCCGCTAAGAGTAAAGTACCTCCATCTTTCATTTTAGAATATTTTTTTACTAAGAATTATTATTTTAATTTCAAAGTTACATCCAAATTCGAAATTTCGCTTATTTCGGACAAAAAAATGGATTTAATCGTGTTTTCTGAATAACCCTGTATAAAAAATAAATGGCAACCGAACAGTAAGAAAATAAGATTTTCTGCAGACTTTGTTAGAGATAACCGTCGTTCATAAGTCCGATTAGTTTGTTTCCATAATATTATGGCTTTCTAAAATAAAAACATAAAAATATTAAATATTTTTGCTGCACACCTTATTTTATTTTCTGAGGGAACAAGTTAATTTTATCTAACTGACATTTTTTAATTTACATTGACTTAAAGCATCTCCTAAATAGTTTTTATACATTGAAGTATGCATAGAAAGTTTCCTTTTGATTTATAAAGAAAAAAATTTAAATTAAAAATATATTTTAAACGGATTTTATTCGTCACGCAAAATAAGGAGACTTAAAACTATTTAGGAGATTCTTTAGGTCAATGTAAATCAAAAAATATCAGTTAGATGAAATTAACTTTTTCCCTCAGAAAATAAAATACGGTGTGCAGCAAAAATATTTAATATTTTTATGTTTTTATTTTAAAAAGCCATAATATTATGAAAACAAACTAATCAGATTTATGATCGATGGTAATCTCTAACAAAGTCTGCAGAAAATCTTATTTTCGTACTGTTCGGTTGCCATTTATTTTTTATACAGGGTTATTCAGAAAACACGATTAAATCCATTTTTTTGTCCGAAATAAGCGAAATTTCGAATTTGGATATAACTTTGAAATTAAAATAATAGTTCTTAGTAATAAAATGTTCTAAAATGAAAAATGGAGGTACTTTACTCTTAGCGGAATTTCAAATTTTTGATCCTACCTCGTATACCATAAGACTTTTACCGGATTTAATGGGTGTTATTTTGTTTTGAGAACAAGCAGAACCTATCTAAAATAAAATTAATTTTCTAAACTTAAAGGATAAAAAACTTTTCCATATGCTGCGCACTGTCTGCCGGTCACTGTATATCATTTATTCTATACTTTGGTCTCCAAGTCGTTTCCGTCATCTTAAAGCTCCTTTAGAACGATCTGCACCTTTTAAATTTTTAATATTTCGTTGTTCTCCTGATGATGAATACTTATACATTCGAAACATGTAAAGAATTTACCATCTTTTAAATTTTTATTTAAATATACTGGAAGAGAACACTTAAAGTGTCTCATTTCTTTCCTTTAATACATTTTGCTAAATATCTGATGATATCTGAACCGTAATTTCCAGATAATATCATTAAAAAAAATTCTCGGCTTACTGGAAACTACTTTGGATGAAAAACAACTTGCGACATGGTAAAAGATATTAAATTTTATACAAGTACTAAAAAAACATCAACATCTATGTAATATCTTTTACTTAATACACCTTTACTTACATCATTAGCCTCGAGATATTGGAAAATTGGCATAATGGGACAATGAAAAATATTTTACAAATATCTGACTCATATAAGGACGTCCTTACACAATGGTAAATATTATGCTCGATCTACTCATCTCCGTCATAATTTCTAAAAATATACATATTAACTTCCTATGGGTTATTTATAATACCTACCTTAAAACTGTATTTATTTAAAAAAGCTTTTCAAACATTTGCAAAATAAGAATCTAACATTAAAATAATCACCATTTTGTTTCCATAAAACGACTTTTAAGTTGCAACTAAGTACCCATAATTTTAATGATTAGGTACTCTGAGTAAATCTAATTACATTTTAAAACGCTATGGCGTGTTAAAACTTATTAGTGTTGCGGTTTCTAAATGAATTATTACCTGTAAAGTTAAAATTAATTTTAATTTGCAGTAAATTTAAAAGTTAGCGTTTAATGCGATGGACGTATTTATTTGCTATAAATATAATTAATATTTAACTTTAAAGTTAAAACCTTTAGGGACTCCAATGTTTAAAAGATGTTAAAGCATCGATATAAAATTCTATTATAGTATTCTATATTATTATGCTATTGCTTTCGGATATGTTTCAATCGCGTTTACTCAACAATGATTAAAGATATTGGATTTATTTCACTATACCGAACTGCCGCCTGACTTGCCATAGAAAAACCTATGTAAATTATGCCACTCTCAAATATTTCTTCTCCTATCAATTTTACATTAAAATTGTATTAAGACTTTTTTGAAGATTGAGGGACTCAATTGTATTAAGACTTTTTTGAAGATATGAGGGACTCAATTGTATTAAGACTTTTTTGAAGATATGAGGGACTCAATTGTATTAAGATTTTTTTGAAGATATGAGGGACTCAATTATATTAAGACTTTTTTGAAGATATGAGGGACTCAATTGTATTAAGACTTTTTTGAAGATATGAGGGACTCAATTGTATTAAGACTTTTTTGAAAATATGAGGGACTCAATTGTATTAAGACTTTTTTGAAGATATGAGGGACTCAATTATATTAAGACTTTTTTGAAGATATGAGGGACTCAATTGTATTAAGACTTTTTTGAAGATATGAGGGACTCGCACATCAAATTTTATTATTTTCTTTTGGGCCAATTTAAAGTTATCAAAATAGTTATTTACGATATATGTGTTGTAAAGATTCATATTACAACACGAGATGTTAAAGTTGTCAAACGAGGCGTTAGCCGAGTTTAATAAAACATCGAGTGTAGTAATATGAATTTACAACAATGATATTGTACAAAATTTTATCTACTTTCATCTATGAATAAAAATATTTGGCAAAAGGCATTTTTAAAAATAAAAATGCACCTGTAAAAATGCACCTGCTATTAAGTTTACTAATAAAGTTTTTTATGTTACCTTTCGCATGGTTACTGTTTTGCATGGTTACTGTCGAAACTTTGTCAAACAAATTCAAAAATATTAAAAGCGTTTTTCAAAATGAGCGATTCTGATGGAAGTTTACCCTCTGATATAGAAGCAGCGGCAAACGAAGCGATCTCAAGTTTAGTTCCGATAAAATCCAAGGCGCGGTATGAGTTGGAGTACCAGAAGTTTGAAGATTGGTGCAAAGCTAACAAAATAAAGGAAGTGTCTGAGAAAATCCTTTTGGGTTATTTTTTCGCAAAGCAACGCTCCCAGAAACCATCTACACTATGGACTCACTACTCAATGTTGAGAACTATGATTTCAGTCAAGAAAAATCCAGATATAAGCAGATTTTTTCAACTAATCGCATTTTTGAAAAGAAATTCAGAGGGTTACAAGGCCAAAAATTCCAAAGTTTTTACAAAGGAAGACGTATGTAAGTTTCTTAGTACTGCAGATGATGAAACATATTTACTTATGAAGGTTGTTATGATAATCGGCATTTTTGGGGCTTGTCGGTGCGAAGAACTAGCTAAGTTAATGTTGGATCATATTGAACACAATGATTTGTATATAAAAATTGTGATTCCATTCTCGAAAACCAAAATTATGCGAGAATTTGTTATAACAGAAGGAAATGTGACAGGTGTCAACTGATTAAGTATTTTTCGAAAGTATGCTAAACTTCGTCCTCTTAATGCAACTCACAGGCGGTGTTTTGTTGAATTGAATAATCCCGAAGGATACAGTGGACATTGTTTTAGGAGGTCCTCAGCCACCATTCTAGTTGATGGTGGTGCAGATATGCAGATGTTAAAGCGTCATGGGGGCTGGAAATCCTCTTCAACGGCAGAAGGCTATGTTGAGAATTCTTTAGAAAATAAGAAACAAATAGCAAAGAAGATCATGGGGTCAGACACGGATTTAATGATGGGAAATTCGATTCTAAAGGGCTCCATCACATCCACTTCTGGTTTACAAATTCCTAACTGTAAAATGTGTATTAATATTGTTTATAATAAACCTTAAGTGTTATAATTTAATAATAATTAATTTTAATTAATAATTGGTATTTAATTTTATAATTGTTAATAATAAATCATTCTTCTAAAAAGTGTGGTTTTATTTAACAGCAAAATGTTAATAAAACCGTTTTTTTTTTCATTACAGCACTAGTACTGTAAAGGCATCTATTACAGCACTAGTGCTGTAATAGATGCCCTTACAAAACGATTTACAGAACTGTAAAATTCATATTATTAAATGAAAGTAGATAAAAATTATTACCTTGTCGGACCCATTGTCTTTATTTTGTTACTTAACACAACGTTTCGGTTAGTTAGTATCTCTAACCATTTTCAAGTATAAACTGACAAAGCAGCAAATTTTGCAAGAAATACTGTCAATTTATGGCAATTTTACACTGAAAACTGGGATAAATATTTATTAAATTTATAGGTTTACAAATTTGGATCAACTAAGGTTTTAAAGAATTTAAAGAAACGTTCAAGAATGCCAAATTATGCAACACCCTGCATCCATTTTTTACGTTAAGTTTTTGGTGGCTAGAATAAAAATATCTTTGGCATTGCAAGCCGCTCCTAGAAAATATAACCATCAAAATGAATGACTGCACTCTTGTTCAGTCAACCCTAAAAGAAAATTATAGGTACCTATATAATTTTTTATATATAATTATGAAGGTTCTTTTATTTTGCTTATTGGAACGAAAACAGAAAAAACGAAAAGAATAGTAGATATTTATTTTTAATAATAATATTTACATTTCAAGCATTCGAGCTATACCTGGATAATATTTTAAAATCTGGTATATTATTTATACATTGATAAAAAGTTAAGCTATTTATATAATAAAACGATAAGTATGCGCCTAAGTGCCTAGATATGAACATTTTAATGTAACTACAAATATATTTAAATGAACACCAGAAAGAGTCCACATTAAAATTATTAAATTTAACCAAACAAAAACTTAGCCATAAACAACAATAAGCCAAACTGCTGATTATGTGGAACGACAAAAACTCCAGCTATTCCAGTGTTCCATTCTGAAGTCTCGTTCCAATTACAGCCATTCTCCATGCGCTCTTTCAATGGCTTCAATGGACGCTTGCATATAAAGTGCAGCATAAATGAGGCTCTCTTCCAGCTCTATTTGCTCTATTCTGATGACAACGTCGATGAGAGTTCGCTTTAGCTGCGCGTTACGAATGCGCAGACTCCTGATGCATAAGACCTCAACGTGTAAAGTGTAGATAATGGAGCCAGACGGCGCGGCGTAAAAATCTGGAAAGAAAAAATGTGTAGTCTAGAGAAGGCTTTTAAATCGAATAATTCTTGCGATAAACGAGTGTATTTATCAGATTTAAATCTAGAACTTATATTTAATTGATACACTACAAAAAATGCATTTAATCACTAGTACCTACTACTCATTTCAATTAAGATAGACCTAAAGGTTTAACTACAAATGTCTGATTTTCTTAACTTTATAGTAATTATACAGGGTGTCCGGAAAAAGGAGGTCAATCCATTAACCATACATTCCTTGAGCAAAAGTAATATGACTCTTATAATGCCATTTTTCATTTTTGGCCCTCATGTTCGCTGTACAGGGCATCAAAAATTAAAATTAAAAACTGATATTTTCAAAATAAATCGAGTAGGTATTTAACACATTCACTGCCGGGGAATATTAGTGAGGACTGACGGTGTGCCATCTATTTTTTAACTTACCTTCTGCTCAAAAAAAAAATCGTTAAAATAGGCACTGCTTACAACTTCTCAAAACCAAACCCGATATGTGATGGACTAAACCTTAAGAAAACGTCCGCTCAGTACAACAAACCAATTCAAACTGTTCCCACAAAATTATTACTATTTATTATTGTTATTAAATTTGTATTAGCACTACGCATGAACGCCTGTAGGGCGGTCTCTGCGCTTTTAGCATAGTCGTAGCAACGCCTCTGCGGCGGTGACGGCGGTGACGGCAGTGAATGTGTTAATAAGATATAAATTTCAAGTTTTGTACACCTACTTATTTATGCTTCTATTTTATTAAAATATCTTATTTAAGGGGTAAATTATAAAAAGGAGAAAAAATAAATCACCTATATGTATCTTTAAGAGACCTACCAAAAGTTTCAAAAAATTAAAAATACACAAAGCTTTTATTGTCTTTGCATGTCCAAAGAACGAAATACTTGTAACTTTTATATCTGGCGTTTTATTAACTTAGAAAATATACATAATAAATAAAGAAGGCCTGGGCCTGAAGTCCATGTCAGTTTATTGTTAACCAATCCAGAGCATAAAAATGTTATAAACAAATTATAAAACATATAAAAAATGTCAATCTTTCTCTTCCTTGTACTACAGAACCTTAGGTAGTATCTTTCTCTGTGACATTTATTTTGTACCGTGCGAGCAAAAATTATTTGCATCAATGAGGGCCTTGCATCTAAGGACGTAATGCTTAGCCGAAGAGCTTAATACCTCTTCGGTATCAGTAACTACCTGAATTAACAATCAATCAGTTATTCCGTCATCTTTGACAGTCGTTACAAGTAATTTGATTCTTGAACAATTCACACAATGAGCTTTACGGAACAGCACAAAACATTCATGGTTATGTGAATTCTTAGAATACACGTATGTGGAGTAGTTTTTTTTGTAGAGTCCACATTGCACCCTCAAAAAGTTGGTGTCTGGTTAGCTGTTTCCCGAAGAAGAATTGTTGGTCCTATTTTTTTCCATGATACAGTTACAGCACAGCGGTATAAAGACAATATTTTGAATCCATTTGTGAACCAATTACTTAACGACGTCATACCAGTCACTTGTTTTAACTGGGTACGCGTTACAAGTAGCATTCCAATTGATAGTTTGTTCGAGGATTTTCCAATTAAGTCCCATCTGTTTGTTTGACCAGGTGTACTGTAGGTACATCATCAAAATTGATGTTGTTTTATTATTCCAAGGGTGTGTTCAGGTCCTCGGAAATTTTAAGCAGATCCAGCTTTTGCAAGTTCTTTTGCTTTTTTATCATTCTCATTCATCTATCTTTGAGTGACCAGGTACCCACAGGAGTTTAACCTCTTCTTTCTAATCTTGTTTTTGGTAATTTAAAAAAAAAGTTGTTTGCAAAAACTGTTGACATTTCATGTCATTATACCATGTTTAAGCATTATGATAGATATATCAGCTTAAAAGTAAAAAGACCTAATATTATCAGATGACCCCGCAGCACAGTTGAAAATTAACATTTTCATTCAAGGCTTGGAATGGGCAAATCCAGCGCATAATTAAATATTTGAGTTTATATTGCTGCTCTTGCACGCCGGCAAAATGCACTTACAGGAAAATGGCTGGGCTCGTTAGAAGTGCAAACCACAAAAGCTGACGTTGGCAAACTGAAACGTATTGTACTGTATTTTGGTTAAAATTGTACTACTTTTTCAATAATAATTGAGATTGACACCTCATTTTGTTAAAGTGTAATTAAAGTGATAGTATATAGAAGTGTTTTCTCTAAGCTAGATATCACAATTACTATTTTGAATTTAAAGTTGCTATATTAACCTGCTAGTTTTGAAATCTCGCCTTTCTCAAAGAGCTAGCTAAATGTATTTTTGTGGTTTGGAGTTTCCACTTTTTAAAATGAGTAATCTTTGGAAAGGAAAGAAATGAGAGACACTTCCACCACTGGCATATTTAATTAAGAAGGTTAAATGATGGTAAATTCTCTACATGTTTCAAATGTATTTATCTTTAGGAGAATGAAGAAAATTAGAGAACCAAAAGGTGCCAATTGTCCTAACGGAGCTATAAGATGACAGAAAGAACTTGGTTAAAGTGTGTGTGGTGATTTGAAGAAACTTCAAACTACCAAAAATAATAAAACTTAACAAGAAAGACCAATCGTAGAGTATAGAATGGAATGTATCAGGGCACTAAGTCAGAAAAAAAAATTCTTTGTTTTGAGGCAAGCTATCTTCAAATTCTTTAATATGAAATAAAGACATTTTTGATTTGATTTGATTTGAAATGCAAAAAAGTGATATAATAAAAAAAAAGTAGTAGTGGAGGATCTGACCTGTTCGAAAGAGAATGAAATAAGTAGGGGATTAATTATATTAACCATAAAAAAAGAAGTAAAGAGTAAATGGATGCACACAAGCGAGAGAAAGTATGAGGAAAAAATTCATTATAAAACCTTTGCTTGCTTTAAGTTAAATAAAGCTAGAATGAAGTAAAAGTCATGATTAAAAATTATGTAGATATCCTACCATTTAGGAAATAATCTTTACTTTACCTTGATTCTTAAAAAACAATAAGCTAAAAATGTATTGTAAAATTATAATTTTAAAATATTATAAATAGGTAACGTGAATTTACCACTTTTAGGTATAATTACTTGCTGGAGATGAGAATATTAAAAAAAATGCTTGTACAAAAATATTTTTTTTTATTGATACCCTATTTCGCTTATTTAAAGTACGCCTCAACGGCAACGTGTTTAAATCCCACTTTCAAAAACGCGCGTGTTTTAAAGTTACCATGGCAACATCAACAACCCGTGACACGTGAAGTCTAAATATGTCCACTTTTTAATTATTGACAGAATTACCTTTTAACGTCAAATAAAATATTTTTTTAAGCAATACACAACCAATGTGAACGGTGACAACAATGAATCTTATGTGACAGATTGAAAGTTATTTTTTGTTCTCCTTATTTTTATGACAACGACAGGTATATCACATCACGAATTCGACCATTTCACTTACTTACTAAGTTATTATTTCCATTTTTTGTAATATAAATACCAATAAGTGTACCAATAAAAAAAAATTATGTAAAGTATTCGTGGATAACTGGTCTTTAAAACACTTGCTCTATTTCAAGCACTCCGGCTGCGCCGTCGTGCTTGCAAAATCACGCGTGTTTTAATGACCTTAATATCCACTTATACTTTAATATACTATATTATGTAGATTTGGGAGATTCTACGTAAGCTATAACAAATATAGAAGTGTTTCCATTCCTTTCTCCAGGTTCATCCTGGGACTCTTTTTACCATATCATGGCTCAGTAAAGCCAAAATCCGATGAAAGAAATTAAAAGTGGTGCGTGTACTACTGAATGTAGCAACAAGCGTAAAGATATGTAATGCAAATAGTTCCCAAATGCCTTACAGCCAGTTATTTCATTGATTTTTTTAAAACCATTCCCTGTTTCCACATACGACCTTACTAAAAATCCCCAGCCAATTTCCAGACTGTAACGATGTCCTTACCATATCGTCCTATCTCTCTTGCACACTTTAATACCGAACTGCATCTGCAGCCATATCCAGTCAGCTGAATGCGGCGTTATCTTCATTTGCGCCCCCCGTGGGGATATAGGGTGGGTGCAGAAGACCCCCTCGACGGCTAAATATTTACACTGGAGGATCGTCTTGTCTAAACTCTTTGAAATATTAAATACTTTTATAAGTACATAAATATATACCGATATGTATTTTTAAGATGTAGTTTACATACAGCGTTGTGGTAAAGAAATAGATCAGCCTGTTATATAGAATAGCGCCCACTTAATCAAGAATCGCTGGGATCCGTTAAAACGTTTTTTTTAGAATGCAAAAAATATAATATACAGGCCGGATCATAAAAATACTACGTGTACCAACTTTGATTTTATCAATTATTTTCATAAATCATGCCCTATACATATCTTCAACCGTTTAGAAGATATTAACTTTTAAAATAAAATAAACAATCGAGTTGGATTTAGATACTAAATTTTTGACACACAAAAAAAGTCCAGTGGGTTAAGATCGGGTGATCTGGTTGGCCACTCTATTGATTCCCGTCTACCTATCCACCCCGCCCCTAAATATTATTTCCAGTGAGACTTTCATCTGAACCTTTTCATTTTACTGGATGTGATTTTTTTACGAACCAGTGAGGGTTTTCCTGTCCATAGTATCTGTAGTTTTGTATATTAACCCGACCATTCAAAGGAAATGTAGTTTCATCTGAAAACATATTCTTTGGACAATTCGTTCGTGAGTGTCTGTTAGGTCAATCATTATATCATAAACTTGCTCTCGCCTTTCAGGATCATCGTCCAATACTTCTTGTACAATTACTGGTTTGTAGGAGTGAAACTTTCCTTTTTTTTTCTTATATTTATATTTATTATGTGGTGCCGGTGGTTTTGTGAGTATCGTAGTCACGCCCAAGTTGTCTGCTTAAGCTATGGGAATCTTCCTGTAGTGATAATAATGTAAATTTTTTTCCTCAGGTATACTTGGACGACCACTTTTAATACTATCTGGATGTTCTCCAATTAATTATTACCATAGACACTGCCGATTTGCTGATAGGCGGGCGGCGATTTGGGTATTCTCATTGAACATGTCACGGGCTTTCCTATGACTTCTACTTTTATCTCCACAATTCAACATACTAACAAATTGTCATTGTCAATTCCTTAACGATTGTGACCCGAATCCATGGCAATAATGAATTAATTAACTTAACGGTCCCTTTTTTATATAAAAATCGGATGCAAATTGTAAATAACCACCAATACCAACAAACCCGAACTTTACTGGCAAAATACTTTTATTTTTATATGACATCAAGTGTGAGATTTACAAAAATTTCTAAATGGTGAATAAAACTATAATTTTATCGACAACACTAATCTAAAAAGTGTTCATGTATTTAGGAAAAACGAGTATTTCCACGACATCACATACATATAGTTTCTTTGGATATCGGATGATTTCCCTCAATTACAAAACATTTCGTTCGATTTCTCAACACTACAAATAGAAGACGTTTTGGTCAGAAATGTCCGAATGGGTAAACTGACAATAATACAACCCTGAGAAAAACAGTTGAGGCACGCGTCTCGCGGCTTGACCAATAAGAGCCCAAGAAATTTGACAGACAGACAGTGATGCGCAAATAACATAACAGTACAATAGTTTGTCAGCAAAATATTTGGGAGGGTTCTTTTGCTCTATTTTTATCCAATTTTATTTTATATTGCAGCAAGAGCAAGTTTGTCAACAGTCTGTCAAATTATTCCCCACCATAAAAATTATTTCGGGATTTCGAGAATGGTTTCTGTAATAATTTCGGCATTTCGTTAGTGATTTCGGAATCATTTCGAACGATTTCTACGGGGGTGATTTCGATAATTTCGAACACAGATTTCGGCATTTTGAGCGATTTTCTGACAATTTGTATATGTATTTCGGAGAGTGGATGCCCTCTCGGTAATTTTTGTCTCCAAAAGTTGAAAAATGGTCTTCTCGTTAAAGTATCAATGTTGTTTGGTATTTTATATTTTCAGAATAAATCATATAAGAAAATATTTATGATTACGTTTCTTTTTGGCATAGGATTGTAAAAAATGATTATGTTTGCTCTTAGAGATGGGCTTCTATCAATTAAAATAACATTTATTAAAATCATTAGCAAAATACCTATAGAAGCAATAAATAGATTTTGGTGGTATGTTTTCTTTTCTTGTTGAATTGCCATAATTGGCAGCAAATTGCGTAAACGTTCGATTATATTGCCGTATTAGTTGTTCAAATAAAATCAATTTTATTACTAATACATTTAAAGCTATAAATAATTAAAATAAGTTCGTGGTCATGCTATCGCTAAAACTAAGAAGTATGCGTCTAAATCTTTTTGGCCGCATCTGTTAATTTTTATAGCTACCATAAAACTTTTTGTTCTATAAATTTAGTGGAGTAAACTTGAATTATTTTATCATTTCCTATCTATTTTACGACTTATCTTGTATAGATTTAAAATGATTAGTTACAGGATTGTTGAATTTATAATGAGTAAGAAAGGTAGTCCACATTGTAATATTTATTTTGCTATTTAAATTCAATAGTTAACAGAACGGAAATATGTGGGATATCTCATATCACCGCATAAAAATAAAAAAAAGTAGGCGATAAATATGAGATAGTGAATAATTTATTAGACCAATTATTATAATTATATTAATTTTAATTATTTATTTTAATAAAATTAGTATGCATTAATTCGTATAACTAATATACAGGGTGTTTTAATAAAAACTCCCAGGTCAATTATTTCGACATGTAAATTCTGTAAACGCCAGTTTTTAGCCTCTATGATTGGCTTCACAACTGTGTAAAAAATGTGTTTGAATAATACAAGATGTATAGGTGTCGCCACGGTGCACAGAATTTTTTCGATGACAGGAACTTTTAAATGTTGTCGTTCGTAAAGATAATTAATTTTTGATCAAATTATGTCCCATAAAAAATTTTGATAAATCCAACATGAAAGAAGATATTTGGGGTTAGATTTTTTTTTTAAATAATTTTAACGAGTATTTTAATTATAAATATTTTTAATATCCTTTAGCAGAGTTTAATTTAATTTTGGTAATGATAATTTTAGTGATAAAACGCTCGCGTAGGGCTAAGATATAACGTCCAGTGACGTCTCAGGGGGCGCCCTAACAAATAATATTGGCAAAAAATAAGACGCCACTAAGTTTTTGGTAATTTTTATATTTTTTTCGGATTAAGGAACTAAAAATATCCTGTTCTTTTTTGTTAAATTGTTTTTTTCTCTTGCTTCGGTTTCGAAAAATAAAAATAAAAACAATTTTATTGCATATCTCTGGAAAACAAAAATCATTAAATAATTAATACGTTATATCTTTTGCTATTAATCGAAAAACACTATTGAGAGTTTGCAGAACCGAATTATTATATCGATTTGCTATGTCATTGTGTGTATATGAAAACGGCAATAATTTTGAACACCTCATTCGACCACATTAAATAGTTTTTGGTATTGTTCTAATTTTCATTAATAATTTTGTATAATTTCTCATCAGTTCTTTCATAAAATTTAAAACATCTTTTATTTTATTTTATAATGCTTTAATGTTTTAATGCTTTTAAACAACAAAAAATACAACGTATTAATTATTTACTGATTTTTGTTTTCCAGAGATATGCAATCAAATTGTGTTTATTTTAATATATATAAAATACTCGTTAAAATTATTTAAAAAAAAAACCTAACCCAAAATATCTTTTTCATGTTGGATTTATCAAAATTTTTTATGGGACATAATTTGATCAAAAATTAATTATCTTTCAGAACGACAACATTTAAAAGTTCCTGTCATCGAAAAATTTCTTTGCACCATGGCGCCACCTACATCTTGAATTATTTAAACACATTTTTTATACAGTTGTGAAGCTAGAGGCTAAAAATGGCGTTTACAGAATTTACATGTCGCTTTTAGTTTTCGAAATAATTGGCCTGCGAGTTTTTATTGAAACACCCTGTTTAAGATTATTTCTCCATTTTTTAAGAAAATATTTGCTCAATATAATAAGAGTTAAGTTCATTAATTCATTATTGCCATGCATTTGGGCATATTTTACGTATTTGGCAGTCAATATCAATAAACAAGAAGTAGTAAAACGGTTTAAGTACGGTAAAAATGCGGATTTGAAAATAGTTTTTTCGAATGTCAAATTTCTGCAAATTAATTTGCATCTGCAAATCCGCCATATTTGCGGATCTGCAAAGTTGCAGGTATATAGTTTCTGTAACCTCACCCTTAGGCGGCGGTACAAAAGATGTACCACTTCCTTCAACGTTTGCAGTGGTTTTTTTTCTGAACTAGTCTGCTTTATCCGGAGAATGATATGTTCCGTCACGAATAGATGGCGCGCCATATTATGACAGTCCGCGGTTGACAAGTTATTTATACGAAATCCTCTAATTTTGAGAAAAAAAAGTTTTTGCCACCAATATTATTCTTTTAGTTTAAACGAGGTATAATAAAAAGTATGATATTTACATTTTTGGGTTTCAAAATTAGCGGTTCAATATTTGTACCATCGCATGCATAGACCTAAGTCTTTTCTATTTTCCGTTGATATACAAATGAGTACTTTTAATATAGTATCGTATTCGAAAGCGATGTGCTTTATGTAGTACCCAAGAAAGTCAAATTCGTACTGTGCGAGCAAAAATTTGCATCAAAAAGGGGCTTGCATCTAAGGACGTAATGCTTAGTCGTAGAGCTTTATACCTGTTGGGTGTCAGTAACTACCTGAATTACCAATCAATCAGTTATTCCGTCATCTTTGACAGTCGCGTTACAAGTAATTTGATTCATCGCTAATTATTCCAATTTCAACAGTTACAGCACAGCGGCATAGAGACAATATTTTGAATCCATTTGTGGAGCAATTACTTGACGACGAACTACGTTTCGGATTTTTTCAACAGGACGGTGCAACCGCCCATACAGCCGCCTACTATTAACTACTTACGCAATTTTTTCGACGACAGATTGATCAGTTTTCGATCAGACATTGAATTCCCACCTAGATCACCTTGTTTAACGGTTATGGATTTCTTCGTTTTTCCTCATTTAAAGAACACTATTTTTGAAACACCAGTTGCATATTTAGAACAATTACAAGAAAGGATTATCCAAGAATGTGGTAATATTTCTCCAGAGATGCTGGTCAACACTTTCGAGAATATGAAGAGACGTGTGAATTTATGCTTGGTTGCATGACGGTGGCCAATTTCAGCAATTTAGGTAATTCTTTTTCTTTTTCTTTCTGTATATTCTTACTTTCTTAATTTTGTAAACAACAAAAATAAATTTGTATTTGTCTACTTATTTTATTACTCATTAGTTTGGCATATTATGTCATAATATAAATTTGACAAAATTTTAAGCTAGATTTGGTTAGATATATTATCGTCCCCAAATCATTGTAATCTAAGTAAACCAATCCCTACGTTTTTTAGTCCAAGCCCTCTTTGATGCAAATAATTTTTGCTCGCGCGGTACTAACTGGCTATGCTTAGCCTGCAATGTGCCTTTTTGCCTAGAAAAAACTGTGCTTTGGGATTTACCATACCCAATAATTTTATGCATGTTGTATTCACTGGTATAAATATATTTTTTTGTTATTAAAAATAAAAATAAACTTCTGAAAAAATTATTTCAGTGGAAGTTATAAAAAAATATCGGTTATTGTCGAAAATGTTGATGTGTCGATGTTTGCGATAATTGCGCCTTTTAGACACCTGTCCGAAAGTGTGCTCTGTCCCTATTACTATTACATTATATATTAAATGTAACAAAAAAAATTTAGAAATGAATTATAGTAATCTAATTATTACCTATATTTTGTGTAGGATTTTAAACTTTTCAGAATAATTGAAAACAGTAGGTATGACTAAATAGAATGCAGTGTGTAACGTGCTATTAAATTGGATAATAAATTATACACACCTACCAGCAGAAATATATATTAGGTTGATTACATCGTTGAACCTACATTGTAGTTTATTGTAAATAAATTATCTAATGCCACGGCTCGTTAAATGGGCGATTGATAGAATTGAAAGTTAACTAAGGAAAACGTATTATTGTGACAGATTTTACCTTATTTTATAAAAATCTTTAACCAGATATGAGCAAGTAGTTTCATTTTAAAATTATTTAACTAATAATAATAATTGTAAATCAGCAATTTAAAACGTTATGAAATGGGCTTTTTTTATTTCTATCCTACGGCACGGAGAAAGAAAAAATAAAATTTTCTACTGTTTCAGTTTTTTAAATTTTGAATTTTTTTCTGATACGCTTTTTAATAAAAAAAAACTACCTGGTCTCATAATATCTGCCGCGACCCATGGATCGCAGTTATTCACGCTGACGGTCGATTGCCGCATCTACCTGAATATCTGGCGGTTTTTTTTCTATTCTTAAGCTGTTCTTGTCTATTTAATTTATCCAAACAAAGATAGCAATATAATCGATCGAGACTGAGAAATAAAAAAAATTGCGCGGATAATGGGATGACACAATAAGGTTTTGATGTCATGTTTTCGAACTTTCTGCTTTCGCGGCGTCTGTTTAATTGCCTTTAGAAAAGGTTTGTGATCCTCTAGGAAGGTTCTTATTATTGGGATGATGAGATGTATTTTCAATAGGTTCTAATTCAAAAGGTTAATGCGGAATATGATGAATTATGTTATAGTGAGAAAGCTCATTATTTGTATATTATAGGTACACGTCTGATTATTGGGATTTGGTATATGGGAGGTCGAGTTGGTTAGATTGGCGTTTGTGGCTGCATTTATTTTAAATATGTAAAAAATTGGAAAATTTTGCGACTTTACCCCTTCGCTCCGTAATCAACTTTGTATTTCGTATTTTTGAAATATTTTCTAGTTTCTGTCCAAGTACTACAATCTAGGCGAACCAATGGTTGTTTTCACCATTATCGAGTTTAATATATTCAGAATTGACATCCTAAAAAGCCCATTGTGTCCGTCTCCTTGTACCTAGCAAATACGTCTTATTTTGGTTTAAAGAGTAAAACTTGCTGTTTTATACAGTGTGACCAGTAAAGTCCGCATCATATGGTTTTTTTTTTATTAATAACTTTATCCGAAATTTGACTTTGGCATCAAGTTCTATTTCGATCGAGATAAAAACTAAGCAAAAAAAATAGCAGTCACGTGATTCGCATTATCTGTAAAATTTTAATTTTTTTCAAAAAATAATTCAAAAATGGGGTTATTTGTGAAAATATCGAAAAAAGTTATTAGAAAAAGTTTTTTTAAATGCAGATTTTAGTCCACGTGTAAAATTTCAGCTGCATAAGATAATTTTGATTTTTTACCCACTACTAAAATTTATTTTTCACTTAATGAACACTTTACTTATGACACTGTGTTCTTTTTTGTCTTAATATTAAGGTGTATTACTTTCAGACACAAACTATGTTTTCAAAAATACCTATTTTATGAAGTTACCTTATACAGGGTCAAAAACAGATAAACTTTGCATCACAATACATGCGACCAAATTTTAATAGCCCAATTTTGATTTTGTAGAAAAACACACATTTAATATGGCGCTACTTTAAAGAAAATGTATCTGAAATAAAGCATTGTCAAAACTAAGAAGTTTTATGTAGGTTACGTCGAGTCTTATTTTGCAAAAGTGGTGCAATTTACAAAATATGAGTAAAAATCAAAATTATCTTATGCAGCTAGAATTTTGCATGTGGGCTAGAAACTGCATTTAAAAAAGCATTTTCTAATAACTTTTTTCGATACTTTCAGAAACAACCCCACTTTTGAATTATTTTTTGGAAAAAATTAAAATTTGACAGATAATGCGAATCACGTGACTGCTATTTTTTTTTTGCTTAATTTTTCTCTTGATCGAAACAGAACTTGATGCCAAAGTCAAATTTCGGATAAAGTTATTAATAAAAAAAAAACATATAATGCGGACTTTACTGCTCACATTGTATTTACGAGTCACATTTAGCTTATATTACTTACCTACTTAATAAAAAACATGTAAATTCAATAATCTTAAGTAGGTAACCAAAACAGCTTGATATTTAAAATGAATAATTATTGTCTCGATTTTTTTAAAACAATAAAACAGGTTTTCCTTCCACCAGTGGCGGTACCCGTAGTGGATTAATGACGTTACCTGAGTGCTCAGTAAAATAAATTAAAAGTATTTTAAAAATGTTTCTTATGGTAGAGAGCACATAAAGAAAATATCCTAGGATAGTTCTTGTTAAAATAAAATAATTACGCAACTAATAAAAATTAAAAAAAATTATTGATTAAAAGCGTTTAAATGCCAACAATGCCGACGCGCATAAATTCTCTCTATCTTTCTCACATTGTGACGTCACGTAAGGGAGTCCAGCGCGGTGAATTCAAACAATTTGAGTTTAATATTTAAATACTGGACCTGTTTGAAACCAATAAATATGGTAGATGCATTGTTTTAGAATATAATTAGGGCCAGCGAACATTACATCTCGAAGCAGGTGCTTTAAATGACCTAAAAATGAAGCGACTAATTTTGTTATTGGCCTAAATAAGTTATTTATGTAAAGAACTAACATTCTTCGTTTGAAAAAATAATAATTGTAATGATACGTTTCGTTCGATAATATAATATTATTAGATATTATGTAAATGCAATGGTACTATTTTATTACTGCCAAAAACGAATCCTCCATTTAAAAACACAGAGGCTCCAGGTATTTGCTGCTTGCTTGTATGCTACGCCCCTGCTATCAAAATATAATATATACCAACGTAAGAAAAATTATTTCGGATTAAACCCAGACAGTAAATACATCCATAAATCTTCCAAAAAATTCATAAACAAAACATGCATAATAAACCGACATTATTTATAATAATCAATAAAAATTCTTTACACATAAATGTTCAACAAGCAAGGTTAGTGTTTGTTTGAACTGTTTCAGCAGTTTTTCCTGACAGTTACGACGTGTGATTCTCTTTGTACGATGCAGCCAAATGTAAATATTTTAGGCTATTCTCATAGATGATATTATTATTGGATTTACTTTTTTTTGCTTTTATAGCCAGCTCCTAGGGTATTTCTAAATATTTATAATATAAAATCGAATATTATCCAAACTTCGATATTGTGGAATAAATCTTGTTAAATCTACAAATTCCCATTTCGATAATTAAGAAACAGACTCAACGGATTAGATTAAAAAATAGGGTGTAGCAATACTAGTACCTAACTAGCTAATTACATATTACTCTATACCGGCAGTAACACAGCCTGGGTTGTATTTAGAATTCGGTAAAATACACGGCAAAAAAGATATACCTGTACGAAGGCAAGAACTGTAAGACAACGAAAAGTGGTAGACCGTTTTGTAGTAAAAATATCACGGTAATTTAGCCAATAGGAAATAGGAGTTATTGCTACCATAGAATGGTTTATAGCCATTATTGCTCTGAGTACTTACAGTAATTATCAAGTTCTATTGAAGGTGTAATCTGGTTTTATATACTGTATTAGTTTTGACTGGCAGTTGTAATGAAACTTGATATTATTCATAATCATATTTGCTTGCTTCGGTTAATATAGCATATACTTACCACTAAAAATTAGTAGGTATTGTAGTTCTCAAGAATTTAAATAGCTTTTAGTGTGATACCTATTGTTCTTGTTGTTTAACATTGCATATGATTATCTATTATGCAACATGGTTTACTGAGACAGTTAAATTCGTCCAAAGATTTTAAAGTTCAATTCTAATAATGGGTTGTGCAAATAAAAATCTTCTATTGCTTTATCTGACATACAAAGTTAAAAAAAAATTAAAATACAAAGAAAAAATATATTAATTGAAACAGATATTGGTATGATCAATAAAGTTCAAATTCAGACAGGACAGCTGGAAGCCTCCAAACAACATGTGACATGCGCAACAAATACGTTGAAACTAAAACAACGGCGCACGGCGATTGCCGATCGCTACGAACCCCCACCATCGTCTTGTGGATTAAGGTTTTAACGGATACAATTAGTTTTTGGGGACGCTGTTCTGCTTTTCTAATTGTATAAAGCGCATTACTGGGAGCATAATGCGTCGCTTTGAAAAGATACAATTTATTTCTTAACAAAATTGCTGTATTAAAAGTAGTTCATTATTCAACAAGACTGTGCTGCTAATGGAACTGATTACTACCAATAAAAACACTATTCTATTAAATCTAGAATTGATATAATATGTACTAACAATTTTTTTAATACAAACTATGTCTTAGCAAACCTGTTGATGAATGATGAAAGAGTTTTGGACTTCCGTTGTCTTTATTTGTTTTAAATCACAACGTTTCAACTGGTAAGTATCTCCAGTCGTCTTCAGGTGAATACCAAATAAGTAAATTAACTACAGGACTATTTATACTAGCTAGGTGCACTAAAGCATAATTGAGGTGGGTGCAGTCATGCGTTCAGTTGGCACGCGATCTTATCCTAAGATTACATCTATCTAACAAAGGTTTCCAGATATTTTTTATGTCTAAGGATGGTTTACTAAAGTAGCCTGGGTTCTGGTGAATAGCAGCAGCTTCCTTGAACTTTCTTTTCCTCCAGTGTGGTTCCTTATGTAGGATTTCAGCTTTTGACCACATGATATGGTGACCATGTTTCCAGGCATGGTCAGCTGCACCTGACTTTTCGGTCTCTTCTTTTAACGTATTGTTTTTGTGTTCTTTAATCCTTGTTTCTAATGGTCTTAATGTCTCACCTATATAGGATAGGCCGCATTCGCAGGGGATCTGGTAGACGCAGTTTTTCCAAATTTTTGACTTGTGGGCTTTGTCTTCGTCAGGTGGCTTCTTAGGGTGTCCCTCGAGTTGAATACGGTGTTGATGTTATATCGTTGTCCTAGTCTTCTTATTTGCTCAGATACTCCTTTAACATACGGAATATTGAGTGTTGGTTGTGCCTCTCTGTTTGTTTCTTGCGCGCTGGGTCGATTCTTACGATTTTCCAATATTGTGTCGACTAATCTTTGTTGAGATCGGTCTTGATGTGGTCAGTTTCTTTTTTAAGTGCTTCTTCTGAGTTACGGATTGTAATTGCTCTATCTACGAGGGTTTTAACTATGCCATGTTTCGTACTGTTTGAGTGATTTGATCTAAAATTGAGATACTGACCTGTATGTGTGGGTTTTCTGTATACTGACGTTTGGATGCTGTTGCCATTTTTCTTCACGTTGACATCTAGGAACGGTAATTGGTTATTTTCTTCTTTCTCCATGGTGAATTTAATTGTGGGTGTTAAGCTATTAAGGTGATTTAGAAAATCTCTTAGTTCCTCATCGGTTCCATTCCAAATAATAAAGGTGTCATCCACATATCTCAGCCACATTTTTGGTTTCTTCTTTGCCTATTCCATTGCTTTGGATTCAAACCATTCCATGTAAATTTTGGCGATTATTGGCGAGAGAAATGAGCCCATCGGTAGTCCGTCTACTTGTTTGAAGAATCTATCCTTTTCTTAAAAGTAGGAATTGTTGAGGCAGCATTCTAATAGTTCCAAGATGGCATTAATGGGGAGCGTTGTTCTTTCCTGTAGAGTATGGTCTTCCTCAATTTTGTTTTTGATAGCTTTTAGGGCGTCTTTTACGGGAACGTTGGTGTAAAGACTTTCGACGTCAAAGCTTACCAGCTGATCTCCTGGCTGTACTTTATTTCCTCCTATTATTTGTACGAAGAGTTGCGAGTTCTTAACAAATGATGTGCTATTTCCTTGGGGAGGTTTGAGTAGAGGGAGTAGAAATCTAGCTAGCTCGTATGTTGGAGAATTACGGGAGCTTGTAATGGGTCTTAGAGGCATGTTGTGTTTGTGTATCTTTGGCAGGCCATAGAGATGTGGAGGCTTACTGTGGTGTGGTGTCAGGCGTGTCCGTGTCTTTTCTGGTATATATCGTTCATATTTCTTTAGTGTTCGGTAGATTCTTCTCTCGATGGTAGAGGTCGGATCCTTGGCAGTAAGAGAGTAGTTTCCTTTCTGCAGGACTTCTTCGATTTTCTGATCGTAGGTCTGAACATCCATAATGACGGTCGATTTTCCCTTGTCGGCTGGTAGAATCTTGATAGTGGAGTCTTTGCGAAGGTTTGCAAGGGAGATTTTTCCTTCCTTACTGATATTTTGTTTTGGAGGCTTCGATTTTTCTAGAACTTCCCTAACTTTCCATCTAAATTCCTTTCCTTTTGTCTCTCCTATGGTTGTTGAGTCGACGGCGCTAATAATGTCCAGTATTGGTATCTCTTTTGGAGCGATAGTAAAGTTTAAACCCTTGGCCAATATGTTTTCTTCATTGCTTGTTAATTCTTTAGATGAAATGTTAACAATGGTCCTTTGATTCTGCGTTATTGGTGTTTCTTGACTAACATGTTTTCCCAATTTTTTCTTATGATTATTTTGATAAGTTGTTCTTACTTTGTCACAGATGGAATCAATCTTCCGAAAAATAGGTCCATGATCCTCTTCTAATGTGCATTCTTTGATTTCCTCGAATCTTTGTTGGATATCCGTGCATAGAGAAGCTTTCTTAAAACGGTGTTAGTTGATCTGGGAGCGTATGAGGGCTTTGCTGGCATTATTTAGAATCTTTATGGCTTGATGTCCTGGGATTGGTGACTTGATCCTAAAGCCATCTGGAATAATTCCTTGGTCCCTTGCCTGTAGCAGAAACTGGATGTGTGTTTCCTCCTTTGTTAATTTTATCTTGACTTTTTCGTAGTTACGAAACTTACCACTTATACCGGGCTTCTAGTGACTGTTTGAAGCCTGGAGAAAATGATGTTTCTTGAATGATGAAAGAATTTTGGACTTCCATTGTCTTTATTTGTTTTAAATCACAACGTTTCAACTGGTAAGTATATCCAGTCGTCTTCAGGTTAATACTAAATAAGTAAAGTAACTACAGGACTATTTATACTAGCTAGGTGCACTAAAGCATAACTGAGGTAGGTGCAGTCATGCGTTCTCGTGCCAACTAAACGCATGACTGCATCCACCTAAAGTCATGTAGTTACTTTACTTATTTAGTATTCACCTGATGACGATTGGAGATACTTACCAGTTGAAACGTTGTGATTTAAAACAAATAAAGACAATGGAAGTCCAAAACTCTTTCATCATTCAAGAAACATCATTGTCTCCAACCTTCAAGCAAACCTGTTGATCATTTTCCTCAGTGTATATACGCGCAGACATAGTAGATTTAACTAACAAGTGTACTTCTGTTTAGAATATTATGCCTTTATTAAGTAATGCCTTGCTAGAGGCAGATTTACTTTACTTATTTCCTGATTTTATTAAATGCTTTACCAGATTTTTATAAGCTTCTAAACAAAATGGAAAGTCTGGAAGCCCCGCGAAGCCTTGTCAGACTTTGCATTATTTTTTTAGTAAATATGAAAACTCGTTAATAAAAATTAGGAAATAATTAGGTAAAGTAAAGGTAGCGGATGCAGAACAGGTGACCTGCAGAACACTAACAAAAACTTTAGGTGATGAATGAAATAATCGGAAATGAGTCGTGCCATTGAAACACAACTACGATCAGCCAAGTAAGGCAATAGTTAAAAAAAAAGCATAGCGTTCTCCAAAGTAGCAAAATCTCTTGACTCTTTCTTTGTTGTAAAAATATCAAAAAAACAGTTATTTGATTTAAGTATCTAATATTATTAAAATAAATACCATCTGGCTAAATCCAAATATTTTCTTTTTAAAACATAATTTTATGCTTCCATTGAAAATAGAAATATTTAATTTGACTATAACAACTATATTATTTGAAAAATTTGCCTGCTCTCTTAAATAAATTGTTTTATTCAAAAATATTTTTCTAAATTTTGTAGTTGCATTGATCAAAAAAAATTTATTTAAACGAACTGGGGAATCATTTTAACTGATTTTTTTTACACTATATTCATCCAGACTCTAATAGAACCACTTAACTGCTTTCGCAGTAATATAATATCTGTGTTCCTATTACCTACTAAAGTCAGTAAAAGAAATTCGTTTGTAGTCTTTTTATTTTTCAACAAGAACATATAAATGTCGTCAAATTAAAAAAAAAGCATTACTTAAATACACTATGAAGTTAAAAAAAAGGTCCACAAAAAATAAAAACGAACAAATAGATTTAATTTGCCACCCATGAAATATGTAAATGAATGATATGTAAAAGAATGACAGTAAATGTCAACAAAATAAACTCATAAATTAAAAAGTACGTATTTTGCAGTCATAAAAACTCTATAAAAAATGCAGTAACAATCCAATGAATTCTAATGGAATCTAATGTCTATGCACGTACGCCAGCAATCAAAGGAAATATAAGTATTAAATTTATTTTGTATTCTCTGTAAGTCGTAGAACGTCCATTTAATAGTCACATGATGGAGTCGTGTTGCCTCCTAGAATAACCAAGTTTGATGTCGAAAATGGATATATTTTATTTATCATAAGTTCTGTATTTCATGAGAACTGCAAAAGATTTTATGTAAGAGATGGCTTATAATCACTACATGCACGGTAAGTGAATCTGAGTAATAATGTATCGAGACACCGTCGTCAATGTATCTTCCCTCTCTCTTAGGATTAACAATAAGATATAGTAATCACAAGTAATATAATAACTTAGACTATACCTATTTACAGTAAACTTATATAATTGTATTGTAATAGTACATATTTCTTGTAAATTAACAAGACAATATTAACAAAATTTTGCAATTGTACGAAGTATTTGTAACAATTTCTTTTTATTGTAACCTTCAGTGTTATATTATTACAAAATAATTTTAATGCTATACCTACTATACTACATTATGCCATGTATTTGTATAGTAAGTTGATTATCTACTTTTCCTTAATCAAAAAAAAATATGTTTAGTTGATAAATAAAATTAACACGACGAATCATTGCCACCTTTAAATAAATACTTGTTATCCAACTTGGCAACACAGCTCATATAGAAGTTTCGGAATTTTGGGAGAGATCTAATTATTAGATTAAGCAACTTAATATACAAAATTATATAAAGCAAAAAGAAACGATTAATTAAATGGTCCCATAGGTTTTTCTATTCATTAAAATTATACTCACTACAGCAGATACATCACATCATATGTCTAAAATTAGAATTGATAAGGAAACCTCGACAGAGCAAAGAGGGTGAAAGAGACAGGCTTCAAAAGGAAGCGATAACTATAAAAGTAACGGGCAAGGGAAATGAAAAGTGCGAAGAAAGGTAAAAGAGGGTCGCCAACGCCATCTAGACAGGACATTGACACATTTTACGACGTACTAGATCGAGGGGGTGGATGGTGCTGTTGCGTGCCATTTTCTGTGCCATTTTTTGCGTCGTAACGGCAAAAATTTGTGCAATCGGATGAAAGCGGATTTACTTACTTAATCCGTTGAGATATTTTACTTGAATTATAATATTCAAGATATTAGATAATTCTGATTAACTGTTACAAAAAACAAAGATGCTTTTGCAGTATAAATGCATAAAAGTAATTTTTGGTTATGAATTTAAATCAAATCAGGATAATTATGGCACTAAAAGTATATTTAATTCTTTAAATTTATTTGCTCTAATCATCTTAAATATGTTTAAAACACATTTGAAATTTAATTGAAAAATATTAAACTTTTTTTCAAACATAATAAATACAGGGAAAATATTTAAGCATTATCACTATGAATTTAGAGAATCTTCATATAAATATATATTATCATAAAGTAAGGAATATATTTCAACTTATTATATATTTTTAAAAAGTCAGATTCATATCAGTGGAATCTAGCTGCTTACATAATGGGATTTTAGTGTATCTACACACTGAGGAAAATGATTTAATACAACAGGTTTGCTAAGAGATAGTTTGTATTGATAACTTATTTTGTATTAACCCATATTAAATAAATTGCTTGTGTATCAAACCCGTTTTAGTGTTATATCAATTCCAGATTTGCTAGAACAGTGTTTTTATTGGTAGTAATTAGTTCCATTAGCAGTACAGTCTTGTTGAATAATGAAGTACTTTTAATAAAGCAATTTTAAAATAAATTGTATTTTCTCAATGCAATGCATTTTGTTCCCAGCAAAGCGCTTTCTCTACAATTAAAAAAGCAGAACAGCTCCCTCAAAAATGAATTGTATCCGTTGGAACCTATAATCCACAAGACGTTGGTGGGGGCTCGTAGCTATCGGCAATTGCCGCGCGCTGTAGTTTAGTATATTGATCGTACCAATACCTGTTTCATTTCATTTTATTACTATGTATTTAAGTTTTTTTAAACTTTGCAACCCATTATTAGTATTGGACTTTATAATCTATGGACAAATTTAACTATCTCAGTAAACCATGTTGCATAATAGATATCTAATCATATTATGCAATGTTAAATAACAAAAACAACATCACACTAAAAGCTATGAGAATTACAGTACAGATTTTTAGTATATGCATTATTAACCATAACCGTAGCAAGCAAATTTTATGATGATTAATGTCAAGTTTTATTACAACTACCTGTCGAAACTAATACAGTATATAAAACCAGATTACATCCCCAATAGAACTTGATAATTATTGTGAGTATTCAGAGCAATAATGGCTCGAAACCATTCCATGGCAGCGTTAACTTCTATTTCCTATTGGCTAAATTACCTTGATATTATCACTATATACAACGGTCTAGCAATTTTCGTTGTCTTACAGTAGAAAAGCGGGTTGCTGTCACATAAAGTATTAAACATTTGTATAAAGAATATATGAATTCTTATAAGGAATAGAAGGATTTTTAATAATAATAATAATAATAATAATAATAATAATAATAATAATAATAATAATAATAATAATAATAATAATAATAATATTAATAATAATAATAATAATAATAATAATAATAATAATAATAATAATAATAATAATAATAATAATAATAATAATAATAATAAAATACTTTATTGTAAACATAAGTTACAAAAGGCGAAGTTGAGGCGAAACTCACTCGAACGCTCTACCAATTGCGCTACGGAGACTCTGAAATCATCTTGCCAATTTTAACCCTACAACTAATTCAATTTGTATGTTATTTGTATACAGTTCTTAAACGGATTCATTAGGCTCTGGGTTTAAATTCAATCGGAGGCATAAAAAAATGTAATTTAAAAAAACTTTATCTGCACGCCGATACGTGCGTAGCTCCAATACTTTATACTATACCAGTAAAAGACAATTTTACACTTATTATTTTATATTGCATAGAACAAGCATGTGCTTTAATTAATAAATTTATAGTGGTTTTGATTCAAAGCAGTGTTATCAAGATTAAACTTAGTTCGATTTTAGATTGTTTCAAAAACAATAATTAATATTGACATAAATAATACCTAACTATTAATGTCCATTAACTTTATAAAGATCTAAAATTATTTTTATTTTCAAATATTGGTATCCTCAATAATTGTTCAATTTACAAAAATTTGTGCACTAAATTTGAACATGACTGTATTTTGCCTGAAACGAATGTAATTACGACAAATCCTAATTAACAACTGCATACAATTAGTAATAACAATTATACTAATGGAGTATTGTTTAATTTTTAATGAATAAAATACCAATTTCGGAATAGTAATGGCGTGTAGTGGGGTAATTATTATTGGATGGATTATAATAACGTAATAGCTATGTAGGGACTGTCAGATTAAAAAGCAAAGATACCATGTTAAATGTGTTAAAATGATTAAAATCGTTGGGAGTTATTAGTCTGGCCTTTAAAATTATAACGAAAGTAATAATAATAATTTTATAATGATTAATAATCTAATTTTTCGACGTGTCTCTTATGATGAAAAGAAAAAATGTAAGAAATGTTATGTCAATTATTTTTAAAATTTATGAAAAGGTAACTAATTTTCAAAATAGACAAAATTTGATAAAACTTAAAAAGGACGTGGTTTAGAAAATCGAAAAATTACAATTAATTTGCAGTAAGTACCTTTAACAGGGAGACTAACAATTCTATTTTATTAACTGTGCATATACACAGTGTCACCAGTAAAGTCCGCATCATATGGGATTTTTTTTTAATAGCTTTATTCAAAAGTTTACTCTGGCATCAAGTTCTGCTTCGATCGAGATGAAAATTAAGCAAAAAAATAGTAGTCACGTGATTCGCATTATCTGTTTCTGAAAATATCGGAAAAAGTTATAGGAAAAAGTTTTTTTTAATGCAGTTTCTAGCCCACTTGCAAAATTTCAGCTGCATAAGATAATTTTGATTTTTACCTATATTTCGTAAATTGCACCACTTTTACATAATGACTCAACGCAACCTACATAAAACTTCTCAGTTTTGATAAGGCTTTATTTCAGATACATTTTCTTTAAAGTAGCGGCATATTAAAAGTGCGTTTTTCTACAAAATCAAAATTGGGCTATTAAAATTTGGTCGCATGTGATGTAAAGGTTATTTGTTTAAGGTAAGTTCATGAAATAAGTATTTTTGAAAACGTAGCTTATGTCTGAAAGTAAAAAAATAAAAAATAAAGTAAAGGGGTTTTAAATTAAATCGTTGAAAATAGATAAACTTTACGTTAAGTTAAACTAAAATTTATTTTCCACTTAATGAACACTTTACTGATGACATGTGTTATTTTTTATCTTAATATTAAGGTGTATTACTTTCAGACACAAACTACGTTTTCAAAAATACTTATTTTATGAAGTTACCTTATACAGGGTCCAAAACAAATAAACTTTGCATCACATGTGACCAAATTTTAATAGCCCAATGTTGATTTTGTAGAAAAACACACATTTAATATGCCGCCACTTTAAAGAAAATGTATCTGAAATAAAGCATTGTCATAACTAGGAAGGTTTATGTAGGTTGCGTTGAGTGTTATTTTGCAAAAGTGGTGCAATTTACGAAATATAGGAAAAAAATCAAAATTATCTTATGCAGCTGAAATTTTGCATGTAGGATAGAAACTGCATTTAGACAAACTTTTTCTAATAACTTTTTCGATATTTTCAGAAATAACCCGACTTTTGAATTATTTTTTGGAAAAAATTAAAATTTGACAGATAATGCGAATCACGTGACAACTATTTTTTTGCTTAATTTTCATCTCGATCGAAGCAGAACTTGATGCCAAGTACAATTACCTAGAGTTTCACGTTCAAAAATGTTGATTTTATAAATTAATAATAGCAGAAAAATATATTGGCCAACTAGACAACATTAAGTTTTTTGCTTCTATTAATAATTTATCAATTACATTTTTTAAAACTGGAACCGGAACCTTGCATTTATTAAAAAAAATAATTAGTATCTAATTTTGGAAGGATTGTTCAGGGAGGCATTGATGAATAGTATGCCGAGTGTTTTTTTTAGATAAATGCACAGAAACTTTAAAAAAAACAGTTTTTTGAAACCACTAAAATGGCCACAATATACCTTAAAATCCTTGAAAGTACCACACGTCGATTTTTAGAACTAAAGTAAAAACAACAATTATTACTGGTAACAGGATATTTTCTAGTCTATCTAGATGTCATCCCTCCTAAGAATTCTAGAGAAAGTTTGTTTTAACAGGAAAGGGGTCGTAATTTTATTAAACACGAAAGTTAACAAAACTATGACCGGCTGACTAACATCTGCCTTGCTCTACCAGTTCCAGAATATGTCTGTCTTTCTTCTTCATATGCTAAAAGCGTAAAAATAACTACTCTGATCAACACACCATTGCAGTGCGCATGCGAATCGTCAATAGTTAGGCAAATCAAATTGACAGTTAAAAGTTAGAAAATGGAGTCGTTAATTCCACTTTAAGTTTCCATCAACCCTGAAAGTTCTATGGTCTTAATTATTAGAGAAATCGTAAAAATGATTAATGATGATACAATAATTGATTAGAGATATCATAAAAATGATTATAAACTTTTTGATTCAGATTTAAAAGCTCTACAACTTTTTCTGAAACTTTTTTTCTAGTGTTTTTGTTTTGAAGCTACGGATTAAAAAAACATTATTGATTAATTGTCATTCCTTAGGAAAGGGTTAAATACAAAATAGTAATAAGGAGCCTTTTTAAGTTATGTTATAAATGTAAAATTGTCTTATGTTCAACTTTTTTGTGTCTAAATATAATTCTTTTGAAGGATATAAAGATAATCTTTAACTGAATATAATTTTTAGAAACCTTTTTTGTAATATTCTAATTTTTTAACTAAAGTTCTATTTATTCCTCCCCAGCTAAAATCCCGTAATTTAAATGAGTTTTAACTAACGCGTAATATAATATTTTCATATGTCTTACATTTAAAATTTTTTAATGTTTTTAAAAATCGAGGTTCTGACTTTAATTCCTTTTTAGGCGTTGTGTTTATTGCATTACACGCCTATTGTCTGGGTTATAAAATGCATCAAATATTAGGAATGTATAAAATTGTCTCGAATCATTGCTGCTTTAAAAGGTTGTATTGATCCTTTTAATCGGTAACGTAAATTTTTTTTTAATACTATTCTCCATATAACTAGAAACGGAAAGTCCGTAGTAGGAAATGTCCGAGGTAAGAAAAGTCCGATATATTTAAGAAACAAAACGTCCGGGAACAAATTTTGATAAATCTAAATCAGTAATTGTTGTGGAATACTGAAAATATGCCTTGCCTTCTCTGTCAGAAAAGGAATGAACTAGTTTTTGCGAGTATACAGGGTGATTTAAAAGTACTTTGACAAACTTCGGGAGGTTATTGCTGGCAATATTTTAACACGAAAAGTTCTTATAAACAGTGGTCCTTGGTGACTTCGTTACGGAGATACAGGGTGTTGAAATGTTAAAAGAAATAGTAATAATTTTTAAATAACTCCTTAACGAGTTATTTTTTTTTTATGAAATTTTGTGAATTAAATAAGCATCTAAGGACACTTATTTTGAAAGTACAACACGTTCGTAAATTTAACCAGTGGCGTCGGTACAAAATGTTACTATCATATTTTTTGTGAAAACTATGCTACACCACTGACTTATTTTATTTTAACTTTTTTCTTATAAATCCCCCCTTTATTTAGAACAAAAAAGATCACGTGTGTTTTTTTTGATACGAGGGACGGTTTAAGCGTAAATGATTATTTTATTTGAATATACACAAATATTAAAAAATGTGTTTTAAACTGATCAACCACTCAAATATTTATTACAGTATTTTAACGAATACCTACATACATACTTACTAATAAACAAATATGTATATGCCTAAGGAAGGTATCTGAGGATGCCTATTTTCTAAGTATAACACGTTTTCAGTGGCATACATATTTATTTATTAGTATGTTATTTTTTAATATTTTGTATTTTGACAAGGCGGCTTTGGAAATGCCTTTTTTGTCGATAAATTAAAATATATTTGACAGTTAGTTACCATTAAAAATAACAAAACTGAAGACATAAAACTCAGTGGTAACTAACTGTCAAATATATTTTAATTTATCGACAAAAAAAGCATTTCCAAAGCCGCCTTGTCAAAATACTAAATATTAAAAAATAACATACTAATAAATAAATATGTATGCCACTGAAAACGTGTTATACTTAGAAAATAGGCATCCTCAGATACCTTCCTTAGGCATATACATATTTGTTTATTAGTAAGTATGTATGTAGGTATTCGTTAAAATACTGTAATAAATATTTGAGTGGTTGATCAGTTTAAAACACATTTTTTAATATTTGTGTATATTCAAATAAAATAATCATTTACGCTTAAACCGTCCCTCGTATCAAAAAAACACACGTGATCTTTTTTGTTCTAAATAAAGGGGGGATTTATAAGAAAAAAGTTAAAATAAAATAAGTCAGTGGTGTAGCATAGTTTTTACAAAAAATATGATAGTAACATTTTGTACCGACGCCACTGGTTAAATTTACGAACGTGTTGTACTTTGAAAATAAGTGTCCTTAGATGCTTATTTAATTCACAAAATTTTATAAAAAAAAAATAACGCGTTAAGGAGTTATTTAAAAATTATTACTATTACTTTTAACATTTCAACACCCTGTATCTCCGTAACGAAGTCGCCAAGGACCACTGTTTATAAGAACTTTTCGTGTTAAAATATTGCCAGCAATAACCTCCCGAAGTTTGTCAAAGTACTTTTGAATCACCCTGTATACACATCGATAACCTAAACATTGTTTAGACAGCGAAAACTCCTATTTTAATAAGGTACAACTCTTCCTTCCCCTAAAATTATTTAAACAATCTCTATTATTTTAGGAACTCTCACAAAAACGTCCATCGTTCAAGTGAAATACGATATTCGCTGCACGTAGAATTGTTTTTCCCTTTCTTGCGATTTCCTCTTTGAGCTTAGTTAAAGTCAAGCTGCACCCGGCGCTGGGATCGTGACTTCACGGAAATTACAGTCTCAATCTCTCTAATATACCTTCGTCTGTCGTTTTGTCTAAGTGTTTTAGACATTTGTCAAAAGATTTCTCAGAATTTACGTTGGTTTGAATATTTTTTAGTAGTAGCAGCGTTTGAATTCAGTTTAGAATTGGCTTTTCCAACAAACGGTGATACGTTGAAACATTTTTTTTGCAATTTCTAAATGTTAATCTACTTAATGCAAGTTTGGTTTGTTGACCTTTCGGTTTACTCAGAACTACAATTAAAGAAAATTATAAGATCGCTAAAAACGGATAGAGGAGAGAAATCTTTATTAAAATAAAAAAAAAAAAAAAAAAACATACCCTTAGTTATTTTATGCTAGAACGTGACAATGAACTAAATGTATTTTAAAAAGGTATTATGTTCTTATTGGTAAATCTAGCAATATTTTTAATTGAATTGATGCTAAAGATTTGCAATTTAATTGTGTAATTAAATTATTATAAATCTTACTCAAATTTTCTGTATTAGTTCTAAGGTTTATTTTTTTACATATGAATCACTCTACTTGCGTTGTAAAGGATTAATTTTAACTTTAACTGTATCGATATCGTCGCTATTACTCATTTAATTGATAGATATAGCCTTTATTTTATTTTTGCGTCTTTATTAACGAGACTATAACCAATATCTAATATTCTTTGTAAATGGTTAGTTCTTATTTCGATTTGTTCATATTGGTTAACATTTCTCTGTCTCTGATCCTAAAGCTCTTGTAGGTACTTTATTAAAGATATTTAACAATATTGTGTTTAAGAATATTTTATCAGATTGTCGTGTGAAAAAAGATGCAGAATTTTTTTTTGTTTATTTAACTCTTATGGGTTTATACATGGGCCCTTTATTCCTTTTTCAAAAATATTGATTGGTTTGATTTATTTCCAGATATATTTAAAAAAAATGTCCTATTTTAAATGCGTGCCAAAACGCCTACTTATATGTGACGTCCAAAATCAGTAACTAGCAATGTTGCCAAGAATGCCGTTGGTACAATTTAATTCACGTAAATCAAATGTACTAAAGTATATAACCTTACTTTTTATTATTGTTATTTATGTGTCTTAAAGTATGTATATTGGCATTAAAATTTACCTAATAAAGATATAATTTTATAATTATATAGCATTTCACTGCATTCCACAAAAAATAAAAAGGTTTAATATTATGAATTTCAATTTACTTTACGATGATGCCAAAGTTAATTGATCGAAAACCTGAAAACATATTTCCATCCGAATAATGTTAATTTCACGGAAAATTTGTTCGTTAAGTATAATACATATCTTCACATGTTAAAATTAAAGGTAGAACTTTAACGTCTAATTGCAACTTAATATTTAAAGTTTTAACTATACTCTTATATTGAAGTAGCTATTGGACGAAATAGTACAATACGATAAGACACAATACGCAACGTTTGGCAACCGTGAAATAGTACATTTCTGGTCAATAAATTTGGCAACGTTTTACTGACTAGTGACGTAAACCGTTCAAAATCGTTTCCGAACACGTGTTAATATTTTAAATTTTAATCTTGAATATTTTAAAAACTACTTTTTAAAGCAAAATATTTTTTACGTCTCCGTTTCCTATGAAAATATATTAAGTTTTCGATTATTTAAATTTCGTTCAAGTAGGTACCCTATTATTACGTTACTCTAACGGTTTTAGAAATTGGTGTTTAAAAATGGAAAAACCTGTTTGCAAAAATGCGTGCCTTTTAAAATCTAGCAAAATCTAAGACAGAAAATATCATCTGTCCTTCTGTTCATTGTCTGTATGTACGCAATGTATAATAAATCAAGCAAATTTTATTTTATTTGAGCCAATGCCATTATAAAAGCTTGAATAGGATTTTTATTTTTATTATTATCTTTTTTACTTACTGTAATGATTATCTGAATAAAGATTGTTTATTATTATTATTATTATTATTATTATTATTATTATTATTATTATTATTATTATTATTATTATAGTATTCATGGTTTTTAGTTTTTAATTTTTTTAAAATCTTTTACATTCGTAATATCAGTGGCACTTGGGGTAAGTACGTTAATCTGACTTATCCTTCCTCTTTCTATATTCATTCTATATTTATTTTAGCCCGTCGATGCAGCGGTGCTGATGATGGTACTCCCTAGTACCGAAACATGAACACATTAATCTGACTCTTTTAATATAAGTATTTGTGGAGACGACTGTGGGTTTTTTAATAATATTTGTATAAATTAAAACAAAATAAATCATTACCTTATAAATTGCAAAGTTATAGTCTACTTACTGACTAGTAATTAATAAAAATTAGTACAATTTAAAAAAATTATCGGTAGTAATAAATTACCTGTTATTCTTGCTCGCTTTACATATTTTTAATTACACCAAATTAGATTCTGAAAGGATTGGAAACAGTCTGCACTAATTACACCCTGTAAATCAGCCCCCATCCCCTGTGATTTACCGTGGTGGTTCTGGCATGCGAAGGCTGCCTGGCTGCATCAGGGGTAGCCATTGAGAGGGACGGTTTCCATGGTGACGACCGACGGGGTGCGCCATATTGCGCCTCGCAGTCGGATTCCATTGTACAGGCCGTGTGGAGGAATGAGAATTGCAGGGGTGGAATAACTGATTTAACCTGAAATTATAAATTATAAATGATAATAACATAAAATTAAGTTGTCCAATGTCTCAAACTTATTAACAAGATTTCTACAATTTTTAGGTCATAGGGTAAAATTTCATTGTGACTCATCAATCACAATAGCGTGTTTTTGTATATTATTCTCTATTTTAGATATTAAGATTTATCTTAGTCCCTAAAGGCGCCCACAGACGCCCAATTTTTATTCCGGCTTATGCAAGCATAACGTAACGTCTGCGGAAACTTCAGGCCGAGTATGCAGGCCGTAGGCCTGGCCTAAGGAACATCAAATTTTGTTTGAATTTTTGCCTGAGCGCGCAGGGCTAAAAGTATCGGCGTAATAAACCCAAACACCTTTCATGTTTATGGAAAGACAAGAGGAAATACTATATTCTAAGAGAAACAAAAACTCACAGCTTACGAAACTTTAGTTAAAAAAAAATTAAGGAGATTGATCCAGATGGAAATAAAGGAATCAGTAAGTAGTTAAAAAAAAATAACCTAAGAAGTTCTTTTAGAAGAAACTTAGAGATTAAAAGCAACGTAAGTGGTGCCGGAGAAAATGAAGACAGACTGAATAAATAACTGTAAAAATAAACTTTATGTGTGCAGGATCAAAAGAAATACACCGGCCGATTTGCGCAAACTGGCCCGTTCAGTCGGCCTGACTTAAAAACTGGGCGTCTGTGGAGGCCTTTAGCGTAGTTTTAACAATTTAGATTTAATGTCCTCGTTATAGCATTTTTTGTCAATGGATCACAATAGCCATAAATGAAAATAATGGCAGTGGATGACACATTAAGGTGGCATTCTAAACGTCATTTAATCCATTACCAACCTATAACCTATTTCGCGTTATTTTTTCAAGTTTATGTTGTATGTATAAGTATTGACTAACATTTAAATAAAATCAGTATTGTCGGCACATTACTTAGGTAATATCTGATATATTACAAAAATATCGATTTATTTCCTTGCTAATTTTGGGAGAATTGTATAGTGAAAGAACAATGACATAATAATGTTAAAAAAAATGTTACCCGATATTTTTCGCTAAACAATTCTCCTAAAATAAGTTATGAAATTCCTTGATATTTATTAAATATGTCAATTATTATTTACCTATAGAATATCAAGTCGATACTGATTTTATTTAAATTTTGTGTAAAAGCTAGAAAACATAAATAAATCTACGCGAAATAGGTTATGGGTTGGCAAGCATATTGATACTCCTACCTTAAGAATCAGATCAATGTAAAACTATGCGTTTTTACTGCAAAGTTTATTGTCCAGTCATTTTATTAGTTGGTACACAAAATGAATTTTTCAAAAAATAATTAATGGATATGATTTATGTTTTGGGCAAGGCGGATAAAAAGTGTCTTTTTGCTGAACAACTATACAGGATGAAATATCCCGAGCTGCGAACACCCAGCCTCGAAGTTTTCAAAATTTAATGGAAATATTTGATTCAACAGTGATCCATTGACAAAAAATGCTAAGTATAACGAGGACATTAAATCTCGAAATATCAAAATATTTCAAAAACTATTAGAGATAGGGGTAGGACGAGCTATAATATGACAGAAAAATATATAGGGTGTTCCATTTAATAAAAGTGATATTTTTCAATTAGAAGTTTCCTGACTTTGGTCATAGAAAGTAAACACCCTGTAAATGAGACGTCAAATATTTCATAGTGAATATGTATTTTTGACTTTACTTAGTAAGTATAAAAATTATGAATCGCTTAGTCTCAAAATTTAAGTGGCATTTCACAACAACGAGATGCTTGCAAATGAAAATTTTCAATAAAAGTCGAATTATCTTAAAAACTATAACTTTTTCGTAAATTATACCATTAATAAAAATGTATGAAATAACACGTAGAATTAACAAATGTATTCAAATATAGGGTGTCCCATTTAAAAAAATTTAACTTTATGACACCCTACTTTTGGGCGCACCCTGTATACTTCAAAATAGTTTTAAAATGTGTCAGATATCCAACCATGCCTTCATACAAAAGCTTATTATCGACAAATCTTATCTTCAAGGCATAAAATTACTCCGCCCGAAGTGAAACGATGAGGTTATTTCGTCAAACTTTGCCAGAACAAATTATATCTTTAACCAAGGAATCGCCTCACCATGCTTTGCACTGATTGATCTGTTGTCCTTATTGCAGACATCTAAACATACTATTTATTCACTCATACTTACATAAAATGCAACTGTACCTTGGCGTTTGCCAGGACGGTAGATGGTTTTAATAATTAACCATTATAAAAAAAGTCACAACGCCATTTTTCTCTATATTATTCAGTCAACCTAATGTTTAAGTCCAGTACTGGAAAATACGATAACCGCACCCGACAGTGCGAGCGCAAAACGACGCTGTCGCGTATTCTACCCCGTTATCTACATAGCTTTATCTTTATCTTATGGGGTAGGTATACAACAGTAACTGCGGCCGTTAATAACCCGTTGGGACGCTATCTTATGCCGTTAATCTATACGAAACAGTCTAAGGTACAATGTCGTAAACAATCACTGAAATGGCTGGCGTTATCTCTGGGATGGGTGTAAGAAAAATAATATAGCCTTAAATTGCGTCGGGGAAGTATTACTTTCACCATCATTTGGAGATACAGATAGGACCTCTATTTGATAATTTTGACAAGAAACAATGAAAAAGTATTACCTATAGATATGTAGTGGGTGACTTGTTTCGATGCAATTTGTTTTCTTATCAATGTTTTACCGTATTTAAAATTAGATGCCACATATATATATATATATATATATATACTGTTTAAACCCACGTAGTTAGCTGCCTTGTATGTCCAGTATAACCATTATAAGCATATTAGATTATTTGCTACATTTAAAAACAGCAGTAATTAAGAGTAGGTAATATTTTTTTTATATTTTTCAAAATACCCAATACTTAAATATTACTAAATATATGTACTTAAATTCAAACAAAATATGCGCATATATACAGGGTGTTTCATTAAGGTCGAAGAGCGGCCATATCTCGGAAACTACTGGGCATAGAAACTCAGGAAAAGAAAAATGATAATAAAAGTGGCCATGAGAAAATTCTGGAAATAATTTTCAAGTTCCGCATTTTGCCGCAAGAGGGCGTAATTGAAAAGTAAATTTTTAAATTTTACATACAACTCCGAAAATTCCACATTAAGGTATATGTTTGATAACACCATTTTAAAGCTTGGACAATTATGCATCATTTTGGTCTTATGCTCATTGGCGTACCGACTTTAATAAGAGTGGGGGAAGCTGTTGAAAGTGTAATCATTTAAATCGCTGTAACTTATAAACGACTTATCCGATTTTAGCAAACTAAAGACTGTTTGGAAGAGAAATGTATGCACTTTGACCAGTCGTATGTAGTTGTCCTTAATAGTTCTCAAAAAAAATGTTAGAGGGCGCAATTTGCAATAACAATACATCTTTTGATTTTACTCCGAAAAAATAAATCATACGGTATAATTATGATACCATAATCGAGAAGGAGATGAAATTTGCTAGAAAAAATATTAAAACAGCAGCTCGATATCTCCGTTCGTTTCAGAGTTATTGCCAAAACAATAATTTTTAAGACAAATTGCGCCCTCTAGCAATTTTATTAGAAACTATCTTGTACATTGGATACGACAACTAAAGGTACTGACCTTTCTCTTCCAAACAAGCTTAAATTTAGTAAAATTGGTTAAGTCGTTTAGAAGCGATTTTAATGTTTACAGTTTCACTTGATAAGAATGGGAGAAGCTATTGAAAGTTTAAACATTAAAATCGCTGTAACTTCTAAACGACTTATCCGATTTTACTAAATTTAAGCTTGTTTGGAAGAACCTTCAATTGTCGTATCTAATGGTATAAGATAGTTTCTAATAAAATTGCTAGAGGGCGCAATTTGTGTTAAAAATTATTGTTTTGGCAATAACTCAGAAACGAACGGAGATATCGAGCTGCGGTTTTAATATTTTTTCTAGCAAATTTCATCTACTTTTCGATTATGGTATCATAATTATACCGTATGATTTATTTTTTCGGAGGAAAATCAAAAAATGTATTATTATTGCAAATTGCGCCCTCTAGCATTTTTTTTTGAGAACTATTATGGACAACTAAATACGATTGATCAAAGTGCATACATTTCTCTTCCAAACAGTATTTAGTTTGCTAAAATCGGATAAGTCGTTTATAAGTTACAGCGATTTAAATGATTACACTTTCAACAGCTTCCCCCACTCTTATTAAATTCGGTACGCCAATGAGCATAAGACCAAAATGATGCATAATTGTCCAAGCTTTAAAATGGTGTTATCAAACATATACCTTAATGTGGAATTTTCGGAGTTATGTAAAATTTTAAAATTTACTTTTCAATTACGCCCTCTTGCGGCAAAATGCGGAACTTGAAAATTATTTCCAGAATTTTCTCATGGCCACTTTTATTATCATTTTTCTTGAGTTTCTATGCCCAGTAGTTTCCGAGATATGGCCGCTCTTCGACCTTAATGAAACACCCTGTATATGCCTTCTTTGCCTTTATAAACTGCATTTTTTACCAAATATGCATACTGGTATATGCAATATTTCTTAATTTATTATAGTAAAATGAGGTAAAAAAAACACATTAGGTTCTATAAAATATATTTGTTAAAAAAAAAATGCAAAAAAAAACAAAGAAAAACGTAAAATGCAACCATCAAATATCGAAATTTTTTAGTCATATACGAGGTTTGCCAAAAAATGTGAATTTTTCCCAAGAATGTGAATTTTTCCAAACAGTTCCTTTATTTTTGACATTATCAAAAATTGTTATTAAAAAAAGTTGATCAGAACTAAAAACTACGGCTAATTGTGCAATTATACGCATTTATGTTGAAAAATTATTTTATTGATTTATTTAATTATTTAATTTTTTTATTATTTAATTAATTTAATGCGTGTTATTGCATATTTGGACGTGATTTTTAGTTCTGATCAACTTTTTTTAATAACAATTTTTGATAATGTCAAAAATAAAGGTACTTTACTCTTGGGAAAAATTCACATTCTTTGGGAAAAATTCACATTTTTTGACAAACCTCGTATATGACTGGAAAATTTCGATATTTGATGGTTGCATTTTAGGTTTTAGACCATGCAGAGCTTTTTATAAAGAATAATTTTTTTTCGTAAAATTAATAATAAAAAAGTTTCCCATTTGGTAAGAACTTCCGAATACACGCTGTACCTATATGTAATTTTTTGTGAACTGTGGATCTTTTGATGTAGCTTACGCTTAAGAGCATTATTTTTCATATTTAATTTTCATGCAAGTTCCCTATTACATCGGCATCACCTTTACAAAAAAAAAGCAATTTCTCAGAATAAGCAGACACCCCACAGCAATAAAGGCTAAGTTATGTTAGTAAACACTCACTTTACATAACGAGATGTTAACCCCAACTGTGCCCTGACACACGCCCCCGCAAACAAATCTCATTTTTACTGGGGTACTTTTCCGGCTTTATTCGTGTTTTGGACACTCGAGGAAATGTACTTTTAGAGATACATCGGATATTGGAAAGTTCGATCGAATTAAATGGTGTAGAAAAAGAAACACATGTTTACAAATATACACAATTGGTTCGATTTTGTTTCACTGATTTTCTAGACAGTCGTTTTCCAGAAACAGAATGTTTGTTTAAAGGTGGTAGACAATGAAGTAATATCAAAAAAATTATTACCTTGGCGGACTTCCAACTTCCATTGTCTTTATTTTGTGACTTAACACAACATTGGTGGTCAGTGGTCAAAAGCCAAGGTTTTGGACACGGAACAGAGCATTGGAGAAAACGAAAGTTCAAAGAAGCAGCTTTCATGAATCAAAATACCCATATCTGTACTCCGGAGGCATATGACACTATGTGCCATTAGCTTGATTTGTGGATATTTAGTAAAAACAATTAAGTTTACATAATTTTGAATTTATTGTTGATTTATGAATGTATTATCATACTTTTACTACACAAGGTATTAATTATTTAGTGTTTCTTTGTAAATATTTTTTTTTTTAAATTTTGATTATCATAATAATTACAATAATACAAATTATTTGTATTTTGATGGACATAGTGTTCTATACCTGTAAAAAATTATAAGCCATAATACTGTACTCGGGAGGCATACGACACTATATCCAATTTTTACAAAAAATGAGTATATTAAATGGAAATGGTATGCATTTTGGTAAAAGGAAAAGTAATAATAGACCAAATAAAAACTTATTGCCGCCCAAATACCGATAGTCAGCTGGCGTTTAACATTATGTGTAATCCCCACCTACTATTATATAGATCTAGTTATGGAGGCATATAACACCAATTGATTATATATTGTTCTATGCCGCTTAATGTGTTGCTAAAGATATTACTAAAGAACCGAGGCATACAAATATTATTACCTTGGTGTCTTAGGCCTCTGAATAAAAATGCACATAGTCTTAAAAGTCTACCCTGTTTCTCAGCTACCTTAACTAATTGGACTTGGTGTTGTATGCCCCACAAAAGAGTTTAATGTATGCCCCACAAAAGAGTTTAATTTTCTGAATAAAACTATATAGTTATCTAATTTTTGTAAAAATTGGACATAGTGTCTTATGCCTCCGGAGTACAGATATATTAAAAATTAGGTAAACCAAGTATAGTTATCCCCAATATCTGGAAGCCTCCCCTTGTCCAAAACCAACAGCTCACTTCACACTTCAATAAGCATGTAGGCGGAGTCATCAAGCTTCATTGCACATGGATAGTATTTAAGACAGTTAGTAGCCTTAGAATTATAATTTATTGTACACTTAAAAACGGTTAGAGATACTAACTAACCGAAACGTTGTGGTAAGTAACAAAATAAAGACAATGGAAGTCCGCCAAGGTAATAATTATTTGAAGTTATCAGATTATTATAAAACGCTTAATTACAATTTAATTAATTAAACTACATTATTTTACTGGCATGCAGATTAATAAACATTATGAACCAAGTTTACTGCATAGCATTACATCATAGCCAAAACCCGGTAATCTAGCAACGTTTGATCCAATATGGATTCACGATTGTAATTGTATGGTATGCATTTTGAAAAGTAAATCACATTCTGAAACAAATCAATTATTTTTTTCTGTCAAGAATTTAAAAAAATAGGATCATGTTACTATGGTATGTTATTCTAACCTATTTTACACTTTCAATTTAAAAAATATTGGGATTGATACGTTCAGTCCTTACCTGATGCATCATTATTTCTGTAAAATATTTAATTAATCAAGAATGTAGTTCTACTTTAATTGTAACACAGTCAAACTTTAAATATAATAGACATTTAAAGCTAATAATAATTTAAGTTCAGACATCTAGTTATGGCAAATTTGAATCATTGAATGTAGCGATAATATTTAAAAAATATCATATCAATTACAATAAACAAAAACTGAACTCTTTTGAATCTGACCAAATTCATATCCCAAACTTTCTGATTTGCTCTATTTCGCTAACATTAAAGGCTCAAAAATCCATTACTTTCTTTTATTTCCTTCCGAGAATCGATACACAACTCTTATACCGTTCATACCCTTTTTTTCTATTTGCATCAAATACCATCCGAGAAGAAGTTTAACCGAGATAATAACTTTCTTTTTTATTGCCTTGGAAAGAGTTAAAGGGTGTCATAAACCCTTCTATCAAAGATATGTAGGTAAGAAGTTAGAAATCAATTGCGATAAAAAGAAAGCGTTTAACTTTCACCAAAAAGTGGGTTTGGTGGCGTAAAAGTAAAAATAAAGTATTTTTAGTGTTTTGTAGTAATATGTAAAAAGAGAAACATTAAGGACATTAGCTTTGTTAGCTGTATATATATAGCTGTACCCCGGAGGCATACGACACTATATTATGTGCCATTAGCTCGATTTGTAGAATTTAGTAAAAACAATTAAGTTTAACATAATTTTGAGGTTAGTGTTGATTTATGAATGTATTTTCTTACTTTCACTATACAAAGTATTAATTATTCAGTGTTTCTTTGTAAATACATTTTTTAAAATTTTAAATATCATATTAATTACAATAATACAAATTATTATTTGTATTTTGATGGACATAGTGTTCTATACCTGTAAAAAATTATAAGCCATAATACTGTACTCGGGAGGCATACGACACTATGTCCAATTTTTATAAAAAATGAGTATATTAAATGAAAATGGTATGCATTTTGAAAAGGAAAAGTAATAATAGACCAAATAAAAACTTATTGCCGCCTAAATGCCGATAGTCAGCTTTCGTTTAACATTATGTGTAATCCCCACCTACTATTATATAGATCTAGTTAGAGGCATATAATGCCAAGTGCTTATACAGGGTTCCCCATTTAAAACGAAACAGGCTAAATAGCTGGTTCCACGCTCGGACCCGTCGATTTTTATTTCGAGGGGGACATCTTTTGCGTATATTGTCAATCTTGTTACTTCGAGCCCCTAGGAGGGAGGGGGGGTAAGATCTAAATCTTAAATAGAAACCCCTATTTTATATAATTTTTTTGGATTCTGCATGAAATTCTGAACATTTTTTAATAAAAGCATTATTAGTCTATACTAAACAGTTTCCGAGATATTGACTCTTGAAAAATGAGATTTTTGAACTTTGACAGCGTCTAGCTTTCTAATTGTACGTCTTAGAGTAAAACGGCTTACATGTCCCTATGTTCGGTTTTTATTATCTTTCCAATAGTGTCAATTTCCGGTTAAACCGGAAGTACTATATTTCTTACATCCGGTTTAACCAGAAGTTCACACTATTGGAAAGATAATAAAAATCGAAGATAGGGACATGTAAGCCGTTTTGCTTTAAGACGTACAGTTAGTAAGCTAGACGCTGTCAAAGTTCAAAAATGTCATTTTTCAAGAGTAAATATCTCGGAAACTGTTTAGTATAGATTAATAATGCTTTTATTAAAAAATGTTCAGAATTTTATGCAGAATCCAAAAAAATTATATAAAATAGGGGTATCCATTTAAGATTAAGATCTTACCCCCCCTCCCTCCTAGGGGCTCGAAGTAACAAGATTGACAATATACGCAAAAGATGTCCCCCTCGAAATAAAAATCGACGGGTCCGAGTGTTTTTTTTTTAATTTAACGTGGAACCAGATATTTAGCCTGTTTCGTTTTAAATTGGGAACCCTGTATAGTGTCCTATGCCGCTAAATGTGTTGCTAGAGATATTACTAAAGATCCTAGGCATACAGATATTATTACCTTGGTGTCTTATAAGGCCTTTGAATAAAAATGCACATAGTGTTAAAAGTCTACCCTGTTTCTCAGCCACCTTAACTAAATGGACTTGGTGTTGTATGCCCCACAAAAGAGTTTAATTTTCTGAATAAAACTACATAGTTACCTAATTTTTGTAAAAATTAGACATATAGTGTCTTATGCCCCCGGGATACAGATATATGCTTGTTAAAGCGTAGAAACCCGTTTATCGTGCATATTATGTAGCCGAACTCTGGAATAGTTAATTATTATTAACGATATTTAATTAGTCAACTTATAATAAAAGGATTAAACATTACACGTTACTGACCCCCTTATAAAATTTTAATTGTAATATGCCTTTCTATTAAATTTGTCAGAGGACTTCTAAAGAAGAATGCTGTTAATATGCTATTATTAAGAGATATTATAAACAAATTTTTTAAATAAATGGGAAAGGTACTACCAGGATATGGCGGAGTATAAAACTACAGGTACAAATAACTAATATTAACTCACATAGACCTTGCCAAATGCATAACAGACATTCTACAGCATCTATACAAAACGCCGCCGTTTATCAAACCCAATAATAATACAGAGAATCCAACAAACTGAGCCAACTACAGATCAATCACATGCTTACCCACACTTTACAAAATAATAATTTCGATAATAACCCACAAAATCGAAATACACTTTAGTTAAACACGACAAACTTACCGAGGAATGCAACAAAAAAATCAAGGCTGCAAAGAACAACTTACCAGAAACGGTACAATACTGAAACAGACCGAAAAAAACAACGAAACCTGAACACTTCCTACATGGACGCTAAAAAGGCTTTTGACTCTACTTCACACAGCGGGTTACTAGTTATTCAATTATATGAAATACTGGATAGAATCATATACCTACAGAAAGACAAAAATACACCATTGTTATACCGACGCGACGAGATACCAATGAAACGTGGAATCTTCCAAAGAGAAGCTCTTAGCGTGCCATGGTTTTGCATGTGCCTATTAAAACAAAAGGAAACATCAGCACCCACACCAAAATGAAATTCGGCACATACGCACATATGCAAAACAGTAAGAATGGTTAACAAAAGCAAATACATTATGAATAATCAACAAATCATGGCGCTCGAAGTGGAAGAACAATCATACAAATATCTCGAAGATCTTCAAAATTACAAAATAAATCATGAAAATATAAAACAAAAAAGTACAGAAAGTAAACTTCAAGCCATAAACATTACTAAATTTGGGATTAATAAATGGGCAACAACATAAATAGGTTAAACTGTACAATGATGACAAAATACCCAAAATTATGCACTGAAAGGACAATGCTGCCACTATCACTAGTGGGACGAGAACATACAACGAAGACACATGGCTAACGAATAGATAGATCAACAAGATCAAACAAATCTCACCCCTCCAGCTAGCAATTAAAATCTCAAACAAGCAATGCACCCCATTTAATCTAAGTTAAAACCCAATTGATATTAATAATAACAACATTATACATAATGTAGCTGAAAAACTAAACCAGTCGTCAGAAAAAGTTTTACACTACAAACATTTTAAAGCAATGCGTCTGGAAACAAAAGGAATCGCCATACAATACTATAGATACCTAATAACCACAAAGAACCACAAAAAATATATAATTAACGATAAATGCAACCAGTTCTCTCGGTGCCGGAATATAATACAGAAAGACACAATCATCACATCAGCCAAAATACTCAGCAAGAACTACTAAGAACCACTAAAAACACCATCCCTAGACAATATTTAACATAACATTTTATTGAAACACTCATAATTCTGCATGCTGACAAAACGGTTGCACATAACAGACCAGACAATCAAAACAACATACAGACATTGCAATGCCCAACGAAGCAAGCATACGAAATAAATAACATATAAAAGAAACAACCATATTCAAGACACGCAACAAATTACGAAAATTTCCTGTCAACTAATTTATAGACACACTGACTGGACTTAATTAGAATGATCCAGAGGCAACTTTTTACCACAACAAGCCAGATCACTGCTGTAGTATCTTATCGCTTTAATCAAAGGATTCATAAGTTGTGCTTTAATAAACTCCATAATAAATGTATTAATTTACATTTAATTTCACCATATTCTCGTAATGAAAAAATATATTAAAATTCAAACACACACTTTTTGGTAACACCGATTCTTTAAACGCTAATTAATTGTGCTCACTCTACTAGCTACTTGTTAAACCGGTATGTTTTAAAAATTAAACAACCTGTTTGCAAAAACTGTATATTCCCTACCGCATAAAATAATTGAGTGCCGTTCAAAATCTAGAAAAATTAGACGTAGGAAATGTCATCTATTCTGACATACCTTCAGTTTATTTAATCTTCCGTTTAAGTTTAAATAAGTTATTTATCTGCCCATTCTCTGTATGTATGCAATGTATAACAAATCAAACTAATTTGATTTTATTCGAGCCAATGCTATTATAAAAGGTTATAAAGAACATAATTTCGATACCTAAAGGCATTACTGTAACTTTTAAAACACTAAAGGCGATCAAGTTTCTTTATTTTATCGTTTTTCTTCCTTAGACAATTGAGCAAATCACTCCGATTACCATTGAGCGGCCTAAGGGAGAACAAATGGGTATAATAAGGCATTTTCGTATAAAAGAGTTTGTGTTTTTATGACTGGGCTAAATTTTGCCTAATCTTAATGGATTTATCTCGAAACAAATGTACCAAGAAGTTTGTAGAGAAAAAGAAAATATTTTCGCATTCTTCTAAATATCTCCTTCTATTAATATAAAATTTCTTAAATGTTAAAATTTTATTGACTTGTTCCTCTTAAACCCCACAGACATACAGATGAAATCCTTACTACTATTACCCATTGTGAGTTACTCTGAGAAACTACATCCGTGACCTGCTATTTCATGCATCACAGCTAAAATTGGCGGTACTTACACACGAAGTGAGAGGTATTTTAATTTGGTTTACAGTCTTCTTAATAAAAATAATCACTTATACTAGCAGCAGAATTATTACCGACAATTTTTTTCAAGGTCACGAATGTTTCTGTTGATAGAAAATTATCCCGAGTCGATGACGAGGGAAATTTTCTATCAACAAAAACATGATTGAAACCGAGAAAAAAATTATCGGGAATTAATTCTGCTGCGTGGGAGATTCGGTAAGAAAATTTCTTAAATTGGAGTTTCTTCTTACTGTATTTTTTTGCTAAAATGCTACAAAAACATATTTCCGGCCACTATAGTTAATTGTTTAATTGGAGTTTTAGAAATGAAGTTCATTTTAGCCGTTAGTAACCCATTTTTATTACTAAAATGTGAGAAACATTAAATAACAAATTTGTTATCTGAAATCCAATGTCTATATATATGTATAGTTTTAAATTCAAATAAAACTTTAAAAAACATATTTCCAATGAGTTTAGTTTAATATGACGCACTGTATTTTTACAATAGAAGTTGATTTTACTTGTTAGTTACTAAGGTTTCTTACTAAAATTTCAGGAACATTAAAAACATTAATTCGTTTTCAACCATAACATCTGATATTACATGTCTACATAGTTTTAAATGAAACTTAAAAAAACATATTTCCGATGAGTTTAGTTAAATTTTTGATGTGTCTCTTTTAGCCCCTGTGTTCGATATGTATAGCAAATTGGTTAGTATCAATAAAAATTATAAGTTAGCAACAAAATGTCTTTTGAATTTATTCTGAGTGACTTTTGCCAATAGATATAAAGTACCTACTTCATTTTTGACAGAAAAATTATCACTTCTTAATTTCAATAAGTTAATAGTAACTAACAAAATTATCGCGATAATCTTCCGTTGCTAAAAGCAACGTAAACAAAAAGGAGCCTTGTAATTGGTTGAAAATAAATTTATGTAATTTTCAGCATAATATAACAAATACATTTTATATGGTAATGTGCCCACGTGATATAAAATAGACAAGTATTCAACTACTGAATGTCTAATGGCAAATATTAACAACACCAACGCCATCTTAAGGAAAACTTGTTTTCGATTCGATAGATAAAGAAAAGGAATTGATTTGCGTATGATTATTTTTTAGTTACGTAAACGGCTTCGAAAGAAATACTTAGATCAGTTCCTTAACAAACAAAGTTTAGTTATAAAATAAATAAAGTTTAAAAAAACTAAAAAACACGCTTTAATAATTAATCAAACTAAAAAGCGGAAAATAAATATAGTTTTAAATAATTCTTGAAATTCTTAATATAGGCAGAAAATAATAATGAATGATAAACATTAGTATTATTGTGAAAAAAGCGTGGGGTTCTCGATATACGAAAAATATAGCACAAAGCCCCCCACGCTTTTTTCACGATAATACTAATGTTAATCGTTCATTATTATTTTCTGCCTATATTAAGAATTTCAAGAATTATTTTAAACTATATTTATTTTCCGCCTTTTAGTTTGATTAATTATTAAAGCGTGTTTTTTAGTTTTTTTAAACTTTATTTATTTTTCATTTTTTAGTTTGAGTTATTGTTAAGAAAAAAAAAATTGAGTAGAGAGAGTCATAGAGACGTCCGGAGTAGAGATGGAATACTGTCACTAATTTAACAATGACTATTTGAATTGGCTGGATTTAAAGCAGTGGATCCATTTTTTTTAAATGGCTAGATTCAAAGCATTGGACAAATAAACCCGAACAAACCTGCTCGGCCAACGAACCAACTGATAGCGAAAGAATGTACCAACACTATTAAGCCGAGTCACTTAATGTTCGGTGGCCGAGTGCTCGAGCCGGAAAGTAGGTAGATAGTATGCATGCGCATACTGTGAGCTCTATCTCTCTCACTCTAATACAGAGGGTCTGTAAGGAAATGATTTAATTCTGGCGATCCTGATCAGGATAATGAGATAAACTTATCAAATTATTTTATTGTCAGCGGCTCTTGATAAGTCTACAAAATTTAAATTAAATCTGACCGTTTAACGTGGGTCAAAATTGGGTTCAAAAAAGTCGGTTACAAACAAAGATATATACAAACATACAGGTGAATTTGAATGAATTTGTTAATTAGTTTTGTCACTTAAAAAACTACACACTTAGGCTTCTTATTTAAAATTGTAATGGGTTCGACTTAAGGTCCAGATTAGAAACTATTTGTTTCTTAACAAAAATAATCACTATATATCTTTGTACTTTTCTGCTTATTTGTCGCATTTCCTATTTGTGATCACTTTTTTATTTTACAGATTTTAAAAGCAAAATTTTCTAGATCTGAATCATGCTAACAATTTGTGAGAATTGCAAAATTAATACTGCGTAAGTTTGTAACTTGGAATAAATTTAGTAATCCCAGTACAGGTTTTTTTTGGAAAAATGCTTGGACACGGGTATTAACATTTTAAGTTGTGGTCTTTTTTATGAAAAAAATATCGATACAGTGTGTCCCAAATTAGAGATATTATGGCAATATCGATAATTTTTTTAATGGCAATCCTAGTTTTCTATTGAGTATTTTTATTCCTTGTTATTTATAAGATATTAAACAAGCAAAATTATTTTAATTAAAAAATTAAAAAAAAAACCTTTTATCGACCTTTAATAATTTTTCATCAATAAATCCTAAATATGTTGTCCATTCACTATTTGGCAATATCCTAAACGCAAGTAAAACTGGTTTTGGACCTTTCTAATTATTTCGGGAGAAATTAACCTACAATCATGTTTCATTCGTGCTTTCAACATTTGAAAAGAAATAAATAAACATTTGAAAATTGGTATTTATGTATATCTTAATATGCACTTTAAAAATAGTCAATAAAAACTAGGATTGTCATTTAAAAAAAAAACTATTGATTGATTATATCTCGAATTTGGTACATACTATCAATATTTTTTAATAAAATGGTTCTCTTAAATCTATTCCATGTATTCCTACAAAATTAGCTTTTAAAACTGTTTCATATTTATTTATTTACACGAATAATCTTGACTTCTATATATTTCCAGGTCCAAATGGATGCCCCAGACGACGAGGCCGTCAAACCTACACTCGCTTTCAAACCCTAGAACTGGAGAAAGAGTTTCACTTCAACCATTACTTAACACGACGGAGAAGAATAGAAATAGCCCATGCTCTTTGTCTTACCGAACGTCAAATTAAAATATGGTTCCAAAATAGGCGAATGAAACTTAAAAAAGAACTTAGAGCGGTAAAGGAAATAAACGAACAAGCCAGAAGAGAACGAGAGGAACAAGAGAGGCATAAACATCAACAAGCGGAGAAACAGAAACAAAACATGAGTAGCGGAGACAGCATACATCAGCATCACCATGATCCACTAAAAATGAACATCACCAAGTCCGAAAGTCCATCGGATCTTCTGAAAACGGTGACGAAAGTTCCAACATAAGTATGTGCCATTTTTAGTTACTGAAAAAGTTGTTTTAAGTGATTCTTAGATTTAAGTTGACTTATTTTTGTTGTGATTGTTGGTGTTGTATCGGACGATATTTTTTTTTTGTATATAGGTTACGTTAAGTTTTGAGTTGTGGTGGTTATAATTTCCAAGCAAAGGTAAAAGTTAATTGGGTATTGAAAGTTTGCAAAAGTGGATAGGATTTAATTGATCCAGTTTATGGCCAGACAACGTAAGTATCAGTAATATTGGAAATTGTCATTTTATCAGTTTTTTTTTAATAACCTACAAAATATAAATTGTTTAGATTCAATTTAAAATCTAATAACGTTATTGTGTTTAGTGTTAAAAGTAAAAAGTTGTTTGTTGTTTTGTGTCTGCTACTGAAAATATATATCCTTAATTGCACTCACATAATATACAGTGTCACCCTTAAAGTCCCCACCATATGAAACTTTCTTTTATTAATAAGGTTTGTTCAAATTAAATAACAGCAATCGTTGTTTCTTCAAATTAGACTAAAAATTCAACTATCAGCATATTCTGTTATTCGGCATCAAATTTTTAAAAATGGTATTAAGAAAAATTCTAGTGCAATTTTAGGCATATTATGTACAAAGTTGAAGCAGGTTGAAGCAAGGTATCATAATTTAACAATTTTATTCGTTTAACATTACATGTTTTTTCAAATTACAAAAACATCTGAAGAGTTAAAAAGACATAATAAAATCGCTAAAAAATTATTAGTTTACAATCTAAATGCATTTTTTTTTACGATTTCTTTATATTACATATTATATTAAAAGACAATTGAAATTATGTTGCAAGGATCCAGTTTGTCTGAACTTTGTCAATATTCTTGAAACGGTGCTATGCTGTAAATGTCTTCCTGAATGCCCCAAAAATACTTGCCGATGAGGCATATTTTCTCCACGAATTAAGACTTTTCAATTCTTTCTTGAATGGACAACATTGGTGACAATAGTAAGAACTATCATTTTCGATAATATTCTAACTTTTGAAATTTCTTGCGATTTTTCGGCAAGGCGTTAAATTATGATAACTTTGCATCACCCATGTCAATTTTTTTTCCTCTAATTTTATGTTTCTGAAAAAAAAATGGCATAGCAGTAAAAAAAAAGCCTGCGTCCATAGTGGTATTATCAATTATTCTGATCTTAATTATGAAGTGATTTATCGCCCATTAAAAAACCCAATTAACTTTGACCTTTACACAAAATTATTATTTCAATTCGTAATTTATTTTTTTCCAGTGCGCGCTGTGCTACTTGACATTATTTCTTGGTAAACGAAAGACAATATTGCTTTTTTTTGGTTTACCGGAAGTGAAAAATTACAAATATGTTAAATTTTTGGACTTCAGTGCAAAGAAGCCATTCTTGGATAAAGTAAACGTTTGGTTACAGGGTCTGTCACTTAACAATTTACTATTTGAAAAGTAGTTTTTGAAATATAATTAAAATATAAATTAAGAGTCAAAATTTTTAATTAAAATTTTTTTGAAATGTTCTGATCATCAGATTTATCTAACTTTGTAAGGTAGTTATTTTCTACTTTAGCCTTATTAAACAAACAAATAACAAGTAGTTAGTAGTTTACAGGTTATCCAATGAAAGGGAGGTACTACTGCTTCCCAATATTTATTTTGCAAATGAACTGCTCAGTTCAAAGGTCGACAAATTGTTGTTTTAACATATTTACTAAAGGTTCGAAAACGACATCACGGATTTTAAGGTGGTTTGCAGGGGTTGAAAGATTGTTTTTTTGCAGATTAATAGTGTGGTATACCTATGACTAAACCAATACACTTTTATATAATACAAGGGGAAACGAAAGCTGTGCAAAAAATGAAAAATTTCAAGTAAGTCACATTTTGTAAGTAGTTTGGTTTCATGTTATATTTTAACGTCATTTTATAACCTAAGTTAACATCTCGGAATAATTTTGGAACTTTTTTATGATACATATACTCTAAGGAGTCTAAGGCAAGCATTTTCCTATTTATTAAAAAAAAACAGCTGTTGTGTACATAACTGAAGACATAAACATGAAAACAGGCGCTTTTTAAAAAAATTAGAATTATTCCAGTCCTAGGACTGAACAGAGGAAATAAAAACTGCCAAAAGCGTCTCGACAGATTGACTAAAGCATAAGAACAATGCTTTTGCGAAAATGTATTAACCTTTTATAGCTTAGATGTCTTAGTTCAACCTTTTTAAATTTAAATTACTCAGTTATCCTAATTTTATCATATTCTTTATTATTTGGGACACCCGGTAGATATTTTAGAGTTATTTATTATTTTTCCTTTTTAAGAGAAAACCAATGAGTGAATTTGATAGAAAACAAACTATGTAAATAGTCATCAATGTTCTGATGTCTTCAGTTATATACAAAACAGCTGTTTTTTTATATAAAAAAAAATTGGATAATTCTTGCCTCCGGGACATAATAAAAAAATACCGACATTTTCCCGAGATCTTAACTTAGGTTATAAATCGGCGCTAAAACAAAATGTGACTTACTTGAAATTTTTAATACCTTGCACGGCTTTCGTTTCCACTCTGTATAATAAAGTGCATTGGGTACGTCATAGGCGTACCACAATATTAATGTGCACAAAATAATCTTTTAAACTCTACAAATTTCATTAATACCCGATATTTCGTTTCCGAACTATAGACCCGTTAAAGTGTTAAAAGGAGCTTGCAACAGATTTTTTTAATTATAATTTTTTTAAAATTTATATTAAATTTAAAATCAGATATTTCAATCACAAAAATTTTAGTAAAAAATTAGTACCTACTAGTCGACCTTTTGTTTTTTTGATCGATGGTTCGTTACTTTCTTGGTTCATCCAAAAATAGATACCTATCTTTTTGGCCCAATTATTACCTATCGTTTTATATAAAAAAGTTTTATTTTATACATTATTAAAACATAACAATATATAATTGACAGTATTCCGTTTTCTATTCACTTTTTAAATTAAAACTCTAGGTAATTGGGATCCAAACATGGAACACTTCACGGATAAAACGAAAAATTTACGAAACATAACCCAAAAAATGAAATAGCGAATGCATCACTGAGTCACTAGCCCTAACTCTTAAAATTGAAACAGAGTTTCGTGAGAAAAAAAATTCTCCAAAAACAAACTAAACTAAATACCCCACGATATGTTCCAACATTGCTAAAGACCTAATTATAATGGTCCTGAATTATACTACTTAAAAAATAGTTTTTTTTAAATGATGGAACTCCAAAGTTTTGCTTCGTTGTTTTCTGTGTTACATAATTCGTTGTATATAATTGTAGTGTGTTCACGTTATTATTTTTATACTTAAAGTAATTATATAGTATTTTTATTTTCTAAGTTAAATTATTGATCAGTTTAAACTGATATTAAACTCATGATTTTATTAACGTTATTTTACGTAACTTTGTTGTGATTTTTTTGTTGTTAAAACGTTTTTAAATAGGGTTTCACTATTTATTGAGTTTTATTTGTCAAAAGTTTTTTTAATGTTTCACGCATCGCTTTACGTTTACGGTTACAGGAATTTAAATTGTAATTAAATGTTAAGTTATTTATGTTCTAGTTAAGTGAAGCCTGAGTACTGATTAGTGCTTAGTAGTTAAACACAATAATTATCTTACTTATTAGAATATGATACTCATATTCTCATTTTATGTTTGTAGCTCACAACTAACACGTTTATGATTTACACCCTTTTATAGCAGTATAATATAAGGGTATAAGGTACATAATATGATGACAGTTTTTGTCAGGTTTGTCTTTATCTATCTTAAATTAAAACCCCAATTAATGAAATTAAAAACAAAAAATACTTTTCCAAGCAGAATCAAGTTTCGCAATATTTGCAACCAAATTTTTTTAAAGAAAATTTATTAAATACTTAAATGTTAAGGTATTTATTTTCTAGTAAATTCTAGCCGGGGCGGAGCACTGATTAGTTATTAGTAATTACAAACAATAATTTTATTCTTTCGTTTATTATGCACTAAGTGCTTTTTATAGGAGGCTATACATTTTTAGGTATCTGTGGTCTTCCCAAAATTATATTTAGGAAAATTTCTATAATACTTATAACTTTCTATTTATATAATGGACTTTTTTACGGTTCACCCTTTTTACTAGGTATACCCGAATCCATCATATTCAGCGCTGGCATCCTGAAATCCCATAATAAAAGCCTTCCTTAAGTGTCGCTAATATTCGCCAGAAACAATTAAAAAAACAGCGCGAGAGTAAAAAGTTTGAAAAACATGAGATCAGAAAATTCAGCTAAATGCCGACGCGCGTTTTATTTTGTTTAATTATTTTCTAAGTAAATATTTCAAAATTTTAAAAATTAAAACCGTAGAAATTTTTTTTTCTCTATGCGATGGGATAAAAATAAACATTTAATGGAAATGCGCATATACAGGGTATTCATTTGAAAACTTCACACCTCGATTTTCCTGCTTTAAAATGAAAATGTGGAAAATCGCTCGGACCCGTCGATTTTTATTTCGAGAGGGACATCTTTTGCGTATATTGTCAATCTTGTTACTTCAAGCCCCTAGGAGGGATTGATGTAAATGATCTAAATCTTAAATGGATACCCCTATTTTATATAATTTTTTTGGATTCTGCATAAAATTCTGAATATTTTTTAATAAAAGCATTATTAGTCTATACTTAACAGTTTCCGAGATATTTACTCTTGAAAAATGAAATTTTTGAACTTTGACAGCGTCTAGCTTTCTAACTGTACGTCTTAGAGCAAAACGGCTAACATGTCCCTATCTTCGATTTTTATTATCTTTCCAATAGTGTCAACTTTCGGTTAAACCGGATGTAAGAAATATAGTACTTCCGGTTTGACCGGAAGTTGACACTATTGGAAAGATAATAAAAATCGAAGATAGGGACATGTAAGCCGTATTACTCTAAGACCTACAGTTAGAAAGCTAGACGCTGTCAAAGTTCAAAAGTCTCATTTTTCAAGAGTCAATATCTCGGAAACTGTTAAGTATAGACTAATAATGCTTTTATTAAAAAATATTCAGAATTTTATGCAGAATCCAAAAAAATTATATAAAATAGGTGTATCTATTTAAGATTTAGATCTTACCCCCGCTCCCTCCTATGGGCTTGAAGTAACAAGATTGGCAATATACGCAAAAGATGTTCCCCTCGAAATAAAAATCGAGGGTCCGAGCGATTTTCCACATTTTCATTTTAAAGCAGGAAAATTGAGGTGGGAAGTTTTCAAATGAACACCCTGTATATATTTTAAGATATTGATGCATAATATAAAGGGTGTAATCTACGTTTACAAGTTTAAAGTTTATTTACCGAAACCCGATAATACGGATTGCAGACAACACGAATACATTTTAGTTAACCTAGAAACACAAAAAAACTTTTGACTTCTAAAACAGAATAATTTCAAAAGTTATTATTTAGTTACTAAACGTACTATTTAGGTTTTGAGGGTAAACTCTCCACACAGCAATAAGTTAATTTTAACGTTTTTAATGTCGCCTTTTTTCCAATGTGTTCTGTTAATATAAAGTAGATGATTTTATTTTTGTTAATTTAAATATACATAGAGTTAGTTAAGTGTTAAACAAAAAGTATTATACAGTACAGTAAATTATCTCGCAAAAATTTTTATTTTTTTATATTTAAACATATTTGTTTAAATAATCCTGCTGTCAGACTTATTTTTAAGGAAAGCAGGGAAAATATTCATATAGTCGGCAGGGCGTAGATTTAAAATTATTTTGAAACGGCTGGCTCTAAAAATTTACATTTATTATGATAAATTAATATTTTTCATATTGGTCACGCTCATTTTACAATATTTTACTGTTTTGTTACCTTGACTTGAAGCCCACAGTTTTTGAGATTTTGTCGAATAAAAATTACATTTCCAACATTTTGACGTCCCTAAATTAGGGGTAGAAGTCTAAGATTAATCCCAAATTATATTTTTATTCTCAATATAAAATTGAAAACGTTGTGTTTATTAACAGTTTTTTTTTTGTGCGGAAAATTTAAAAAATAGAGAATGAGCTTCACTTAACTTCCATGAAAAAATGTGTATGTCCTGTTAAGCTGCATCGATAAATAAATATCAATAATTTGAAGAAATAGTCCATACTTAAAGTGGAGTTGAAAGCATGAATAGGAAAGAAAAACACAAAGTCTTCCTCCACAAAATTTAAAAGAATAAAAATTCTTTGGTTAAAGGTATGTACATATTTCGAACGCAGAAACGTTCATCATCAGGAGACAGAAAAGGTATATTGCTGATGGTTGTAGCAAGAGAGGAAATGATAAGTGGTAGGCGAAAAACTTAATGTGGCTTTTATGGTATCAAAAGTTGTATTGTTGAAATTACATTATGTGAAGATATAAAATGAAAATAAGTTAACTCATACGGAGTATGTGGAAAAGTAAGTTAAAAGGGGTCTCGAGCAACCAGAAAGAGGAACGTGAAGTTAGAAAAAACCTTTTTGACATGTTATTTTTAGAAGAGTTTTTTCTAACTCCACGTTCCTCTTTTTGGTTGCTCGAGACTAGTCGAGACGCCATTTAACTGACTTTTCCACATACTCCGTATGTGTTAACTTATTTTCATTTTATATCTTCACATAATGTAATTTCAACAATACAACTTTTGATACCATAAAAGCTCCATTAAGGTTTTTCGCCTACGACTTATCATATTCTCTCTTGCTACAACCATCAGCAATATACCTTTTCTATCTCCTGATGATGAACATTTCTGCGTTCGAAACATGTAGAGACCTTTACCTAAGAATTTTTATTCTATTAAATTTTGTGGAGAGACTTTGTGTTTTTCTTTCCTATTCAAAATATCAATAAATCTCAAAAACAATGTTTAAGGTGTAGATAATAAAATATTTTGCTTTGGATCCTCATTTTATAATGCTTTAAGATACAGATAGCAAAATTTATAAATATAAATTTGTGTGCCCTTAATTATTATTGGAAAATTGTTTCAAAATAATGATAAACTGTGACCTAGGTACATTTGAACATAATATATATTATTTAGTCCTGTTTGCAGCTTGTACCTTAAATTGACGTTCTTTTATCGTCTTTCTAAAATCATACCTTCTAACTCTATGTATTTTTAGTTTTATTTTTTAACTTTGTGCCAAGCTTTTATATGAGCAATCCGCCGCCACTAAACAGAATAGTATATTTTTACATGGTTGCACTATTTCAGAAGTTGCCCATTTTGGAAATAATATTTCTAGTACTCTCTATACGTAATTTGGTGTCAGGGTAGAAAAAGCGTATATTATAAAGTTTAGAAAAATACATAATATAATAAAAGTACACTTTCAATACATTTTAATAGTTATTCACGAGATATTCATACCTATTACTTATCATAAATAACCAATATTCATAAAATGTTGTAAAGATAAAAACTTTATCCAGTAATTTGTTGAATTAAAGTAAATAAATTTCAAATCGTGAGGTTTTAATTTCTTTTAATTAATTTTTGTTGGAAAAAAACCTTTTGCTTTTGGAAGATTTAGGTTGGTCGCCGACATATTTAGTGTCTGAACTGAATTCCGCGAACTTGTCGCAGACATTCGATCAGGCCCAAAATTAAAAAATCTTGTCAATTTAAAACGAGACATTTTGAATCTCATTTTTATAGGACTTTTTTAAAGCTTTAGAATAAGCCCTAGTTCTTTTTACTTGCTTATAAATCATTCTGTATACCCAGCCAGAAAATTGGTATTTTACCAAAAATTATCCAAAGAAAATAACATTAAAATTTGTGTCTGAGAAAATTTATTATCAATTTTTGGTAATGACTTAAGTTATGTTTTAAGAACCTGCTTTTATACATCATTTTTATAATTTATTTAACCCAAATGTTGGTCGCATTTTTTGGATAAAGTTTTTTTTTTAATAATGATATAGCCTTGTAACCTCCCCCGTCTAATCTTGTAAAAAGTATTTTCATAGGTTAACATATTTGATGTTGTTTTTCGTGTATTAACTTTATCTTACATAGTTTTCCAAATATCCCAAAATATAGATACGTAAAACTGTACAATATTTTCAATGAAAAAAAATGTAAATGTATTTAACTAAATGTGTCAGTGTACAATTATAAGTTTTTGTTTCATATTTGTAAAAATATACACGTATACGCTATTAAGTTTTGTTGTTATGTCGACTTTTTTTTTTGAAAAGTACATTTACAAAAATAACTGCATATTTATTTTGGAGACCGTTAGTAACAAGGTTTAAAATATTTGCTTTATTAGTTTCTCTTTAATTTTTCGAGTAGTCAAAATTTTTGCAGTAGTTTTAGCCTATTGAGAAGGTCCTTAGATGTACAGTTTAACTTATAATGTAAATACCTATCTATTTAAGGCTGCTTTAAACCGGATTAGTTGTAAGGTTAATTAAACAATAATGTGTTTTCGATGCAAACAATATAGCTCTACTGTTACATGCCATGTTTAACCGTTTAGAGTAAAAACAATCAGTGAATTATATGACTGACTCGCTGTCATCAAAAACCTAATTTTATTGTACGGAATTTTGCCCGGGGGAAACTTCTTGTAAAAATAAAGCTTACCACACTTTACCGTTTCTGCATCAATTTATTCTAATAAATACAGGATACTAGGTACATATTTGCGTGCATTTATTTATAAGGATCTTGGAGACAATAAGAAATACAAATGCTGTGAAATTGAGGCTAATTTGCTGGTTTTCTTAGAAATATCTATGATAATAATGATGAAAAATAAATAGCAAATATTTTCGGAAAACCAATATTTATGGTTTCGGTCTTGAATGAATGAAAACCCAGGATTATATGACAGATTTATACGTTTAATAAAGTTAATTTTTAAACTATGAAATAACATTTTTTAGTTCATCATCATCATTAGGCAATTTTTTAAAAGGCAAACTAAAATTATTGTAAAATACCTTATTTAACAGTTTGAAGTCCTAGAAATCTTACCGTGTTACTGCGGTCATAATTATTACTTTTAAGAAAAATTATTTAATTATCTATGTTTTGCTTACAATGCCAGCACAGGAAAAATGGTTTATCTTCCTAATAAAGTGTTATTAGCTGTTTATATTTCATTATCATTTTTAATAAATTACTTTTCATTTAATTTTTTCTCCGGTAATACAGTGTGACCAGTAAAGTCCGCATCATATGAGATTTTTTTATTAATAGCTTTTTTCGAAATTTGACTTTAGCATCAAGTTCTGCTTCGATCGAGATGAAAATTAAGCAAAAAAATAGTAGTCACGTGATTCGCATTATCTGTCAAATTTTAATTTTTTCCAAAAATAATTCAAAAGTGGGGTTATTTCTGAAAATATCGAAAAAAGTTATTAGAAAAAGTTTTTTTTAATGCAAAAATTCAGCTGCAGCATAAGATAATTTTGATTTTTTACTAAAATTTATTTTCCACTTAATTAACACTTTACTGATGACACTGTGTTCTTTTTTTGTCTTAATAGTAAGGTGTATTACTTTCAGACACAAACTACGTTTTCAAAAATACGTATCTTATGAAGTTACCTTATACAGGGTCAAAAACAAATAAACTTTGCATCACATGCGACCAAATTTTAATAGCCCAATTTTGATTTTGTAGAAAAACACACATTTAATATGGTGTACTATAAAGAAAATATATCTGAAATAAAGCATTATCAAAACTAAGAAGTTTTATGTAGGTTGCGTTGAGTCTTATTTTGCAAAAGTGGTGCAATTTACATAATATGGGTAAAAAATCAAAATTATCTGAAATTTTGCACGTGGGCCCTGAAACTGCATTTAAAAAAACTTTTTCTAATAACTTTTTTGATACTTTCAGAAATATCCCCACTTTTGAATTATTTTTTGAAAAAAATTAAAATTTGACAGATAATGCGAATCACGTGACTACTATTTTTTTTGCTTAATTTTCGTCTCGATCGAAGCAGAACTTGATGCCAAAGTCAAATTTCGAATAAAGCCATTAATAAAAAAAAATTCCATATGATGCGGACTTTACTGGTCACACTGTATAATAATTAAACGTGTATAAATATCTGCTGGTACAAAAATAATCGAATAGGTACTACTCCTTTGCAAGTGCTGCATTTTTGTTATAATTGCGTTTTTGCTTTCTGTAGGTGTTCAATTTTGCGTTAAATTTTATTCCTGGAAACTGTATAGAGGCGTGCAGACAAGGCTTTTTAAATTTGACAAAAGTTTTATGCCCCCGTAGGAAACGAACTCAGAACCTCTAAAATACCAACCAGTCAAACGCTCTATCAATTGCACTAAGGTGACTCTGAAATTCTCTCACCAATATCGACCTACATAGCTTATTCAATTTTGATGTTAATTGTATACAGTTTGGAATGTCCAGCGATTTCAAACTGGAGTGGGTTTATTAAGAGGTAGGATGACTCAGTACCACGTTGTATTAAATAAATGAAAAATAGTTTCTTGTCATTTCAAATTCCCAACAATTTTTGGAAAATGCTATTTTGCTAATTTCCCATATAAAAGTAATCTCCAGGGCAGTTTTGACAACAGGAATAATTTATAATATTGATGATTGCTTTTTTTTTATTGGTAATATAACTTTGAAGTTGTTGCTTAAGATGTTCATGACAAGGTGTTAAGTGTGTCAACCAGTATTTAAAATTTCAAAAAAAAATACTTATTGATGTTATGACTTTAATTTCGCCATGTTGTCGAATGTAAAAAACAGGTATGAAAATGTAGTTGTTTTTATAAATTCAATAACGAACCGTAAAAAATTAATACCTAAAATCCGGAATTTCGGTATTCGGAATATTTGACATTTGTTATGATGCAATATTGTTTTAATTTAACTGCCTTCGTATTTTTAAATATTTTTGAGATTCCCCATAAATGCACTTGAATTTGTAGCACCTTGTATTAATATTTTTCCGATAGACATTATTATTATATTATACGCGGACATTATTATACAAATTAATGCATTATTTGTTTTTCCAACCTTTCAACATTGCTATTATAGGTCGACTGAATTAATACTGCTTATCAAAATATCATTTAATTTGCAACAATTTTAATATTTCGCATTACATACATAAGTTTTCATTTTCACTTAATCTTTGCATAAATAAATGATAATTGTTTGAATGAATCCTGCAAATAAACTGCAGTGTTTTTTTTTATTACTGTTAAATAATACATATATTCTGCTTTAAGATAATACCGCAGTAAAATTTTGACTTATAATAATAAATGTAATATGTAAATTAAACATACGTACAGCAAGAATAAAATGTAATTGTCAGTTTTTATTTTTACTTTCATTTTTCAAAGCTTTTTAGCCTGTGATAACGTTAAATTATACACTAAAAACTAATTTACATTGATATATACCTAACCATGCAAATTTTGCATTTCTTAAAGTATTTTATTTAAAAATATTCTGTACTAGGTACCGTGTTGTTGCTACTTTTTGATTAGAGAAGAAAAGTAAGGCATATAAGTTTTATATTCTTTTTGAAAATTTTTTTATTCTTGAAAATAGTTCTCCCTTAAATATGTTTTTTTTTATTTTCAAAACTTTGAAACTTCCAAGCTAAAATGCAATGCAATAATTTCTGTATTTTATTAAAAATAAATTTATAGAAATAAAATAACCTTCTATAAAATAATATTAGAAAAAGTTTTAATTTAAAAGTGGTATGCATTATTTGCACACTCTAAGCTAACAAATAACTCAAATTAATACTTCCTAAGCTGGAATAGTAACAGGAACATTAAAGAGCTGCTATTCTGATATAATTATACAACACTGGTTTTTTTTATTTAAAAATTTAAATAAGATGGAATTCTAAAATCAAATTTTCCACTATATGTAGACCAGGGTTGATAATTTTTGAAACCAAAAAAAAAATAATAGTAGGATGAAACCCATTGGAAAAGGAAGAGAATATACCAAAAATGAAAGGAAAAATAATTTACGGGCGATCCGAGGTCGGGAAGTGGAAGGGGGTGAGTTTTTAAGGGTAGAAAATGATTCATCTCAATTTCCGGCAAAACTACAAGTCCTATTAAAAAACGTTAAATGGCAAAGTTATAGGTAATAAAAAGATCTACAACTTTGGTATTTACACTTTTTTTATATAACCTCAAAATTTTTGTGAAAAATTCAAATAACCAAGTTTTTAGTTTTTTATTTTTATCTTTTACAAAAAAAATTTTTTTTTTACAAAATTTGATAAAAACTTACCTTTTTATGTCCCAAACACACTGTCATTTTTTTGATTTAAAATATTTATTTTTTCACCTTATTTTGACTTAATATCGAAAAAGCACCCTAATTTTTAATCGAAAATTCTCACGTCAAAATATCTGCTTTTTTAAAAAAGTCGGTGGGCTTATTGTTCCTTAAAATCTTTACTTTCTGATTGTGTAAAAAAATATAAACATTACTATGGTAAATGTTCTCGAAAAATGCAAAGAAACGAACGTCTTATTAAATATTAACTTTATTAACTTATTTGGTTGTTAAACATAGCAGTATATTTCGACTTGCAATTTTTTGTTTATCAATGTAACATGGAATCTTACGTTTTTCGAGTAATTAAAGTATGAATTTTAATAAATAGCTCAAAATTGTACATAATGATTTAAAAAAAAATTCGGATTCGAGTTTTTTTCGTTTCTTTACATTTTTGGAGAATATTTACCACAGTAATGTATATATTTTTTTACACCATTCGAAAGTAGAGATTTCAAGGAACGAAAAGCTCACCGACTTTTTTAAAAAAGCAGATATTTTGACGTGAGAATTTTCGATTGAAAATTAGGGTGCTTTTTCGATATTCAGTCAAAATAAGGTGAAAAAATAAATATTTTAAATCAAAAAGATTACAGTGTGTTTGGAACATAAAAAGGTAAGTTTTCACCAAATTTCGTAAGAAAAAAAAATTGTAATAGATAAAAATAAAAAACCAAAAACTTGGTTATTTGAATTTTTCACATAAATTTTGAAGTTATGTGAAAAAAGTGTAAATACAAAAGTTGTAGATCTTTTTATTACCTGCAACTTTGCCATTTAACGTTTTTCCATAGGACTTGTAGTTTTGCCGGAAATCGAGATAAGTCGTTTTCTACCCTTAAAAACTCACCCCTTTCCACTTCCCGACCTCGGATCGCCCGTAAATTATTTTTCCTTTCATTTTTGTTATATTCTCTTCCTTTTCCAATGGGTTTCATCCTACTATTATTTTTTTTTACTTTTTACCATTTTCAAAGGCTTCAAGCCCTGGTCTATAACATTGTTAGTTTAAAAAATAATAATAAAACTTTTATATCAGTATTAACTTAAAATTTTATGTTCAAAATAATTCTAAATTAACATTCAGGGCTTTGTTCGAGCTAACTTTTGTTCAGTAAATTTATTTTTGAGATGGTTCTTAAATTTAATAATGAAAATATTTTAAACGATATAAATCAATAATTGTTGTCCAGGTACAGAGAGAATACAAGAAAATTTAAATGTAATAAAATAAAATATAATAATTCTTTTAAAAAGTAAGAAAAACAATATCATAAACAAGAGACCCTTGGCCCACCAACAGCTTTTATTTCCATTGTTACTAGAGCCGTACTAAATTAAAACCCCTTTAGTGAATACGGGAGTTAGAGTTCCTAACACTCGTAACTAGCTGTATAATTTTAAAATAAATAATTTTCTTCCAATAACATATTATAAGTTTTCTAAAGTTTTGGTGTTAAATTTTTACGTGCAATATTTTAGATTAACATAGTAAACTGTTTCTGTTAAATACATACGTAGAAACAAAATGTGCAATCTAGATATTTTGTAGCCTCTGTTTATACATCTGACAAAACGTAATGTTTTACCCATGTTACTTTATTTTACTTTAAAATATAATTCTTTGCCGTAAACGTTAGATTTGCAAGGTATAGTTATTTAAAAACATTAAATCAGTTAGAAAAAGACAGAGAACATTATTTATGAGTAACAGAGCAAAATTACAGTACAAATTTGTAGAAACATCAGGAGTTAATTTTGTTTATTCTTTAGTTAACGTAAGAATTTACGTTTAGGTGAATATTTACTGCATCCTACCATACGTATTAAAGAACGTAAAATATTACTTAATCGGTATGATTATAGAACAATAACGTCCTTATCCTGCTTTTTATTGGATTTTTTTTTAAGTAGTAAATATTACACCCAATCAAAAAACTATTCCCAATTTATCCTTTTAGTCCCTATTTTATTTTGTTACTTTTAAAATCAATGTAAAATTAGTTCTAAGCAACATTCGAACCTTTATAATTGTTTAAACAAAAACCCCAAAACAAAGTATTTGTTAAAAGTAATTTAATCCAAACCATATCATTTACTTAAAACATTCAAAATCGGCTTTTCGCAAAGCAAAGTCTGTACGGAAGTACTTTCAAAGTTATTTATAAAATGTTTATAGTATTTATAAGTAGAATGTAAGTGTAATAAGATGTTTCGTATTGTACGATGTAGCATATTTATATCGGAAGAATTGATTAAGGTTTTACCAATTGTTTCGCACACCAAATATACGTCATATTCTTGGACATTTAAAAAAAAAAATATGAAAGAGAAACGGTGGATTTTGGTTAAAATAGGGCAATTCATGCGACCAATGAAATATCTCAGAATATATGTGAGTAGATACTATTTTTTTTTTCATTTAAAGCAACCCTATTATAGATTACAGTAAGTTGTTAAGTTCAAATTTTTTATTATTAACATAGATTGAGTGTGAAAAATTCATATTACAATTTTGACACCTAAAATGTAATTTAGCAGAGCATATCGTCGTTGATCGTGAAATACCTACTATGTGTAAAATTCTAAATTTTACAGGAGGAAAAAAAAAACATCCAATTTCTGTAATTTTGGATTAAATTTTTGCATACCGTAGGAAAACTGGGAACAACAGTATGGAAAATCTTTTAAAACAAAAATTAACATAATAGAACATCGCGTTAAACTGTAATTATTGATAAACGTGATATTTTTTTACATAGGAGGTTTCAACCATCTTTAGTTGACACATAAGATAATTTTCAAAGAAAAAACAGGCGATGTAACGAAAAATAAAAAATTTTAAACTTTATTTAACTAATAAAAAAAACATTACGGATAAATTCTGAATTTTTTTTTTAGATTTAAATTTTAGAATAAAACCATAAATTATCGATTCTATACTTAAAAAAAAAACTTAACTTTTGTTGTTATTTCCTCTGTGCAATGTAATCACATAGGAGATATTTGAGAATGAATTTTTTGTATATGCACATGGAAAATTTTATAAATTCGTTTTTTCATGTAGACATATAATATTAACCACATAGAAGGCTTTACAATTCGATAAAACATTCAAAAACCAACCAAGTGCGTGTATAACCTGAAAATCGGTTTAAATGCCACATAGGAGGTATTTCACGATCAACGACGATATAAATTATAATATTAAACAATACACAGTGACCGGCAGAAAGTGTGCAGCATATGGGAAAGTTTTTTATCTTTAAGTTTAGAAAATTAATTTTATTTTAGATAGGTTCTGCATGTTCTCAAACCAAATTAACACCCATTAATTCCGGTAAAAGTCTTATGGTATACGAGGTACGATCAAAAATTTGAAATTTTGATAAGAGTAATGTACCTCCATCTTTCATTTTAGAATATTTTTTTACTTAAAATTATTGTTTTAATTTCAAAGTTATACCCAAATTCCAAATTTCGCCTATTTTGGACAAAAAAATGGATTTAATCGTGTTTTCTGAACAACCCTGTATAAAAAATAAATGGAAACCGAACAGTACGAAAATAAGATTTTCTGCAGACTTTGTTAAAGATAACCGTCGATCACTAGTCCGATTAGTTTGTTTTTCATGATATTATGGCTTTTTAAAGTAAAAACATAAAAATATTAAATATTTTTGCTGCACACCGTATTTTATTTTCTGAGGGAACAAGTTAATTTCATCTAACTGATATTTTTTGATTTACATTGACTTAAAGCATCTCCTAAATAGTTTTTTATACATTAAAGTATGCATAGAAAATTTCCTTTTGATTTATAAAGATTTATAAATTATTTTTTTAATTTATATTTATATTTCGCTGCTTTGATCTTACATAGTATAGATTATGAGAAGGAGATTAATTTGTGTTATTATTTTTAAGCTTATTTGGGGCATAAAAAATCAGTATTTGAAGAAACATTATTTTAAAATTATTTAAAATGTGTACAAAATATATTATTGATCATTATTTTGCTTGACGAAGAAAATCCGTTCAAAATATATTTTTAATTTAAATTTTTTTCTTTATAAATCAAAAGAAAACTTTCTATGCATACTTCAATGTATAAAACTATTTAGAAGATGCTTTAAGTCAATGTAAATCAAAAAATATCAGTTAGATGAAATTAACTTGTTCCCTCAGAAAATAAAATACGGTGTGCAGCAAAAATATTTAAAATTTTTATGTTTTTATTTTAAAAAGCCATAATATTATGAAAACAAACTAATTGGACTAATGATCGACGGTTATCTCTAACAAAGTCTGCAGAAAATCTTATTTTCGTACTGTTCGGTTGCCATTTATTTTTTATACGGGGTTATTCAGAAAACACGATTAAATCCATTTTTTTGTCCAAAATAGGCGAAATTTGGAATTTGGATATAACTTTGAACTTAAAACAATAATTCTTAGTAAAAAAATATTCGAAAATGAAAGATGGAGGTACTTTACTCTTGGCGGAATTTCAAATTTTTGATCCTACCTCGTATACCATAAGACTTTTACCGGATTTAATGGGTGTTATTTTGGTTTGTGAATATGCAGAACCTATCTAAAATAAAATTAATTTTCTAAACTTAAAGATAAAAAACTTTCCCATATGCTGCGCACTTTCTGCCGGTCACTGTATATTTATTATTTTTTTGGTAACAATTATTGCTATCAAAATGTTATTTCGCATACGTTAAAACTTTTCATAGTCGGTTTTCTTCAATATAAGGCAGTCTATTATAGGTGTCCAATTATAGGGATTTTGAAAACCGAGGGTTGGCGAATTTTTTGGAGTTTATTAAAAATGTGAAAATTGTTGAATTTTTTGAATATTCTAAACAAATAAATAGCTATTAGCATTTAAAAAACCCCCAAATAACTTCATCAATTGGGTCAAATGGGCGCCGAGCGTCGAGACGTCTTATTGTGTTCTTTTAATGAAGAACTATGATTTTATTTACTTAGAACTAGTTAATATCATAATATATGAAACTAATACTGTTATATATAAATATTATAATATATATTATTTCTACTTCCTAAAAACTTCAATACTTGGCAGATTCACACATTTTTTTTGCATGTAAAATGTCTACCCTCATTCGGTTTCCAATAATCCCATAATAGGACGGTTATATATAAAAGACAGGCTTGTTTATATGTTAATTATTTAATTTTGTTTAATCATAATATACTGCTATAAATATAGGGTTATGATAATTTTTTTTTGGAAAATAGGTAATTTTTGCGTAAGAGCTAATAGGTTACTTACCGTAAATTACTTTCGTGAAATACATGTCCCCTTTTAAATAAAATTCTTGTTTTACTTTTATAATTTTTTATCCTCGCATTTAAAAAAGAAAAAGTTTGCTAAAAATTGGTAAAGTTTTGAACAAGATCTCTGAACTAAGTACCCTCAAACCGAATTAAAAAAATTAATGTACTATAAATAGATAGTGTACCATTAGTGTGCTACAATTAAGCTTTGATGCCATGTTTCTTATATTTACCTGTAAAACTTAATATAATGTAATTGTACAGATTGTCTGAACTGATTAAATATTTCTTTGGACATAAGTATTTTATTTAAGTATCATACGACCCCAATATTTATTTGAGTGATATTTTAGAATTTTAGGTAAATACAGTCGAAAAATAAAAAATATGCATATATATTGGAGAAATCCAGAGTCATATAGGAATTTTTATTTGTACTCTTCACAAAAAATGTAAAATATATTGTTATTTTCAAACGTCTTATTTCAACTTCATCCAGTATGTTGTTTATTAAAGTATTTAAAATGTTAGATGGTTTCTGCTGCTTCGCTAAGAATTTACTTTGGTTCAATCTATGTCTATTGCTTCAGCCGATGGCTCTTGCTTTTTTCTTTTCAGTAGTACCTTCGTGCCTTGCTACCCACAAGAGATCTACTATATTTTCTATTGCCAGGAATATTATAACTTCTTAAAATTCCTACACCAGTGTCGTCGTTACCTTATAACTCGTTAATGCTTTAAGTGGTGCTGACTGTCAGAATCAATTATGCAAATTCGCTTAGTGATGTAAGCGCTCCTGTTATTTTCATAACAATACTGTAGAAATATTGTAGAATGGGGTAGATTTCTGATTAAAAGACGGTGGAAGACTTAGATATAATTAAGGTCTTACTCCGTGTAACTGGCACCGTCTTTGTTGCTAATCGTCATTCGATCTCAAAGAGAACGTAATAGGAGTTTGTGTCTAGTTTTCTGTCCTGTGACAGTAGAATTCAACTTTACAGGCTATAGAGTACCTTTCTTGCACATTTTGCATCTCCTTTGTGCATCAGGTAAAATGGATAAAAGTCCAATGTGTTTTCCACTGCGGTTGTGGAAATCGATGTCCCAACAACAATACCGTGATGCCTTTAAAGCCTATACACAGTAATATGTATTAATTTTACTTACTTATTGTGTAATGTCTGAGACAGCTGTAGGGAAATGACTTTTGTTTTTGAAGTGCCGGTAACCTAGATTATCAATTTTCGATTAACTTGTAAGTTAGTTACTCTTTTGTTCCACGTTTGCATCTGCTGAATTTAAGACGTACAAAAGTGAGCCACCAGTTGCCAGTTTTGATAGAGAATAAAAACCTAAAATAGGTATGTATAAACTATTTTATTTCTATATTTTTAATTTTAGCAAAGCTATGCTGCGTTAAAGTGAAGTAAAAAATTATAAGGAGGAGTACAAGAAGTACTCGAGTTCTTCTTGTACTCCTTTAAAAATTACCCGAAAGGGTCGAAACACGTGTCAGGAAACTGAATAAATCTGTGAATACAAAATGCTACGAATTCTCTTGTTTTTCGACAGATTACACCAGAATTTGTCAACAATCAGCTGATATTGAGACATAATAATATTCCTAAATTAGTAGAGAACCGTAATGAGTTTACATATTAAGTTATGAATTGTTTTTATGCTTTTTGTTATTTTATAGTAGTAACGTTTTAAAAATGTTTAGTACTTTTGATACACTTTATTTTTACTTTGATTGGATTTTATTACTTTTGTGCGGCCAGAAAGTACCTACAATTATTATTCATTTGACCAAAAATTGACAGGTTAAAATTTTATTATTATTTTTTTAATCATTATGGATCATAATTATTATTATGTGCCTTGCACGTTAGTTTTCATCGAAAAGTAATAAGTTCATTTAATCTGAACGCCGTTAATGGCGGAAAGTATTTTTTTAAATTTTTCTTCTTAAAATGTCTGTTCGCCAAGTTTTTAACAATATGTTATCCTATATATTTTGGTTAGAAAGGTAACCGTATCAATGTAAAATGTAAGACAAAAACCAACTGTAGTTTAAGCCTTCGTTTTGGGTCTGTTGAAATAAGCCAAAAGCTGATAATATGAGTTTCCTGGACATTATATTTAGATAATATTTGACTAAATTTAAGTATTTAGCTTATTTTGAACTATAGGTAGGTAGAGTGTTTTACTTATAGGCAGTTGTAAACTAAACGAATAAAAAAAATTTTGCTGTAAATATGAGTTACAGAGTATGAAAAATTTCGATTCCGATAATTAGTATTTTCGAGGTTTGGGTAGGTAATTATAATATAATCCTTTTTAACTCTATTTTGACACCTTATCTTTAAATCAAATATAAACTAATATTTATTATTACCATTAATATATAATATTTATGAAACAAAGTATCCAAAATAAATTATTAATATCATTGTTTGGTAAAAGTAGGCGATAGAACCGATGGGAATATTGCATCAATTGTTTTTGAAGGTTTCACACGTATGATTTTCAAGTCCGGTCCTGAAATTTATACTAACTTATAGAAATTCAATAGACCAGAATTGACAGAGTGTCACGTGACTTGCAATTCATCTTGCGAGAGGAATTAAAATTTTTACTATAGGTAGTTAATTTTAAATTCTGTTTCACCAAGCATATTATAACCCAACACCAATTAGTTATACAAAATAATCATACTGGATTACTTTACTTTAAATCGACCGATACTGATCAATCGTATGAAATATGACAACCTTTTAAATCATGTTTGATTTGAGAGGTTTGACGTATGCGTAACACGCAACAATTTAATTGGTCGGCAGTGCAACCCCATAATTTTCCTGTGGCAGATCGGCAGGTGGCAATTATTACGTGTCGTTCTCACGGTGCCGGCCTATTTTGCCTTTGTGTCGGACAAGTGGCACTTGGGGGGTGGTTAAAGGGGTATATGTCCTAAATCGACAATTTTGGGAAATTGAGTTTAAAGTTTTAATACTCGCGTTTGGATAACGCTTTTTTTTAAACTCAATTTTTTTATTCAAATAGGCATTTTTTGATCCTTAATACATTGTATATAGCAGTAATTAAAATAAAAAAACTATTATGAAAAAAAATATTACTTATACCCATTTACACATAAAAAATTCTGAAAAACTTACATATACCTCTTTACACCATAAATAAAATTTTGCTATTGTACTTTCTTCAAAACTGTATTAAATATGAAAAGAAATAAATGGTAATAAACGCAAAAACAAAACTTATTATTATTATTTTTATTCATCGCTCGACTCTTCATCCCTCAATGGGAGAACATATACCCCTTTCCTCAATAAAAGGCCCAACATGACTGGACATTTGTTCAAATTGAAAATATTACTGGAAATGAAAAACAAGTAACAAAAATGACATTTATTGACTATGAAAAATTATCAAAGGAACTTATTTTGTACAATTGGAACTATACTATTACAGATGTCAATATTATATTTGAAAACCTGGTAACCAATGTACAGATTGCAATTAATAAAGTAAAAGAAGAAAAAACTATATTTCTAAGAAGACATCCAACACCTTGGTTTAATAAAAAGATTATGGACATTAGAAAAAAAAGAGATAATGCATACAAGAAATTTTCAATTTCAAAAAGTGAAGAGGATTGGAATGTTTATAAGAAAAATCGCAACATTTGTGTTTCAGTATTAAGAGAAGAAAAAACAAATTATTATGAAAAACAAATAGATAATAATAAAAAAAACAGTAAGAAAATGTGGAAAACCTTAAGGAATTTAGTTAAACCAACTACAAAAATAGATATTAAAGAAATAATATTTGAAGAAGGTAAAATATCAAACAAGAATATCATTGCTGAAAAATTAAACTCATATTATGTTCAGAGCGTTGAAGATATTATTGCCTCAATAAATGTTGGAAACCATTCTATATGTCCTAAAATTTCTAGAAATAAAAACATTATGGAAAATTTTTCTAAAGTATCTCTTAATCATTTAAGAAAAATTATAAATGATTTAAATTCAAATGAAAATTACAACGAGGTTTTAACTAAGAAATTGATGAAAGAAACATTTACAGTTATTGGATATTATCTTCTTTACTTTATTGAAGTTTGTTTAAACAAAGGAGAAATTCCAGTCGAACTTAAATGTTCATATATTACTCCGGTTCCAAAGATTAAAAATTCAAAACAATGGAATGAAATGAGACCAATAAATGTATTATGGGATATAGAAAAATTAATAGAAGAAGTAGTTTATGAACAAGTTATGGATTTTTTGAATAAAAACAAAATTTTTATTTATTCTCAAGCTGGGTTTCGAAAAGGATATTCTAGTGAAACAGCCATACAATATGTAGTAGAAAATTGGAAAAGAGCCTTGGAAAGAGAAGAATATGTAATAGCAGTATTTCTTGATTTTAAGCGAGCTTTTGAAACGATTAATAGAGATATATTATTAAAAAAATTTTTTGAATATGGTATAAGGGGTAAAGTTTATCAATGGTTTTAAAATTATTTAAATAATAGATCACAGAAAACTAAATTTGGTAATTTTTTTTCAACAAAGAAATTTAATAACATAGGAGTACCTCAAGGAAGTATTTTGGGGCCTTTACTTTTTATTTTATATATTAATGACATGCCATTAGTCCTAAAATTTCTTAAAATACAAATGTTTGCTGATGATACTCTTATCTATATAAGCGGTAAAAATCTTTTGGAAATTTTGGCAATTTTAAATTCAGAACTGATTCTATTGTCAAACTGGTTAAAAGTTAACAAATTAAAATTAAATGTTTCTAAAACAAAATGTATGGTTATGGGTGTAAATTTAAATAATTATACAAATATAAATATTTTAATTGATGGTGATAAACTAGAAATAGTCAATTCTTTTAAATATTTAGGTATATTGATTGATTCAAAATTAAAATTTAATAACCAATTCGAAAATTTAATTTCCAAAATTGCGGGAAAAATTAGTTATTTTAAAAGAATAGGTTCAAATTTAAAATTTTATTCAAAAAAAATTGTATACAATACTTTAATTTTACCACATTTTCTTTATTGTTCTACAATTTTGTTTATGGCGGATGAAGGTGTAATAAATAGATTACAAATTTTACAAAATAAAGCAATGCGAATTTTACTTAATATGGATAGATATACAAAAATTAATGTGATGTTAAAAAAATTAGAATGGTTAAATGTAAAAAATTTAGTATTATTTTTGGTTCTAATATTTATTTTTAAAATTCAAAATGATTTCTTACCGCCACATTTAAAGCAATTGACTGTTCTAAATAGTGATCAACATAATTATTTAACACGAAATACCAATAATTTTTTTCTTAATAATTTTTCAAAAAATATTGCATATAAATCAGTTTTTCATAAGGGTCTTATTGAATTTAATAAATTAAACAAGTCAATTAAAAATCAAAAAAGTTTAAAATCTTTTAAAAAAGTTTAAAATCTTTCTTATTAACTCAACAGGACAAATAAAGTTTCAAAAGGTCATTTAATTCAAAAAATAAATAAAAAAAGGGTATAAAATTGTTAAAATGTATCATGTAGCCACGTGCTAAATAAATCTTTTTACTACTACTACTACTACTACTACTACAACTTTTTAGGGGAGAGGGAGATAAATATATTTATATCCCTTTCCACAAATAATTTTGTTAAAATTCAATTCGTCAGTATACAGTGTGGTTTTTTAAGTGTGCAACATATGGGAATTTTATTCTTGATAAAAGTTGGTGCATATTCGATAATCATATTAGGTGCACTTGGAATGGTTGCAAGTCAAACGGCGTACAGAGTAGGCCAAAAAATATAAAACGTGTACAAGAATAAAGTACCCCTATTTCAAAAAATTTAGCAAAATGTTATTAAGAAAAGTTGTTTAGAACAAAAAGTTATGAATAGATTCAAAAACGTGACCTCCTAAAATAAAAAAAATATTTTTTTTAAACATTAAGAATTTGCCAAAAAAAAATTATTTTCTTTGTTTATTGTTAAGTACTTATAATAAAAAAGCCGATAAAAATTGGTAAAACCATTGGTACCATATAATAATGTTTACTTTTAGCCCTTATTTGTTTTTTTCCATAGGTGTCTGCGATTATTTTAGTAGGATTTCATGTTTGTCGCTTAATTTGTACAGTTTTTTTAATAAACATTTAAAATAAAAATTTTGCACTTTAAATGATAGTTTTTTAATTAGCATATTATCATTTCTAATGTTTTATCTTGTTAAAAAGAATTTTTAGGATATTTTAAAATTTTGTTTAATACCCTTGCAACAAACATGAAGTTAGTGATTCCTTAATAAATTAAAAATTCAAGTAAATTTTACAAATATGCTTGAATTTGAACAAAGATATGTTAAGTTGATTTGATCTTAATTAATTTATGAAGGTCTTTATGGTGAATAAAAAAAAATTTTTTTTTGAGAAATTATTAATGTTTTTTAAAAAAAAATTATTTTTTATTTTAGGAGGTCACGTTTTTTAATCTATGCATAACTTTTAATTCTAAACAACTTTTCCTAATAACATTTTGCTAAGTTTTTTGAAATAGGGGTACTTTATTTTGTACAAGTTTTATTTTTTTTGGCCTACCCTGTACGCCGTTTGACTTGCAACCATTCCAAGTGCACCAAATATGATTATCGAACATGCACCAACTTTTATCAAGAATAAAATTTTCTGAGAAATCGGTAATAAAAAAAATTCCCATTGTTGCACACTTAAAAAACCACACTGTATCGGCTTTAACAAATCTTAATCCCCTTTTAACAAAAAAAATATACATTTTCTATAGTTATATCCTTTTCCACAATCAAAAATGGCAAATATTTAAGGCTTAAATGACATATCTCTTTTCCCAGGGGTAGATAATGAATTTATAAGTATTGTGGGCGACTTATCTCAATTTTGAAAATTTTCGACTTATACCCCTTTACCCCCCCAAGTGCCAAATGGGTGGTTATAAAAACACTAAATGTGAGTTTTACAGTATCTACTGCTACTGCAGATAAGCTTCCGGATCATTATCTAAAATTTGTATGATCATGCGTTATCTTTGCCTTCTAGCTTCCAGGGTTTTACAACTATCCGCTTAACCATTTTGTCTTATAAAAGGATTTTAACAAAAAAAATATCAATAAGCCACACACGTCACACAATGTTTTAAAAAAATAAAAATATTTTTGTTTCTTATAATGTTTTCTCTTTCTAGTGTCCATCAGAACTGACACCCTAATCAGACATTTTGGAGACAAGCTATTTTGTCAGTTATGCAGATTAGTTACTCTAAATTCGACCAACAGCGCCTTTAAAACTTGTCTATTCGAGATTAGCTTATTTATATAAAAGTATAGGTTAAGAAGCCATTTACGGGATTTATAGAATTTTGTATAAAATCTCCTTAAATTCAATCAAAAAATGAATAATTTAAAAAATTTTCAATATTATTACATTATTTCAAAAAGGGTAAATTTATTAACAAACAACAAACAAAATACTTATATTGAATAGTTGCGCCATTGTATTCTAACACTAATCGTAATCTTCTTGGCATTGACAAAATAATACTTCTGGTGTAATCCGGAGTTAGCCCTTCCCAAATTTCTTCCATTTTATCAAATAACTCTATTTCACTCTGTGGTTTAAAATTGATTTTGTACATTTTTTTACCATCAATCCCTAAACATTTTCAATTGGATTTAAATTAGGACTTCTTGAGCACCAAGGCAGACATGTTACGTTGTTTTGTCTAAACCAGTTGCCTATATTTCTTGCACTATGCACAGGTCAGTAGTTATCCTGCTGAAATATAAAGTTATTTCCTTCACGGCAGAAGGAAGAAAAACATTTTCCAAATTCTGAAGATATATATTACTTTTGAAGAAGTAGTCCATACTCAAAGTGGAGTTAAATGATACAGAAAAAGAAAAGCACGAAGTCTTTTTCCACAATCTTTATTATTAATCAAAAAACTAGGAGAACCTAGTATCACATCGACATGTTTCGAGTGTAGAAACAGTCATCATCAGGAAACAAAGTGAAAATTAAAATGCTGATGTTTTTAGCAAGAGAAAATAATGGTGAGATTGAGCCGTAATGGAGCTTTTAATGGTGTACAAGAGATGTAAAATTGAAAAATCAGAAGGTCAAAAATCAAGACTCCAGCATACTGAAGAGTCGAGGGTTAAGTGTAGAAGCACACTGTCGTGCAGAAAAAGATAGGGTAGTAAAAATTAGGGAGTTTTGAAAAACATATCTGTTAAAAGTATTAATAAATTACTGAAACATCCTGAGTTTTATTGAGCCCAGTCATCATCTTTTTCTGCACGACAGTGTGCTTCTACACTTAACCCTCGACTCTTCAGTATGCTGGAGTCTTGATTTTTGACCTTCTGATTTTTCAATTTTACATCTCTTGAACACCATTAAAAGCTCCATTACGGCTCAATCTCACCATTATTTTCTCTTGCTAAAAACATCAGCATTTTAATTTTCACTTTGTTTCCTGATGATGAGTGTTTCTACACTCGAAACATGTCGATGTGATACTAGGTTCGCCTAGTTTTTCGATTAATAAAGATTGTGGAGAAAGACTTCGTGCTTTTCTTTTTCTATATATATTACTGTTTAGTGTTTCACCAATATTCCAGCATACATCTGCACCGGAAACACTTAGCCATGACGTCCACTGGTTTGCTTTTTTTGAGTATACTTCTTATCATATCGGGAATTTGGCGGTCTATACACTCGAATCCTTCCATTATAATATGTAGACTGAAACGTTTTCTCATCGGAAAACATAACATTTTGCCAAAAAAAATAATTTTCTGGTAAATATTACACATAATTCCTCATTCCTTCTCACTATTTTTTAAAAACGGTTTGGATGTAGCTGCTCGATTTCTTAATTCGGAACATTGTCTTACTCGGCGTTGCCAGCTATGTACATAGCGGATACTGCAGTTTCAAATGGATTTTGCCTTAAGTACTCCACTAAATTTAGGTCTTCTTCATTGGATGATTTTCTATTATTTGAACCAGACCCAACAGACTTTTCAAGATACTCTAAAGTGATCAGATATTTTTCCATAAGACCACCCTATTTCTACTAAACATATTATTCTTGCTTTTTCAATAATACTTAAATGAGGCATTTTAAAATCAAATAAGATGATGACAATACTTTGACAGATATCATGATAACAATTAACACGCTACAAGGGTAATAAGGGTAAAAAAGTTGCATTCAGAGTATCACAGTTTAGTGTACGGAATTATCTGTCGTCAACTGTACTCTAGCATATAATATTTTCGCGCAATATTCTCAGTGTCTTATACAGTTCTGGCAAGTCTGACTCTTTTAATAGACAGAAATTAATACAAAATGGAGCTTCGGCTCTTGCTGCATTTCCCCTCCGTAGCAGCAAATACGTATTAGCTGGTGATTTGAAATGGTTTATTCTCAGGCAAGGGCCGTAGCCAGGGGGGGGGGGGTCAAGGAGGATTGATCCCCCCCTGAAATAAAAAAAAATAAATATTTATTTTAGAATTTTAATAAGTATTAATGAGACTGCAGTTATATACAGTGCGCCCGTCTCACTTTGTTGTTACACAAAATAATAGTTAATCTTATTTACGGGCTACAATGGCTGCAGATCGCCTTAATGGTCTGGCTTTCCTATATGTCCACCGTGATATAAACGTAGATGTAAATAAAATCATAAATATTTTCTCTTCTAAGAACAGGAAACTTGATTTTATAATTTGGTACAAAGTAAGCAGGTACAATCATATATTTTTTTGTTCTTATTGTTTATTTTTCCTTTTCATTCTTATTTTTTTTTTGATCTTATTATTACATAATATAATTTATTATAATAATAATTATACTTAGATATAATTATGACTTAATATAAGAGACATGTTAATTAGTAAAATAAATAGTTTATTGTTTATTTTGTCGACCGACCTTTCAAATTTCGACTTTCATTTAAATTAAAAGAGTATTTTAAAGTCTGGCGTATTGCCGCAGATTAAGCTTTACGGTTATTTTACCCAAAAAAGGGCGTGGCACCCAAAAATTTTTAGCCTGCGGCGCAAAGGAGCACCTCTGACGCAGTTCCCTTTCACGCCCCCCCCCCTATAACAAAACCTAAATCCGCCACTGGAACAAATCCCCCCCCCTGAAATTATTTTCTGGCTACTGCCGTGTCGCAGGAAAGAAAAATTAAAATTATTTCATGCTTAAAAGATTATTTCATGCTATTCGAAGGCTGAGAGTACCGAGGAAGTAGGCATTTTGCACTTCCGTGTCCCAACACTCAAAAGTTTCTTAAATATTTTTGATAGATTTAAGATTAAGATCCCCTCTGTTTAACCGAGGCATCGCCTCGCATGCCTTGGCCACGTCGGCAAATTTGATTGATCCGTTGTCATTATTGCCGACATCTAAACATATTATTTATTTTCTCAAACCCACATAAAATACAATAATTGTAAATTCGAGCTTGCCAATCGGTATACTACGAGACACGAGACTAAAGGTACTTAATGTCTCAAGTGGGAATTAACATGTCGAAATCAATAACATTTTATACTTTTGCACGGTATCATATCACAAGCTCGCATAATATTCTATCTAGATCAAGTCGAATTTGGGGCATTCTGAATTTAAAGGGTCTAATTATTTTCTACAAATCTTTAGTTTTGTAAAGGGTTATTTCACTTTGTCCCGCTCTACCGAAACCCTCTGTATATCCCCATCGGGGAAAACGTAATCCTTATTAGGGATCAATGACGTAAATAATTTACACAAAAATAAAAATCAAATAAAGGTAGGAAATTTCCTTTAGCCTATGTTTATTCCGTATAAATATAACAGCGGAGGCAGAAACTTTAGTACACATTGCGGTTATTGAATTGATCAATTTAGGCACAGCATGGGCGATTTGCCCGCATCAGCCTAGCGCCGTTTTCGCTCTCCCAGCCGACTATGATCCAGACACGATCTGTACGGCCGATCCAGCTTCAGTAAAGGGGCCTTATTACGTAGTAAAGGCAAAGGAAAACCCGGAAAAATGTGTGTTATGTGCCTGGAACATATTGTTATGCTCACTTTTTCATTATACATTCACATTTCGCAGCTCTCGCTTCTCTTTCCGCCTTCGTTTCTGAAGTCTCTATTACAAATTGCAAATTTATGTTGTGCTTGTGGTCTTGTATAATTTTATTTACCTATATAATAAAGTAAATTATTTTGGAAATTTTTAAATATGAATACATTTTGCCATTTTTTTTTTTCAGTAAGGGTTTAAATCAAATTCTATTATACATGAAAAGACGAATCGATGGCAATAGCAAAAAAAAATTAAAAATTTACAACACACAACAGGTAGATAAGGGTGACGAAATAAAGTTATAATCTTTTTCAAGCGTGCGCAAAGTATTACCTACTTTTCCTACGATTACCTATGAAAATGAGAAATAAAGCACGCCTAACTTGGCTAGAAAGTTCTTTATATCACAAGCGTGTTGAAATATTTTCTTTCAATACGTGTGTTGAAATATAAAACAGCTGATGGCCGACGATTTTGACAGCAAAACTATTTTAAAAAATAACAAACTTACGGGACCCGTGGAGCGAATTGGGGTGCTGGGTGGGGTAAAATACACTAGGGCATTATATACAGCAATTATAAAAAAAAAATTTTTCGTTATTTTTGGGAACCTAAGAGTATTTATGATAAAAATAATAATATATCAAAAAGGGAAAATATGTCAGGCAATCCACCAAACATGTCAACAGAGTTAAACCACAGAAAAAAAGAGGCAGCAATAGAGCAGAAATAGAATCCCATAGGAAATATCGATTTATAATTTTACAATTATCTCGGATAAAAATATCCATACAATGTTTAAGGGTATGGGACAAGTGAATGTGCTTTAAGTAAGTAAATTTATTTCAGCAATATTCAAAACAAATCGAATATAAATAGAACTTTTATAATTACCAAGCTATCGATATTTAACTCCATCTCTATCTTTCTATAATATTGAGGTTATATTTTAGTTTTGTGTTTTGTTGTTTTTGTATGTTTATTTAGGCATAATATTATTATTTTATTGAAAGAATGCAACCAGCTAAAACACCAGAAACGAAATGTATTCACTGTACATAGATGTAAGTTCAAATGTGTAAGTGGGCATTGTTTTTCACAATGGTGATACCTACACTAGAAACTATTAAAAACAAATCAAACTCTTTCTGATTATCTTGTATGGTCGTTGGAAAAATTGTGTACATTACTCGTGCGAAAGTGATTTTCTCACACTCGGCTAACGCCTCGTGCTAAATACAGCTTATGATTATCTGGAAATAGAGTGGCAAGAGCTAGAACCAAATCATTTCGAAGGAGATTTAGATATCTATCTCCTGTGAGGCTTTCGTCAAAGAAAAATGGTCCGATTACCCTATTTTAATAATGTCCGCCCATACATTAACCTTTTCATTATACTGAGAGTGATTTATTTTGAACCATTGACGATTTTTCGTGCCCAGTAGGGGAAGGTTGCCTATATTGAACCGCTACCTAAATTGGACCACAGTACATTTCTCCGAAACTAAACAAGTGCCATATCATCTGGCAACACTGTAACATACTTTCACTTAGAACCTTTGATCGGCAACAAACTCATCTAGTTGGCCGTTAATGCTTGGCGTGTACAGAGCAAAACGTAATTTACACATTTATAATGTAATATTTCTAGGATTTTCCTAAGAATTTACCTAAGAACCATAAAACTCTAAGCAAAATCTTTTTTATGGAAATTTTTAAGTAAGTTTTTTCTCTTTCTATTTCTCTTATTACCATGCCATATTTGTTTTTTCTTGTTTCCTTCCTGGGTGGTTCTGTAAAACACGTGGTAGTTGCTTAAATTGGACCACTGGGTGATTGCCAAAATTGAACCGGTCAAATTTAGGCAAATTTTCCAAATTGTGCAAAAATAATTTTTCTCTTTAAAAAGTTAATGTCATGAACTAACACCAATCAATATTGCTAAAATCTTTTTTCTTTGAGTTAAAAAATGAAACTATGACTGGTCCAATATAGGAAACTAATAGATACTTTTTTTGCATTAGGATGCCTTCTACCGAAATTTTGATTGTAAATTTGATGTTTTATTGAAATATAAGTATAAAACTTCCTATACCAACAATTTTATTTTTTATTTATTTATTTAACACCTAAGCTTCCGATTTAAATCATGTGGTCCAATTTTGGAACCCCCAGGTGCAATTTGGGCAACCGGTTTCCTATATTGAACCACTTGCAGAGGTTTTTTTATAGCCTGGTATATCATAGATACTTTGAAATAAAACTCTGCAAAAAATCCTGCAGTTGAACAAAATAGTAAAGTATACTAAGTTATAGCTTTAAGATCGATTTTGCGTTATTATCAGGATCTATGATAAGAAATCTGGAAATTGGTCCAATATGGGCAACCTTCCCCTATACCTATGTATTTTTATCTATTAACCTAACCATTTAAAGAAAACGTGGATTTATTTAAAAACATATTCCTTGGATAATTCCTGCGTCATTATCTGTTATATAGGTCAATCATTATTTCACAAAATTGCTTTCGCCTATTAGGATCATCGTCCAATAACTCTTGTACAATTACTGATGGTTTGTAGGGATAAAACTTGTCTTTTTCCCTGGTTTAGTGAGTATCGTAGTCACGTCAAAGTTTTGTGCTTGACCTATAAGAATCTTCCTGTAGTGATATTAATATGTTTATTTATTTTCCTTAGGTATACCAGAACGACCTATTTTAACACTATCTTTAGCATTACTTTCTCCAATTAGCTGCTACCAGTGGCGTAGCTAGAGGGGGGGCGGGGGGGCGGACCGCCCCGGGTGTCACCCTCTTAGGGGTGACACCCGACCCACCCGATAACCCGACAGTGATGAAAAAAATACACAAATCATAATTATGACAATTTTTATTAACAATAATAATCACTGAGAAAAGCCACTTTTATTTTTTTTTTTTAAGATCATTCAGTGGTTATTAACATACATACAAAATGTGTTATTTACTTATATGCGGCTCATTTTACTTTACAAATCACAATTTTATTTTATAAAAATAAACACAAAAATTGCTTTTATATTTTAAGATCTAAGAATCTTCTTACTTCTATCATCTCTCTTGTTATTAAATTATTCAAAATAATTGTCTTAGTTTAACAACATGCATAAGCCCTGTCCTAATTTTATCCGTTAACCGAATTCATTTTAATATTCTTCGTCCCTTCACCGCAAGAAACAATGTTGGATTTTTCCTTGTTGACCGAATTTATTTGGTATTTTTAAATATTAATTTAATTTAATTTCTTTACTGATGAATTGAAATTGGCTGTATCAAAATTTTGTAATTTTTATGACGATGAAGTATCGGAAGCCGAACTCCAATTGGAGATACCAAGACTCCGCCGACATATTCAAGCGGCCAATATATCCGTGTCTAATTGGTTGTCTCTAGACTTTTAAAGCTTATTGTGCAATGGGATTTTATAGAATCTGTACCAAATCTTGTGGTCGCTCTCAAACTATTTGTAACAATTTGCGTATCGGTAGCCTCGTGTGAAAGAAGTTTCAGCAAACTCAAATTAATAAAAAACTATTTGAGGGCTACAATGAGCGAAAGAAGACTCAACAGTCTAAGCATGTTAACAATAGAACACGAGGCAACGCAAAAAATAAATTTTGAGGACGTAATTAGTGAGTTTGCAGCTGTTAAATCTAGAAAAAAGAGCTTTTAAGGTACTTACATATTTTTGTTTACTCATTTATATTTTAATTAGAAAAAAATAATAATCAGTTTTCATTTTTGGGGTGACACCACGAATTCCGCCCCGGGTGTCACCCATGCTAGCTACGCCACTGGCTGCTACCCTAGACACTGTCGATTTTTTACGTCTCAAACTTAAAAAGCAAATTGTCATTGTCAATGCCTTAACGATTGTGACTTAAAATCAGAACGTTGTTTAGTTTCGGTTCAGAATATGGTCGTTTCGGCATAAATGGTGGTAAAAAAAGCGGTGAAAATATTTGAAAACGTCTAAATTAGCTTATGCTCTGGAATCTGTGGGCTAAGACGCTATTGTTACCTATTATACTATAAAACACGATCAGCCGTATATTCCCTGTGTGGGTTTAAATTTAAAACAGTCTTAAATTGACAATTCTACGTTTAAAATGACAAGTCCTATATTGCAAATATGTCTTTGGGTTTTCTGTAAATTCAGAATGAAAAAGTGACGTGTACTGTTGCCTCTAATACCGTGCGAGCAAAAATTATTTGCAACAAAGAGGGCCTTGCATCTGGACGTAATGCTTAGCCGTAGAGCTTAATACCTATTGGGTGTCAGTACACTGAGAAAACGATTTCTTTACATTAAATAAAATTTATTAACTATTAAGAAATTTCATGTTTAAATATCAGCAAACAAATATTTCTTTATTCTTAAGACATAATTTGTTATGAATTGGTAAATAAATATAACTATAATAATAACAAATAATTGTTTACCATCCTAAAATGGAGGTAACATAGAGCATTAATTATTAATAAGATTTATTATTTGGTAAGATATATTGCTTTACTGTTATAATGACAAAGTTTAGATAAACAAGTTGTTTCTTAATTGTTAAGACACGTATATTTCACATAAATATACTCAACTAACGTTAAATTTATATCACTTTATGATAAAAATATCACACTTTAACCAATAAAAAATATGTATATTGGTTAAAGTGTGATATTTTTATCATAAAGTGATATAAATTTAACGTTAGTTGAGTAAATTTATGTGAAATATACGTGTCTTAACAATTAACAAACAACTTGTTTATCTAAACTTTGTCATTATAACAGTAAAGTATTATATCTTACCAAATAATAAATATTATTAATAATTAATGCTCTATGTTACCTCCATTTTAGGATGGTAAACAATTATTTGTTATTATTATAGTTATATTTATTTACCAATCCATAACAAATAAAAAATGATGTCTTAAGAATAAAGAAATATTTGTTTGCTGATATTTAAACATGAAATTTCTTAATAGTTAATAAATTTTATTTAATGTAAAGAAACGTTTTCTCAGTGTAGTCATAGTGGTTAAAAATTTTACTGTAAACATTGGCATTTGACATTTGAAGTAATAATATTAAAACTTTGTTGTAAAATTGTAACGAAAATAATTTGTTAAAAAATGTTGTCCCAAACCAGAATATATCTGAAACACATTCTAATACATACACATTTTAATTCGCTCAGAAGACCTAGTATGGCGGCTGAAGTTGCTGGAGAAAACAACACAATTTTTTCTGCAGTGCTGGTTGAACAGGTTTGGTGAAACTTAGCATTGAAATATCAAATAAAAAAAAAATAATGAAATGCTTTACTTTAGGGCTCATGCTTGTAAGTTTCACATATTAGAATTTACTTAATATGCAATTATGCGTGTGATATTCTACCGTGTATGCTATAATAAAGCGTCCTATCTGCAAGAATATTATTTAGAATTGCATTAGCAGTACTATAGGATGGGTCAAAAAAAAACTTTTTCTTATTTTATTACATAAAAAATATCAAACTAATAAGTCTAATAACTTACCTGACAGTCGCACCCTTTTTTGTTAATAAACAAGACGCGACGCGACCACCAACGGCAACTATTAACTACTGCGGGTCGGTATGACGCGCCCAGTTCCGGGCAACGACAATTTTTTTAATATTACGAACAATAATTTAATGTTAAATTCTTATCTTATTATTTAATCGGCATCTTTAATATTATAATTATTTCTTAACTATCAAAATAAATTTTGTTAACAAATATTTTCTTTAAGAATAAAAAATCGATATCTTTATATGCAAGGGGCCTTATTAGATATTAATTTGATAACTTTATTCCAAAGAAATCTTGCCCAAATAAATCCGTTTGTTAACTGTAATCATACTTTTCCCTCAGTGTAACTACCTGAATTAACAATCAATCAGTTATTCCGTTATCTTTGACAGTCGTTAGAAGTAATTTGATTCATCGCAAATTTTTTCAATTTCTTGAACAATTCACACAATGGGCTTTACGGAACAGCACAAAACATTCATGGTTGAAGCGTATTTTGGAAACGGGGTTAGAGTAAATTGTGAGTGGCAATACAATCCGGGTTTATGCATGGACGATTTTCACGAACATTTTCCTAACGTTGCTTTTATTGCTGGGGATTTTTATCATTGCCTGAAAAGAACCGTGGCTGTGTTTTGTGAAACAGGTTCTATACAACACAAAAAAGGAGCAGGTAGACCATTTGTAAGAACAGAAGAACTTGTTGCAAACGTTTGTGAAATAATGCAAAATACGCCAACAAATTGTATAAGACGCCTGTCCCAAGAAGTGGAAGATCTTATGGAACATGCAGGACTATTCTTAAGAAGCACCTTAATTTATTTCCTTATAAAGTGCAAGTATGTCAGGAAATACAAGCTGCAGATTTTGAAAGACGCAGGAATTACTCTCAATGGTTACCCAAAATTTATTGGAAAGAAATGATTTATTAGACCTGACATTTTTTTCGGATGAAACCGGGTTTCACCTCTCCGGTTATATGAATTCTTAGAATACACGCATATTATTATGGAGTAGTGAGAATCCCCATTTTTTTGTAGAGTCCACATTGCTCCCTCAAAAAATTGGTGTCTGCTTAGCTGTTTCCTGAAGAAGAATTGTTGGTCCTATTTTTTTCCATGACGCAGTTACAGCACAGCGGTATAGAGACAATATTTTGAATCCATTTGTGGAGCAATTACTTGATGACAAACTACGTTTTGGATATTTTCAACAGGACGGTGCAACCGCCCATACAGCCGCCGAAACTATTAACAACTTACGCAATTTTTTCGACAACAGATTCATCAGTTTTCCATCAGACATTGAATTCCCACCTCGATCACCTTGTTTAACGGTTATGGGTTACTTCGTTTTTCCTTATTTAAAGAACACTATTTTTAAAACACCAGTTGCAAATTTAGAACAATTACAAGAAAGGATTATCCAAGAATGTGGTAAGATTTCTCCAGAGATGCTGGTCAAAACTTTCGGAAATATGAATAGAGTGAATTTATGCTTGGAGCATGGCGGTGGCCAATTTCAGCAATTTATGTAATTATTTTTCTTTTTCTTTCTGTATATTCTTACTTTGTTAATTTTGTAAACAACAAAAATAAATTTGTATTTGTCTACTTATTTTATTGCTCATTAGTTTGGCATATCATAATATGAATTTGACAAAATTGTAACCTAGATTTTGTTAGATATATCGTCCCCATATCATTGTGATCTAAGCCATGCCCTACGTTTTTTAATCCAAGCCTTCTTTGATGCAAATAATTTTTGCTCGCACGGTAGAACTAATGCCATTTTGGCAACAACAACATCTCGTTAAAATTATTTATAAGTAAAACGATTTAATTGCAAAAACTTCAAATTAACGCGAAAATATCATAATATGTCTTATTAAAACAATGACACGGTGAAAACACAACCGGAAAACTATAATATCTAAATATGTATTTTTATGGACTAAATTTTAAAATCTATAGTTGATACGGTTGTTAGAGTATTTTTTGTTCTAATAAATTGTTCGTCGCGCAAAGCAGCCAACAAAGCCACGGTTTGAGGGCACTTATTATTAAATGGTTGGTTGCAGACAAAATTAACATTCTTATAATTTAAACGTTTCAGTTAACAAATCAGTTCCTTAATTAATATAGTTTTTTCATGTACGTTTATACCACGCAGTCATCGATCTCGACGTTTAGCGCAATAAAATAAGAAAAATTTGAAGATTACATCGTCAAAATGCAAAAACCTGCGCTCACAGAAACATTGTCTTAAGTAATTGCATTTCCTTTATGACTGATTTAAAAATTTATGAAATATTACGTCGTAAATAAGGAACCGGCATGTTTATGAACTTGCTTTTCTATTTATGTGCGAGTACTTTTAACAGAGTGTCTTTTTTTCTTTGAAATTGCAAACAGGATATCGCTGGCTGCTTTGAACTCGTTGTATGACAAATCAAAGGAGTGCGCAGAATTAATTACTTAGCTATTTTTAGAAAACTGATTAATAAGTTTATTGTCATATATTTTTTCTATTGACATATTGAAACATGTTTAACACGATTGGTTTTAATGCATATTTCATACTCATATTATTAAGATAATTCTGATAATTGGTTGAAATTTCTTTTAATTGAAATAATAAAAAATAATGAACAAAAGAAAATAACTATATATACTGTTCCAGATAAGAAATGCACTTAATAGGGATAAAACCAAAACAGGTACGATATGGGTCGTGTGAAGAAAAAAAATAATTAAAAGTTAATATAGAAAAAAGAAAACACAAAGTCTTTCTCCACAAGTTTATTAGAATAACTAGGCGAACCTAGAATAATTCATAATAGTTCGACATGTTTCGAGTGTAGAAACACTCATTATCAGGAAAACAAAGTAAATAGTACAATGCTGATGTTAGCAATAGAGAAAATAATAAGTGGGAGTGAGCCGTAATGAAGCTTGGAGGTGTACAAGAGGTGTAAAAAATGAATATATAGTCAGAAGACCGACAAGACTTCAGCATACTGGAAAGTCAAGGACTAGTGCAAAGGCCCAAATCTTAAGTTTGCATTAAACTTTGTCGGAGACATGTAAAAGTAGTGAAATGAGAGTAAAAAAAAAAGAAAAAATTGGTTTTTCTAAATTCAAAGCATAATGTGGCTTGAAGTAAAATGCTGTTGGGGTACCAAGCTTGTGAACGAACTCTGTTTATTTGAAATCAAGGAAATATTTATAATTTTTTGATATCGGAAAATAAGACGGTGAGTAAATTTTTTTTCCCTAATCGATAGAACATATTTATTTTATGTAAAAGTATGATCTTCTGTATCTATTGATGCTTGTTTTACATTGTTAGGTTAAGTAGTTTGCTAACTGTACAAAATATTGTCATTTAATACCTAAAGGGGTAATGATGCGCTTGCATGCGCACGATTCCCCCACACGTAATGTGATGCTAATTTTTTTGAGGAGTGAAGATAGTAAAGTCAGGGTCATTTGTAAATGTTTTGACGGTAAATCATTAATTCCGTCGACTTCAAAGAAATTCAAAAGCAAACAAAAGAGACCGCCAACGCCTGAATCATTTCAGAAGATGATGTGTAGTAGCATTTGCGGGGAATTTTGCAAACAAGGAGAATTATGGTACAGTTGTGTCCTTTGCTTAACTTGGAATCATGCCGAGTGTACTGATAACCCAAAAAATTATAAATGTGACCTATGCTTAAATTAGGAGTTATTTATATTCTTTATGAGTTTTTTTATGTTCCACTACGTCAATAAATGTTTTTAAAGTTAGTGTTGATTTTATGGAATACTTACTAACTTAATACTTTAAATGCGCACGATTTCCCACCCTCTGCGCATGATTACCCGCAAAGGCGGGGAATGGTGCGCAAGAGCACTCTTGTACTTTCAGCAATATTGTACTTTAAAAACTTTATTTTTTCCTAAAATTGATTTACATGCTAAGAGTAAACTAAATAGCCCTTTCATTACGGTATTTACATTTAAATATTCTACAATGACATCAGTGCTATAACAATTCCCCCACTCTCCCTTACCTTAATAACATATCTGTATCAGTTTCCTAATGGTTAATGCGACGTAGAACATAAAATAATCTTGACAGCTCGTTTAAACCAGCCACTACTATTAATAAACTTATTGAATCGACCCAGTTGCAAGTTGCTTACTTCCTCCAGATCATTTTAGAATGGTTCGCCCAAGGCATTGGACCTTCTTCTCGCGAGACCGGGGCATTCACACAAGAAATGTTGAATACTTTCCTCCTCGTCTTCATCATTACAGCTTCTGCAACAGCCGTTAGCTGGTATTTGCATAAGTTTGGCGTGTCCACCGAAAAGGTAATATCCGTGATTACGCCAGTGATATTTCTTAAGCAGTCTTTACACCTGTGAAGTTCTTCGTGAATTTATTCATGAACTTATTCGTGAATTTCTTCGTGAAGTTGGTGCATCAGCTGATTATTTTGCATGTTAAATTCACGAATTTATTTGACGTCCAAATTAGCCATTTACATTATCAAACTTAGCCTTGAAGTGACTTCATGAATAAATTGACGAAGAACTTCACAGGTGTAAAGACCGCTTTAGGTCTTTCCGACTGTGTTGTAATAACGCTGCGTTAACGTTGTGTTTTCCTATTTTCAAGTAGGGACCCAAATTGTTTGGAGTTGCTACAGGTTGTCATCCCTGTCCATCTGCTTTGCGCAAGCTAACCGATCTCTCTCCTCTTTGACTGATCCCAGTGGTCTAGCCACATTATTCTCTGCCATTTCGTCAGACATATTATCTGCGACCTCCCTGTCGAACGAATCAGCAGACTCATTGTCATCTATGTTGTAATGGGTCGGAACCCAACACAAGGTGACTCGATGCTGAGCACCAAGTGTGCAGCGATTGTTGCGACAGCGCCTTACTTATTTTGATTTAATGTTGCTGGAACAAATTGCCTGTATCGCTGCCTAACTATCTATAAGTATAGATAGCTACGGTCGCAGCTCCTCTCAGGCCAGGATGATTCTGCAGGATATTTACTGCTTTATCTATTGCCAAAATTTCTGCTTGAAAGATGCTGCAGTAGTCTATATGACCTCTGTATCTGCATGCTCTCGGAGAAGATAGCAGCTTCCACTCCGACGTCCGTTTTTGAACCATCTGTGAAGATCGAGTAGTCTGTCTCCATTGTTACTTGATTGCCTTTCCATTCAATATTACCAATGTTGTGGCTAAACAATCTATGGCATGTAGAGGCTTGGAATATTTAATTGACGAAATTGACGTTTTTACGCGACACAGAATAAAAATCTTGTACGAACATCCAGACACATATTGTTTTTACAGCCAATTATTTATGAATACTAATTAATTTCATTATTAATTTTAAAAAACTAGTTAAAATTGAGGATCTTTGTATAGCCTGTGAATTGGTATTCGGGACAAATGAACTACTAGTTTCCTAGTGGTTTGGAGCCTTGAATAGGCAATTTGCTATAAATAGCCCTAGTTTATAGTGAATTGGTATTCGGGACAAATGAACTACTAGTTTCCTAGTGGTTTGGAGCCTTGATACAAGATATTTTAGTCGGAAACTTCTCATATACTGTACGTGTGATACGTCGTTGAACTAGGAGGAAAAAATATAATTTAATTATAAAAAATTCTGATTGGAATTTTTTTTAGGATGGTCGCATGAAACCGAAACATTGAATTAAAAATCTAATAAGGCCACATGGCGATGCAATATTGTAGTAGAGTTCAAGAATAGCATTTACCTATTTTCAAAAGCCTATTTAAATAAAGTACAAAAATCATAAAAAGGTTTTCCAAAACTTCAGTTTTTCCCAACAAAATTTAAATCAAATTAATATCTGACGAATGTTGCATTTGATTATACTTCCAATTATGCAACTTATTTCTTTTAGTAAGATAAGTATAGCGCCCTTACTAGTAGATTCGAATAAGTATAGCGGGAATGGGGACAGGCAATGAAATGACACAATTCTAATTATCCCAACGTTTCCTTTTATATAAAAAGGCAATTTGCTCCAGCAGTTATAAGTCAAAGTAAAGCGCTGTCTGAACAATCTCTGCACACTTGGTGCTCAACATCCAATCACCTTCTGTTGGGGTTCTTGGTCACAGCAACATATATGGCAACAAGACTGCTGGTGCGCTCGCCAGGGAGGACGCAAGCATGTCTGTCGAACTATAGAGAATATTATTGCGGCTAGGCCACTGGGATCAGTCAAAAAAGAGATAGATCGGATAGCTAAACAACTTGCGTAAAGCAGATGGACAGGGCTGACAACCTGTAGCATCTCCAGGCAATTGTGGCCCCTACTTGACGGCAGGAAAACCGCAGCGCTATTACAGCACCGTCGGCACAGTCGGAAGGACCTAAGAAACATCACTGCTGTAATCACCGGACATTGCCTGTTCGGTAGACACGCTGAACGTATGCAAATACCAACTAACGACTTCTGTAGAAGTTGCAGAGATAAAGAAGAGGAGGAAAGTATTCAGCATTTCTTGTGTGAATGCCCCGGCCTCGCAAGAAGAAGGTTCAATGCGCTGTTCGAACCATTTTTTAATGATCTGGAGGAAGTGAGCAGTCTGCAACGGGGTCGACTCGCTTAGTTTATTAACAGCAGTGGCTGGTTGGAATGAGCTGTCAAGATTGTTCTACGATCTACGTCGCATTAACTATCAGGAAGCTGATGTGGAAAGGTTCCGCGGAACATGTCGTGTGGTACCACAACGGTCCTCATAGGACTACGTGTGACTGTTTGGACAATGCCAGAGGTCTGTCACTCTAACCTAACCTAACCTACTCCCTTTCTGCGTCCATCGTAAAGGTTTTAGACATAATCCCTTACTTTTTGTTCATTCTGCACAGGACAACCGTCCATTTGAAACCAAATATATTGAAATTTTTTTACCATTTATTTAACACAATTATAATAATGGATTTCGACCAAGTAAAAGCCGAATCAAGTCTAAACATCTTGATTCTCAGAAGCAACTTTTTCCAGTTTTTTTCTCAATATTAGTATGCCAGTCCATCATACAGGGACCTTTAGAAAGTCTAATACAATTTTTATTTAAAATAAATTGTAGAGCCAATATTTGAGGGTAGCAAAGTTTACGTAGGATTCCCATGGCCAGTCTGGCAGTGCATTCCCGGTATATTTTATGTATCTTATTGATTTAAAATTTAATTCTATTGTTAGGACGAATGTGCAATGAGATAAAAAAAATAAGGAATGTTACCAATATAGTTTTTTTTATTGCTCATTTTTTATTTTAAAAACATTTTACAAAAATTTCTGTTACTTACTACCTAAAATATACCAGCAAAAATGTTCCTGAAAGCTGTTCAAAAATAATCATGTTGAAATTCTTTTTCAATAGCTAATATATTTAAAATAAAATTATGTGTGCATTTTTAGACGCCCGACCAACGGGTTTTTTTGCATTGCCGATGTTGTTTATAAAATATTTAATGAAATTATCTTAATTTGCGAGACATGTCTCACTAATTACTTTTTATTGGAATAAAGTACCGGTTGCTTTTTTGTGAAAAAAATTAAAGAGTGTTTGCAGAACACAGAATTTTTTTCAATAAAAGTGGAAATTTGACAAAATAAATTGTCTTTCATTGAGTTATAATTTTGAATTATCTGATGGAGTCCATATCAGTTAAACTTGACTAGGTGGCTTTCATGCTTTATTTATAAAACAAGGTTATTGCCAATTACTCAGTACCAGTCGCCAATTTACTTAATTCTTACAAATTCCTCGATCCTACTAAGTTACGAAATAAGCGAAGCTATCTCCGCCAAAATCTAAATCTCTTAGTATTTCCCACCTCTTCGCAACGGCCTCGGTGTATCGCTATCCATGCAATAAATTGAATGTAGCCATTCTCGTAAAATATTCTGCCAACTATCCGGGTGGGTGTAACAAACTTTCACGATAACGGCGAGGCAACACGGCCACGATTTGTAAGCTATTCCTAATTAAAGAAAAAGGAGGAAAGAAAAGGGAGAAAAGTTAGGATCCCAGGTAGAGGAGCGTGAGATATGGGCTTATGTACCATGGGGTTTTGAAAACTTTCCTATGGTGGTTCTTGCCGTGTTTGTTGAAAGAAGGTATAATTTTTTTTTGTTTGGATGTTTTAGTCTTTTTAGTCGATTTAAAAAACTTCTACGTTTAAAAATTCATAGTGTAAAATGTAAATGTTGCACTGAGGAAAAATAATCTAATCTAAAACAGAAACAGGTTTGCTAAGACATAGTTTGTATTGATAGCTTATTTTTTATTAACCCATATTAAATAAATTGCTAGTGTATCAAACCCGCATTAGGGTTTTATTAATTCCAGATTTGCTAGAACAGTGTTTGTATTGGTAGTAATCAGTTCCATTAGCAGCACATTCTGTTATAATGAACTACTTTTAATATAGCAATTTTGTTTATATAGAAATCTTAAGTATCTTCTCAATGCGACGCATTTTGTTCCCAGTAATGCTCTTTCTCTACAATTAAAAAAGCAATACAGCGACCCCAAAAACGAATTGTATCTGTTAGAACCTATAATTCACAAGACGTTGGTGGGGGTTTGTAGCGATCGGCAATCGCCGCGCGCTGTAGTATTAGTTTCAACGTATTTGTTGCGCAGGTCACATCCTTGTTCCGAGTCTTTCAGCGGCCCTGTCAGTATTTAGGTTTTTTTTTTAAACTTTGCATGTCAGATAACGCAATATAAGATTTTTATTTCGCACAACCTATCATCAGTATTGGACTTTATAATCTATGGACGAATTTAGCGATCTAAGTAAACCATGTTGCATAATTGATAATCATATGCAATGCTAAACATATCTAGAAGTTATTTAAACTCTTGAGAACTGAATTTTAGTGTTAAGTATATGCTTTATTAACCGTAGCAAGCAAATATTATTATGATTAATGTCAAGCTTTATTACAACTGCCAGTCGGAACTAATGCAGTATATAAAACCAGATTACATCCACAACAGAACTTGATAGTTACTGTGAGTATTCAGAGCAATAATGGCTTTAAACCATTCTATTCTATATTAGCATTAACTCCTATTTCCTATTGGCTAAATTACCGTGATATTATCATAAAACAACGGTCTAGCAATCTTCGTTGTCTTACAGTAGGAAAGCGCGTTGCTGTCACATATTATAGTATTAAACAGTTGTATAAAGAGTATGTGAATTCTTATTAGGAATAAAAGGCTTTTTTCTCAGTATATATAGATAAAACAATAACTAGCCCAAGTAGTATATTTAAAAACAAATTCTTTGCTGAGAAACGTTTCGAAAAATTTTCCATTCGGCAAATAAAAAAAATGTGTTCCGAAACTTTTGCGACACATTTTCGAATTCTGTTATTTGAAGTATTTTTAAACTGTTTGTTTCGAAACATTTTACAAACCACAGTGTCGTACATTTACCACTCGCGAGAGTGAATATTTTTCGAAACATTTTTAGAGAAATGTTTGAAGGTGGTAGACAATGAAGTAATATCAAAAAAATTACCTTGTCGGACTTCCATTGTCTTTATTTTGTTACTTAACCCAACGTTTCGGTTAGTTAGTATCTCTAACCGTTTTCAAGTGTAAACAGTTTACACTTGAAAACGGGAAAACGAAAAACCGGTTAGAGATACTAACTAGGTAACCGAAACGTTGTGTTAAGTAATGAAATAAAGACAATAGAAGTCCGACATGGTAATTCTTTTGATTTTTAGACAAACTTGTGAAGTTAGGTTGGGTTCCCAAATTGTAGCGACAGCAAATTGGTATTTTTAGATTGGAAATATAAACTAAACAATGGTATCCATACATTTAAGAAACTTATGAAGAAAATAATTTTCGAAACTTCAGCAACATACACTCATACTTACTAATGGCTCGTCGATCGTAGCAATCTTAATAACCTATAATTTTTAAGAAGAAAGACAGGACTTAATAACTGTAATTTTTTAATTGTTTTCAGTTTGTTTTTTTGAATTTGTTAAATTTTTTTTGGTTTGAATCACCTATTTAACCTTTTTACATTATTTGTTGCAAATATTTCAATTGATTCTTATTTTTTAAAGTTTTAAGTCCATTTTACTTTAGCTACTCTTGATTCGCCTTATTTTCGATTTACTATTAAAACAGTGTCTCTATTATAATAATGTATCTATTAGTAATTATAGCTACATAATACAGGGTGTCCTTGAAATGAGTGTACAATGTCTAACCCCAAATTCCTTAACCAAAAATAGGACGATCTAGGCAAACTTTGGAAAAAAAAGTACCAATTTATAAAAGACTATTGAATGGGAAATATGAAACAACAGAAGCAAATAGGCAAATACATTAAATAAGACTATTAAATAATGAGGATAATCCTAATAGTATATACCTATATGTCGTAGGCTAATTACAAATTCAGTCGTTTTATAAAACGCCTAGTCGTTTCATAAATGACTAGGTATATTGTAAAACGAAGAATATATACTGAATTTTCATAATTCGACTGAACTTTTTAGGCGTTTCATAAAAAGCCGAATTGCTCTCAGGCTTATTATTAACGGTTCTTCAATCTCGTTTGTTTTAGGATATGACTGATTATAACTAGTCGTTTTGTAAAAGACTGGAAAGTACTTAGGCATTTTATAAAACACCGATTTATATTGTTGCTTGATCGTATAATATTTCAAACAAATAAATAGTAAGTTGGACACTTTATTTTTGTTATAACATCTTAAAATAACTTAATGGGTAACTCTTACAACACATGATCCGACATTCCCTAGGTAAATTTAGGTATATATTTACATAATGTAATTCAACATAATTTAAAAGTAATATTATTTTACTTATTTGAACACGGTCCGCTTGAATGACATTTACTATTGCATTTCAAGTGAGCCTTAACACAAAAACACTTATTTATGTGGCACTGCGTTTTGCTTGCTTTGCAGGAACATTTTTTGAATCCCTGCCCTCCAAATTTAGAAAACTTTGTTAAAGCTTCTCTCAGAGAAATTATTTTTCTTTCCAAAACCTGAATTGGTGGGGGATATTCAATGCCAACGGTTTCATCTCTTGAAAACCATCGAATCAAAATTCCGTGCTTAGTACCAATTTGGTATACTCCATTTTTTATTTCTACGATAGTTCCTAATATATTTTAAGGGTCTAGTGGTCCTCTATCGAATGTAGGTACTTCAACCGCAACATTTTGACCCAAAAATAGAGGTTTCAACTTTTGGTTGGTATTTTGAAGCATTTCTTCTGCAGCACGTTCTTGACCAGCAACACATCCAATTTTTTGTGTATGTATGATATCCTCTCTTTGGCATAAATCACATATCCATTCTGTTTCATTCAGCACTAAATCTGAAGAACTTATCTTTAAACATTTAACACAGCAAACCATTGCATTCCGCTTCAGTTTACAAACTGTCAAACCACAGCATAAAGAAGTTGTTTGAATCGGTGTTTTATAAAATGCCTAAGTACTTTCCAGTCTTTTAGAAAACGACTAGTTATAATCAGTCATATTCTAAAACAAACGAGATTGAAGAGCCGTTTACAATAAGCCTGAGAGTAATTCGGCGTTTTATGAAACGCCTAAAAAGTTCAGTCGAATTGTAAAAATTCAGCATGTATTCTTCATTTTACAATATGCCTAGTCATTTATGAAACGACATATATATATCGTAGGCTAATTACAAATTCAGTCGTGACTAGGCATATAGTAAAATGAAGAATAAATGCTGAATTTTTACAATTCGACTGACCTTTTTAGGCGTTTCATAAAACGCCGAATTGCTTTCAGGCTCATTGTTAACGGTTATTCAATCTCGTTTGTTTTAGAATGATCGGAACTCCTAGGTGCCAACTGATTTGGACTATACAATCCATTTGTTCCCAAAGTGATGATTTAGCCAATCATCAAAAGGAATTGAAAATAAAAATTTCAAAAAAAATCCAAAAAACAAAAACTGTTGTTTCTGACGAACCCTGTATAGATATTCGAAATTATAGTTTTACCACAAGCAGACGATTTTATAAAGAATGAGTTTTTCTTCTATACCTACCTACTAATTAAAAAAATGTTCCTCTTCCAAAGTCTATCCGTATATAATATACAGTGACCGGCAGAAAGTGCGCAGCATATGGGAAACTTTTTTATCTTTAAGTTTAGAAAATTAATTTTATTCTAGATAGGTTCTGCATGTTCTCAAACCAAAATAACACTCATTAAATCCGGTAAAAGTCTTATGGTATACGAGGTAGGATCAAAAATTTGAAATTCCGCTAAGAGGTACTTTACTTCATCTTTCATTTTAGAATATGTTTTTACTAAGAATTATTGTTTTAATTTCAAAGTTATACCCAAATTTCAAATTTCTTATTTTGCGTGACGAATAAAATCCGTTCAAAATATATTTTTAATTTAAATTTTTTTCTTTTTAAATGAAAAGGAAACTTTCTATGCATACTTATATATACGTATAAAAAAACTATTTAGGGGATGCTTTAAGTCAATGTAAATCAAAAAATATCAGTTAGATGAAATTAACTTGTTCCCTCAGAAAATAAAATACGGTGTGCAGCAAAAATATTTAATATTTTTATGTTTTTATTTTAAAAAGCCATAATATTATGAAAACAAACTAATCGGACTTATGATCGACGGTAATCTCTAACAAAGTCTGCAGAAAATCTTATTTTCGTACTGTTCGGTTGCCATTTATTTTTTATACAGGGTTGTTCAGAAAACACGATTAAATCCATTTTTTTGTCCAAAATAAGCAAAATTTGGAATTTGGGTATAACTTTGAAATGAAAACAATAATTCTTAGTAAAAAAATATTCAAAAATGAAAGATGGAGGTACTTTACTCTTAGCGGAATTTCAAATTTTTGATCCTACCTCGTATACCATGAGACTTTTACCGGATTTAATGGGTGTTATTTTGGTTTGAGAACATGCAGAACCTTTCTAAAATAAAATTAATTTTCTAAACTTAACGATAAAAAACTTTCCCATATGCTGCGCACTTTCTGCCGGTCACTGTATAAATATATAATATATTTTAATCAGGTAACCAGTAAAATTTCACTGATAGCCGAAATAATTTTCCTACAATCAAGTTAGAGTGCTATTGCACATAAAAATATCACATAATATATCATCACACTTATACCATAACTGTTTTACGAAAAAATAGGTACCTATCAATGCCACATAGCTAAGAGAAACTAATGGACACTGTGTAAAAAATTTAAACGAAAAAGCAGTAAATTGTTGTTATTTTCTTAAACTCTTAGGTGCTTTTTCTATAACCCTCGTAAAAAAACGATGGTATAAAAACCTGCTTGTAACCAATCTCCCTGGATGGCTCTGCCTTCAAAGAGATATACGATAATTAGATACAGGGGTTCAAGATTGGAAGCGAACTTCGGTTCGCTTAGATTCCGGTGCTGAAGCATGAAATTAGAAGATGTCTTTAGAGCCCTATACAATGCGCGATTATTTATTGTTATTAGTTTTGTAAAGCTCTCTAGAGATCAGCGCTAATATTCACTTAAAATATTATGACAAAATAATGTTTTTAACTTACACAAAAGGATAATATACTTAAGTGACTTTAAATTTGCTTAAAGATTGTAGGCAAACTAATGATGATAGTGTGGATTGGGCTTGTTGATGGGCTTCCATATTTTTAATTACCTATATATTACCAATAATATTTAAAGAGTGTATCTTCGTACCTCTATCATAAAAAGGACATTTACACTAGGTACTAAGGAAGCTTTGAGGTCCTATAAACTAAACTTCTGTGGTATATTAACGCTGTACCAATTTTTCTTCCATAAGAACATTCCCAAACATATACTCAATAACTAATATAATGTTTTAACCTTTTTCTTTAAAAAAAATTACGTATCCAATTTAAGGCCATCGTATTTAAATAGCATTAAAAAAAAACAGTGCAATGTATCTTAGAGTGGTAAATGAGTACCTTTAGGTACTTTAACTTATTTCTATTTTTCTTCACATTGTGTTATTTCGACACTCCAATTTTTGATTCCAAAAAGCTCCCTTAAGGTTTTATACCGTTAATCATTTTTTCTTCTGCTAAAACCATCAACAAAAAAATTTTTCTCCTGATGATGAACGTTTCTACGTTCGAAACATGTAGAGACCTCTGAACAAATTTTTTGTTTTGCGGAGGAAGACTTTTAGTTTTTTCTTTCCTTTTCATACTTTCTCCACTTTAAGCATGGACTATTTCTTCAAATTAAATAAATTTAGTTTTGTAAATATTTTTTGGATTTTATTCCAGTTTTCTCCAGATTAAACATGACATAGGTATATTAGTCTATTAGGTTGTCCGGCGTTATTTCAGTGTTTACCCCTTTTATCTAGTCACTTCCCTTGTTTGGCTAGCTAACGATGATTAGATCCACTTTCTTTTGTCTGGCTGTTGCATATGCTGAACCTTCCCCTTCCCAAATTTGTTTGTAAGTCCCTGCTTTTGTGTCAGTTTCGTCCATATTTAAGGCATTGATGTGTATCGTCCCCTTTATGACATAGTGACGTATCTGACTATTTGTAACTTTTACAGGAGAGAGAATCGACCAAAGTTGACTTTGCCATAGCGTTGCATTAAAAATATTGATATGCTCACAATTTTGACGTAATAATTTCAGACACTTAAGAGTTCAAATAAAATAGTTGAATTGATGAAACACCTTTCCAGTTTTGTGTTTTTTGAAAAGAATATGAGATATGTCGTTTTGTCATCTACTTTTACATACTGTATGTATCAAAATAAAACCTCATTTCAGGCAGTTGTTGTCCTTCAGAATCAGGATTATGTTTTGTTATGTCATTTTCAATGTTAAAAGAATTGACCCATAGTCGTCAATTGATTCTCTTCGTTGTTAAAAAAGATTTTGATTGAGGTAACTTCCCAACTACGAACTGCTAATTATTTAATTGTACAATTTCTTGTCGAAAAAAGATATATTATCTTCTTTAAACCTCGTTATAGATTTAAGATAAGTAAATAATGTATACCCACTTTGAAATCTTTTAACACGAACTTGAAGTGTCTTTATTAAATTGCTACTGTGTAAAATTTTGAGGGCAAAACTCAATTAAAATCTGTATCATGCTCTTCGATATTAATTTGTTCTTCCCGGCAATAATAAAACCATTTCTCCATAGGCCGGGAGAAATGGCCATAAAACGAAAGACCGCGTGACAGAGTTATAAAACACTCTCCAAGTTGAGCAACCTGCGTCTGACAGCAGAAACGTAATTTGTGACTCCCTAATGGCGGGGGCCAATCTCGAGAGCAGCGCGAATTGGGAATATGAAAATTGCGATTTATCGACTTTAATAAAAATATATAAAGAATATCTTCTGTGTTCTGTGTTCGACAATGGAGCCTTTATTTTTGGTATATGAATGCTGGGGATGATGTGGGGATCATATTGGCAATGCCCTTGTTGATGACACCATATAGTCCATTTAGATTATTTACGACAAGACTTATCAACAACCTTATCGGTAAGTTGTATTAACTTATTATAATTATTTAAATACTGTTGTTCAAAATTGTTGTCTGCTACTGGCTATAATAAAAATATTATCGAAAATGATATCGCCTATTTGGACAATGATGCCCTCTTAGTGATTTCAGGTGAAGCATTGTCCAACTCAACTTTAAAAGACCAGGAGATTTAAGTAGGTAAAATTTGTGGGAGGAGAGCGATGCTAAACCATTTTAAAAAAAAATGTTGTTTGTCGATTTTCTATTATCTGTCAAAATTTAAAGTAAAATTTAAAATTCCGAATTGTTGAATGTATTTTGTCTTTAAACTGAAAAATAAATAATATAGTATTTCAAAAGCTAGGCATAGAAGGTATAGTGCCAGTCAAATAAATATATTTTTGTTTTCATTCTGTAAAAATATAAACAGTAAGCTGTAAAAATAAAATAATATTAGAAGTTAAAAGTTAGTGAAGCAAAGAATAAATATCAAAGTATTTTACTATTGGCTATATAATATGCGATTCGGGAAACGTCCTAATGGGCTTTTTCACTTAAATCAAATTTAACATATTCAGCATTGCCATTATAAATTAGAACCTGTTAAAAAATTTTCTTAGAGTAAGATAAACCTTTTCTAGAAACAATTAAAAATACGCCGCGAACGCAGCAAGTTTGAAAACATGAGATCAGATACTTAGCAGGAAGCGTCGTCCCATTATCTTCGCAGTTATTTTATTTGATATTCTATATATACAGTGTGACCAGTAAAGTCCGCATCATATGGGATTTTTTTATTAATAGCTTTATTCGAAATTTGACTTTAGCATCAAGTTCTGCTTCAATCAGGATGAAAATTAAGCAAAAAAATAGTAGTCACTTAATTTGCATTATCTGTCAAATTTTAATTTTTTTTTTAAATCATTTTAAAGTGGGATTATTTTTAAAAATATGGGAAAAGTTATTAGAAATTTTTTTTTAAATGCAGTTTCTAGCCTACATGCAAAATTTCAGCTGCATAAGATAATTCTGATTTCTTACTCATATTTTGTAAATTGCACCAATTTTGCAAAATAAGACTCAACGCAACCTACAGAAAATTTCTTAGTTTTGACAATGCTTTATTTCAGATAGGTACATTTTCTTTAAAGTAGCACCATATTAAATGTGTGTTTTTCTACAAAATCAAAATTGGGCTATTAAAATTTGGTCGCATGTGATGCAAAGTTTATTTGTTTTTGACCCTGTATAAGGTAACTTCCTAAAATAAGTATTTTTGAAAACGTAGTTTGGTCTGAAAGTAATACACCTTAATATTAAGACAAAAAAAGAGCACAATGTCATCAGTTAAGTGTTCATTAAGTGGAAAATAAATTTTAGTGGTTGGTAAAAACTCAAAATTATCTTACGCAGCTAAAATTTTGCATGTTGGCTAGAAACTGCATTTAAAAAAACTTTTTCCTATAACTTTTTTTGATAGTTTCAGAAATAACCCCACTTTTTTGGAAAAAATTAAAATTTGACAGATAATGAGAATCACGTAACTACTATTTTTTTTTTGCTTCATTTTTATCTCGATCGAAGCAGAACTTAATGCCAAAGTCAAATTTTGAATAAAGCTATTAATAAAAAAAAATCCCATATGATGCGGACTTTACTGATCATAGTGTATAATAGACAAGATCAGGGGACTAGACGCGAGATATTATTCAGGTAGATGCCGGCGGGTCAACCTTCGTAAATAAAGAAAAGTCAATATTTGACTAGATACTTTAAATTTTCCATATATTGCGCCATGCAGCCCTGAATAGATTAATTTTGAGTAAATTGTTTATATAACTATAATTTTGAAAAAGGTTCTGCTTTTGTTAAGACATATTATAGGTATTTATGAGAACTCTATCAGTTGCAAGCACATCAGTCATTCGATTTCAGTTTTTTTGACGATGTTTCTGTTCAAAAATTAAAATTTAAAATTTGTATTTTTTTCAAACCCGCTATAAAAATTATGTGTTCTTAATAAAAGTATGATACATTTTTTTGGTACCTAAGTATTTTAACAAAAAGTTGTCCTATATCTCTACAAGTTTGCGACTATTAGATACCTATCCAGAAATATCAATACAGAGCAAGTTAAAGAAATTTCTTTTAATAAGGAAATTCATATATTGTGTAGGACAATAAATTTTTTAATAGATAAAAAGGATGATGTTGCCAAAAAATATTTTTAGTTTACAGTGCTACCGTTAACATTTTATCGGTCTATTTACACCATCTTAGACGAAATCACCATCGCCCATTTAAGTTCGATAGGTACTTTATTGCTGCTGGTTAAATGGTTTATATCAAATATGTTTGCTATATTATAATAAAGCATTTTTTGTAAATCCATTGCTTTTGTTAGTAACGCCCAGATTATAATATTAGATATTTTAATTATTTGTCAATTTAAATAGTTCTATTTAAAATTTGTTCTCTATTGAAATAAATAATAATTGAGATTTAACAATTAATTTACATGGGTATAATATTGTCGAGCTTTAGCTTTGCTGGTTAAACTCCATTATTTAAATGATTGAAAAAACGATGGGAAGGTACCTATACCTACTAAAGCTTTGGAAGATCAAATTTCAATTTTACCTGATATTTCATCAAGGCCATAACATAAACCATTTTATTTTCCTTTCACAAGGAACATGTCAGCCATACTTTATTTATTAGGCACATTTTTTCGATACAACCATTTCAGGTAAATTAAACTTACCTTTAAACGGTTTGTTTGACAAATATAGGAGGAGCATTATAATTTATGTAGTTGAGAAATTATTGTATAAGGCTTAATGCTCTATAAGTTTGCTATACAAGCCCTTGCGACATTGTTTCCATTTAAATTTTTATGGCGCTTAAAATAATTTATGGGAGCGGTTTTAATTAAAGAACCAAACCCAACTTGCTATAAGTGCACGTTCTAACTTCGATCGGCGACAAGAACCTGAATCTGCAACAGCACTGATGCATCAGAGTGTGATTAAATGTTAGTAATTCGAATTGACCATATCTCGTCATAGAAAACGTTAATAAATCTTTTTTATAGATAACATGCCATGTATTTAATTGGCAAAAAGAGGATACCTATACTTTGTATTTCTACAACTTTTTGGGTACTTACACAAGGACATGGGCATAAAAACTGATATGACAACTTTTTTCGACCCATAAGGCTATGTTGAATTTGACCAGTATGTAGTAGTAGTAGTAGTAGTAGTAGTAGTAGTAGTAGTAGTAGTAAGTAGTAGTAGTAACATGTTTTATTTAGCAAAAAGCTACAATTAAATATTTTTAATACATTTTTTTCACATTTTTATAGATTTATTTTTAAAATTTAAAAAGCAATCTTCTTTTAACAAAAACAAACAGAAAAGTTAAACATTTTGCAAATTGTATCAAATATCACATATCATCACCAATCTAAATTTTTCAACATAAAATTAATTTTTGTATATTTGTCACAATTTAAAATAATCCGCATTCCCTTATTTTGAAAAATTTGTAATTTATTAAATATTTCCTCACTAGCACAATATAAAATGGAAGAACAATAAAGAAAATGTGGTAATAAGTAAAATACTTATTATTAAATACAGTTTTTTAGAAAACGAACTTAAATTAGAACTGATTCTTTTAAAATAACCTATTTTCCGGCAATCTATAATACTTTCAAAATTATTCAAAAATTTTAATTTTGAATCAATGATTATCCCTTAATATTTAAAACTGTTTACTAATTCCAATTTTTCACCATCAATTAGAACATTTTTATATTTTGACAATTTAAATTATTATACCTACCCATAACCATACATATCTAGTTTTTGAAATATTTAATTTTAATTTACCTAATTACTTTTAGCCGATTTAATAATATATGTATATTTAGGTATCTCAGAATTTAGAGTATTTAGACCATCAAAAATATTTAAAACATTAATGTAAATTAAGGTGTCATTGGCAAACATTTGTAACTTACATATTTTAAAAACTAATGGCATATCGTTGATCTATAAAATAAATAATATTGGACCTAGTATACTTCCTCGAGGACCTCCTAGGTATATTATTTATTTTTTTATTTATTTTATCAATTGTTTCAAATGCCCGCTTAAAATCCAAAAATACAGCTATAACATTTTCCCTTTGATCAATGGTTCTCTTCCACGTCTCAATCACACATTGAATGGCTGTCTCTGTAGATAACCCTTTTCGAAAATTAGCTTGAAAGGAAATTAAAATTTTGTTGGCATCAATGAATTCTAATAACTGTTCATAATATACGACTTCTTTTAATAATTTCTCAACATCCCATAAAACATTTACTGCCCTCATCTCATCCCATCTTTACTGTTTTTTACTTTTGGCACTGGTGTAATGTAAGAACATTTTAATTCATCAGGCATATTTCCATATTTTAAACAACAATTTATAAAATTTAATAATGGGTAACCATTGCTACCAAATGTTTCTTTTAACACCTTTTTATTCAATATTCCTTCATAGTTCTTATTCGAATTTAATTTTGAAATTACTAGTTTTAATTTATTTAATGATATTTCATTGAATGCTTCAAAAAATTATTTCTTCTATTAACTATTTGGCATAGTTCTTCATTTCCTAAATTTATTGACTGAACAATTTCTTCAATGCTATGAATATAATACAAATAATTTTTCAGCAATAATAAATGGAATTTATTATAATTTAATAATATATATGTTTTACCTTTATATTAATTATTAGTATTAGTAAAACTATGTATAGTAGGTACGTTGAAACGTTTTTCTGTGCATATTGTCCTCTGATTCTCAGCTGCTTTCATTAACAAAACATTAAACATGTGCCTAAATCATAAACAATATAAAAAAAACTAAAACACTCGAGCCAACCACTTTCACCACTTGATACGAATTATATTATGTTTTTTATTCGTTTTGGATGGGCCGCATTTTACGGTCTTTCTTTCTCTATGGCAAGAAATTAAAGGGTTTCTTTTTATGACTGTGCCGGTTTTCGACGTAGTTGTCAATACATAGTTCGTTTAATACATAGTTTGTTTATTAATTTAAGTAGTTCCTACTTTTTAACAGGATTTCCATTGTATATTATCGATGTCTTTTTAGGATTCTGTATTTATATCCATCCCGAACCGTATTTATTGCTCAATCTTCCGTCTATTAGCCTGTCCCATAGGAATATTTTCCAAACAAAATGAATAGAAAGATAATTATGTAAAGCTATGAAATCCATCAAAAATATTATTATTAAAGTTTTGCAAAATCAATTTTTTTTGGAGGGTCTCTTTTTTTCGAGGATCCGTCCAAGTGCCGGATGCACTTCGGCTAGGTTTCTATATAGGTTCTAGGTTTTGTGCTCACCCTAATTTGGTCTTATACTCACTCATTGATCCAAGTTCCATCTTGCACTGTTTATGTAGGTCAACTGGGGAGATTGTCGGGATATCCTCTGGTTCTAGTCTTGGTTACCCGAGCATTTTTTGTTACCTTTTCCAATCCAATGAGTCGCGGTGTTAGATTATGTGATGCACCGTTTCTAGTCCTCATAACCTGCAACTTAGGTCTCCGTTGTACATCAGTTAAATATGGTACAGGTGTTTTTTAACGGCCATATCGTCGTTGTCATGACAATATATCCTATGTGTAAATTGCAAAATTGTTCAGGAGCAGCAAAAAACGTTACAAATTATAGAGCAACTAGTATTAAAAGCAATAAAAGTAATTTTTTGTAAAACTAAGAAGGTAAACTGAGCTGAATAAAAATTTTACAAGAAAATTATGTAAAAACAAAATTAATAGAAAATCAGTCACATAGGTGTTATTGATGGTTATGAACAATGACATGGGAGATATTAAATAGACACATTAACACATAGGAGGATTTATTTAATTGTAAAATTAACACATAAGAGTAATTTCGAGACTTCACACAAACATTAAGTCCTATGTGAGAATCTGCTGACAGGTTATGTTCTGGTAGTAGTTACAAAATTTCCTATGTGTTACGAAATTCACATAAGAGGTATTATCGCAATCACTTTTAGAATGCTTACACATAGGAGTTTTTTTAAAACAATTTTATTGACGCGGTTATGATATCTACACATAGGTGGGTTTTCTTATTCGATACGTAGTACCTGAAAGCTTCTCAAACTGCCATAACCTATAATTCGCCATATGTGTCACATAGGAGATATTGTCGTGACAACGACGATATATATGTCAGAAGTCCTGTGGTGATTATCAGCTGATTCCTGCTCATCAGAAGTATACCTGGCTGTCTCATTAGTTTTGGGTCAGCGTCCCCAATGAAAGATTTGCTATGGTTTAATCACTTGTCTGTTGTTCCAAGGGATTCCTTTTTCTATCACTGTATGGCTTCTCGTATTGTGCACCTCGGGCCGGTTCTGGATCTATACGTTTCTTCCGAACCCTTTCTTGCAAGTTCGTCATCAGCCTTCTCATTTCCTGTAATACCTTCATCATGTGGTACCCATTGTAGTATTACATTGTTGGCGTTTGTCAGGATCCAGTTCGCCAGTTCCTTTTGGTATTCCCATCCCATATCAGTCTTGATGTCACCTTGTTGCTTGTTAGCGCTCTAATGCCCAATTGTATAGGTTCCGGTTAATCGGCATTTCATTTTTATAGGTTGCGGTTATCTAAAAATGTTCAGATTAACCGTTGGTTTGGAATTATAGGTTGCGATTAGCGCCAAACTTGGGGTTTAACTAACAGTTAATTTAACAGGCCAAAAAGCACCCGTTGAAAATCAATCTTAGGATTAAAATAGGAAAAAGTGACATACTTCTAAAATATAACCTAAAATACCTGAAATATGATGATGATGTGATTTTATTATTATGTTAAATAATGTTATCGAAGTGGACGAATTATTAGGTGATGATGACGAGGACCATTGTCTTTAGCGTTCAAATTAATCAGAACCTATACAACTGGGCATAAGGGATGCCTAGCTGTCGGAGAATAATATTATGTGCGGATCATCTAATTAAGAAAAGCCCTTCAATTGTTTTCATATTAGGTACGCATATAGGTATATTGTGTATTAGTATTAGTAGGTATCTGATGACTTTTTTCTTTTTCACATCCCGTTTATCGATTACGATTTTGAATGGTATGTCTTTATATGGTCTGATCTCATTTCTAACCTTTCCCACTAACTAAAAATGTATCAGTTGCAAAAATTTAAAAAAAATTAGGTTTATACCTAATCTATATACGAGCCCCTATGTGTTGCAAAAATAAACCATTTTTAGGAGTTAGGGACCGGTCTAAACCCCCAACAAAAGAAAATTAATTTTTATCTCATCCTTATTTCAAAAAAGAACTTTGAAATTTTTATATAATATCAAGATCAGGTCCTACTAAATGGGGAATCACTCTCTAGACGGAATCTATTTGGTTACACCTGGTATAGAAGGTACGTATGGTAGGTATCTATGTCATCACGATTCTTTTAAAGATGATTCATCGGTAGAGTTGCAAAATTGCTTTTAGTTTCTGAGAAAGCAAAAAACTTGGAACATCCCCATAGCAATATAAATTTTAAGAAGTAGTTATTCTGTGTTTATTTTTTTAAAAGAGTGTTAATCAAGAATAAACCTTATATTCTTGTCACCTGGTATAAATAATACGTAGCTACATGCAGGCTTCGAAACAATATAAATCTTCTCGCATTCCGTAGACTGTAGAAACACGATACGATACCCCGGCAAGAATGTCAACTGTCTGCATGCAAGAGTTATGTGTTTTGTTTATCTCAAACTCTTGACCGCAAAAAATAACAAGGTTTTTACTAAAAATGTATTTAAAAAAAATATTAATGAGGTCTGGTTTTGATGTTTTAAATATTATATAGTAATATATATTATTGGAAACTATATAATTAATAATTATATAGGTTCTGTAATTAAAACTGATGCTGACGTATTTTTATGTTTAATATTATAGGATATATCCAACATAGTAGAAAATTATGAAATTTTAACTGGCTAAATAAATAATTTTTAAACAAATTAGTTATTTAGTCATTTTTGTATAAATAAAATACGACAATCCAGTTTAGATTTCCGTTTGTCTGACAAAAGAATTTATTTAATATACAAATAAAAATGGAATTTGCCGAAACAAATATTTATTTCCTATTGTCTAAACAAATATTTATTTGAAAATATGTCTAAAATTATTTGACAACTGATCAGGGTCGATCCTAGAGTGTCGGCCGCCCGCGTGCAAAGACCTATTATGCCGCCCCCCTAAAGAAATTTTCCTATTTTGAGTAATACTTAACGTTGACGTTATAAACTCATCTACATGTACATAAGAGTAAAAAGTTAAACATTAATAAAAATGCAAACTACACTGAGGGAAAAGTATGATTACAGTTAACAAACGGATTTATTTGGGCAAGATTTCTTTGGAATAAAGTTATCAAATTAATATCTAATAAGGCCCCTTGCATATAAAGATATCGATTTTTTATTCTTAAAGAAAATATTTGTTAACAAAATTTATTTTGATAGTAGATAGTGAAGAAATAATTATAATATTAAAGATGCCGATTAAATAATAAGATAAGAATTTAACATTAAATTATTGTTCTTAATATTAAAAAAATTGTCGTTGCCCGGAACTGGGCGCGTCATACCGACCCGCAGTAGTTAATAGTTGCCGTTGGTGGTCGCGTCGCGTCTTGTTTATTAACAAAAAAGGGTGCGACTGTCAGGTAAGTTATTAGTTTGATATTTTTTATGTAATAAAATTAGGAAAAGTTTTTTTTTGACCCATCCTATAGTACTGCTAATGCAATTCTAAATAATATTCTTGCAGATAGGACGCTTTATTATAGCATACACGGTAGAATATCACACGCATAATTGCATATTAAGTAAATTCTAATATGTAAAACTTACAAGCATGAGCCCTAAAGTAAAGCATTTCATTATTTTTTTTTTTATTTGATATTTCAATGCTAAGTTTGACCAAACCTGTTCAACCAGCACTGAAGAAAAAATTGTGTTGTTTTCTCCAGCAGCTTCAGCCGCCATACTAGGTCTTCTGAGCGAATTAAAATGTGTATGTATTAGAATGTGTTTCAGATATATTCTGGTTTGGGACAACATTTTTTAACAAATTATTTTCGTTACAATTTTACAACAAAGTTTTAATATTATTACTTCAAATGTCAAATGCCAATGTTTACAGTAAAATTTTCAACCACTATGACTACACTGAGAAAACGATTTCTTTACATTAAATCAAATTTATTAACTATTAAGAAATTTCATGTTTAAATATCAGCAAACAAATATTTCTTTATTCTTAAGACATAATTTGTTATTTGTTATGGATTGGTAAATAAATATAACTATAATAATAACAAATAATTGTTTACCATCCTAAAATGGAGGTAACATAGAGCATTAATTATTAATAATATTTATTATTTGGTAAGATATAATGCTTTACTGTTATAATGACAAAGTTTAGATAAACAAGTTGTTTGTTAATTGTTAAGACACGTATATTTCACATAAATTTACTCAACTAACTTTAAGTTAATATCACTTTATGATAAAAATATCACACTTTAACCAATATACATTTTTTTTCTGAGCTTTCTGATCTGCGAGCCGCGTGCCGTTTGAATAAATAAATTCATTTAAAATAATTCACAAAAATATTGTTTTCTTCATCGACGTTAATTTAAAGTTATCTTTTATAGTTTGATAAATGTCACTTTATTTTTATTTCGAGAAATTCGTTAAAAGTTTTGCTTGATTGACAGAACTATCTGCGGCCCACGGCCGCCCCTTGTTTTAGCCGCCCGCGTGCGGTGCACGCGCTGCACACCTGCCAGGATCGGCCCTGCAACTGATAGTAAAATTTATTAAGTAGGTATATTTAAATAAATCATTTCTTATGCTTGATAATAATAATAATATATGTCGTTTCATTAAAATCAATGTTTGTTTGATAGAGGAAACAAGTTTATATAGCAAATAATTACTTTGAAGAAATAGTCCATACTTTAAGTGGAGTGTGTATTTAAAGGAAAGGAAATAAGACACTTTAAGTCTTCCTCCACTAATATACTAAACATAAGTTTCAAGGATTAAAAATGGGGCGATTCTCTACATGTTTCGAACGCATAAGCGTTCATCACCAGGAGAATAAAATAAGGAAATCAAAAATAAGATAGGTGCTAGTAAGTCCTAACGGAGCTAGAAGATGAAGGTAAAAAAGCAAACAGCTGAGAAAATCTTCTAACGTAATGGTAAGCTTACCGAGAAGCCATTCGAGTAATATTGCGTACCTATTACCTATTACCAGGTACCTATTCCAGGTCCGTTGGCACTGTCACATGTTTGATTCTCTGGTTTCATTGTTATTCCTTTTTCAAGTTGTCAGGTACAGGTACGATATAGGGAATGGAACGGCTACAGGTTTTGCTTTAAATTCATATATTATGTTTATATAATATGGCGAATATGACGTTGCCGTTACAAGCACATTGCAATAATTGAAATAATCTTACTAAATAAAGATAAAGGGAAATAGTAATAAATAATAAATATTTCTAAAAATATTGTAATAATTTATTGGGCAACAAAATATAGCGTATTTAATGTAGGATATGCAACCAGCAATGAGGAATTAATTAAAAAGGCAACATATATGGTGGATGTACCTATGCCTATTCTTCATGTTTCTTTAAATAATAGGCCTCCGTTACAATCAAATTTTCCAAAAAAGTCTGGTGCGAAAAATATTAATTTGTTACAAAAATGTATACCGAAATTTAATTCGAACAATCGGAAACTGCTGGCCACGCTGGAGTTCTAGCGGCCTTCTTTAAAAACTCGTGTCGGCCATGCAGCCGGAATAGTTGGACGCCAATAGGCGGAGCGGCGTTTAAGTTTGACCTGGAATAGTTTGGACCTGTAATAGGTATTTGGAATAGGTTCGGGTTTGAAATAGGTACAGGTCCAACTAGGTACGAGAAAAAGCTATTCCGTAACATCCCTAAGCCGACCTGCTAACAGAGACAAGGTAAAATGGTGGAGTATTCCTTCACAGACTAGACGGAGCCTATACACAGAGAAGTCAGTTTTAACCAACTTTGGTGGTGTCACAGAGGAAATGAGGGATGCATGAGAGGCAAAAGTTGGAAAATTATGGTAATGAGCGAGGAGGGTAGTATAGGGGATTAAACCGTACATAAACATATTCATCCAATAGCTCAGGCTGGACTGATTAGGGGTAAATCAACAACAAAGTAGCAGAGGGTGAACATCATAATTAACCTAAACAAAAGTAGAATAGGTACAATAAAAAATAATTATATATAAATAAGACCAAGAGCTTTAAACTAAGTTCACTGCGGATATAAGAAATGATGAGAGAAGTTAGTCAAGTGGTGTAAAAGTCATAAAAGAGAGGTTAAACTATTGAAAATTAATACGATGAGGAGCGTAAACTACACTAAAAAACAGTAGAAATCAGAACTTAAATTTATATCGAGAAAAGAGAAAGCCAGAAGCGTTAGTTGTCAAAATCAAGAGAATTAAAGAATTGAGAACAACTATGTTGGATTTGGTCATTTAGACATTCTATGTTATAATTATTGATAATCTTGTTGATTTCAAGAATTTCAAGAAGGTCTAATTTATTGCCTTAAGTGCAGGTATGAAGAAACTTTGTACTAGAATCGGGGTCAAAAGTATGATTATTAACCTGTCTCCTTCAAAAATTAAATCTAACTTTGCTAGACATGTCCACACTAATAATCATACTTTTAGGTAGGTAGGTAGGTATATGTACTTATTAAAGAATATAAAAGTAGGTATATTAAATTTCAATATTAACTAAGTTTTATTCTACATAATATCGTTTTAAATCAATCTAACCCTAAATTTACTTCTTATATCGGTTTTGATTTATTATTTTAATATTAAATACAAAAAAAAAATATTTTTCCGTCAAATGAAGGCCACGGGTGGCCAAGATTGTGGTTTAAAAGACGATTTTAAACTTCCATTGCACAATAATAATCAACCCTGTAGTTCGCTCCACCACCAACAAAGATAAATTACAGGACTGGGAAATCGGACTGGTCAGGTTAGCATGGCGGGCTAATCGCGATTAAGTTTGAAATCTTTCCTTCCCTTTGTGTTAATTTCGCGGAATCAAAAATAACCGGTAGTCAAATAAATAATTACCACAAATAAATATTTATTTAAGATAGCAAAAGACTATTAACGTTTTAAAAGGGATTGCTAGCAAATAAATTTGTTTTAACTTAACATAAATAATTAAAAACCAAACACATATCAAAGCAAATTCAAATAAGTCTATTTATTTAATACAAACAATATTTGTGTCAGAAAAAGAAATATTATTTGGTCCCAATAAAAATAGGTAGAAGAAATCATTTATTTAACTTAAAACGAACATCTTTTTGAGTGTGCGTAGCCGTAAAATAAATAACAGACGATTTGGGAATTTTGTCCAATCTTTAGACCATGGTGGTGACAACATTTTGTTTTTTAGTTCAAACCCAAGATACCCTAACGAGAACTTTAAAAATATTAAGTTTGTTGCTAAGTTAAACAATATTTTTTAAAATAATTAATATACAGGGTGATTCACGGTGGATGGAACGTTAGACGTTTCTGACGAACCAGTAAAGGAATCGTTCTGATAATTTGGTCGCGTACATAAACGGACATGCTCTACCAACCTAAAATATTTTTAACAATACAGTGTTGCCGCTACCACACAAAAATAATAGTAACTTCGATTTTTTAAATGCAATACCATATATTTTATTTTATTTTCGAAACCCCAATTACTTTCCTTACAATTTTTATTAACTCTACTCTATACCTATCTCTTACCGTTTCTAAGATATAAGTTAATTTCTGTTTTTTTGTCCGAAAACGTCACTTTTAAAAATGCTGATAATTTTGAACTCTAAAACACTGAAACTCTGAAATTTAGTAAATAGTTAACTAATACCATAGGGCTCTTTGTTCTAGTCCCAAATCTTAGTTGCAATATACAGGGTGGTTAAAAAATACAATTATTCTGGTAACTTGAAAAAGTGACCATAAGTCTTTTCTTTCAAATGTAACACCCCGTATATTATTACGGATTAGAAAAGCTGCTAAAATTTCACTTAATTCTTGTATATCATACCCGTACCTAACTAAATAGTTTAACCATTTTTTTGACGTATTAAGCATGATTTGTAAAATTTTCTATACAATTCAATTTTTATTCGGTTATTAGTAAGTTAGCCATGACAAAAACTGAGGTCTACGTATGTTACTATGGTTATCGTTTTGACTTTTCATTAAGTTTAGATACAAGATAGAAATACACTTTAAAGTCATGGAAGAAAACTATACAAATGCAGTTTTTATGAATTTATTTATATTATTTGGACAATGTGATAGAATTATCGCCAGGACACGTATAAAGTTTAACGAAATGTACTCTAATTTACCGCCAATGAATCTTAGAAAATTCATAAGGATCCAGAACAATTTTATTAAATGTTAACTAGGTAGTCAAATAATAAAAGACTACTAAACTTATAACTAATAAAATGCTATTTTAACAGATGTTCAAAACGCTGTCCGTTTACATCCAAACACTTTAGTATGCGGGTGCTGACTGCATGGATTTCAAGAAAAATTTAGTTTTAATGTTTTTTGCATGTTAATGAAAACACAAATTGTCCAAATAGAATAAATAAATTCATAAGAACTGCATTTGTAATAGTTTTCTTCCATGACTTTAAAGTGTATTTCTATCTTGTATCTAAACTTAATGAAATGTCAAAACGATAACCATAGTAACATACGTAAACATCAGTTTTTGTCATGGCTAACTATAACCGAATAAAAATTGAATTGTATAGAAAATTTTACAAATCATGCTTAATACGTCAAAAAAATGGTTAAACTAGTTAGTTAGGTACAGGTATGATTTACAAGAATAAAGTGAAATTTTAGCAGCTTTTCAAATCCGTAATAATATACAGGGTGTTACATTTGAAAGAAAGGACTTATGGTCACTTTTTCAAGTTACCAGAATAAGTGTATTTTTCAACCACCCTGTATATTGCAACTAATATTTAGGACTAGGGCAAAGAGCCCTATGGTATTAGTTAACTATTTACCAAACTTCAGGGTTTCAGTGTTTTAGAGTTCAAAATTATCAGCATTTTTAAAAGTGACGTTTTCGGACAAAAAAAAACGGAAATTAATTTATTTATTAGAAACGGTAAGAGATAAGTATAGAGTAGAGTTAATAAAAATTGTAAGGAAAGTAATGGAGGTTTCGAAAATAAAATAAAATATATGGTATTGCATTTAAAAAATCGACGTTACTATTATTTTTGTGTGGAAGCGGCAACACTGTATTGTTAAAAATATTTTAGGTTGGTAGAGCATGTTCGTTTATGTACGTGACCAAATTTTTAGAACGATTTCTTTACTGGTTCGTCAGAAACGTCTAACGTTCCATCCACCGTGAATCACCCTGTATATTAATTATTTATTTAAAATTGATACATTTATAAATTCATTTTTAAAGGCTCCGGTAAATATTATTAAAAATATGCTTTAGTCACCACCAAACAATCATATTTAATAAGTCAAATTTTATGTAGATATTACAGGTTACAGGGGCACCGTTTCGTTCTACGGACAGGTGCATGTTTCTTAAACAAAACACCAAATTTTTGGAATATTGTTAATAACTCATAAACTATTAAATTTAAGCATATACCTAATATGCTTTTACAAAATATTATTCAAATGGAATCCTGAGTTGAGAGTGGGACCACCGTGTATGAGTGTTAAAATAATTCCCATCAAGGAAATACTATTGCCAATAATATCAACCATGTAGATAAGTTCTTCCACTCTAAATGGGACTTAAAGATCCTGTAGTAGTTTTGTCCAGTAGGTACAATAAAATTAGCAAACGTCCATCCATTACTTAGATACACCCGGTCCATAGATTGTTCGCAGTATTATCTTACTGAAAGTTTTAATTTTGTAACGTATAAGTACTTTTACAATTTGTTAAGGCGTTTTTATTCTGCTGTTACCTAAAAGAGACATAGGTAGGCTATCGGCGTTATTTTCATTATCATATTATTTTATGATTTTCTTATGATAATTGAAGCCTTCACTTCATATTATTAAATATATTTATGGAATGATTATATTTATCATGTCATAGAAAATTATGACAGGATATTTGCAAGGTAATAAATGAGACCCGAGACACAAAATAAAAATAAATAATCTGATTGGCCTTGACAACACCACATTTTACTTAATTCAGACTGCATGTTGTGATTGCGCGTCTCAAAAATACTTGTGATAGGTCAGTGTCAAAAATACACCATGGGAATTTTAAAAAGTTATTTCAATTTATATAAAATAATTATATGCGGATCTTAAATTATATTTGTTAACAAATAAATTTAATAGAATAATCTTATCCAGATTATGCTGGATATGTTTTGGTCTTTAATCATAAATAAAATACCTACACTGTTAAAAGAAAAGAATCAAATTTAACTTATTTTTTATGTCCCAGAAAGTCCACTCCCGTTTTTTTTGTCAATTTAACTAAAACCGTTTCAGTCAATCAGTAACTCATAAAATATGTTATTACTATTTTGACATTAATCTGATTTTATTGTGCAGTAAAAATTACAACTTAATTAGTTAATTTGACACATTTTTTATGTTAGTATTAACTTTTTTTTAAATTTTAACTAAAAAAGATATTGATAATGATTATAAACTTTATCAAAGTTACTAGTATTTGATTTATTTGAACCGTAAAAGAATTGCATGTTAATTTTAGTTAGCTGTTATGTTAAAACGACTTCCAGAAAAGTTAGTTCTTAAAATCTGATTTTTACTAAACACAAAAGAGTTAAAATAACTATACATTTTAAGTTAAATTTGATTTATTTTAATTGATTATAAATTTATTTGATTCTCACGTCCAGGATTTCTAACAGTGTATGTAACAAAATTGCCATAGTAGATAGTGCTACAAATACCAAAAAATGTTTATTTTTTTTCATCACTAAAAATTAAAGTACCTACCTATCTTACATTTTATAAATAATGGTCTTATAATACCTAATTATCTGAAACTCTTAAAAAACAAGTATTCTTTCAATTTCTTTTTCACTTTTAATATCAGACAACTGTTTTCAAAACATGCCACTCGAACCGTTAAACTTAAATAGACAATTTTTCCAAAAAGGGGTTTCCATATTTTTAATCAACGCAAAAATTTCCGAAACAATAAATGCAATTTATTTAACATTGTATACAGTTCTTATTCGGTAGTAAATATGGGTTTATCTTCAGCAAACCAATATTTACTTTTAAGACATAATAATATAAGTATAGCCACTGTAATTTTAATTTTGGTTTAAAAATCAGCTTCAAAATCCCAAAAAACTTCAAAACCAGACAAGCTGTTTTATTTAACACAAATTTCGTTTTCCAGAGAAATACCTACCTTCTTGCCAGCGAACTAAAATTTCATCTAAGTGTAGGTACCAGGGGCCAGCTGTTTCCTAACAGAACCTGTTAACGTTTTTTGCAAAAATTTTCCATATATTTATGATTGGTTGTTTGTCTATTAAATAAGGAGACATACTAACAATTTTAATAGAATTGATTCGGCTTTTACTTGGTGAAAATCCATTATTAATTGTGTTAAGTACCTAAATGGTAAAAAAATTAAAAAATAATAATTTTACACTTTCCACAGATTTTTATTTTTACTCGACATGTTTCGCAACACAGTTGCTTCTTCAAAGGAGTACTTAAAAAAAACAATTGTTACACCTAAGCTATACCTTTTAAGATACCATTTTTAAGTACTCCTTTGAAGAAGCAACTGTGTTGCGAAACATGTCGAGTAAAAATAAAAATCTGTGGAAAGTGTAAAAATATTATTTTTTAATATTTTTACCATTTATTTAACACTAACTAACAATTTTAACTTCATGTAATATTCTTGTGTACCTATATATTGAATATACCTTTATTCCTCAAATTAGTTTTATCCTTATCAACACATAAAGTAGGATCTACTTACCTATACATAGTTTATTTTAAGTTCGTAGCGGCATTATTTTGCATTTGTTTTATGGATTCTTAAAGAAATTTTTCCTTTTAAGTATTTTTTCTGTAGCGATATATTTGTTTCATAATTATTTCATTTATATTTTGTAGCTGAATTAGCAGTTTATTTTATAATGCTGCTGAATATTACTTACGGATCAATCAAAGGCTAACAAATTAAATTTATACAAATTTTAATTATTTTTAAGAACTAGGTATTATGTTAAGAAATCTAAATTGGTTATTTTTAGGTTTTGTTGATATTAATTAATTCTTATTTTATAAAATTATAATGTACTTAGTAGGATTTATTAATATGTAAGTAAAAGCAGCTAAAAATATGCAACATAGTCTTACTTTAAAGCAAATATAAATATAGATAATATTACGGTGTAGAATCTACGAAAAATCTTATATTAAACTTTCCTTAATTTTTAATTAATACAGTAGGTAGGTAATACAGTAATTATAATATTACTGTATTCTAATGAGCTTATAAGCAGTGATAAAAAAAGGCTCTAACTATTATAAGGCACTGCTGAATATAAGTACCTATAGGTTTATGGAATTATTTTTCTATTTTCTGTCATAAACGGATTATTTAAAAAAAAATCATAACATATCAAATTGTGATGCAAAAATGATTATTGTCACGTTAGGAATAATAGGTAAATAGATGAATATGTAAGTACCTACATATTTATGTACAAAGTATAAATGTAGAAATGTAGATAATTAACATGAGTTTTAATACTATTAGGATTTAAGCAATTATCACTACAGAGTGAAAACTATAGGTTCTAGGTAGGTACCTTTGTGAATAGAAAAATGCTTTCATAATTTTAAATGTAGCTGATTAATTTCACCTAAGTATCTAGAAGGAATCGAAAATTATGTTAAAAATCAAGCTTTGAAAGTTACGCAAATGGCTTTAGTTAGATAGGTAATCTAACTTTTAAAAAATAATTTCATAATATATAAATTCCTATACCTACCCAGTTAATTGCCACCTTTAATAAAAACAAACTGTTTCTTTAATGAATACTTTCTCACAAAGTTGGAGATATAGGTACCTATATCTATTTTAATTTGTAATAATGATGGTACCTAATACCTACATGAATATCTAATGGAATTACTTATACCTATTAGGTACCTAGGTAGGTATGTCTATTAGAAAGATAAACACAAAATCCATTTTTCAGCTTTCTTCGAAATATTGAGGGCCTTTATTGTTTTTATATTTACTTATTTATTGCATCTTAATAATAAAATTATCGTCGTAATAAAACATTCCAGTTGATATAAAGTTTTACCGTAACCGTAAAACATTTAGTAATTTTTTAGTATCCGCGTCATAGTCATTGGTTGTATTTTAAGATACCTACTTAAAATTAGGTATGTTCCAAAAAGTTTCTGAAACACAACTGTTAATTATATGAATGTCACTTTCTAAAATTAACAGAGTTTAAAGCCTTGAACCATGCTCACACTCAATCTCGTTGTTCCGACGGCTGACGAACGAAATTTAATAAGAAAAAAACGTTTTATTTACTATAGACAGTATTTTTCAAATAAATTATCACATAAAATCCTTGTGTCAACTATGAGTTGACTTTAAGTCATCTATGAAATTTAAATAACAATTTTGAAAAATACAAATTTAAAGAGCATAGACTGGTATTCCTAAAAATCTCATTTCATTTCCTATCATAAATTATGGAAGTAAATGCAAAATACCTAAAATAACTGTTATATTTTTATTGCATGTTCACACATACAAAACCAAATATTATCAGAGCATTTCAAATTTTAAATATTACCAAAACAAGCAATATAGCCAAACAAAATTCCTACAACAAAACATCAGCACAACGCTTCTCCTACACGAGACAGAAAAACCTGAATTTCTCCTTATTTTAGGTGGGGCGAGTGACGTCACGATTTTAGTGCCCGCCTTTGTGATGCTTATGGGCGGGAAATAAACGAAATTTATGACGTGATATAACTGCTATCTGCCGGCAGTCAAACGAACCATGCGGAGGCCATTACCACTCCGCTATTGGTTAAAAAGCTTATACGATATGCGTACGCGTTTCTTGCATTGAATAACCACCTAATACAGTAAGAGAGCGAAAGTGCTCGTCACGTCTGTGATTGACTACAAAATCGATTCAGAATCACTTATCTGGTGAAAGTTACGACGAGCGGTAAAGATTTGGATTCGTTTTAGTGCTGGAGAGAAAGCATGATGGAACTATAAAGCGTTCGTGGATTATCGCGAATGGTCGTACAAGAACGTTTCGCGGGATATTTAAGATATTATAAGGGCTCAGGTTAAGCGGAGAATTTGCTTGGAAAAAGTATGTTATGGTCCGTAAAGAATTTATCTTTTTATTATTTTATTTTAAGAGGCAGAAATGAGTGTGTTATGTGGGGGTTTGTGCGGAGCGGTTATCGTCGCCAAATTTCGTATGGCTTATTATTTTGCTTATGGACAGTAACTTTTATGATAACTGAAGAATAAAGATATTTTTATTAGAGGAGTAAAAGTTAATGGGTCAGAAAAGCGGTTATAAAATATTTTATTTTAATGCTTTTAAATCAGTATCCTATGATAAGATAAAATTTAGTATAATTTATGTATTTTTAAACTTAATTACAATATTTAGGTTCGGTGCTGCCATCTTTGGCAGAGCCTTTAATGTTTCTATGATAATCGTAAGCAGGGCCGTATTTTATTAAAGGTTATTGGATTTGGCGAACCCAATTTTACTTCAATATGTAGGTATCGTTGGTGATCATTAAATTGGAATTACAAAACTTAATAGTAAACCTAATAAAAAATTATTTTTCTATGTAAAATGTTGTGCAGAGAAATAAACGATAGAATGTATTCGTTGAAAGGGGCGGAAGGGGGGAGGGAGGGGGGGGGGAATTGCCAAACGTAAAAATTAAAACGTACGGTTTTATTACTTTCCTTATGATTATAATTTATTTATTTGGAGGGATCGCGCAAAAGAGCGCCTTCGGCGCACATTACCTTATTATTTTACCCAAAAAAAGCGCGTGGCACCCAAAAAAAATTCGCCTGCGGCGCAGAAGAGCGCCTTCGGCACGTATTACCTTGCACCTTCGGCGCAATTCCCCTTCGCCACGAGCCGCCACAGCATAGTCTTCAGGTCAACAACCATAAAAAGGTGGCAACAATCAGTACACCCTTCATCCCTATACCTACCATGTTTATACTATTTTAACAATTTAACGTTCTAAGTACTTATTTTAATGTTACAATGCATCATTTTAGTTAACGCCTAGGTGTATAAAATACGACTGTGTGCGTTGGGTTTGTTCGTTTAAAAACATTATATTATAGGAAACATGCACCGATAAAAGCGGCGCGAGGGCAATAACGGGGATGGGAGATCGGCCCCCTCTGGCCCCCTATACACTACGCCACTGAATATACCAACCTATTATATCGTCTTTTTTTTTTATAACTTAAGGAATTATGACACACCAGGTATTAAAGCGTTCCCGCAACATAATAAAAGAATATATGACAAACAATATCTAATATTATAATATTTAGGTATGATAATATACTTATATTTTTTTTACTTTTAAAAAATAAAAGTCCTAGGTATCTATTTTAAAAGAGGAGTTATCTTTTAGGCATTTAAAATTGAATGAACAAAAATTTGTATGTCTTTATTGGATAGCCTAATTTCTTTAAAATACCTAGTAAAGTATTTTTCACAATAAATAGTTGACTCCGTTTGACTACCTGGGACGTTTTGCAAGAGCTCGGCCATAAAAATGCAAATAAACTGTCGGTCAGAGTCGGATTATAATTTGTAATTATAGCAGGTAATATTTAACTATCTTGTGCTTGCGATAACATCTTTCAGTTTTTGTGTTTCTTAGGAAGTGTTCAACGAATTAAATTTTAGAGTCCTACCCTGTAGTGTATTTGCTTGTTGATTGTGTATAACAATGGGATTAAACCGGTATTGCAGTCAAAAGTCGATACCATTTAGGGTGAAAAATACTTTACCTATATAGTATTGTTTTATTAGGTGTAAAAGCGATACTTCCCTGATGAGTCTGCAGGTTTGCCTGACGAACAAAGTGAGTCCGACAATTAGGTACAGATGAGTCATAAGAAGTTGCTTTTACTCCGAACGAAAATATAAAGATACAAAATTATATATTAATTCATCGTTATAAATAAAATAAAATAAATACATTAACATATTTTTATACATTAATCTTATATTAAAGGCTGAAGAACTTCGGTCAATGGCCAATTGATACCAAATAAAGCACGTTATAAAAAATATTAAGTAATTTAGGAGAACACAGTCATATACTTTCGCTGCTATTGGCAAACTAAAAATTTTGGTTGAAGACCTCGGTACCAGGGTAATTTTTATTTTTAAAGAATCGGTAAAAGTATTCAAGAATTCAATTCCTAAATATTAATCAAAACCAGTTCATCATTGATTTTAAGATACTTACACCTATCAATTTTTAGGAAATGTTGCAGGAAAGAAACTGCCAGATAAATTACATTGGGATATCTTGAGGATAATTTGAGTTTTGCGTCTCACGAGGTTTTTCCGGCACGTTCCACATAATTTAGGCTATGTCTATATAAAAAAACTATAACCGATAAATATGTCATATTAAATAACAATTTTGACTAGGATGGAAAACGTTTATTAAATTTAATAAATTTTGCTTTAACCCTTTGGGGCTTAGTGGTTTCGCCCAAGTACCACCTTTTTAATATCGGTTCTGCAGCGTCTTAGTGGTCCCGCAGAGATGCCACCGCTGTATTTGTGTTTCTCGAAGCGACATCTCATGGTTCCTTACTAAACGAAAGCGCCGATTTCAGTAAAAACCGCCATAAATAGATGGTTTGTTGGTCTGCCCGTATTGCACGTTACTGCTAGTTGTTTTTTTTATTATTATTAAGAAAAAATTGCTGGAAATGGCTTTAAATTAGTTATAAGTTAGTAATTAACGATTTAAGAATAATTGTTTTAAATAATTTATCTGTTTTGTGCCCAAAAATGTATAATAAAACTGGTGGTTACAGTCTGAAACCACTAGGCCGCTGTTGTTATACAGCGTGTCTTCGGAAGTTCTTACCAAATGGGAAACTTTTTTATTATTAATTTTACGAACAAAAAATATTCTTTATAAAAAGCTCTGCATGGTCTAAAACCTAAAATGCAACCATCAAATATCGAAATTTTCCAGTCATATACGAGGTTTGTCAAAAAATGTGAATTTTTCCCAAGAATGTGAATTTTTCCCAAGAGTAAAGTACCTTTATTTTTGACATTATCAAAAATTGCTATTAAAAAAAGTTGATCAGAACTAAAAACTACGGCTAAATGTGCAATTATACGCATTTATGATAAAAAATTATTTTATTGATTTATTATTAATTATTTAATTTTTTAATTATTTAGTTAATTTAATGCGTGTTATTGCATATTTAGACGTGGTTTTTAGTTCTGATCAACTTTTTTTAATAACAATTTTTGATAATGTCAAATATAAAGGTACTTTACTCTTGGGAAAAATTCACATTCTTGGGAAAAATTCACATTTTTTGACAAACCTCGTATATGACTGGAAAATTTCGATATTTGATGGTTGCATTTTAGGTTTTAGACCATGCAGAGCTTTTTATAAAGAATAATTATTTTTCGTAAAATTAATAATAATAAAGTTTCCCATTTGGTAAGAACTTCCGAATGCGTATGCGTAACAGATTTTCGCGCACGATATTTCTAATATAACATTAGATTTTTAGCTGCAAGGTCGGGCTATGTTTGAAATCCACAAAAAATTGCTTTTTGTTATTTCACCAAAAATAAAAATGTCATAGAGTAGGTAAATAAAATATTATATTCGGTATTGTGTACATTTTATTTCCTAGCTTACGTTTACGCAGGCCCAGTGGTGTTACTAGATAACCACGTCTTCGGAAATCCCCGAATATCCGACCCTAACATATTTTAATATTTTTTAATTTCTTGAAACACATTTAGTCCGTTAAAAAGAAAAAAAAAATAAATATTTCATTTAAAAAAATTTGGGCCTCAAAGGGTTAAACAGTAAAGAAAACTCCAACGTTAAACAAAATATGATAAGAGTAGTTTATGGATCCGCTTAATGGTTAGAGGATACTTACCTATATAGACAAATAAATATACTTAGGTAACGATGTGATACTTGAAAGTTCTTTGGGAAAGGTTACCTACCTACATAATAAATTAAAAATACGATAAATAATCCACTTACATAACAATATTTTCTATGGTACATTTGGGTTTGTTCCAAAGCAATAAATTCAAAAAAACTATAATACCTATACGGGACTACCAGCTGTGCAAATGTCCCCTTTATTAGACATCATCCACATCATAGAGACATTAAGGTGTAACAAAACGGTGAGAAAAGATTTTTATGTGACACTTCTTAGCGGTAGTAAAGCATTGGAACACACGTAATACTGCGAGGTAGTTGCAATAAAAAGGTTGTTAAAATGACTTTTACGGCACTTACGGCAGTTAAAACTGTAAAAGTGCGTCTCGAATAGCCCCAATGAAAATATACGAGCTTCTCTAGGCACGCGCCGAAATCATCAAAGCTCAGTTTTATGAGGACGAAGATAATAATAAACATCATCTAAGATCGTTAAAATAAAAAAGGTTTAGTATCGTAAACGCCAATTTTATGCTCTTAAGATACTTTACGGAGTTAGCACTTCACTTTGTGGTTTTACCTGATTCTACAAGGGCGGAAACACTTTTGGTTTTATCAGCTTTTAAAATTTTTATGGTATGTTGTTTCACTTAAGGGCTTTCCGTAGTAAATTATTTTGGAATACATTTTGTAAAACATATAATAAGTATTTACAAATTTTAAAATTACGAAATGTTATGGGAAATGGAAGACATTAAAAACAATATTTGCTTAAATGCTCTTATATCAAATAATCTTTATTCAGTTACCTATTTGGTAAACCGGTATTATTATCCCAATACCTAAAGTAAATAATGCGCAAAATGTTAAAGCTTTTCGACCGATAGGCTTACCTACTATCTTTAATGTCTCAAATTTTTGAAAGACTAATTTTTAATCAAGTTATAGCATTAAATATTATTTAAATAAATATAAAATTTTACCTAGCAAGCAATCTGGTTTCAGAGCTACTAAAAAAATACAAAAAATAGGTTATTGTTTAAAAAAATTTAATTCAGAATTATCAACAACATGATCACTAGAAATGAAAACAATTTGAAAATACCAATAGATCATAACGAAAAATATAAAACTTCTTTTAAATATTCAATATAGGTTGTGGTTGTTTAAGTGTGCAACATAATATGGGCATTTTTTTTATTACCGATTTCTCAAAAAAATTTATTCTTGATAACAGTTGGTGCATGTTCGATAATCATATTAGGTGCACTTGGAATGGTTGCAAGTCAACCGGCGTACAGGGTAGGCCAAAAAATATAAACTTGTACAAGAATAAAGTACCCCTATTTCAGAAAATTCAGCAAAATGTTATTAAAAAAAGTTGTTTAGAATTAAAAGTTATGCATAGTTTCAAAAACGTGACCTCCTAAAATAAAAAGATATATATTTTTTTAAAACAATAATAATTTCCCAAAATTTTTTTTTATATTCACTATATAAAAGACCTTCAAAATCAAATCAATTTTACATTTCTTTGTTCAAATTCAAGCATATTTGTAAAATTTACTAGAATTTTTAATTTATTAAGGAATCACAAACTTTATGTTCGTTGCAACGATATTAAACACAACTTTACAATATCCTAAAAATTCTTTTTAAAAAGATAAAACATTAGTAATGATAATATGCAAATTAAAAAACTCTCATTTAAAGTGTAAAATTTGTATTTTAAAAGTTTATTAAAAAACTTTATTTTGTACAAGTTTTATATTTTTTGACCTACCCTGTACGCCGATTGACTTGTAATCATTCCAAGTGCACCTAATATTAGTATCGAACGTGCATCAACTTTTATCAAGAATAAAATTTTCTGAGAAATCGGTATCTAATAAAAAAAATGCCAATAATGTTGCACACTACTTAAACAACCACACTGTACCTATAACAATATAGAATCTGATATAAAAACTAAACTATTCGGCTTTTAAAAGTAATTTTAAAAAAAGATTATCTTTATTTATTATTAATTGTTAATCAAAATCCAACCTTTTTGTGTCAACTCGGATGTTACTGTAACTAATAGTTATTTTTAATTGTTATATTTTATAATTTTTATATTTTGGCACAAATAAATATCTTTATTAGTATTATTAAAAAGAAACTTAAAATTACTAAATTGAACTAAATTTTAGTTAATTTCGCTAGCCCTCGGGGTAAAGAGGATTTTAATTATTTATCTTTAACATACTATCTAATTGTTCACATTTCTTTAAATTAATTGTTCTTTAAATAATTTGCTAACTGATTCCTTATTCATAGGCTTTAGGGTACCAACATTGCATGATGGGCTTTTGGAGTAAAGTAAAAAATGTTTCTACGAGTACGCCGCATCGTGGCTAAGTCACCTGTCATTTATGGCACCCTGTTGAACTCTGGTCTATTAGGTTGGCGACAAACATAGGACTAGGATCTTTTACCATCGCATTCACCATATTTTAATTTTGTAAGGGGGTCTTAATGGTTTATTAGCATAATGTCGCAAAACAGCGTCAATTTTACTTACAACGTGCGATAAGTTAAAAGTTATGGCAACTTATTATTCATTGGTAAAACATAGAAATATATTGACATGCACTAAAATTTACCAATGGAAAATGCTATAAACAACCCTGACAACATAAAAATTTTCGCTGCCCAAATAATGTAGCTACAAACCAATCAAGCGGCAAGCGGTGGACCTTCGCGTTCAATGCTGCGTTGCCATATTATAATTTACGTTAGCGGCGTAGTACAAAGCCACCAAAATGTCATGTGATTTTAAATAGAAACAACTGGATTATTTCTCAGTGAGTGCAAGGTTTGGCAACCTATTGTACCGTAAATAAGATGAATAAATAAATATTATTAAATTTATAATAGCAAATGATTATAAATGAAATGTTTGCTATTGGAAATAGGAGAGATGATTAACCTTAACTGGTTAATTAAACACATCGTTCAACTTAAAATAATAAACACCAAGAAAATTTAGTTTTTGAAACCAGACGCGTGAGCTGGCTACGGCCCACTACTGAACAGGGAATTTTTAGGAAAAAACCAGAATCAGCTGTTAATGTTACAGGTGGGTGTCAACTGTCGAAACGCTTTGTGTTTAGAAAAAGGCGACTTTATAACATAAACTTATTTATCATACAGGGTGTTAATAAAGTTTGTGGCCAAACTCCAAGGGGTGCTTCTTCAAGTGATTTTAAGAAGAAAAATTCATATAAACATGGATCCGAAAATGCATAGTTTTTACGATACAGGGTGTCAAACTTTAAAAAAAAAAATCATTAGTTAGTTCGTCAATATCTCAATACTCTTTTATTCGATTTTGTTGAAATTTGGCAATTCTGTTTGTAATAACAAGAGGATAATTTAGCCTCAACTAGAATAAAATTATTAGGTCCAGTGGCGTCCCGGAAGACAGTTCAACTCATATTTTTGGCAAAAAAATTGCGCGCCACTAACTTTTTTTAAAATTATGTATTTTTTTCGAATTAAGCAACAACACATAGGTACAACCATTTTATCTTAGGAGTTGTTTCATATCTTGCTTTGTTTCCGAAAAATAAAATAAAAACCACTTTATTGCATGTCCCCGGGACAATAAGAGTAAAAAATTTAAACTGCATATTTACAAACTCTTATTTATAAAAATATCAAAAAAAGTTATAAGAAAAAGTTTTTTTAAATGCAGTTTCTAGCTCACGTGCAAAATTTCAGCTGCATAAGATAATTTTAATTTTTTACCTGTATTTTGTAAATTGCGCCACTGTTGCAAACTAAGACTCAACGCAACCTACATAAAGCTTCTCAGTTTTGACAAGGCTTTATTTTAGATACATTTTCTTTAAAGTAGCGCCATATTAAATGTGTGTTTTTCTATAAAATCAAAATTGGACTATTAAAATTTGGTCGCATGTGATGCAAAGTTTATTTGTTTTTGACCCTGTATAAGGTAACTTCATAAAATAAGTATTTTTGAAAACGTAGTTTGTGTCTGAAAGTAATATACCTTAATATTAAGACAAAAAGAACACAGTGTCATCAGCAAAGTGTTTATTAAGTGGAAAATAAATTTAAGTGGTGGTTAAAAAATTAAAACTATCTTATGCAGCTGAAATTTTGCATGGGGGCTAAAAACTGCATTAAAAAAATTTTATAACTTTTTTCGATATTTTCATAAATAACCCCACTTTTGAATTATTTTTTGGAAAAAATTAAAATTTGACAGATAATGCAAATCACGTGACTACTATTTTTTTGCTTAATTTTCATCTCGAGCGAAACAGAACTTCATGACAAAGTCAAATTTTGAATAAAGCTAAAAAAAATCCCATATGATGCGGACTTTACTGGTGACACTGTATATCTATAGTACTTCCTACACGCTCATAAAAAAATGAGTTTTAGTCATTACAAACCTCTTTTAAAAGGTTTACAAGACAAATTTTATCCAATAATAACACTTTTCCGTCTTGTAGCATCATTTCCAATATTTTTGGGCCACCATATAAATCTCCACTTATAATCCAAATTTATTTCAGATATAAACCGGCTCGTTTACCGCCGTGCCATCTATGTCGAGCCGTGCGAACCATAACGGCTATGTGGATTACAGCACGGATTCGTTTATGAGGTGAGTTTAATGTTAATTTATACCTTCACTAAAAGATGTCACTAGATGTTTTAGAGCTCAATAAAATTTTATTTTATGGTCGGTTTATAGTCCCGTAAAGTTTATTGAGCGTTTGTTTTTAGAAAACTGCTACTTGTATTGCCTGTTGTCTTTAAAGATTTAGTTTTTGCACGCGGTAAACGAATATTTTTCATTGTTTTATATTATAATGGTGTCGGTATTTTTTGTGTGGAAATTGAAGTTATTTTTAGATGGTTTCTCTGACTAGCATCAACGATTTTGTGCAAATACGAAGATGTTTTTCCCCAAAACAATTTTTTATACTTCAAATCGACATTGAATTTTTAAATTTTATTTAATTTTCTATAGATATTATATGAGGGGCCTCCAGTTCTATATCTGTCATAATATATCTACATAAAAAATGCGAGCGGGCTTCCTTTCTAAAAGGAATTTTGAAAAATTCAGTGGCGCAACTAGGGGGGGGGCTGCCGCCCCCCCCCCCCCGTGCTTAGAAACTTAGCCTTTTCGTTTAATTGCCAACCAATTTTTCATATCACGCGAACTATTTTCGCATGTTTTTTTGCGATCTCAATGTTTTATGGATTTGTTATTTTTTTTGTTTATTAATGTAACATGGATTCTTACGTTTTTTGAGTAATTAAAGTATAAATTTTAATAAATAGGTCAAAATTGTACATAATGATTAAAAAAAAAATTTCGGATTCGAGTTATTTCCGTTTTTTTGCATTTTTTGAGAACATTTACCATAGTAATGTATATATTTTTTTACACCATCAGAAAGTGGAGATTTCAACGAACAAAACGCCCACCGACTTTTTTAAAACAGCAGATATTTTGACGTAAGAATTTTCGATTGAAAATAAGGGTGCTTTTTTGATATTAAGTCAAAATAAGGTGAAAAAATAAATATTTTAAATCAAAATAATTACAGTGTGTTTGGGACATAAAAAGGTAAGTTATCACCAAATTTCGTGAAAACATAATTTTTTTTGTAAAAGATAAAAATAAAAAAAACAAAAACTTGGTTATTTGAATTTTTCACATAAATTTTGAGGCAATGTGAAGAAAGTGTTAATACAAAAGTTGTAGATCTTTTTATTACCTACAACTTTGCCATTTAACGTTTTTCCATAGGACTTGTAGTTTTCCCGGAAATCGAGATAAATCGTTTTCTAGCCTTAAAAACTCACCCTTCCACTTCCCGACCTCGGATCGCCCGTAAATTATTTTTTCTTTCATTTTTGTTATGTTCTCTTTCTTTTCCAATGGGTTTCATCCTACTATTATTTTTTTTGTTTCAAAAATTATCGACCCTGGTCTACCTATTTATGCGAACCACGATATTGATATTACCGTGGAAGAAATTCTGGACGAAATGGCAAAAACAAAACAAAGAATTTTACTTTAATATTAGTATTATTAGTGATTACTTACAACTTATTGTATAAGGTTTTTGTTTTGTTTTAGTATAAGTATGCTTAATATATGCGTTACTTATTTTAAATACATTTTTACTAATTAAAATAAAATCTCTAAATTTTTTTTTCATAAATATTTCGTTAGGGCTAGCGGCGTATTATTGCAGAAGTTTTAGGGGGCTGTCGCTCTTGTCAATACGTATTTTACCCAAAAAAGGACGTGGCACCCAAAAAACCCAAGAAGTTAAAGCCCCCCTCCCCCCCCCCGAACAAAATTTCTGGTTGCGCCACTGGAAAAATTGAATGTGCATAAAGGCATAGGTGCAAAGATAATGGCAAAACTAAGAAAAACTATTGAACTATAAACTATCAATGTCAACATTTTTGACACCCGTAAGCGTTTTGAAAGTTGCGATTCAAAATATCAGAAATCAAATACCATCGCTGATAAAACCACCAAAAAAGTGGACCTGTGACATTTTTAGATAAACAGGGTAGTTGCATAACAAAGTTGAAATCGAAGAATGGAAATGAGTAAGTACTTATTTGACATATTATCCGCTCAAATATCTCGGCCACCTTAAATCCCACTGGAGTCAAACTCGGACTGAAGGTTCATAATCTAATTCTAAACATTTTTTCTTATAAGATTATAAATATAATTTTTGTCCGATCGTTTTCAATCTCGAATGACGAGAGGACCGGAATACAAGCAACTGAACAGATATGACACTTTTTTCCACTAAGGAATACAAAAAAGTTAATTTGGAATCATTTATGCCACCTGTAGGTATACCTAATTTTGAAAAATTGACCGATATTGTCACCATTTTACCAAACGATATGTCAGTTTAAAAGTTTGTCATCGTATTCATATAAAATAAACCAGGGCCGTAGGTAAGGGGGGGGGGGGGGTTAGGGGTTCAACCCCCCCCCCCCCCATGACAAATTACTTGACTGAACTACCCAACTCAAAAATCGTCTCCCTAGCCTTACTAAAGAAGATAGAAAAGATTCTTTTCTAAAAAAAATATTACCTAAATGAATCAACGCGTGTCCTTCCACGTTCGCTTTACCTCATTAGTCATTGTCATTACCGGGTTTGGTTTTGTGCTTTTCTTGAGGATTTTGCGTTGTGTTTTTTATTTTTCCCACTTGAAAACCAAGCACCATGATTCAAAAAAGGGCATGGCACGCAAAAATTTTTCGTCTGCGGCGCTTCCTTTTTTGCGCCTTTGGCGTGATCTCCATGACCTTACAAGAAAATATACAAAACCAAACTGCTTTATAAATCTTTTTGGGCTTTTCTCCGAACAGAGGCCATACCTATGTCTTTTTATCGCGACATCACGAACTGCCAATATCCGTCTGTTATTCAGTGGTCATTGCTACCATTCTTAGATCAGCAAAATTTGGCATACTCATACTCGATATAAACGTACGCTTTACTGATAAATTAAATTTTATTTAGTAGATAATAAATTGAAAACTCAAAAATTAATTAAATAAATGAATTGTTATATTTTGCATTATGATATCGGTCAGAGGAGTTATGTTGAAACAATGTCGATTTCTTATTAAATCAGAAAAAAAATCCTTTTATTTCGTTAGATCAATCCCCAGATGCGTTTCGCCATATCATGGCTCGACAGTGAGGTTAGGATCCGACGAAAGAAAGGAAACGCAAAGTTCAAGTTGAGCCAGTACACGGGGACACCGTCAAAAGGATGTTACGCATAGCTCCATCTAATGTCGATGTGGTATACTTTTAAACAGGGGCGGATTTACAAATTTGCCGCTAGTAGGCTATTCAATTTTTGCCGCCCTTATACCAGTGGCTCGTGAGTTGTGAAACAGGTGAAGTGTTAGGGAAAGAAAAAGCCTGGCGAAATGCGCCGCAGGCGAAAAATTTTTACGACCACGCCCAAATTTGGTCAATAATTTTTAGTAAATATTTTAAAAATTTATGATTACCTACTTATTTTATTGAAAATGAAATTTCTTTCTGCAAGCCAGTAAAGTTCCAACTACCTTTTTTTATTCCCATTAACAGACACGACCAACAATAAAGTTTATTTAAAAAAATACTACCCGTCGACCACGAATAAAGATTGTACCATTTATTTTTGTAAGATAAAAAAAATTTTGGGCCAAATTTGCCGCCCCCTAAATTCTGCCGCCCTAGGCTCCAGCCTACTCAGCCTAATGGTAAATCCAGCACTGCTTTTAAAGCATAACAGGACCTCTAACGAACTTATAAAAATAAATAAGTATAGGGAAAAAACCCACAGTCGTCTCCACAAATATATTTTAAAAAGGATCAAATTAATGTGGTGTACATGTTTCGGTACTAGAAAGTACCATCATCGGCACCTAAGGGCCCAAGTGCCACTTTCACGAAGGAATGTAAATAAATATTAAAAACATGAAAAGGACAAGAACTCATATTGTATAATTGGACGAAAACAAAGTTAAAAAATTAAAAATCAGTACCTAAAAATTCGAAAGGAGTTTCCTCCTCTTTTCTTTCCCGTATACATACCTAGTAAACATTGTAACTTATTTAACTACTTATATTACTTAAGTACAATGTTTACTATGACGTCATTTTTGTTTTTGTTTATATTTTTCCTACTGTTTTTTTTTTATGGTTTTTTAGGTCCCTCGCGTTTTTTCAGGTAACTAATAACTAAAAATGGTGAGAAACTACGAGAGAACCCCCGGGGCAAAGCCCTACCAAGACAATCCAAAAGAGAACATGGAAAAAGCCGTACAAGCTGTTGGGATATCGAAGAAATTAGCTGAGGAAACGTATCAGGTACCTTTGCGTCGTAAGATTCTTGGCAAAAATTCTGAAGCCGTAGGTCGCCCAAGAGTCCTTTCAGCCGAGGAAGAACGCATTAAACCTGAGACGCTTGGCGTGGTGGCTAATTGGGGTTTCCCGTTAACCAGGCTGGATGTGAGGACGGTCATCGCAAAATACCTGGACAAACAAGGGAAAACAGTTAAGATCTTCAAAAACAACACTCCAGTAGAAGATTTTCTGGATGCATTTATCCAGAGAAACAGGCTGTCCATTCGCTTGGCATCGAACATTAAAAGATCCAGAGCCTCCGTCGACCATGAAGATATTTTAACATTTGCCAGTCTTTATTAATAATTCAATAAATAGGCGTGTATGAAAATTTCGACCGGAAAAAAGTAGCTATGGGATTGTTTTATTTTTTTTCTAAGTAAATCCGGGGTAACCTAGCCATGCAAACCATTAAAAGCCCTCATTTCATTGAAAGTCCCAAAAGTGACCAAGTTGCCCCAAACACTGGGGTAACTTGGACACCCCACATATATATATTTTTTTCTAATATAAAACAAAAACAACTTACTACAAACGTTAACTCTTTCCTTATGTTGTTGTCGGTTTGTAAAAGAAATTTGGTCCAAATGCGTCAAAAAATAAAAAAGATATTTGTGGAAAAGTCTGAAAAGGGTGACCAAGTTACCCCAGATTACGGTACCGAAACATGTACACATTGTACACCACATTAATTTGATCCTGTTTTAAATATATTTGTGGAGACGACTGTGGGTTTTTTCCCTATATCTCTACAGCTCCACTTTGAGATAATGGACTACTTCCGTAAAATTTATAAAAATAAGTAAAATTGTTTGTAGTGAATCACCTGGTAAAGGACACACATAACAATTCCATGAGTCCCGCTAGGCAGCGTCAAGCCCGTAGGCTATCGTTTTAAGAAGGACCGACAACTAATGAAATCACAAGACTTTTTTCCTTTAATTTCGTCAAATCTATCCCCACATGGCTTTCGCCTTTCGCCATTATATTGGTCATCAGTAAACAAAGGCCAGGACCCGACTATCCAACAAAATAAATAAAAGAAAGTGTGTAAATCACTTATAAGCAGTAAAGAGGGTAAATAGCCGCGAGGATGGAACGCATGGCGACATCTAGCGTCGATTTTAGTCACCTCTAAAGCATATCAATACCTCAAAACATAAACTTTATCTTAAGAGAAAGGTTCCTTTTAATTTTGAATCTTGTTGATTACAAATAAAAATAATTAAATTCTCGAGGAGTTTAGTTGGGAATTAGTTCCAAAATAGGTTCCAAAAAAACGACATAAAATGGACGTAAAATACAGTGTCCGCAAGAAAGTCCGCATCAAATGGGATTTTTTTTTTTATTAGGTATAGGTAAAAATTGAAAAAGCAGTTAGTTTTTGCTTACCTAAAAACCAAAAATGACGTATACTGAAGCAGCTGCACGACTTGCGTTACCTGTCAAAATTGGCATTTTTAATAAAATAGGTTCAAAAATGCCCTTATTTATAAAAATATCGAAAAACTTTACTCGAGAAAGTTGTTTATTTAGGCATTTTTAGCCTCTGTCCGAAATTTTGACAGTCTAATACAATTTTTATTTTTTGCCAGATTCTTGAAAATTTTGATCAACCCTCGTAGATTAACTTTTATACATCGATGTAAAACCATTTGCCTTTACTTCATTTGTAATCTTAATGCAATTTTGTGTAAAATTTTTGTTTCCAATTATTTATTTTGCTTCAAAAACTGAAATTGTTATTGATCAGTATGTAATGTTTGATGCAAAGTTTATCTAATTACATCAGTTTTGTCAAAACCGACGTTTTTCATTTTTCTTAAGTTAGTAAACAGATGTACAAAAAGAAAATATTAGGATGCTTTCGTTGAAATTTTACTTAATTATTATTATTAAATTAAATTAATTATATTAATAAACTATATTTTTGTTGAATAAAATGTTTCGAGCGATTAATTTTTAATCTTTTTGATCCAATATTAATTTAGTAAAATTTCAACGAAAGCTTTAGATTACAAATGAAGTAAAGGCAAATGGTTTTATATCGATGTATAAAAGTTAATCTACGAGGGTTGATCAAAATTTTCAAGAATCTGGCAAAAAATAAAAATTGTATTAGACTGTCAAAATTTCGGACAGAGGCTAAGAATGCCTAAATAAACAACTTTCTAGAATAAAGTTTTTCGATATTTTTATAAATAAGGGCATTTTTGAACCTATTTTATTAAAAATGTCAATTTTGACAGGTAACGCAAGTCGTGCAGCTGCTTCAGTATACGTCATTTTTGGTTTTTAAGTAAGCAAAAACTAACTGCTTTTTCAATTTTTACTTATACCTAATAATAAAAAAAAATCCCATTTGATGCGGTCTTTCTTGCGGACACTGTATAGGTACGAACAAAAAATGTACGTCCTTTGTATATAGTGGGTACGTCTAAAATGTCCCTGGACGAAAAAATGTAAAATTGACATAAAATACGTTCTCTGGACGAGGTATATAGGTATGCTATCTAGGGAAGTCAGTATTGAATTATAAGGGTGTTTTCCTCTTTCGGGCATTTCCATTTCGGGTAATATTTCAAAACTACCTGAAACCTTTCCCATTTTGGTGCAAAGCAAAATATCTAACAATAATAGTTCCCATTTCGGGCATAATTTCTAATAACCTTAATTACGATTACCGAAGCACTTTCATTCCGACGCTTGGTTGATAATCATGTCAACTTCTCCACAAGATGAACTGGTAAATAAATTTAATGATTATTTTGTTAATCAGTGGATGGAAGCACATCCCATATGGATATGCCACGGCGAGCGTCACCGCATTACACACACAGTAGAGGCATGGCACAACCGCTGTAACAAAAAAATTGGCAAACCAAACCCTAATATCTTTGTGATGATAAATGCTTTAAAGGAGGAAATTAACTATTATGATTTATTCTGTATAAAAAATTTGAGAATCATATACAGACTCCAAAACGGGCCAAAAAGTACACTAATTTAGATTATAGAATAAAACAAATTATAAATAATTTATTATAAAATAAATGTACAATTAGGGAAACATTAGAAAAACTAAGCTATGCTGTTAAATTAGATTAGATTAATTATATACAAATTTTTTAAGTTTGCAAGTCAAATTAGACAATTATGTCCTGCATTTAATATTTTTTGTTATGAATTTATAAAATGTATTATAGGTACCACTTTAATAAATGAAACATATTTCTAAATTTATTTTTGCCTTTTCTTTCTTGCTAATGAAATAATCCTAGATGAAAAACTAAGAAAAATTGTACGTAAAAAGTGAAAGTGCCCTTTCACACTAGGCTACTAATATCGTACATCGATCGGTGATTCTAAATTTCATTAGTAAATAAAGTAGAATAGCACATCTCTTGGTTCAGATGAAAGGGCGCAAATAAAACCACAACATGACAAAGTCAAACTTTATTTTGTCCATGTTGCCCGAAACGGGTAAAAACCTCCTTATATTTATTTCATAACATCTGCGTTGCCCGAAACGATACTATTCTGCAATTTTGCATGAAATGGGAATGCCCGAAACCCGAAACGGACCTGAATCAATTATAATAATCACATTAAATTTTTATATTTAGAGGTTAGTAAATTAAACAATACTCTAACTATTCAACTCCATTTCCTTACCATCATATTTTGAAGGGTGAGTCCGTGTTGCTGGTCATTTAGTTACTGAAATTGATTAAGTATTTTTCACTTCACTATTTTTGTCAGCACTTTGTTTAGATTGTCGGATTCTGTAAATTTTGTATATTTTCGAATACACTTGCGACACAAATCGTAAGATACCCTAAATTAGTTCTTAACCACCTTAACACAAACCGAAAACTAAAATTCGTGTTTAACTCTTTCCTATGAATTTCGTGGGTATTTTCACTTTTTATTGTTATTGTAGGTAGGTACTTTTTTTATATATAAAAGAGAATCTTTTACGAGCGGTAAAAGTCCTAACTTTCTATTTTTACAAGTCTATAGGCATCATTCAGTATCATATACTTTTATATTTATTAGATTTTTTATGAATAGGGCCAAAACCCTTTAAAAGTATTATTTTGCTTTTGCGGAATGGTAGGTAATAAATTTTACAATAGGTTCGACTATTTATTTCCGTTAAAACATTCCTTGGATAAATAAAACTTAGTTTAAAATACCTTTTAAAATTTATTAAACTTGCCTACTACCTATAACAAAAACGGATGATTGTCACAATATTTCCAATAATTAGTTAATTTTTCTGGAAAATTCGACGCAATCTTAAATAAACATCAACAAAAATAATAGAATACTAAAATGTTGTTTGGAAAGTTACGAAATAACAGATGTCTTGTTTATTTTTTTGTCAAAGTTATATTTACAAATCAATTCCACCAACAAAAATTGTTAGGAAATTTTGACAAAATTGCATGGGGGTGTGCAAGTAATTATATAGAATATGTAAAAAACGGTTTATTACCACTTCGGTCGTTCCCAGTTCGGCCGTTCCCAAAAAAAGTTGCATTTGGGCCGGTCACCCTTTTCCTTAAATTTAAATTAAACCTTAAGTCCCATTTCGGCCGGTCGGAATAAAGATGGGTAATAGGTAAGGTAACCTTTAAAAATTCAAGGTACCACTTTAATTTGCCTAGTTCTTCCCCTAATCAAAAGTCTTCATTAACATCAACTAACTGGTTTAGTACCGCTAAATAAGAAAATAAAATAATAAGAAAATTTAAAAAGTTTATTCTTAAAATACAAAATATTGTATATACTTATACTAATAAATTCCCGTAAAACAATACAATATAGACAATAAAAAAATGATGTTGTTAAAAATTAACATTGTATGTTAAAAAACATGCAATAGAATAATAAAAAATCAATTTAAAAAGTATAATATTGAATACTAACTAACTATAAATACGTATCTATACAACTCAAATTTAATAATATACACTAATCGATTTAAAGCTTTCTTTATATCTATCTGATTTGTTTTCAAATCATTAAATGTTTTTCTAAGTCTACTGTCAGTGTCAATACATTTTTTAAATCTTTTTGGAGATGACATATATAAATCTAATTTTTGTAATTTCATATTGTTTAAAAATGCCTCCTCCTTTAACACAGTTATTAATTTAAAAATGTTTGGATGACTTTTTCCGATCTTTCTATTTAATTTATTATGCCATCCTTCAACAGAGTTTGTAGTGCAATGCCTTTGCCCTGAACATATCCACATGTCATCAATAGTTGGATTTTCCAACCGTTGCGAAATAAAGTAATCGTTAAATTTAATTACTAGTTCATCATCAGGAAAAGTTTCCATAACAGTTAGCCAACCATCCTCAATATGCTCTTTCGGCAAATGAGCGAGAGCAGCACACATTCTAACATGATTTCTTACTTATGTCTGATCACGATACTGAATAACTAAACCTAACTCCTGTACTTTGCGCCATATAGCCTGATTAAAATGAAAGTTACATCCCTGGATTTCAGTTTCGGGAAATACTATTTTAATTGCGTTGATTGTAGCTGTTTCAAAATCTAGCTTAAATACTTGAGGGTTAAAATTTAATTTCGCTTTAAGCAAAGAAAAAAGTCTCACATAAGTTTTTTCTTGCTTGTTTAGTAAGACGGAAAAAATAACAGGAACAACATTAGTACTTTCCTCGGTACTCTTCATATCTGCATGAATTGTGTACAGCTGGCTAAACAATAATGGACAGCTTTTAAATGTCCCGTCTCCAAAAAAAAGTTCACATTCATTTATTATATTATTATACTCACTAACACTGCAATAGCTAGCATTGAAGAAGCATTCTCCAGCTTACCTACCCAACGAATTAGAAGAAAATAAAAGGCATTTTGAGTATCAGGGAACTGATGAACCTACATTAGCTCCTGAATTGTCTTTTAAATAAAATTTTTGCTTTAGGATTTTGGATGCTGGCTTTGCTTGGAACGGGTCCAATTACTTCAACAATACACATAATATTTTTAATGTAATATAATATGGTATAACCGAAATTAAGAATGATGACAAACTTAAAATCAATTGGGAAAAAAAGAAAAACTAAAAGTATTCCTCCACAAAATTTAATAGAATAAAATTCTTCACGGGTCACTACCGGGTGGTCAAATAAGCGAGGACGTCGGCTTTATTTCGGAAACCATTAATCGTACAACTTTCGGAAAGATTTTTACGAGTAAAGTGGTAAAGAGAAATTGCTGGAAATCACTTTCAAGTTTCTCAAGTGGCCGCTAGAGGGCGTAATGCTAATGCTCAACTAAGAAAGCGAAGGTTTCTTCGTAATATATGTGTAGTTCAGCTCTATTGAAAATATATGGGTTGTAAACTTGCGAAAGTTATAAACAACTTTCGTTTAACATTTATTGCTCAAAATCCTCAAATAGAGGAGTTGGGGGAGGTCAAACATTTTTTGGGAAAGAATTACGCGACTTCGGTTAAGGTATACGGAATGTATCAAATTTAGTCTCGTTTAAAAGAGATTCAATTGTTTAATCATTTGCATTATAATGCATCTTGTTTTAGTTTCTCCGATAGTCGCTAGAGGGCGCCGTTGGAAATCTCCTTGAAATTTACGGGTTTTCTTCAAAATTTCGAATGAAACCATATGACGAATTTTACATAGTAAAAATTACAACTAAAAGTGGAAGAAGTCAGTGAAAACCGCTAGTTGTTATTTCATTTCTAGACAAAGATATTTTATTATCAAAACATTCTGAAAATAGAAATATTTGATTATCGATATTTAAATTAATAATATACCGGGTGTCCACGGAAGGTGGCTCGCCCCTCTAACTTTTTTGTTTTTCAAGATAATGAAATAAAATTCGGGGGATTTGTATACGACATAAAACTGCATTTTTTGACAGGTGACTCAATATTATGGAACTTCCGGTTTAACCGGAAGTGACATAAACTTTCGATTTTTAAATGGGACACCTGGTATATTTTTTACTTTTTTTGACTCCATATGACATTCTAAATACAACGATGTGTCACTTGTCATTTTCTGTCACCAAGAAAATATTTTTTTCCAAATTTATTGTTTTATCTAGAAGGGCTATGAATACCTTAAAATCACTTATTTCAGTTCTCCAATCTTGGGAAAAATGCAATTTTACTATTTTGGATCCAATGCTATGTGCTATGTAAAATTTAATCTTTAAAGTTGTATAACTCATTTTTATTAATGGCAACATGGTGGCTCGTCGGGTTAAGAAAAAAGAGGATTTTATTACGAATATTTTGATACCATACACTCCTTGTAAAACTATTATTTTCTATGTTTTTTAAACAACAAACTAATTTACTTTGGCAGAAGCTGTTGGCATTTCAATTTTCTTCAAGGCATGATTTTGTTTTATCAGTTTTGCTGGTCACAGGCCACTTGATGCATTTAAATCTAAATTTATTCTCAAAAGATGCTTCATTTTAGGAAAGTTCCAAGTTACCTTTTTAAAGGTTTTTAATGGCAGTTTTTCTTAAACCTAATAGTGTATGGTATAAAAATAATCGTAATAAAATCCTCTTTTTTCTTAACCCGACGAGCCACCATGTTGCCATTAAGAAAAATGAGTTATACAACTTTAAAGATTAAATTTTACATAGCACATAGCATTGGATCCAAAATAGTAAAATTGCATTTTTCCCAAGATTGGAGAACTGAAATAAGTGATTTTAAGGTATTCATAGCCCCTCTAGATAAAACAGTAAATTTAGAAAAAAAATATTTTCTTCGTGACAAAAAGTGACAAGTGACACATCGTTGTATTTAGAATGTCATATGGAGGCAAAAAAAGTAAAAATATACCAGGTGTCCCATTAAAAAATGAAAAGTTTATGTCACTTCCGGTTAAACCGGAAGTTCCATAATATTTAGTCACCTGTCAAAAAATGCAGTTTTATGTCGTATACAAATCCCCCGAATTTTATTTCATTATCTTGAAAAACAAAAAAGTTAGAGGGGCGAGCCACCTTCCGTGGACACCCGGTATAGTAACGAGATTATATAACTGTCACGGAGTTTTAACTATTTGATACTCATAAAAATAGTTTTCATAACAGAATTGCATTCCAACAAAAGTGTTTTGTGGGGTACCTATACTGAGGTTTAAAGCTCAGTAGCCCCCTTTACTGATGACTTCTCACATACTCAGTATGTTTTAATTTTCTTCAATTTCCTTCATATTATGTCTCTTCTACACTTTAAGTTTTAATTCCATACAAGCTCTATTAAGGTTCTACACCACTTTCTCTTCTGCTCAAACCATCGGCACCAAATATATTTTCTGTCTCCTGATGATGAACGTTTCTACGTTCGAAACATGTAGAGACCCTTGAAGAATTTTATTCTATTAAATTTTGTGGAGGAAGACTTTTAGTTTTTCTTCCTTTCCCATACTTTCAACTCCATTTTAAGCATGGACTACTTCTTCAAATTAAAATCAATTGTGAGCATCAAGCCCTTACAGACATAAACAGCTCAAAGGGTGACATTTTTTATCACAGGAAAAAGTTCCACTGATATTCTGGAATACATATAATAATCTTCTATAATCATTTCCAAACTTAAGTATAATCTTACTAATATTCCTAACATTTGATACTAAAGACATCCTCAAATATTTATGAGAAACGAATGCCCGAAAAGTTAGTTTTTAATTCCCTCTTATGTTATTTAGTTACATTTTATTTTAATGGGCGTTTGTATTTTAATTTGCGGAGACTTTCTAGATTTGGCTGTATTGGATGTTGGATATTATTTTAGTAAGTAAGTATTTACCAATTGACTGATTACTATTGATACATACGTAAAAAATTAATAGGTAAGTACCTAGATGGGAAGTGGGGCGGCATATATTAAGTTGCATACGGGCGGTTAGCATCTTAGCGGCGGCCCTGGATAATAATATAAAAAACATTTAAATAAACACATTTCAACGAACACTAATTTATTGAATAATAACTTTATCATAAGATTTAAGCATAAATTACCTATTTTCAAGTCTGTACATACTATCTCCTCTTGCACAATGGCTATAGAGTTATAGGACACTCTGTATATATAAATATTGCTCTTTAATGTACTTTTATGTTTTCTAAAATTTTCATAACGGGTTCTTTATTCTAACTTACTTCAAACTATTAGCTAAAAATATACTTAATTGTAGGTAAGAACTGTCAATAGCTAAAGAATATTTTGTTTGCAAATAGATTTAACTCTTTGTGAGTTAAAATACCTTCTCTAAATAGCGCCATCTTTTCACATATACCAATACCAACTCGCTCTATTCAACAGATAGGCCGACTAAACAACAGATTTCCAGTGTTAAATAAGAGCTATTGAATATAAAGGGCCGCTTAGGCCTATAGGCCTTGGCTAAAAAACGATTTTGTCCCTTATAAGTACATCTGGTAAAACATAGATGACATTACCTGTGTTAGAATATATATATAGCTAACAGAAATAACGTTTCATTGTTTTTTTTTTACATATTCAGTTGCAGAGATTTAAAGTGCTTTTGAGTTTATTTATGGGTCATAGCACTTAATGCGTCTTTGATTTTTTAAATAAAATAGAGTAACGTGCTATGTCGTGGCCAATCTCGAAAAAAAAGGAGTATAATATAATTTTGATGTTTAATATTTAGAGTATATAGATGAACCTATTATTTGAATAATCTTTAGGGCAACTAAACAAGAAACAGAGAATCAAAAAATACCTACTTTATATGAGTTACATATTAGGAGTATTATCCAGTTATCCAATCGATGCTTTATAATTTATTTATTTATTAGAGTAGCCGAAATAATTATATTTAGGTTAGCAGAATTCTTGTCTGAGGCTCAATTTTATTATTCTGACAGTTCTCTTTTATATGACACCACTAATGCTTCTGTAGCAATTTGACCAAAAATGTAGTATTTTCTTCTCTATTCCATTGGACACATACTATTTCATATTTTATATTAAAGCCTTCTTGCATTTTTTTTTGTTTCACAGTCCACTTACAATTTTACTGCAATTTGTTTCTTTAGTAGTAGTAGTACCTAACATGTTTTATTTAGCAAAAAGCTACAATTAAATATTTTTTAAGACATTTTTTTAACACATTTTTATAGATTTACTTTTAAATTTTAAAACGCAACCTTATTTTAACAAAAACAGACATAAAAGTTAAACATTTTGTAAATTGTATCAAATATTACTACTCATTTTGTTTTTTAATTAAATGTAATTTTAAAGCTTTTTTAAACAGTTTTAATGATTAAATTATTAAAAATTAAAAAATTATTTTATTCTATCAACCCTTTATAAAAAATAGATTTATAAGCTAATGTTTTAGACACTCTATCCACATAAAAATTTTGATTAGTTCTTGTTTTATTATTATTATGATGGTCGTAATTAAAAGAATAAAAAAAATTTAAACAATCAGGCAATAAATTATTTTTAATTTTATGTATAAAGATACATACTAAATAAAAAAATAAACTTCTGACATTCAACCAATCTAAATTTGTCAACATAAAATTAATTTTCTTATATTTATCACAATTTAAAATAATTCGCATTACCTTATTTTGTAAAATTTGTAGGTAATTTATCAAATATTTCCTCACTAGCACAATATAAAATGGAAGAACAATAAAGAAAATGCGGTAATATAATAGTATTAAATACAGTTTTTTTAGAAAACAAACTTAAATTAGAACTGATTCTTTTAAAATAACCTACTTTTCCGGTAATCTTCGATATGATACTTTCAAATTAATTAAAAAATTTTAATTTTGAATCCATGATTATCCCTAAATATTTAAATCTGTTTACTAATTCTAATTTTTCACTATCAATTACAACATTTATATTTTGACAATTTAAATTATTAGATAGGTACCCATAACCATACATATCTAGTTTTAATTTATTTACTTTTAGCCAATTTAATAATATATTTATCTTAGAATTTAGAGTACTGAGACTATCAAAAATATTTAAAACATTATTGTAAATTAAGGTGTCATCAGTAAACATTTGTAAATTACACATTTTTAAAACTAAAGGCATATTGTAGACGTATAAAATAAATAATATTGGACCTAGTATACTTCCTTGAGGAACTCCTATATTATTTATTTTTTTATTTGAATATGTTTTTGATATTTTTGTTTTTTGTGACCTGTTACTTAAATAATTTTTAAACCATTTATGAACGTTTCCGCGAATACCATACTCATACAATTTACTCAATAATCTAGCCCTGTCAATTGTTTCGAATGCCCGCTTAGAATCCAAAAATACAGCTATAACATTTTCCCTTTGATCAATGGTTCTCTTTCACGTCTCAATCACACATTGAATGGCTGTCTATGTCACGTACCTACCCTTTTCAAAAACCAGCTTGAACGGAAACTAAAATTTTGTTGGCATCAATGAATTCTATAACAACTGTTTATATACGACTTCTTCCAATACTTTCTCAATATCCCATAAAACATTTACTGGCCTCATCCCATCTTTTAGTGTTTTGGCACTGGTGTAATGTAAGAACATTTTAATTCATCAGGCATATTTCCATATTTTAAACAAGAATTTATTAAATTTAATGATGGGTAACCAATGCTGCCAATATGTTTCTTTTAACACCTTTTATTCAATATTTTCCCATAGTTGTTATCTGAATTTAAATTTGAAATTGCTAGTTTTAATTTATTTAATGATATTTTATTAAATTCTTCAAAAAAATTATTACTTTCATTTACTATTTGGCATAGTGAATTTATTGACTTAATTTAACATATTTAATTTATTAATTTATTTGACCCAACCATCCTCTATTATTTTTATTGTAAATAATTTAAATTTACAGAACATTAATTTAAAGAAGTGTTGCGTTGATTATTGCTTTGTAGAGGCCACAACGGTATAGTATTTGTAACTTCTTGCCTACAAATATCGCATTAAAACGTCAGTTTGTTCTTATGGAGCTCATACCCACTAAGCAAGAAACATACTTAGTACGTTTTGTAACGTTTTTAAAAAGAAACCTAGAAAACGTTTTCTATTAAACGTTCTAGTGTCATACTCGTTACTACTTTTTCAAACGTTATTCAAGATTACTGTTTTTGAAACGTAATTTTATTTTTGTACCAATAACGTTATGAAAATCACGTTGCGGTGCCGGCAATTTCATGTATCTGGGTTGTTACGTTAATAGATTTACGTTTCGAAAACATTATTCGGTGTACGGTTTGGATACGTTCTATGATAAACGCTGCAGATTTAAAACTAAGCCGTTCAATCAAATAACGTTTAACTCGTCCTCTAAATGTAACGACTCTGAACAACAGATATATTACATTTAATAAATGACTTGCACGCTACTCCAAAAAATGTAAATGTGAGTGCGTATCTGGTTCGTTTTCTAAAAGTACGTTGAAAAAATCCGTTATGTTTCCTTTTACCATATGGCATGTCTCTGTCAATTATATATCATTATTGTCATTTACCCGTCGTTCGTCGTCTCAAATATACCGCATTTGCTTTTTGTTCTCGGAGTTTTTGAAAAGAAATTTTCATTTTCAAGTGTGAATAATAATTCCAGTGCAGTGTTGGAGTATTGGAGTTCCAGCCCTGGTACCGGTTCCAGCAGTAAAAATAACTAGATCATGGATCACAAAGTAAGTACTAAATGTTCCTATTCATTGTTGTATAAAACGTGTTTCCCATTTTTTCATTTCTTGCTTATCAGTGATTTAATAAAATGAACACTGGCACAATAGGTTTTTTTTTATTCATTTTTGCAATTGCTAGTTATGCTTCCTAAATGACGTGTTGAGCATAAAAGATATAGATTATTTTCTACTAAGTATCAAAAGCATGGGCGTTAACAATTATTCAGGGACCACCGTATATTCATCCGATACCCTCTTAACGTGAAGCAGATGCTTGTATCATAATTGTTGATAAAATTTTAACTTATTGAATAAGTAAGTCAGCTCTTAATCCATTAAATTTGTAATAAATGTATGACCTGAATAATAGGTACCTATTTAGTTGAATTTGTCAAAAATAAACATTGATATCTGGGCCTGGTGACCAAAAAGATGATTGTATTGTTTAAGTTTTAACATACTGCAATTCTTTATTTAAAGTAACCCCCACTCATGAAACATTACCACATTTAATAAAAGCCTGCTACTGCTTGGACAAACATTATGAGATATTTTTTTTAGGTGCAAGCCGACAAAACAACCCAATAAGAATTCCTAAAGTTTTATATATATATGTATAATAAATAACTGTATAGGAGTGAATTAGTTTTTTCTTTCACTTAATGATATGTGAACAAACTCAATACCTGTTACATTTTGTACACTTTGACAGGCTATTTCTGGTAGGTACATATCTTGGAGAAAAATCGCTGGCATATATATTCCTGAAACCAGTTTAACGTTTGCACCGAAGTTAGCATTTTTGAAATTAATACACTTATTTATACTTTAATATTATTGGTCGTTACTTGGTGGAAATAATTTTGTTTTATTACTGTAAGTAAAACACCTTTTTACTTAAATTCCACTTTTTATTGACAATACGTTACCTGACGAAGCTGCAGTGCAGTGAAACATGTCGTATTGTCAATAAAAAGTGGAATTTAAGTAAAAAAGTGTTTTACTTACAGTAATAAAACAACACTTATTTATAGTTACTGTTAAAGTGGTTTCTTCAAATTGAGCTATATTAAAGGATATCCAGTTAAAGTGTGAAGTGTGGGAAATGACACAAAGGGCTACTTTTCATGGATTTATACTTAGAATTCAAAAATGCTATAAAATTCATGGTGGCATATTGAAAAAAAAGTAATGTAGTTTTCGTACCACATGAAATAACATAAATGTAACAGCACTGTATTTACTAAACAAAACCATCTATTTAATGCTCCGTAACATCCTCTTTTTTACGTTGACTACATAACGAAAATAGTACGTTCGTAAAAACCATCTATCTAATGCTCCATAATATCCTCTTTTTTACGTTGACTACATAACGAAAATAGTACGTTCGTAATAATGCAAACTAAACTAATGCAAAATACGTAAGAGAGCTGTTTAAGTTTCATGACCAAAACGTTATCTTTTTAACGTAACAACGATTTTGTTGTGTTGAAGGACATATAACGGGTATAGGATGTAGCAGGCGCTGTTATTGACACAAAATAAAAAACGTAACAATGAAACGAGAAAACATAAATGTTCCATACTTAAGATGTTTTTTTGCTTAGTGGGTATTATTTATATTATATTTTCCATATCTCCGGTTTAAAAAAAGATATAGGCTTGCGGTTTTCACAGATAATCTTCTTATTTACTCTTCTTTTCGCTTAACTTTAAAAATTCATTAGTACTACATTTAAAATTATTGAGAAAAGTTAAGACATTTTTGATTCTGCTAAAGCGTTCTCTATAGCTGTCGCAACGGAATTTAGAATTATCTTGTTTTTTTATAAAATTGATAAAACATAAGAATCCTTATCTAGCGACAAAATTACATTGTCGGACTTCCATTGTCTTTATTTTGTTACTTAACACAACGTTTCGGTTAGTTAGTATCTCTAACCGTTTTCAAATGTAAACTAAATTATAATTCTAAGGCTACTGTCTTAAATACTATCTATGGGCAATGAAGCTTGATGACTCCGCCTACGTGCTTATTGGAGTGTGAAGTTTGAGCTGTTGGCTTTGGACAAGAAGAGGCTTCCAGATATTTGGGATATCTATACTTGGTTTACTGAATATATGTGTATTTTGATCCATGAAAGCTGCTTCCTTGAACTTTCGTTTTTTCCAGTGCTGTTCCGTGTCCAAAACCTTGGCTTGTGACCACTGTATATTATGTTGGTTAGTCCACACATGTTCTGCTATACCTGATCTCGAAGTTTCACCTCTTTGAGTATGTTTCAGATGTTCTTTAACTCGTCCGGGAAGAGGTCTTTTTGTTTCTCCAATGTACGATTCGCCACACTCGCAAGGGATTTGATTTGATAGATACAATTTTTTGTGTTTTCATTACTGGGGGGTTTTACTTTTGTAAGAAAGCTTCTAAGCGTATTTCCGGATTTAAGGCTGTTTTGATATTATAGTTTTTGGTTATTCTTCTAATTTTGTCAGAAATCCCCTTGACATAAGGTATTGTAAGAAATGTTTGCTCCTCTCTAGCTTCTGTATTCGTTTTTACTTCGCGATTTTAAAGTTTTGAGATGGTATTAGTTACAAAAGTTTCAGGGTAACCATTTTGTTTTAAATCTCTTTTGTTGTTTGAAATTTCAATATTTAGGTCTTCCGGATTGTTGCAAACGTTAGATGCTCTGTGATAAAGAGTTTGAATTATGCCCTGTTTTATGGAGTTTGAATGATTGGATCCGTAATTAAGGTATTGCCCGGTGTGAGTGGGTTTTCTGTATACTGAAGTTTTTATGTTATCAGCACTTCGTTTGACGAGAACATCGAAAAAAGGTACAGTGGAATGTTTTTCTGTTTCCATGGTAAATTTAATGGATTGTCTTATACTATTAATATGTTCCAAAAACCGTATCAGCTCTTCGTTGCTGTCTGTCCAGATAATAAAGGTATCATCAACATATCTAAGCCAAAGTTTAGGTTTAATCCTATGGCAGTGTTAATAGCGTGTGACTCGAACCATTCCATGTACAGGTTAGCCACCACCGGAGAGAGAGATGAACCCATTGGAAGACCGTCATCCTGGGCATAGAACCAATCTTACATACATATATTCAGTAAACCAAGTATAGATATCCTAAATATCTGGAACTGGAAGCCTCTTCTTGTCCAAAACCAACAGCTTAAACTTCACACTCCAATAAGCACGTAGGCGAAGTCATTAAGCTTCATTGCACATGGATAGTATTTAAGACAGTAGCCTTAGAATTATAATTTAGTTTACACTTTAAAACGGTTAGAGATACTAACTAACCGAAACGTTGTGTTAAGTAACAAAATAAAGACAATGGAAGTCCGACAAGGTAATTTTTTGATATTACTTCATTGTCTACCACCTTCAAACAAACACTTATCTATTGCGAGTTCAAATTATCAAATTCCGATAAGCCAAAGTTTTGAATATTTTTGCATAGTAATATTTATCTAAGTACAAAAAGGTAGAGCAAAAACTCAGAAACAAAAGTTATCTAGAATTTTTATTAGATCGAAAAAATGCTAATTTGGATATACAGTGTGACCAGTAGTTCGCATCATATGGGATTTTTTTTATTAATAGCTTTGGCATCAAGTTCTGCTTCGATCGAGATGAAAATTAAGCAAAAAAATAGTTGTGATTCGCATTATCTTAATTTTTTTCAAAATATAATTTAAAAGTGAGGTTATTTCTAAAAATATCGAAAAAAGTTATAAGAAAGCTTTTTTAAATGCAGATTCTAGCTCACATGTAAAATTTTAGCTACATAAGATAATTTAAATTTTTTACCCATATTTTGTAAATTGCACCACTTTTGCAAAATAAGACTCAACGCAACCTACATAAAACTTCTTAGTTTTGACAATATTTTATTTTAGATACATTTTCTTTAAAATAGCGCCCTAATAAATATGTGTTTTTCTACAAAATCAAAATTGGGCTAATAAAATTGGGTCGCATGTGATGCAAAGTTTATTTGTTTTTGACCCTGTATAAGGTAACTTCATAAAATAAGTATTTTTTAAAACGTAGTTTGTGTCTGAAAGTAATACACCTTAATATCAAAACAAAAAAGAACATAGTGTCATCAGTAAAGTGTTCATTAAGTGGAAAATAAGTTTTAGTGGTGGGTTAAAAACAAAATTATCTAATGCAGCTCAAATTTTGCACGTGGGCTAGAAACTGCATTTAAAAACACTTTTTTCGATATTTTCAGAAATAACCCCACTTTTGAATTCTTTTTTGGAAAAAGATAATATTTGACACATAATGCGAATCACGTGACTACTAGATATATTTTTGCTTAATTTTTATCTCGATCGAAGCAGAACTTGATGCCAAAGTCAAATTTCGAATAAACCTATTAAAAAAAAAAGTCCCATATGATGCGGACTTTACTGGTCACACTGTATATGTTTACTAAGAGGTCCGCTTTATTTTTGCTCACTATAGATACGCCCCCTAGTGGCCAACCTAGAATAGGGTTAATTTCCAGTAATTTATCGTGACCACTTTTACTAAAAAAATGTTCCGCAAACCATACAACTGACACTTTTTGAGATACGACCGAGAGCCATTCTTAGTGGGACACCCGGTATATAAATTGGTCATGCAAAGTATTTGTGATTGAATAAAAGTAAATCTAACAAAAAATGTTTGTTGGGTTAAACTACATTTTGAAGTCCAAGTTTTTTTTTTCGGTACGATGCCGATGGTACAGTTGACGACATATAAATTTGTACACTCCACCCATACATAACTCAATTACAACAAAATTGGGTAAAACGGGTTTCTCACCTTGCTGCTGTAAATTATTGTCTGTACGATTTTTTACCATAAGTAAAAATGGTTATTTCTAAATATTTTTGTGTTTTAATTACAGCCGCGAAACAAGAAAATTATAAAATAATACCAGGAAAACTACAAAAGTATAAAGCCAAAAAAGGTAAATTTATTAACAAACAACAAACAAAATAGTATATTTAATTGCTGCGCCATTGGATTCCAACGCTAATCGTAATCTTCTTGGCATTGACAAAATAATACTTCTTGTGTAATCCGGAGTTAGCCCTTCCCAAATTTCTTCTATTTTATCAGTCTCTCTTTCATCCTGGTGTAAAATTTATTTTGTACATTTTTTTACCATCAATCCCCAAGCATTTTTAATTGGATTTAAATCAGGACTTTTTGAGCACCACGGTAGACATGTTACGTTGTTTTGTCTAAACCACTTTCCTATATTTCTTGCAGTGTGCACCAGGGCAGTTATATCCTGCTGAAATATAAAGTTATTTCCTTCAATAACTATCGCGGCAGAAGGAAGAAAAACATTTTCCAAAATCTGAGGATATAAATTACTGTTTAGTGTTCCACCAATATTCCAGCATATCCGCACCGTAAACACTTATCCATGCCCACACATTAACGGAGAAACGTCCAATGGTTTTTTTTTAGTATACTTCTCATCATATCGGGAATTTGGTGGCCTACACTGAGGAAAATCACTCAATACTAGTATTTTTTTGAATATATGTGTATTACCACAAGAAAAAATCCATTTATCCCTAAAATATTTCGTTTAGTCGCAATCAAGGACGTTTTTTTGACAACAATATTGTTATGTGTGCTCAATGCTTTTTTATGGTAACAGAATATCATATAACCATAACAATATGTATCCAATAAAGTGTTCTTAAAAAGTATTTTTTTTATTCCTATAAGGTTATCTTATTACCACAAAAAATAAAATAAAAATTAACCAATCTTTTATACCTATCTAAAATATACCTTTTAGGAACTAAACAGTTGCTTTTTTAAATGGTGAAATCGTTTTGGTTCATTTTATTGCCGTTTGCAGTGTTGTTAGTTTGTTTAGTGGTTGGTGGATTATAGTTTATAGTGGATGTTTGGCTATTGATTTGAAAAATTTTTTATATTTTAATAATTTTATATAGGGTGGTGTACTTTAAGTGCAACGTTATAAAATAGGTGTTGTGGCGGTGTGTCCCCAAATTTAGGTAGGTACCATTATTTTACCAATAATTATATTTATTACTTATAAGTAACTCATGTTTATCACATTACTCTACTTAGGTACCTACAAAAAATCGTTGACTTAGATCTGGAGTTTTTGAGATATTTCTTCCCAGTTCTAAATTTTGCAATGCAATATCGCATTTGTTAGGTTTTCTGATACCTATTAATAAAAAAAATGGCTAAAAAGGGTCATGTTCCTAGCAGTTTGTTACTTATTAATAAATTGTCGTATTCAATTACGCTGCTTATTCATTATTTATTTTAGTGATAATTTAATTTTAGTCAGATCCTGCCCTTATTAAACAAATTTTAACATACAATTTTTATCAAAAATACGGCCCTTAGAAGTGCAGAACGAAAACTTAATGGCGGCCACTATCGGAATGAATTAAAAAATATAATAAATATTTATTGGTAAAATAATTGTACCTACCTGAATTTGAGGACACACCGCCACAAAACTCATTGTATAACGATGCACTAAAAGTATACAACCCTATATAGAATTATTAAAATATAAAAAGTTTATCAAATCAATAGCCAACAATAAACTAATCCACCAACAACAGCCATTTTGGCGAAGGAGCAAAAAAAAAGGAATTTAGTAGTAGCTGGGTGGACTAGCTACAATAAAAATAAAATTATTTTATAGCTGGCCGATTATTTTTAGGAGTAAAACCCGATACTTTTCTAACTACACGACCTCAATTAATCGCAAAATCATTTTTGTTTACCACTGCATCATATATTTTTTATGGCAATAGAGTTGTCTTCTAACAGCAAAAGAATAATATTGAAAAAACGACCATGATGAGGTTAAAAAGTCATTTCAAAAAAATGAACCTTGTAGCGACAACAGAGTTGTTTTTTCGGCTCCTATTTAATGCAGATTTCTTGCTACTGGCGAATGGATTTCTAGCTACGGCTAATAGAGTTTTCTCTCAGTGTATATACCCGAATCCTTCCATTATATTATGTAGACTGAAAAGCTTTCTCATCGGAAAAGATAACATATTGCAAAAAAATCATTTTGTGGTAAATATTGCATAGCGAACTCAATTATTTGTTCCTTATCACTATTTTTTAAAAACGGTTTGGATGCAGCTACTCGATTTCTTAATCCGGAACATCGTCTTACTCGGCGTTGCGCAGTTCTAAATGAAGCAGGGAATCCTGTTATGTGCATACTGCAAATTCAAATGGATTTTGCCTTAAATACTCCACCAAATTTCGGTCTTCTTCATTTAATGATTTTCTATTATTTAAACCAGAGACCCAACAGACCTTTCAAGTGTTTGCCATTTTTTTACAATTCCTTGAACAGTACTTCTAGGTACTCTAAAATGATCAGCTATTTTTCCATAAGACCACCCTATTTCTACTAAACATATTATTCTTGCTTTTTTAATAATACTTAAAGAAGACATTTTTAAATCATTTAAGATAATGACAATACTTTGACAGATATCATGATAACAATTAACACGCTACAAAGGTAATAAAGGTAAAAAAGTTGCATTTACAGTGTCACAGTTTAGTGTACGAAATTATCTGTCAACTGTACATGCAGTATAAATACAAGAAACAAATAAATTGAAAATCCAATTACATACATAGTTAAGTTTAAAAACATATTACAAAGGAAATAACTTTTAGTCGCTTGATTCCAGCACGTTAATGAATTTGTTTTTAAAAAGAAAGCTGTACAAGAATGTATGTAAATAGGAAAAAATTCCCCTTTGGAGTTTTACCGAAAAAATAAAATTGTTTAGCCATTTAAATCAAGCGTAAGAAATTAAAATGTCAGAAAAACCGGCCTTCCTGAAACACGATACGATCGGGCGAGTAGGCCGAGCAACTGATACTCCTCGAAAGGTTTATTACGCCGAGATAGGAGTTTTAAGCACAGAGGCACACCCGAAACATGTTACCTGCGTCCTTTTATTGCCTCATAAATAAGCCTTTCGCTTGAATTTATTACAATAGAAGAAATTAATTTTTGATTTTATTTTTCTTGTTTATTTTGAGGCTAATTTAGTTGTCTGCATTTTTAGGCAAAGGTTCTTTTTAACAAATCATCATTTCATATAAATAAACTTTTGGAAGTGTGTTTTAATTAAAAATTATCTTTTATGCTTTGAGAAAACAAGCGAAGAAAAAATTGTTAAATATTGATTGGACTATTATAGAATCTACTAATAACTTTGAAAGACAAGCTGAACGTTTTAATAATAGTATTATAAATTGTTTGTCAATGTTTACAATGTTTAAAAACATACTACGCAATAGAACTAATTAAGAATAGTAAAAAGTGACATCTCTGGATCACTCCTACAATAAAAGAAATGTCTAAATTAAAAAGAAAGCATTTCAAAACAGAAGAGAAATTGTCTTGGGATTACACTGTTAAAAGAAAAGAATCAAATTTAACGTTTTTCTTATGTCCCAGAAAGTCCACTCCCGTTTTTTTGTCAATTTAACTAAAACCGCTTCAGTCAATCAGTAACTCATAAAATATGTTATTACTATTTTGACATTAATCTGATTTTATTGTGCAGTAAAAATTACAACTTAATTAGTTAATTTGACACATTTTTTATGTTAGTATTAACTTCTTTTAAAATTTTAACTAAAAAAGATATTGATAATGATTATAAACTTTATCAAAGTTACTAGTATTTGGTTCATTTGAACCGTAAAAGAATTGCATGTTAATTTTAGTTAGCTGTTATGTTAAAACGACTTCCAGAAAAGTTAGTTCTTAAAATCTGATTTTTACTAAACACAAAAGAGTTAAAATAACTATACATTTTAAGTTAAATTTGATTTATTTTAATTGATTATAATTTTTTTTGATTCTCACGTCCAGGATTTCTAACAGTGGAGTCATGTAGTATCAAATTTCGGAGCTAAATTCCAAATTTCCAATTCCAAATTAACCAATTCTATCCAACAGTTTTCCTGTATAGTTTGTCACACCTTTTACCTAAATGCGGCAAAATGTCAAATTCAGACGATCCAAAAAAATATTGGTCAAGTGTAAAGAAGTTTCATATAATATTAAAAGAATCCAAATTAGTAAGTGGCTATCCTAGTGCACAAGATTTAAATACTTCTACATTACATACATCTACTTGATAAATTCAGTAAGAATATTTTTACCTAGTCAAAATTTTATTTCCTTTTATTCTACTAATAAATCACCCATAAAAAGTGATGATGTATTCCTAAATTTAAAACATAGGTATCTCAAATTATGAAATCATAACAATTATATCTAATATCACACCGATTTTTGTGGAATTGATGATGTAACCTTGAGAATGTTAAAACTCTATAAATATGAACAATAATTGCTTAAATGCTCTTAAACAAATCTTTAATCTTTCAATTTCAAATAATCTTTATTCAGTTATTTGGAAAACTGGTATTATTATCCCAAAATTGAAAGTAAATAATGCACAAAATGTTAAAGATTTTCGCCCAATAGCTTCGCTATCTTTAATATCTAAAATTTTTGAAAAAGTAATTTTTATTCAAGTTATATCTTATTTAGATGAATATAATATTTTATCAAGCCATCAATCTGGTTTCAGAGCTAATTTTAGCACAACGACATTATTATCGTAAACTAAAATATGGTATTTTAGAGAATTCGCGATTGCCGATCGCTACGAGCCCCCACCAAGCAATTTATTTAATATGTGTAAATACAAAATAAGCTATCAATAAAAACAACGTCTTAGCAAACCCGTTGTATTAGATCATTTTTCTGTGTAGGAAAGAAAAAATGGTAAATAATATTCAACCTCAACGAAGCTTATGGAAGATAAAATGGTATAACATATTATTATTATTATTATGAGTAGTGAAGAAAAATTGTCAGCGTACTAAGTTTGTAGAAAAATATTTCAGTTTGTTTAGTAAGAACAGTTCAAACCAACTACCAACTGAATGAAAGGGGAAGAAAAATAAAACTTGTAAAAAGAAGATGTTAAGAAGGAAAGTCTAAAAGAATTCGTAAACCATTATTAACATAATTTTTCCACATAGGGTAAATGCGGGAGAGTTTCCGCGGCAGGAGATATGCCGCATTTGTCGTATTAGCCCTAATACGTAAAAAGTTAGACAACCAAGTATACCTGTGATGAGAGTCCACCCATTAGAGAATCATTAGTACAGCGGCAGTGTTCGTTTCTAAAAGTATCGCTTGCTATTCCGATATTTACAAAGGTAAGAACACATTTTTATTACAAGGTTTGAAGTACTTGAAGTATGGTTTTATTAAGTGTGATAATTTGAAACTATGTCGCTTTATTTTATGTTTAAAAGTTTTTCCGGTATTTTGAGGTTATTGTTTACACGTATAATGATATATTTTCTAGCGTTTACAGCCAGTGACCTTGATAAGCAGGCGCGGCGTCTCTCCCAACAAAAAGGACAGTTGCCGCATTATCAGTAAGGAGAGACGCCGCATACTATTTTTCCAATGTTATTGTTTTTCCATGAGTTTTATTATATTAAAATTACCATTTTTATTCAGAAATATGCCAAGAAAATATCAAAGGAAAGTAAATGCACGCTCAAGGGCCCAGTGGATCGAAGAACAATTGCAAGAAGCACTTAACAAAGTTAGATCCGGTGAGATAACCAAAAGAAGAGCTCATAATGGTGTGCCGCCAAAAACCCTTGTACGCAGAATGGCTAGTGGTAAATTTCGCAAAGGGAGTCTTGGACCAGAAGGTAAACTTTACTTCCGAAATGCCCGATGAAGGTCTAATAAATATTGTTAACATCATACGAAAATATTGAAACAAAAAAGTCTCGCCTTTATCCTCAAGATAAAAAGCCCAAGGTGGCAGAAAAGAAGAAAAAAACAGAAAAAAAACCTAGAAAAAGAACAGTGGAGCGATAGCGATGAAGAGATCCTAGCAAATAAGATTATAAAAAACAAGGAACGCTGCGTGGAATTTTTCGAAATGTATGTACAACTAAAAAAGTCGATTGGGTGCAGTGCCTTAAATGTTTAAAATGGTTTCACGTTACTTGCAGCATGTATGCTGAAGTAAACTGAAGTTTGCAACATCTGTTCCAGACTGGATCTACGCAAGAAAAATGAAAATTAGACGTTTTAAACACTGCGGCATCTCTCCTTTCTAAACGCGGCATCCCTCCTAGCGATGTGGGAGAGTCGCCGATTTTTAGAAGAAAAAATGTTTTATATTTTATATTTTAGTTTATATTTTTTTATAATTAACGTTTATGTTTGCATTTTAATAAAGTTTAAAGTAATATCTGTGTAGTGACTTATTTTGAAAAAGTTAACTTAAAAATTACAAAAATTATGAATTGTTTTCAAAAAGTGCAGCAACTCTCTCGCATTTACCCTAAAGAAAATCGATTTCTTCATCTACTAATAAGTTATATGCCAATACACCATTTTCTCTTCTGCCAGCAACATCAGTAGGTATATCCTTTTTTTGCCTCCTGATGATGAGCGTTTCTACGTTCGAAACTTCTGAAAATATAATTTATTTTCTTATAAAATTGTGGAGGAAGACTTTTAGTTTTTCTTTCTTTTCCACACTTTCAACTACACTTTGAGCAAGGACTCTTTCTTCTAATATCATTGTCATTACAAAACTCTGAGAGCATAAATAGACCACATATTTATCTAATAATATCAATGATAATAATTGTCATTATTTATTCATTAAACAATCTGATACAGTTACTCATACATAGGTACTCATAATATACTTATTGTATAGAATAATAATTATTTCATGTTTTTGTGATAATTTAAAAAGGTTTAGATAATTTAGAATATATAAATATGCAACAAAACTTATTTTCTACTTTCGAGTAAGACCAAAAGATTTAATTTGGTGTTTATTAAATAAAAGCCAGAATACTAATCCATAATATAAAAAATAATTTGATTTAGTCGGTGATTTAGCAAAAATACCATATACTGCAGGGAAACAATTAAAAAACAAGAAACAAACATTTTACTTAAAACGTTAATTTGCCATTTATATGCAAACGGTTATTGCCAGTCGGCAATAATAAAGATATACGAAACTTCAAAGAGTTATTTAGGTTTCGATAGGTCGTTGGTGAATGCAGACCCATTACAAAGATGTATTGGCCAATTTGGAAAAATTAAAGAAACCAAACCAAGAATTAAAATAACACAACAAGAAAAAAGGGTATTTACGAATGTCAAAAAACTCGTTTTTGTTTATGCTTATAAACATATATAGATCTAGGGACCAATAACAAAGGAATATGTTACATACGTCTTTATTCCTTTTATTTTTGATGTACATGAACATGATACAAAAGAACTTTTGAATATCCCTTTACAGGACCATACTCTGAACGAACGAGGGGCCAGTTACACTATTTGCCCCCCTAACCGGTAAGTTTCTTCAATGGATATACCTACACAACAAACCTACACTAATCACTTTTCCCCAACAAACCAATAAGAGTTCTCATCATATATTACGTTGTTATAAAAGGAAAACGTTGTATGTACCTACTATTTTTTAGTTACCAGAAGTAGGTTGCTATACTGAATCTGATGAAAATGTTTAGCACACGGGATAGGTAAAAAAAAAACAATGAAAGACGAGTTTTATTTATTTATCATAGGACCTACCTACTATTTCAAGGAATATTTATTCAATATTCAGGTTCATTCTTTATGTATTATTATAAAAATGAAGTTTGGGTAAAATACATAAAAATAAATTTCTGAAAATATCCTTTGGTTATAAACACTTTTAAGTCAATATTACTATACAATACAAGCAGTGGCGCAACCAGGGGGGGGGGGCTGCCGGGCTGCAGCCCCCCCCCCCCCCCCGAGCTTAGAAACTTAGCCTATTCTTTTAATTGCAAACCAATTTTTCATGTCACGCCTTTTACTAATATTTTATATTCACATAATTTACATCAATCATGTTATCAATAGTGAAATTATACTACGTCTGACTGAATGGACCGACCGCAATACTTCCACTGAGGCATCTGGATTACTGGCCAGCATTATAAGTCCCAAATTTGTGATCGCACTAATGTGTACAGAAAGAATATATGCCTATACACACTGCCTTTAAGCAAGATTCTACAAACAGTCGATTTAAACCTTTGTAAAGCATTACAGTTAGCTAAAGACGTAACAGATCAAGTTAAAGAAATAAGAGGCCTGGCAGTTGATAATTTTCAAAATATTTTTAAAGAAGCTCAAGATCTACTTTCGGAATACGATATTGAAATCAGAGTACCTAGACTACCGCCAAGACAAACACAAAGATTGGTTATAAAAACCGATTCCGCTGCTGAGTATAACAATTTTTATTCCGTTTTTAGATGGCCTCATAGCAAATCTCGAGGATCGGTTTTTAAAACATCGAGAAACCATTCAAAATTTTGAATGCCTCTTTCCATATGATAATCAAGATTTTGATAGTCAATTTAAATGTTTTTTGAAACTTCACAGCTTCTACAAGAATAAGTTCCTTAAAGAGTTTTCCAATAAAACGATGTTAAAAGCTGAACTTGAGCTGTGGTATAAAAAATGCAAAAACAAAAACTGAAGGCAGATTTGGACAAAGTGTTTTCCGTAATGTGATGCCAATATATTTCCTAATATAAAAAGGCTTTAACAAATTTTTTTAACTTTGCTTGTTACAACCGCCACATCTGAAAGGTCCTTTTCAAATTTAAAATATTTAAAGACATATCTGCGTAGCACCACGGAAGAGGACAGATTAAATGGTTTGGCAGTTCTTTATGCGAACCACGATATTGATATTATCGTGGAAAAAATTCTGGACGAAAAGGCAAAAACAAAACGAAGAATTTTACTTTAATATTAGTATTATTAGTGATTACTTACAACTGATTGTATGAGGTTTTTGTTTTGTTTTAGTATAAGTATGATTAATATATGCGTTACTTATTTTAAATACATTAATACTAAAATGAAATCTCTAATTTTTTTTTTTATAAATATTTAGTTAGGGCCAGCGGCGTATTATTGCAGAAGTTTTAGGGGGCTGTCGCTCTGGTCAATCATACATATTTTACCCAAAAAAGGGCGTGGCACCCAAACAAATTTGGCGCAAGAAGTTAAAGCCCCCCCCCCCCCCCCGAACTAAATTTCTGGTTGCGCCACTGAATACAAGATAGAAATGAAACTTTGAACATAATATATTTTAATTTCCTTAGTTATTTAAAGTATTCTAATCGACAGAATGTCTCACAAACGTCTATTAGAATATTTTGGAAAGTTAGGCTATTTGAATCCTGTAAATTTGGATAATGGGGTTTTCGAAGAAGCTCTCTTCAAATGAAACACCTTGTATATCTAATATATTTTTTTGGGTTCCTTTTTTCACTGCCAATAACTTTAATTAAACTTTTTTGTATCCTATACTCTATCCGTTCCTGAGAAAAAAAAGTTTTTTCTTAAATTTATACATTGAATATCTTTCAAAAGATAAAAGAGTGAAACTTCAAATTTGGGTTGAGGAATTAGATATTACTGTGCTGCTGTGCTTGATAATGAATTGTCAGAAAATGAAATTTTAGATACAGGAAATGACAGTTTTTAAAAATTTTATGTTAAATATTATGATTTGTAAATTTCCTACTTCCGTGTAACTAAAATTTCATTTTCTGACCATTCATTTTCAAACAAAATAATAATAATAATTCCACAACGGAAATTTGGAGTTTCACTCTTTAATATTTAAACGGATGTCCAATTTTAGGAGAAGGTCAAAATTTTGAGAAATCATTTTTTTTTCAGAAACGGTTAGAAAAGGATACAAAAACTTTTAATAAAAGTTTTTGGAAATGAAAAAGAAACAAAAAAATAGATTACAATATACTTAGTGTATTTCATTTAATAAGGGCAAGTTTGAGACAACTTCCGGTATAACCTAAAGTCGCATATGTTCGCTGTCGCTCATTTGAAAACCCTATTTCATCAAAATTTACAGGATTCAAATCGCATTACTTTTCGAAATATTTTAGTGGACGGTTACCGTGAGACACCCTGTATAACGGGCATCGGTTTCGTTTTTACATACAGGGTGTGTTAAATAAACGGATCAGATTTTTATACTGACTTGCTCGAATTCGTCAATTTAATTGTTTTGTAATTAATTTTTTTAGAAAACTATTTTTCATACAGGGTGATGCAGAAAACTGCTACGTGCATCACGTAGTGTGTATATTCTGTTAAATCAAATTACATTATTTTAAATCTTCTTTAAATCACTAGATTCCATGCAGGTCCAGAATCTGATAATGCAAAAATATAGAATGCGTTTCATTAAATCCATATCTTTATCACAACCCTCTATAATATAATAGATAATTCCTGTTACGTTTTTATTTTAAATATTTAAAAAGTTGGACATTGTACGAAGGCATAGCAGGACTCATATACATTTTTATATTTTTATAAAAAAATTATAAATAACTAATTAATTTCCTGTTACGTAACACGAAATCAATTATATCCGCGTTACATAACACGAAATTAATTATTTCCGCGTTATGTAACACGGAATATTTCTGCGTTAAGCATTCGTTTTTGTTAAATTTGGTTGAAATTGAATAAAAACCAAGGTTTTACATAACACGAAATCAATTGTGTCCGCGTTACATAACACGAAATTAATTATTTCCGCGTTACATAACACACGGAATTAATTTGTTCGTGGTGAACTAGCGCAGAATTAATATATTTTTTTCGACTAAAGCGATGAGCAAGCACGAACTTTGTTTCATTAATATAGCTTATGCTTAAAAAATTTGACACTGATAGGTGTCAAATTTTGACAATTAAATAGCGTAGCTATATATTCTGTGGTAGTGCGGTACTACGGGTAAAGCGGAAATAATTAATTTCGTGTTACGTAACACGGAATTAATTATTTATCTTTAATTTTAAATTGTGTGTTATAATAACATAAAAATGTATGTGTCCATGTACAAATATTTTTCGTTTGTCTTGGTAATAAAATGCATAAACTACAAAAGCTAAATAATGTTGTAATAAAACTAAATAAAACGGATTAAACAAACATTTTAATCCCAACTCCCGAACACCTTGTATACAACTGCAGCATCCTTATCAACACAAAAAAGGAAAAAATTACGTTCGACAAAAATTATAGTTTTTTGTGCTCGTATAGCTTCAGAAAACACGCAGGCAATTCCAATTTAAAGAAAGATACGATCCGCAGTTTAATCTTATAAAATATTCGCGCCCATTAATTTGAATAAAGGCAACATTAAAACATCTCAAGGTGGCAATGAATCTCGCGCGGTGCAGCATCGCGGGCGGCGTTCTTTCCTGTTTCCATGGCAACTGTTCTTTCTCCGCCAATGGCAGAAGTCCAGGAGGTGGCCCCAGATGGTTTAGGAGCCTGAGATGGAGATAGTTCTCCTGCGGAGCACAGTGGGTCTTGATATGTTTAAAAATCTAAAAAAAATTACGGGTAAGTAACTCAGAAATTACTAAAAAATTTGGAAACGTAAAAGTAACCAAACAACAAATAACAGTGAAATATTTGATTAGTTCTACATTTTTCTATACAAAATTTTTGTAAAAATATCTTCTTAATCGAAAGGATTTTAGAATTTAAATTCAGCATGGCTGTATGATTGATGCTTATGTGTAATCTTGATTTTTGCAGGATGATTTACGACGAATGGCTTGATAGAGGACAGCGGGCCGTATTGCAAGCTGTCTTTCTTTATGATCCAGCGTTAAAATGCGATAGCATGTTCAAGTGTAAAAAATCTTATTTTTAAATTCATGTATTTTAAAAATTATCCAGTTTGGAATTATACCAGTATTACTTGTTAGAATCTTAAACACAATAAAAATATGTAATAAAAACCATTCATCCATATTAGAATTAAGTAAGCCACGTGCTACTGGTCCATGCCAAAATTTCAATAGTTTTATCATGTCAGAAGGAAGTATAAGTATCCTATTGTACTGGACAAAGTTATGGTCATTCCAAAACTGTCTGAAAGTCTAATGTCTAATGGCGTATTAATATTTGTTATGCTTATATCTTGCCATGCCTTTTTAACGTTGGTGAATAAAAGGTCACCCTTTGAATAATATAACACATTTTTGAGGAAATTATGTCGGTACCTACCCATTTTTGTCCACCAGTCTATGAGTTTAGATATAAGATTTTTTTTTATCTTTCAAATGCAAAAATCTCCGAAACCACTAGAGCAATTTACAAGCATAATAATAGTTTATATAGTAGATAGTTCTGATTTAGGACGAAAACACTTTTTTTGCAGGACAAATACTTATTACTTATAGAAAAGAATTATGCAACTATACAAATATATCGAACAAACCTGAATAAATAATAAATTAATGATAGTTGTGATTAATTATTTTTCGTTACCGTAAAACCTACCTGCTTTGCTCAGAAAAAAACCCACAGAATTTTGTTAGTGATAATTAAGTTAAGTTGTTGAATGCAATTTTAAGTGCAGTTAGCACTTGCCGCATTTAGGTAAAAAAGGTGTGACAAACTACAAGACGACTATTGGATAGAATTTGTTAAAATTTGAAATTTAGCTTCGAAATTACTACATGACTGTATCACCCTCATTTTATCAATTTTGAAAAAAATAATTTATTTTGAAAATTTGTTTTCTAATATAAAAAGATTGAAGGCGATATAGTCATGTAGTACCTATCAAATTTCGGAGCTGAATTCCAAATTTCCAATTCAAAATTAACCAATTCTATCCAACCGTTTTCCTGTAGTTTGTCACACCTTTTACCAAAATGCGGCAAGCGGCAAGTGATAACTGCTCTTAAAATAACTATTTTAACCACCCATTTAAGTTTCTCTAAGCACATTTTGACGCTTACTGTGGCAACTTGCCTTCACCATAATTATAGGTCTTTAAACAGCTTTCTTACTAATAGTATCAAAAAGTAAATAAAAAGCTTTAAAAATGATTTTTACATTTATATAACGAAGTCGCACCAAATCTGAAGCCTCGCAAGTCCCCAGAAAGTGAAACGGTGTCTCTTCCTCTTTCTGATGCCCAGGACAACTTGGGTCCTCCTTCACGCCAATAATTATTAGCGTCATATGTTTCCTCAACCAACAGTGCCCAGCCAGAATTTGTATTTATGGGTTGAGGACCATCCGAATCATGTTCAGGAGCACTCCAATCTGGATTTGTCCGATCCTGTGATATGCATCTCTGGGTTTACCGCCACTCTTCCATGAAACGTCGCGAAACCAACTGACTTGCAGAACCCACTTGTTGATTTTGTAATTCCTATTGGTGGTTCCGGCACTTAAAAAGAAATCTCAGCTTCAAGTATAGCGAGCTCATCTGCTCTGTCGTTGTCATGCACCCCTTGGTGTCCCAGGATTCAGACTAGTTTAACGTCTTGAGTATCTTAAAGTCCTTCCAGCCTATCTATGCACTCCTCAACAAGTACTGACGGGGTTTGCATACCGTATTGAGAGCAGCTTGGTAGATACATATTACCTGCTCTTGGTACTTTCTGACCTCGTATAGACTTTATAGACTTGTGGTAGTCAGAATGGCGTATAGACTTCTCCTGGAATATTATCGCATAGTCGCCCACAGCGGGTAGCTTCTACGAATGTTAGTTTCTCCAGGTATACTTCAGCTCCTAAGAACTGTATTCCAATCCTTGAGACCAGAGCGTCCTCAGGAATATGTTATATTAAGTCTCTTCTTCTAATTAATTTGGATATTTAGAATATATATTTAATATTTTATTTACAAAAGTTTTTCTTAAAAAATCATATTGGCTTTCGCTATTTAAGAAACTATAGTCTATGGTGGAAAATTGTTCTTATTCTTATAAAGAGGGCATAACCTACCTCCATGAAGTCGACAAAAAATAACTTCTACCGATGCCATCGAATCGTTGTCCCACTGTACACTGAAGGTAGCCAGAATCCCATTTCCAGCGGATTCCCCTGCGATGCATCAGCTGCCGCTTCCGGGAGAGATATTGTTCTTGTTTTCTTTAACGATCCTCTCGGACACGCTGACGTATTGTCCCATCGTGATATCCAATTTTACTTCCCTAAAAAGTTAACATTAACTTAAAAAAATGGATATAAGTTTTTTGTCGTTTTGGCATTTTTCAAACAAAAGAATAGGGCTGTTTTGAAATCACGACAAATTTTTTCGATTAAAGTCTATTTTTATTGGTACATTCGTATCGATTAGTATAATAATGTCTATTATGATAAAATTGTACTTTTTCCATTGTTAGCGTAGCGTCAGTTTTTTTTTTAATTGCATTAAACGTTACCTAATTCATCCCGTTGGTAGAGTTGTGATCTTACGTTAAGTGGCACTATTAGTTATAAAGTCATTGATAACTTTATAAAGGAGTGTGGGAGTGTGCGGTGAAACTTTAGAGCAAATTTTAGAAACTTGTCTGTTTACTGTGGGATTTATTCAAAATCGTTTCAAAGGTGGTTTAAATGTGTATTTACCAATTTTTTAACAGCTTACTTCTTAGTAACTGCCCTAGTTGTTACCTATAATATCTTTCCAAGGGCATGGCCACAATGATTCACCGACCTCTCACCAATTGAACATATAGGTTATGAGACGGAAAAGACTACCCTACTCTTTATTACTAAATCATTACACTAAAGGTTATTTGGTTTGAGGTATAGATTTCGTAGAAAGAAAATGCGATAACTCAATCCACGTTCTATTGACGCGACGACTCGACAAGTACCTATAAATAACACTTGATATTACAAATTAATATATTAGTGTTTTTTGTCCGCGACGTAATTCATGTTGTACCATGTATAAAGTTTGGACAATTGGAAAAGAAATGGGGTGGATCACCATTCACCGTCTCATAAAATGTAAAACTATCGTAGTATCATATAATATCACATGTGAGAGACAAGAGACATTTCCACTATACGATGCATTTAGCGGTATAAAGACTATTTTTAACACGCTTTTATTATAGCTTCACCTGTATGTATGTATGTATGTATGTATGTTTGTTTGTTTGTTTGTTTGTTTGTTTGTTTGTAACCGACTTCTTTGAACCCGATTTTGACCCACTTTAAACGCTAAGATTTAATTTAAATTTTGTAGACTTATCAAGAACCGCTGACAATACAATAATCTAGTACGCAAGAAATTCTCCTGTCAAATTTTGACAGCTGTCAGGTATAAAACCAAGATGCGATTTTGACGAAACAAATTAGGGGGTCGTATAGTATTCGATGCGGAGACTTCGGGAAAAATAAGCAAAAAATTCTCCTGTCAAAATTTGACAGCTGTCAATATGTAAAATCGTTTAAAAAATAATGATATTAATGAAAAAACTATAAGGTCGTATGTATATTGACGGTGGAAAGTAGAAAAAAATACGCAAAAAATTATCTTGTCAAAATTTGACACCTATCAATATGTCAGAATTTTCCAAAATTTGCAAATATCGTTCTTTTCTTATAAGGCATAAACGATCGAGTTTGTTCGGGTTTGTTTGTATGTTTGTTTGTAACCGACTTCTTTGAACCCGATTTTGACCCACTTTAAACGGTCAGATTTAATTTAAATTTTGTAAACTTATCAAGAACCGCTGACAATACAATAATCTACTAATCTAGCTCAATCTACTCAACATTTTTTTTTTCTTAACAACAACTCAAACTAAAAAATGAAAAATAAATATATTTTAAAAAAACTAAAAAACACGCTTTAATCAGACTAAAAAGCGAAAAATAAATATAGTTTAAAATAATTCTTGAAATTCTTAATATAGACAGAAAATAATAATGAACGATAAACATTAGTATTATTGTGAAAAAAGCGAGGGGTGCTTGATATACGAAAAATATAGCACAAAGCGCCCCACGCTTTTTTCACAATAATATTAATGTTTATCGTTCATTATTATTTTCTGCCTATTTTAAGAATTTCAAGAATTATTTTAAACTATTTATTTTATTTTCCGCTTTTTAGTCTGATTAATTATTAAAGCGTGCTTTTTAGTTTTTTTAAACTATATTTATTGTGAGATAAAAGTTATGAAGAACCAGACAATTCGTTACGTTTGAAAGTTAAATAGACACAAAAAATAGCTATCTATACAGGGTGGGCAAATTGATGTGACAAATTAATATATCAGCTCTACTATTTTCAAAAGTTTTGAGTTATACCTAATTAAATATATGTTCTGAATTAATTTTTAATTCTACTGGGTGATCTAGAAAGCAGAAAAATAAAAAAATATTTTTTTAAATAGATCACACATTTTAACATTTTTGTTTTCCCCATAAAATTATCCATACGACGCTATATTATTTGGTTGTTACATGATATATATAATATAGTATAAAACTACCCTTATTTCTCAATTAGAAAATCTAAAATCAAAAATTTTCAATAAATATTTAAGTATAGGGATAGAGAAACAATGTTAAATCATAAAGTAGTTAAATTTTGTACTGTTGACAGTCGAATATAAAAAAATTAAAATACAATAACTCAGTTTTTTTTTAAATGAAACATTTATGAGACTCGTCCTCTAGATAGTTTAATTCTCTTTAATTTTTGTTAAGTTAGCCCTACACCTAAATTTACTAATTTTCTAAATATTCCGTTTTTATTAAAAACTGTTTTTACTAAAAACTTAGATTTTTAATTTATTAATTTATGGTATTTAAAGCTTAATATCTTAGGAATCGCAGGCTAGTGCAGCAGTATAATAATACATATTATATTTAAAAAATGCTTAGTTAACTTATTCTTTCGAAAGAAACTTTTATACGTGGCACTTTTAAAATAATTTCAACTTTCCCTTTATTCCCGTATTTAACTTCTAATACTAATTATTTTACGTTTAATCTTCTATTATTATCTTAAAGTTAAGCGGGTGCACAAGGAAGACACCTGTAGGGATGTTAAATGACTGAAAATGAATTAAAAAAAACGGGAGATCGAATTCAATCCATAAGGAACCTTTTTCTATGGTCACATTTTTTTTATCGAAAAATACATTTAAAAGTTAGGAGCAGTAAAATACCTGTACATGTTTGTAGTATCCTCTGTAAAAATCAAAAATTATATAGGGCTACATTCACAGTTGTATGGAAAAAATACTAATGTCTGTTACTATAGGATTTACAGAACTTTGTTAAAATGATGTATTATGTACTTCTAAATGTTCTCAAGTTTCTTGCCAAAAATGAAAGTTGTAAGTACTACATCAAATTTATTAAACAAAGAAATTTCAGTTTAGTGTCCGGCTATTTTATGATTCATCTTTAATTTTCAATTGAAATGACTTTCATATATGTTTTTTCTATTTTTAAATGAAATTAATATAAATAAAAAAAAGTGCTAATTATTTATAATTAAATTAAAGTATTCATAGAGGCCAATTACACTACATTAACACAAGGTAAAAAAATGTAAGCTAGAATCATAAAACATTCTATTCAAGAACCCTTTAAACCCAGGATATTTTATCCCATCTACTCCTTTATATTCAATGGCCTTATAATAGAGTCGTTTGCATCAAAATGTCGTTACTTAAGAAAATGTATTCAAAATCTTAGCTTTGGGCATAAGCCATCGTCCAAGCCTTATGTATACATGTTTTATACCGGGTGGCAATAAAAAAGAATTTTGTTGGACAGTAAATATTAGCTGACAATGCCGTACGAAGGTTCCAGGGTACAATCTGGGAAAATATTTAAAATACTTAAAGAAACAAACATCTTGATAATAAAGGTCTATGCAAATATTGCCATATAATATCTGTATTGTTTCTATGTTATGATTTCATCCCCGCATGTAAAATACATCTAGTTTTAGCCCTCCGCTGTTACTGATGTATTTTTCAGAATTAGAGTTAGAGTAGGTATACGATTTACTTCAGTGTAAAGATATTGAAAGAGGCCTTCCTAAACTGTGTTTCTTATACCGAGCGAGCAAATATTATTTGCATCAAAGAGGGCTTGGATTAAAAAACTTATGGCTTGGTTTAGATCACAAGATATGGGGACGATATATCTAACCAAAGCTAGGTTAAAATTTTGTCAAATTCATATTATGACATGATAATATGCCAAACTAATGAGTAATAAAATAAGTAGACAAATACAAATTTATTTTTGTTGTTTACAAAATTAACAAAGTACAGAAAGAAAAAGAAAAATAATTACATAAATTTCTGAAATTGGCCACCGCCATGCTTCAAGCATAAATTCACACATCTCTTCATATTTTCGAAAGTGCTGTGTTGTGTTGTTTACAACAAGTTCTTCTGTTCTAACAGATGGCCTTTCTGCCCCTTTTTTGTGTTGTATAGAACCTGTTTCCCTAAACACAGCCACGGTTTTTTTTGAGGCAGTGATAAAAATCCCCAGCAATAAAAGCAACGTTAGGAAAATGTTCGTTAAAATCGTCCATGCACAAACCCGGATTGTATTGCCACTCACCATTTACTTTAACCTTGTTTCGAAAATACGCTTCAACCATGAATGTTTTGTGCTGTTCCGTAAAGCCCATTGTGTGAATTGTTCAAGAAATTGGAAAAATTAGCGATGAATCAAATTACTTGTAACGAACGACTGTCAAAGATGACGGAATAACTGATTGATTGTTAATTCAGGTAGTTACTGACACCCAACAGGTATTAAGCTCTACGGCTAAGCATTACGTCCTTAGAAGCAAGGCCCTCTTTGATGCAAATAATTTGTGCTCGCACGGTATAAAGGTTTTAAAATGTTGAGTTTATTTTCGAAATATTCAGTCATCTATATTATATTTATAGTATAAATAGGCTGCCTTTAGGAGTTATTTTCTCCTAACGAAGGGGCCCTATTTTCTCGTGGTTCAACTTTAACAATATAAAAAAAAACCTAAACTCTTCGGCTTTTAAAAGTCTTTATAAAAAACATTATCTTAGGGTCGGATTGTAAGACTGATTAATTGTTAATTAAAGTCCTACCTTTTTGTATCAACAGGTAGGTATGTTACTTTCACCAATAGTTATTTTTGGTTTTTTGATTATAATATAATTATTTTAAATTTATTTTATAATATAAATTATATTTTGGCATAAGTAGATACCTTTATTATTATTATCTTTATTTTCTCTTTAAAGCAGCTTTTTGTTGATATTTTTTAATATTATTATTATTATTATTATTACTTTGTTTCATTTATTTTTGTGATTTTATTTAAGTTCCAATACTTTCTCAAAGAATCATACATATTATAGGTACATAATATGTATCTACAGTTGCGAGTTGTTAACTTGCATTAAATTCAGTAAAACAAAAGAGTATTTTTTTGTGTTAACAGAATTAATAGCTGCGGTCGTACGCAGCGGTCAGAAACTGTCAGCAAATAAACGACGCATGCGCACGTGTTTAAAAGCGTTCGCACACGACAAATCCCAAACCGCTGGCAGAAAATCCGGTTTTCGCAGAAGCCAAATAGTTTGGTTGTGGATCCGTTTCTAACGTGTTCGCAAAGCAATACATTTGCAACCAGTTAGAAACCGTGCATTCGCAGAGAAAAATTTTAAATCGGTTGACGATTGGCTTGTACAAACGAAGCTGATATCTTAAGTTGCTATGTTTTTGATAAATGCGTACAGAAGAATCTTGCAAAAGGCTACCACCACCAAAAGATACATATCCTGTCAGACAGTCAAGCCGCCCTTAAGCCTGTGAACTCTGAACTCCAACAGATTTCCATCAAAATTACAAGTGCCCCAACAACCTGAAAGATCTAAAAGCCAGGAATAACAAGGTTGAACTCCTGTGGGTTCCTGGTCACTCGGGGATAAAAGGCAATGAAAAAGCAGATGAACTAGCTAGTCCCGAATCTGCTCATAATTTCAGGAGGTTTGAACTCGCCTTTAGAATATCAAAACAAGCAACTAAAACAACATTAGACAGCAGATGGATGCAAAAACCAAATATCTCGATGAAGCGGTATACGCCTGGTCAAACACACGGACTGGCAGTAATTGGTAAACCCTCCAGGAAGTTATTAACTGGAATGCTATTTCTATCGCGCACCCAGTTAAAACGAGTAACTGGCTTGTTAAAGACAATACCTTCAACGAGTAGGAATTTACAATGGACCCATTAAATGCAGACTTTGCGGTGAAGAGGACGAAACCGCCTCTCCTGTCATATACAGCCGAGAAGCCCTAAAACCTGCAAACGACTCAAAATCTTCAGGAACATTTAACGCGGTGACAACCACCCACATGACAAACTTGGCGGAAACTTTATAGAACGAACAAATCTTGCCTGACAAGACTGGAGTACACAATATTAGGAGGTGTTGACAATAAGCCCAAAGGGCTGCAGTGCAAGAAGCTTGGGGCACACATCCGACCCGCTAACCAACCAACCCAATTTGAAGATATAATGATGTCATTGATAATTTTTTTAAATGATATCTCGTTTTTTATTGACTTGTTTTAAAGTGTATGTATTAAATTATATGTAATTGCTTTTATTGTTTAAGTTGAAGGATGCATCTTTCAATAGTTTTAGACTGAATTAAATCCTATTTCAAAAGATACAGTGATAGTATAGGGTCGGTGGAAGTGGGCTAAAAATGGATGTATTTTACATGTGGGAATGCTTAACATAAAAATAATACCGATATAAGGTAACCTTTGCACACACCTTTACTGTCAAGATATTTGTTCCCTTCAATAATTCAATAAATATTTTAAATTCTTTTTTACTTTTATCAGTATTTTCAGTTTAAGAATTTGATTTTTTTTAATCTAATTATATATATATTTTTGTATTACGTAGTATCAAATTGTATCTTCTTACTTTATCTGTATTACTAACGAATGTGTGTTTAATGGCCACCCGGTTTATATCCCTTTCCTTTATGAAAATGAAGAAACAATGGACATGATAAATTGTGTCTCGCTCTAACTGGTTTCAAGTTACGGAATTCTTTGATGTACCCTTTACAGTGACAACGGTTTTATTTATACAAGAAAAATTGAGATATTTCATTCTGATGGCAGATAAAATTGGACTTGTTACCCAAACTGGTTTGAAACTGGATTAATTGTGGTTTTTGTTAGATTTATTTTAAGCTTTATAAAAAACAAACAAACTTTTTATGCGGTAGATATGGGCACATAATTTGTCTATATTTTTCTTTTTAAACAATAATATTAATTAATGAGATATAGTTATGTTAGTACTGGAAGAACTTATTTGTTACTACACACATAAACTAAGTAAACCTAGACATCCCATCTAACGGGGCGGATTGCGGTTAGGTTACACCTAATACAATTTTTTTTCACGCACGACTTCATGCACTGAAGAAAATATCTAATACAACAGATTTGTTAAGACATATTTTGTATTTATAGCTTATTTTTTATTGACCCATATTAAATAAATTGCTAGTAGTGTATTAAATCCGCGTTAGTCCAGATTTGCTAGAAAATTGTTTTTATTGGAAGTAATCAGTTCCATTAGCAGCACAGTCTTATTGAATAATGAACTACTTTTAATACAGCAATTTGGTTAAGAAATAAATTGTATCTTCCCAATGCGACGCATTTTGTTCCCAGTAAAGCACTTTCTCTACAATTAAAAAAGCAGAACAGCGTCCCCAAAAATAAATTGTATCCGTTGGAACCTACACAGTAAAAATTCTAGTGTTAATTTTAACACGCAAAAGGGGTACATATAGGTCCACACTCGTGCAAGTTAAATTAACCACTAACAAAATGTGGTAAAATTTGGTAAATTTTATTTAAAAATAGATTCATTTTACCCGACCTTGCGTGTGCCCAAACAGTGTTAAAATAATTTTATCTTTTGTAAAAATTAATATTTTTCGTGTTAAAAGTATTAAAAAAATGGGATTTAGTATCAATTTAATAACCCAGTTTAGTGTGAATTTAGGTTGTAGGCAGATGACAATAGTATTTATTTCGTGTTAAATATATTTTAGAGGACGTAAAAAGTACACTTGACTAAGGGTCAAATTAGGTTTTGATAAAAGGCCAATTTTATTTATCTAGTGTTAAAAGTATTTACTTAACTGTAAATATTACACTTTTTGTAGTGTTAATTATACAAAGTAGGCCAAAAAGCTTGCAAAAATACACCGATTTTTATTATCGAAATATCTTTGTTTTTTCTGGTAATTTCTGGAGCTTGTCTACTTTGATAATTGCAATGTGACTTCAAGTGAAGCATCAACATTAGAGAATAGTTTTGGGAGATGCAGCTACAACAAAAATAAAATAAAGATATTTTAATAATAAAAATTATTCTTTTTCTTTGAGATTTTGGACCGAAACTGTATGCGGAAGTATTTTTTAAAGATAAATGCGGAATAGGTATAAAGCAAACAATTTGGAAGTATTTTTTAAATATCGTTTATTATAGGCGAGTAAAAACAAAAATAAATAAAAATTCCCTTTTTAAAGAACATAAATATATTATTTTTATATTTCAATGAACGTTTGTAACCTGTTCATTACTTCCTTCATTTTTGTTGTCATATTATTAAAATCTGATTTTATGTCGTAAGAAAATATTACAATAAATCTGATAAAAATATCAAGTCCACTATCGTACCTTACCTTAAAAATAAAGTAACATTCAAAAAGAAAATTAAATGACTCAATAGTGCTGTTGCAATGAGTGTCCACTATTTTTGAGTCTATACCTACCTTGTATTCTGAGATAGCAGCCTTGTTAGCTCCAACTCCAATTAGATAGGGCTGGAATCCTTTTCTTTCGTCCACGATTCTTTGTAGAGGTTCTCCAACCTTAAAAAAATATATTTGTCAATTTGATGATTGGCATGATAATTTTTTTATTTTAAAAATTTATTTATTACTATTTATTGGAGCAAATAAGTTAGATGCACTTACAGTGCTGAAAATTAATAATATATTTTATTAAACGGACATGCAAACACGTATTTTATTTTAATCCTTTTACTTAAAATTGGCGGCGAATTTGCCTAGCTACTAAAAAATAAGTAGACTTACCCAGATCCACGACATCTTCGTAAGAAAAATTGTCCTTCAACTTGCAGAACTTTCTTTTACTTTTATATAATAATTTAAATAAAATAAAACATTATTTCTTCACCTAATTTCTGAATTTTCGGCACTCGATCTTCTTGGTATGGCGTCCACAAACATAATAAAATAAAATAAGATGGACGCGGAACGTGGACCACAGAACGCGATTCGACAGGTTAGATCACCCGCAACCAATTATTGGGTTATTTTAACATTAACGCAATTCTTTTCACCCGAGTAAAGGAAAATAGCATATTTGTAGTGTGAAAAATATATGGACTGTGTTAGAACAACACAAAAATAATTAAAAATGTGTTTGAACGAAATTTACCATTCGGGTGGTTGCCTTTAAGTGTTAAAGTGTAGTAATAGGTATATTTTTTAGTGTTATTTTTAACCCTTCTATAATTTACCTTCTAATATATACTTTTTACCACCTTATTATTTTTTACTGTGTATAATTCACAAGACGTTGGTGGGGGTTCGTAGCGAACGGCCGCGCGCCGTAGTATTAGTTTTTATGTATTTGTTGCGCAGGTCACATCCTTGTTCCGAGTCTTCTAGCTGTCCTTTCTGAATTTGAATTTTATTGATCGTACCAGTATCTGTTTCAATTAATTTATTTTTACTTTGTATTTAAGTTTTTTAAACTTTGTATGTCAGATAAAGCAATAGAAGATCCTATTTCGCACAATCCATTATTAGTATTGGATTTTATATTCTATGGACGAATTTTACAATCTCAGTAAACCATGTTGCATAATAGATAATCATATGCAATGTTAAACGATAAGAATAATAGCACACTAGAAGCTATTTAAATTTTTGAGAATTACAGTATCTACTGATTTTTAGTAGTATGCTTTATTAACCGTAGTAAGCAAATATTATTAGCATTAATGTCAAGTTTCATTACAACTGGCAGTCGGAGTTAATACAGTATATAAAATCAGATTACACCCCCCAATAGAACTTGATCATATTATACTGTGAGTATTCAGAGCAATAAACTATTGTTTGGTAGCATTAACTCCTATTTCCTATTGGCTAAACTACCGTGATATTATCACTACACAACGGTCTAGAAATTTTCGTTGTCTTAGATTAGGAACGCGCGTTGCTGTCTCATAATATAATATTAAACAGTTTTATAAAGAGTATGTGAATTCCTATACGGAATAGAACGCTTTTTTTCAGTTTGGTTTACACACAGCCTTCACTACCCTTAGAATAATATTGCCCACTAACTAATAAATATTATAAGAATTAAAAAAAAACAATTTACACTTGAGCTATCAAATTTTGACAGGTGGGTGTCAAATTTTTTTTTTTCTTGTCGACTATCGTAGCTGCAAGAATGCGATATCAAAAATATGAAAAAAAAAACAATTTATACTTGACCTGTCAAATTTTGACAGGTAAGTGTCAATTTTTTTTTCATTTTTTTCTTGTCCGGGATGGTAGCTACAATAATGCCAAATGAAATATTTCAATTAAAAGAAGTTGAAATCACTCCTGTCAAATTTTGACAGCTGTCAATGTAAAATTTGTAACGGCCATTTTTTCACCCAGGTTAGTACTTAAATTAATCCAAAATCAAAAATTTGTTATCTCCTCAAATAAGAAAGTTACACGTGATTTTATGTGACAGCTGTCAAATTTTGACAGATTGACATATACGTGTTTTTTGTTTTTCTCTAAAATTAATTCCAGACCCAGCTATAAATATATATATAATATATTAGTACCCGGCATGCGTTGTTAAAATGCCACTTTTTTTTATGCCAAAATTTTTCTCAGCCTGCACACAACAACTCACCAAATTTTCATCGTAATCGGATAAATGGTATAGGAACGCATACGGGACATACAAACAGACAGACAGACAGACAGACAGACATTCATTTATTTATATATATATATAGATAGATTAGTACCCGGCATGCGTTGTTAAAATGCCCCTTTTTTTATGCCAAAATTTTCCTCGGCCTGCACACAACAACTCACCAAATTTTCATCGTAATCGGATAAATGGTATAGGAACGCATACGGGACATACAGACAGACAGACATTCATTTATATATATAGATAGATTAGTACCCGGCATGCATTGTTAAAATGCCATTTTTTTTTATGCCAAAATTTTCCTCGGCCTGCACACAACAACTCACCAAATTTTCATCGTATAATCGGATAAATGGTATAGGAACGCATACGGACATACAGAAAGACAGACATTCATTTATATATATATAGATTACCCGAAGAGATACCAACCACTTGAAACATTGTGATTTAAACAAATAGAAACACTAAAACTCCAAAACAATTTTTGTAATTTATAAAACAACGTTGTATTCAACCTTAAAATAAATAGATAAAAGAAAAGCACAAAGTCTTTCTCCACAAGTTTATTAGAATAATTAGGCGAACCTAGAATAATTCATAATAATTCGACATGTTTCGAGTGTAGAAACACTCATCATCAGGAAAACAGCAAGTAAATAGTACAATGCTGATGTTGTTAGCATAGAGAAAATAATAAGTGGAATTGAGCCCAAGATTTTTCATTTCCCTTCTGACACATGCTGCTTGCAGTTGAACTTTTTTAACAAAGAAAAGGTCACTTTTCTAAGATGTTCTAGTAAAACCAACATTTTTTTTTAAATCCTTTAAATATACTAATTTTGCACACAATATGTATGTTTTGACTCCTGCCGGGGTAACTGGGCCGTAACAAGCCTGGTACCCCAACAGCATTTTACTTCAATCTAAATGATGCTTTGACTTTTACAAAAACCAATTTTTTCTTTTTTCTTTCCCTCTCATTTCACTACTTTTACATTTTTTTTCTATACAATTTAACTCCACTTTGAGTATGGACTACTTCTTCAAAACTTAAAATAAATATTATCATAGTTGTTTAATAATTAAGGGTAATAAAAATATAGTCCGAACTAGAATCTGATCCATACCCGAAGGGAATGCAAGGCAGCATTAAATAACCAATTGTATTATTTATCCACCTACAAAAATTATTCCCAGGCATGTAAATGACGTCCGTGGAACGGAGAATCGTAGACTCTAGGGAGCATAACATGAAGGCATTAAGCGCCGTAGACGTTGGCCATTATCCAGGTTAAATGAAGTGTGCGAGCTAAAGGTGAACTGAACGCGGAGTAAGCCTTTTCTAGCAGGGCTGCAATTCCAGGCTCTGGATAAGGCGGAAGCGGATTGGGAAGTGAAGCGGAACGCGATCCGATAAGAGATATTACCAGCGGTGCCTGAGGGATAGCTGAGAGTACAGGGACGGCGTTAAATATAACGAACAATAGTTATCATTTAGAAATTTGGTAGACTCTTTTACATTATAATTAATAATAAATTTTGAAAAATAAACATTTCATTCCTTATGAGAAAGAGGAAAGTCTCGCCTAATCCACATATATAGGAGTATGGATTTCTGTATTAGTACCGCTTCTACCCGTCTCCTTGCACATGATGGAATGGAAAATCAGTGACCAATGACTTGAGGAAACCAAAGCACAAACACGTTCTTCTTGCTATCAGTTTTCTCTTCACCATCATCCCTGTGTCATGCTGTGTGTATTTATATATTTATTATGGTTTTCAGGATGTTGTTTTTTAAGGAACGCGTTCCTTAAATTGTTGTCACTGCTACGGTAATGTTATTACGTCCTTAGGGAAATCCATTTTTAGGGGGTATCGGTATTTTGCTAAGTATAAGCATCTTCCAGAGCAATAAAATCCAAAATCAGTCTGTAGATTCTTCCCATATCTTTATTGCCCTCTTCTTTGTGTTATTTACCAATTTTTTCTTTGTGCTTCTTTTGTGGTTAAGTGATATACTTTACTATTAAACCTATATTTTCATTTTCTACTATAACCTTAATATTTATAATAGTTTCTGGTTGATTTTGTAGGTTTTTACAAACCATTACCATTTTTTTCCTCTTTTGCTTCTTTTGCAGTTTGGTGACTCTTTATTATTGGTCATTTTTCACATTCTCTTATATATTACATTTTATTATATTTATAAAATTTTTGGTTAACTTTGCAGCTTTCACAAAATATGTTTGAAACTTTTTTTTTCTGGATTGTCTTTTGTTCAGCTATCATTTTATTGCATTAACCGGAATACAATGTGTTAACAGCTACTATCAATTACTTTTAGAATTAATATTCCCGTCCCTCCATCTATTTTAGCAGGTATTACAATGTAATAAATAACTCTGATTAAATTATTCTTGTACATATTGACTAAAAATTCATGAAATAATTTAGTTCTTGAAAAGAATAAAACTAATCATTTTTATAATAGGTAATTATAAAATGGGATTCGTCATCATCATCATACAGGGTGGAATTTTTAATTGGAGTAAATTTAGTATTAGGAAGGCTCTTTATTTGCTGAAAAAATACAGAACTACGGCTGCGTTTATTATAATTTTGCACAAAATTTTTGACTCCTGCGGGGGTAACTGGGCCGTAAAAAGCCTGGTACCCCAACAGTATTTTACTATAAGCCAAATGGTAAGCTAGCTACATTCTCCTTTCTATTTTTTACAGATGCTTCAACTTTTATGAAAAACAACTTTTTTTGTTTTTCTTTCCATCTCACTTCAATACTTTCACCTGTCTCTGACAAAGCTAATAAAACTCTAGATTTTTCACTAGTTAATAATGATTTTCACAAATAAGTTTTTTAAAGCTTCCTAATTTTTCTTTTGCTCTCCTCATTTTTCTGCCCAGGACAGTGCCTTTGCACTTACCCTTGACTTTTTAGTATGCTGAAGCCTTGATTGTCGGTCTTTTGATGTAGGTACACCATTAAAAGCTCCATTACGGCTCAATCCCACTATTATTTTCCCTCTTGCTAAAAACTTCAGCATTTTACCTTTCACTTTGTTTTCCTGATGATGAGTGTTTCTACACTCGAAACATGTCAATTTGATTTATTATGAATTATTCTAAGGTTCGCCTAGTTATTCGAATAAAAAAAAATTGTGGAGAAAGACTTTGTGCTTTTCTTTTTTCTAAAACAACATTAATTTGAAGGAACAGTCCAGGTTTAAAATGAAGTTGAAAGTATGGGAATGAAAAGAAAAATAAAATTGTGGAGAAGTCGAGTGTCGTATTCCCTTTTTTATGCTTTTTCCAACGAGCACACAATACATAGTAGGTATCTTTACATTTAAAAAAAAATGGTTGGTAGTTTCTACCCCCAAAAGAGAGGGGTAAATTTCATGATAACACGAAAAAAGTCTGCCAAAATAAAAATAAACACAGCCGTAGATCTGTATTTTTTCAGCAAATAACTAAAGAATCTTTCTAATACTGAATTTATTCCAGTTAAACTTCCGCCCTATTAGAATTAGTTCTATTCGTCACGGCCTAAATGTGCCTATATTACGATCCTAGACATACTTATAATTATTGCGTTTGTCAGAATATCCCTAATTAAATTATTGTAATTCCTAATTTATTTAGCCTTCTGAACTATTCTGAATATTTTATTCTAAAACTACTAGAAATCTAACTTTAGCACAAACCCAGACCTTGTACGTAATTTAATTTATTTTATTAATAAAGGGTAAACAAGCTAAGTTTGGTCTTAGTCGCATTATTTACCGGCTCTGAACTAAGTACACCCCTGAAAGGACGAAAGTGTAGCAGCTCAGAAGCAATTCCGCCGGAAAAAAGTAAGAAAAACCGGTCTGTGCTCCCCATGCGGGCAAAAGTTGGGTTAATGGCCGTCGAAATGGCGCTTTTCATCTTGCCCATCCCGCCTATTCCTTGCACGTAAGGAACTCAACTCATGCGACTTGTAATAATATTTGTTCTTCGCCGCTCCTGTTTTATCTTGGAAACGAGCTGCCGCGAGCATTTGGTATTAGGGGCGCAAATCCTAATGTTTCCAGAATTTTCGTTTTAAACTTTTATGTGTTTTATGTCGATATCCTGCTGCGATTTTTAAACACTCTTATCCCATAATACGATATACGTAAGAAGCTCTAACGGTATTATCGACTTTACTAAGTAATGCATGCATTAATTAAATTTCTGCATGTCTTTAATTACTGTACGAGTATACATTGAGGGCATAATTCGCAATCTAAATAGTTTAGGAGCAAATACTAGTGATGTTGTGATTGATGGTGAAAAATTATAATTAGTAAACAGTTCTAAATAATTAGGGATAATTAAAATTAAAATTTTTTAATTATTTTAAAAGTATCATATCGAAGATTGTCGGAAAAGTAGGTTATTTTAAAAGAATCAGTTCTAACTTAAGTTTATTTTCTAAAAAAACTGTATTTAATGCTCTTATTGCCACATTTTCTTTATTCTTCTTGTGTTTTATATTGTGCTAGTGAGAAAATATTTGATAAATTACAAAATTTTACAAAATAAGGCAAAGCGGATTATTTTAAATTGTTGCAAAAATATACCAAAATAAATTTTATGTTAAAAAATTTAGATTGGTTAAATGTCAGAAATTTAATTTTTTCTTTAGTATGTATCTTAATACTTACATAAAATAAAAAAAACAATTTATTGCCTGATTGTTTAAAAAATTTTGGTTCCTTTAATTATAACTACTTATCATAATTATAAAACAAGAACTAATCAAAATTTTTATGTCGATAGAGTGTAACATTAACATTAGCCTATAAGTCTATTTTTCATAAAGGTTTGATAAAATATAATAATTTGGAAAATTCTATTAAGTCTCAAATATCATTAAAACAATTTTTAAAAAAACTTTAAAACTACATTTAAATAAAAAACAACGATACGTAATATTTGATACAATTTGCAAGTTGTTTAACTTTTCTGTCTGTTTTTGTTAAAAGAATGCTGCATTTTAAAATTTAAAAATTAATTTAGAAAAATTTGTTAAAAAAATGTAGATATTAAAAAATATTTGATTGTAGCTTTTTGCGTTACAGCGTCGCCAAAAACAAAGCAGTTATTAGTTATTAAACGAACACTAACCAATGACAAATTCGCGAAGTATCATAAAATTCCCATTAAAGCTAACATAAAACTAACTCGTGGCTAAGCAATATTAAGCAAACAACAACCAAGAGTATTAATTATTGTTTAAATATTCCTGTTAATAAATACGTTCTTCAAATGGCAAAATCAAAAATAAGTATATCCAATGCTGGAGAATGTCACATTTAGATATCTATAATGTACCCAGATCAGACTATAGTTAACAAAAAAACAAAAACTTAAGTTAAAAAACTGCATAAACACTCATTCAAACAAAATATAATATAATATACATAAAAATAAGATAATTCTTGCCCCCAGGGCCCATAATAAAAAAAATACCGAAATTGTTCCGATATATTAACTAAATTAAATAGGACTTACTTAAAAGTTTTCATTTTTGCATGGCTTTGTTCTCCACCCTATATACTTTTAAAATTTATTGATAACGTCATAGGCGTAAAACATTTGAATATTGCAAATCGCGTTAAAATCGGTACTGTCGTTTGCGAACTACAGACCTGTAAAAAGGTGTTAAAAACAATTTGTTGAATTTTGTGACGAGAAGTTTATTATATGGATGTGCCTATCTTCCAAAAATTATATTCAGTAGTTTTCGAAATATTTGCAATGTTCCAGACTTTTCTGACACTCTAATAGTAATAAGATGAAAACACTATAACAGTAGATATTTTAAAAACAACACATGTATATAATTCTCTTCTCTCCTCCATTGACTCTATACGATTTATTTGTTAATTAGTGCCATAAACGGGTTGGCTTCCTTTACAAAAGTAATTTAACTTATGCCATTATAACAATGTTTTCCACGGCTTAGCTTTTCGCATATCGGTAAGCAAAAGATAACAAAATCCAATAATCCAAAGTTAATATTTAGTAAATAAACAGCACGACCGAAACCCAAAACGCGAGATAATCCTCTTAATGGCCTTAAAGTGCCATTAAAAGCTGAATTCCGAGCCGAAAAATGACTCAGCAGACGTTCGTTGCGTTGTTTTCCGTGTTCATTATTACAGACTTAATTCGCACGCACCACTGTACGATCGTCAACGATTCGTGTGACAATTTTACTGAAATAAGAACAAAAAGGTGCACTTTGAGGGAAGAACGAGCAAAGTCATCGGCATGATGTTGTGGCAACACAATTCTGAGATATCGTCAACACTCCATAACTTCTAGCGATAATTACAAGATTCTATTAGGACCATGTTGTTAGGACCGTGAAGTTGCTCTTGAGTTATTCTTTGAGTCAACGTTTCGTCGCTGTGCCGATGTTCCCGGTTTCCAGGGTGGGAAGAAAAAGCATGATGGAAGCTCCAGGACCAAAATACTCCGGAGGTAAACTCGCCCCCCGATCGGATCTCCGGGTGGGGGCTGATCCTGTGGCCTCATCAAGCGATATTAACCGAACATCCACTGTCTCCGACAATATATTGGGTTCCCCTAACAACACTCAACGGAGAAATAGTGTGGCACCTACAGTTGCTGACACACCCAAAAACAGCAGCTTCAAAATTGATTTCTGCAATATCAGAGGGCTTAATACCAACATCAATTCAGTCCACCAGCACTTACAAACATCCAAGCCCCATGTGCTCGCACTGACCGAGACAAAGGTCAGATCGTCAACGAACACCGTCAGCTATTTATATCCTGGATACGATTTTCATTTCCGATTTAGACGCAACTTTGGGGTCTGTCTCTTTATCCGAGATGATCTTTGCTGCCAACGAGAGGACACACTTGAACCAGCAGAGTTTGATGTAATGTGGTTTAAAATATCAACGCAGAAAATCACCAAGTTTATCTGCTGCCTTTACCGTCCTCCAAGTGACACCCATTACAGAGCACTCTTCTCGTCACTAGCAAACACAATTGACTTCTTGCAAACCAACCATCCTAATGCCGAAGTCGCTATCTTTGGTGACTTTAACGTCCACAATATCAACTGGCTCAAATACTCAAATACCAACGATGAACAGGGTCGTGAGGCGGAATCTTTTGCGATCAGTTCTGGTCTAACTCAACTCGTGGAAGAACCAACGCGAATTCCAGACCGAGATGGAGATTTTGCTAGTCTTTTAGATCTCTTTTTGACATCCAACCCTGACCTATACACAGTCACCGTTCATCCTCCATTAGGATCTTCCGATCACAAACTTATTTCAACTCTAAGCGAGCTGCCAATTTGTTCTGAACAACCTCCTAAACCTCGTAAAATTTGGCACTACACATCAGCTAGTTGGGAAGACCTAAGGGACCATTTTCGCACTTTTCCTTGGCTGGAAGTATGCTTCTCTTCAGATGATCCATCCGCTTGTGCTCAAGAGGTCTCCGATGTCATTCTTACTGGCATGGAAGCCTTTATTCCTTTCTCCAAGAAGCGCCCTTCAAATGGCAAGCCCTGGTTTAGCAAGAACTGCGAGCGTGCTGTCAGAGCTAAAAATCTAGCTTACCGACAATGGCGTAAAAATCCTACCGATGTGAATCGCACCATCTTTGTTACCGCTCGAAACCAGTGCAAGCAAACGATAGATCAAAACAAAGAGGCTCACAACATGAGGATCAAAAATAAACTTCTCGCCAGTCCTAACGGATCTAGGTCCTTTTGGTCAGTCGCTAAGGCCGTCAGTCAAAATTTTACCAAATCAAATATTCCACCGCTAACACGTTCTGACGGCACAATAGCAACCACGGCTGAAGATAAAGCGAACTTACTCGCAGAACTCTTTGCTTCACACTCCACGGTAGACTTTCAGGGAAAAACACCCCCGAACATTCCAGCAGTTCGATCGGAAATGACTGATATCGTATTCCGTCAGCGTCCTGTCAAACGAATTCTGAAGGGGCTCGATGCCAAAAAAGCTTCTGGTCCAGATGAAATTCCTATTATAGTCCTCAAGAAATGCGCCGATGAACTCACACCAGTATTTTGTAGACTTTTTAACTTATCCTACAAAAAAGGAATATTTCCATCTTGCTGGAAAAAGGCGCGAGTCCAGCCTATACCAAAGAAAGGCAAGAAAACCCTGCCAAACAACTATCGACCAGTCGCATTGCTTTCAGTTATATCAAAGGTGATGGAGAAAGCTATTAACCAACAACTTATAAAATACCTGGAAGGCCTTAAAATTATCAGCGACCATCAGTATGGTTTTCGTAAGTCCAGATCAACAGGAGACCTGCTAGCCTATGTCACTCATCTTTGGAGCAACGCAATCGAACATCATGGGGAGTCCCGGGCTATTGCACTGGACATCTCTAAAGCCTTTGACCGTGTCTGGCACGAGGGGCTCCTAAGCAAACTGCGTTCTTATGGTATGCCCGGTCGATTTTGTTCATGGTTGTCTAGCTTCCTCAAGGACCGCTCTCTGCAAGTGGCGATTGACGGGTTTCTCTCAGACACCTTCACCATCAATGCTGGTGTTCCTCAAGGGTCCATATTATCTCCCACTCTCTTCTTACTGTACATTAACGACCTTCTAGCGAAAACAGAAAATCCATTATATTGCTTTGCTGACGACAGCACACTTATCTCATCTTTTACTTAGAAACCTCAAACATCGGCTACTGACGCACATCTTCGCAGACAACATGAGGTATCACGCCTCAATAAAGACCTGGAAGAAATTTTGTCTTGGGGTGACAGTAACCAAGTCGAATTTAACGCTCAAAAAACCCAGGCTGCAGTTTTCTCTAAGAAGGTCAACATTGCAGAACCCGATATCGTTATGGCAGGACACGCAATTCCACTGACTTCGTCTATTAATTTGCTGGGTGTCAACCTGGGAGGAAATATGTCTTGGCATAATCACGTAGTGGCAATCGCCAGGGCAGCTTCTCAGAAGCTGGGTATACTTTTCCGTACCAAAAAGTTGTATACACCTCAACAACTTTTGACACTTTATAAAGCCCAGATTCGACCATCACTGGAATACTGCTCTCATATCTGGAGTTCTGCACCGAAGCATACCCTTCGGTTGTTGGATTCCATCCAAAGGAGAGCCGTTCGTCTAATCGGCGACCACGAGCTGACTAAGAACCTCGACAGCTTAGAACATCGAAGACAGGTTGGTGATTTGACTCTCTTCTACAGATATTTTCATGGCAAGTGTTCGACAGATATTGCCCGCTCGATTCCACCTAGAGTAATGCATAGCAGAAACACACGACGAACCACTGCCGCCCATCCCTATGTGGTTCAACTTAGTACACCCCGAACATCATTGTTTCAGAACTCTTTCATTTGGAGGACGTCATCTTTGTGGAACGGCCTTTCTGAGACCGTGTTTCCAACCGAATATAACCTCCAACGATTCAAGAAAAACGTGAATCGCTTTCTTCGCACACGCACCGCTCCCAGAGCGCCTTAAAGGATTTTCCTATAGTGCTTGTGCTCGATCATAAAAAAAAAAAAAAAAAAAAAAAAAACCATGTTTTTTATTCAGATGCTTAAACAGGACTCGGTTTACTACCAAGCAATATCCTAAATTGTCATACAGTTCAAATCTTTCATTATTAAGTTGGTACCCCGATTGCATATACCTGAAATTGTAATCTTTAGTTCTCCCAAATTTTGATAACACACATTTTTATAACTAACGCTTTTTTGAATGATGAAATGAAAAATGGCAATAACATCCAAACTTCAGTATACAGAAAACCTACGCATAAAGGCAGTATCTCAATTTTACATCAAATTACTCAAACATGGCATAGTTAAAACCCTCGTGGATAGAGCAATTACAATCTGTAACTCGGAAGAAGCACTTAAAAAAGAAACTCACCACATCAAGACCGACCTCAACAAAAATTTCTAGCCCACAAGATTAGTTGACACAATTTTGGAAAATCGTAAGAATTGACCCAACGCACAAGAAGCAAACAGAGAGGCACAACCAACACTTAATATTCCGTATGTCAAAGGAATATCTAATAAAATAAGAAGACTAGGACAACGATATAACATCAACACCGTATTCAACTCTAGGGACATCCTAAGAAGCCACCTGACGAAGACAAGTCAAAAAGATAGGAAAAACTGCGTCTACCAGATCTCCTGCGAGTGCGGCAAATCTTATATAGGTGAGACTTTAAGACCACTCGAAACAAGGGTTAAAGAACACAAAAACAATACGATAAAAGGAGAGACCGAAAAGTCAGGTGCAGCTGACCATGCCTGGAAACATGGTCACCATATCATGTGGTCAGAAGCTGAAATCCTACATAAGGAACCACACTGGAGGAAAAGAAAGTTTAAGGAAGCTGCTGCTATTCACCAGAACCCAGGCTGCTTCAGTAAACCATCATTAGACATAAGACATATCTGGAAACCTTTGGTAGATAGATGTAATCTTAGGATAAGATCGCGTGCCAACTGAACGCATGACTGCACCCACCTCAGTTATGCTTCAGAGCACCTATATAGCTAGTATATAGTCCTGTAGTTACTTTACTTATTTAGTATTTACCTGAAGACGACTGGAGATACTTACCTAACTTACCAGTTGAAACGTTGTGATTTAAAACAAATAAAGAAGTCCAAAACTCTTTCATCATTCAAGAAACATCATTGTCTCCAACCTTCAAACAGTCGCTAACACTTTTATTGTGAAACCACAGGAAAAATTTGTTTGGTAAAAGAACCTACAGGTCGACACACGGATCTGTGTCTACGAAAAGAATGCGAGCAAAAAATGGTTTGCGGAATACGATGTTGTCACGTATAGCTTATTAAATTCTAATTTAATATCTCTTACCGGGTCAACAGTACAATAATTAATAAATTTAATTTACTCATTGAAAAGAAATAGTAATATATTTAAGAAACTAATATTTTAGATTTTATTACAATTTCAACATTATTTAAAATTTCTTTTTATCCTATTAATTTTGATACTGAAATGCAAAATAGAGAGTTCCTTCATTAAAGTACTTCTAGCGTAAAAATATGGCAACATAGCGTAAGTTCAAAGGGAACAGGTGGCTATAACTATTGTAATTGGTTACGGGTGTCATCTGACACCCGTAACCAATTACGGCCGACCTTTGAAGAAATGTGATTGATTCTTGGTAATTTGTTTTCTTAGTCAGTGACGTAGCGATAGAATGGGCAAGAGTTACTGTTTTATTTTTATAAATACGTCGGCGGTCGGCATCGTGTCTTGTGTCGTAGTGTTTTGTAGTGTGATATCTTGGAATTTTAAACTTTGGAAGTGTGAGTATAAACTTTCTAAGTGAAGTGTTGTAAATTAGTGAACACGAATCAACATATTCGTGGTAAAACCCTTCACAGTCAAACCCGTGAAGTACCTAATTGCTAATGTTTACAATATATGTGAGGAGGAATCTGAAAATAATACTTTTAAGTTGCCACCAAAGCGAAAATTAGACATGGTTGCGAAGTTGCGATGTATACGGGAGCGTGGGTGATGTAAAAAAAATCCACAAAGAAGACATCGAAAGGAAAGAAAACAACCCCGATCACTTGCTATTTTCTCCAGGCAAGAAGAGGCCTCGTCTTTCTGCGGTGGAAAAAATCGAACATCTTGATTTTGGAATTGTTCGGAGAACACTAGAAATGTTTTATTTAGAACTAAAAGTGGTTCCAACCTAAAAAAAACTGCTGCAAAAGTTGAGAAGCGACACTAGGGTACTTTAGCATCTCTAAACTAAGAGAGCTTATGGACGAAGCCATCGCCTCAGTGACACCAGCTGATTGGGAAAAGTTTTGTCGACATAGAAAATCGGTCTTGGGAGACCGACTATATGATGGAGGAGATTGAACCTGTCATAATACAGCTTGAGCCTGACGACGACACAGACTCCGATGATAGTGATAGTGATGAGGGTGAAGGTAAAGAAGACAGTTAGATAGGTATACACTAATCAGGGGTAGAGAGATTTTTTTAATTTTTTTTTTTTCGCAAAACGATCGAAACCGAAAAACTATCAATCATTCATGGAGCTGTTTAAAACTAATTAAAATAATAATTTTTATATATAAAATGCAATTATTATTATTCTAGAATAATGATTCCCTATTTTTGTTAAATTTAAATAAATCGATGCCGCACGTCCATGACTAAGCCATTTTTAAAGGATTGTGCTTTCCCCTTACCGATACGTCGTAGACATAGACTGGTGTGTCGAGCTGTAGCTGGCCAATTTATGGTGTAATTTAGTATCTAATATTGTGCGGTCACCGAAAACGTTTTGGACGTATTCCCTGTCTCGTGCATTGTAGGTATGCAGGCAAACCGTCTATTTGAAACAAAATATCTGTATTCTCAAGAGCAACTTCTTCTAATAATGGTTCAATTTGGTTAAGTTAAAGTTTACTGTTCCCATAGTTTATTCCAAAAAATAGCATGAACAAATTTGTGTTCATTTTCTGATCTTAAATATCTACAATTTTGAACTATTTTCTGACATAATATCATTAAGTTGATACGCTGAGATTCGATTGCATACTATTGAAATAGCAATCTTTAGTTTTATAACGCACATTTTTAATAATTGTAAATCTTTTAATGTGATCCCAAAGAAGAAGGCAGTTCGGTAAAGAGCAGTAGTAGGCCTAGCTGGCCAATTTATGGTGTAATTTAATTGTTTTGTGCTTTAATGAAAACGATTTGGACATATTCCATTTGAAACTAAATATCTTCATTCTCAGGAGCAACTTCTTCTAATGCGGGTCCAATGATCCAATGTTAAAGTTCGAAAAAATTTTCTTTTCCCAAATTTTGTTCCAAAAAAAGTCGAATAATCCGATGTCCAAGTATGTCCATCCAAACGTTTATCTTTTGAGTGTATTGAGTTCTTGTTTATCTGTGTTCATTTTCTGTACCCCAGTCTCTACAATTTACAGTATTTGGTTCATTATTTAATGTGAAGATCGTCGGTAAAACAAATATTGCATGATAATTCCCTTTCGTTATTTACTCTTCCCATAACTTCAAAACAAAAGTTCGCCTTCCATCAATTCCTGATGTTTTTGATATTAATACATTAATAAGTGCAACGGAATGATGCTTTCCTACAGTCTTGCCAAGAAGCCTGGTTCTACTTCCATTATTTTGTTCTATATGAAGTTGTAAATCTCCAATATTTTCTTGTGCTCTACCATCAAGTAGGTACATCATTATTTTGCTCTAAGCAGTTGTATTTATTGATTACAGTGTCTCAAAAATATGGGCAATATTCAGGATTTTTGTTTTACCTGGAATCAGGAAATATTGCAGAACATTTCGGATACTCTTCGAACTCTCAGAACTATTTTTCATGTAGTACCACTTATTCAATGTTATTTTTTCTTGAATACCGTACAACATATTGAAGCTAATAAAAAATAAAACGTCTAGCAACATTTGACATTATTAAACTTAATTATTACTGGTGGTTTCATGGAGGAAACATTTATTCCTCGAGTAGATACTTATATCATACAAGGACTTTCAAAAACTTTCAAAAAATGTTTAATACAATTTCGATGTAAAATTAATAGGGGAGACAATTTGAGGGTAGCTAAATTTATATGGGTCTTCCCAAGACCAGATTGGCTGTGCATTATACCCGGTATAATAGACATTATGTATAAAACTGGCTGACAAAGTTTTATGCTTCGCGATGTGGCAGCCTAGCGCAGCGATGGCGTTCACGCATCGCATGCCGAAGGTACCTGGTTCGATCCCAGGCAGATTTGGTGGACTTATTTAGTTTGCTCGACTAGGCGACCTCGATACGATACAGCTGTGGAGCTCTCGGGCTCCTTCGGTATCATTCGGATATTCCTTCGGCATGTTGTCGAGAATGAGCTACTCCTGAAACAAGTAACGGATTCGGTGCGGATCAAGTGACCCACGAAAGGGACGCATGTCTGATACCAATCCGGACGGATTGGAGGACGCCCTGAATCAGAGGATTTGGTAATACAGACGGTGTGTCCAGTAGAGTGACACTCTTGATACTGGATCCCGATTGATTTAGGGGGCTCTGTGGGGCTACTTGGAGACGTAATAGGCTGATCTTTTCGAGGTGGACAGGAGGTGTTACAACAAGACAAGACCGTAAAACTGTGCCGAGAATAACATCTGCCAGTAAAATTGTGGTTCGGAACCCACGTTAAATTGTAGGTCTCGTCTGGTTCTCATTACCCAGACGTAAAATGGGGCTGGCAAGAAGGACCACACTGGCCTACTTGCTTGGCACCAAGCATTCCCTTAATTACTACTACTATTACTCCATGCTTCACGATTACGCTCGGACACAAATTCTATGTCAAATAATAACTCGAAATATTGAGAAGCTGGACAGACCAATATCATAATAAGCATTATGATATGTGATACTAATATGCCCATGACATTTTTTATAGGTTACAGGCGTTTTCCAAATATAATATTTTTATTAACCTTTCGACTTCTTGGATTCGTATCGTTTAAGAAAGGAGCATTTTTGAAAAATAACCATATATAACATCCCAATCCTGCATAATTCACGACAAACGGCCAAGTAAGCTCATTTCGCGAGACAGTTATATGTGTGAGTTAGAGCGTTTCTTTCGTTTTACTTTGCCGCTTATCTCGCCACTAAATTTCTGATTTTAATGGAAGCGAGGGCAATTTCGCGCGAGTACGCGCCAGCGGTCGCCCTTAGGTTTTACGACCGCCTTTTTAAATTGGGTCTATTGTTATTGTCAATTTAAAGCAATCGAAAAGATTTCAGGAATTTTAAATTGGATTTTCAATGATGGATTTCTAACTGCCCTTCGATTCAGTAAATAATTAAATACAATAGGAGTTAATGTTCATAAATAACAAAATTTTTAAAAATATATAAAGCTACTAACTAGTTTTAATTTAAATAACGTTTTAATGAAAGGTAAATTCTCTACATGTTTCATCATCAGGAGAATAGAATAAGGAATATAAGAAATACAATAGGTGCGAACAGTCCAAACGGATCTACAACAGTGGCGTAGATATGGGGGGTCCATGGGGTCTGGACCCCCCCAGAGATAGTAAGACAATATCACGAAGCCAAGCAAATTGGAATTTATTCTTTAGTTTCAGAACTCTGAATTTAATTAAAGAATAAAAATTAAATTATAATTATCATTAGTGCTTGAAATAAAAACGTCAAAACGTTCGCGTTACGTTATATAAGAAATAGGTATATTTTTTTAAAAAATCTATCCATTTCAAAATAACAGGGAAAACTTTGTTGAATTGATACTTTAAAGCTACATTTTTGAGAGCTCAAAACAAAATTTTAGGGCGTGGCACCTCAAAAATGTTTCGCCTCCGGCGATGCGCCTCCAGCGGGAAAATAGCCCGAGAACCCCCCAGAATGAAAAGCTATCTACGCCACTGAGCTACAAGATGATGGAAAAGTAGAGTTAGGTATTTGGAGAAACTTCAAACATAATGATAGACCTAACGAGAGGCTATATATTCGTAAAGTATAAGCAGAAACCAAGCTGATAGTTGTGAAGGAGGAACAGAAAGAATAGAGTAAAATGAAGGCTTGATTTAATAACATCTACTGCTTTTCAATTTTTATATACAATCTGCTCTCCTCACACTAACAGTGATGTTTCACTAACATGAACATCACACAAAATTATTATTCCCTTTAATTAATCAATTAAATCGACATTTCATTTTACTCTATTCTTTCTGTTCACAACAATGAGCTTGGTTTCTGCTTATACCTACTTTACGAATAGACTCTCGTTAGGTTTGAAGTTTCTTCAAATACCTAACTCTACCTTTCCATCATCTTGTAGCTCCGTTTAAACTGTTCGCATCTATTGTATTTCTTATATTCCTTATTCTATTCTCCTGATGATGAATTTATATACATTCGAAACATGTAGAGAATTTATCCTTCATTAAAACTTTATTTTAATATACCAGTGGAGGAAGACTTAAAGTGTCTTATTTCTCTCCTTTCAAATACACTATACACTCCACTTAAAGTATGGACTATTTTTTCAAGTTCATAATTATTAATTTGAAGAAATAGTCCATGCTTAAAGTGGAGTTGCAAGTATGGGAAAGAAAGAAAAAACCTAAAGTCTTCATCCACAAAATTTAATGGAATAAAAATTCTCTAGGGGTCGCTACATGTTTCGAACGTAGAAACGTTCATCATCAGGAGACAGAAAATTTATTTAGTGTTAATGGTTTTAGCAAGAGAAAATTGTGTAGAACCTTAATGGAGCTTTTATGGAATTAAAAAATTGATGTGTAAAAGAGACATTATATGAAGAAAATTGATAAAGGTTAAACCATACTGAGTACCTATGTTAAAAAGTTATAAAAGGGGTCTATAAACGAACCAAATAAACTGGGGAAGAAGAAAAAACCTTCCTACAAAGAAGGTGTCGAAGATTATTTAAAATTTTTTATAAAACTTTTCAAGTGTATGTCAGTAAGACATTATTAGGATAAAATTGTCATAATAATGAAGATATCACAATAAAATTATATTGCAAAAAGTGTTTTGTTGGGGTACTAAGGGTTAAAGCTCAAGCGCAAGCGGTTAATTTAAAAACGATAAAATTAATTAATAAGTTGCACATTTAAAAAAAATTATTGGTCAAAAAGTTGTTCACGTCCACGTGTTGGCACAAAAGTCTTGAACAAACTGTGAACTCTCCAAGTAGTTAATAAAATATCTAGACGCGGTCACAACTACTAAGCGATGTCGTCAACTACCTACTTTAAAATGTAAGGTGTCCTACGAAGAAAAGCATCCCCTATATTTGTATCTTAATGGCCTGCTTTACTAAATTTTGATTTTTACCCTACCGCATAGGGGAAGAATTTTTACGGTTTCAGTGTTCCAGATTTGAATTATTTACTCAGAAAATAATTAGACAAAAGACGCTTTCTAATAAAATATCGCGTAACCAGCGATCTAGGTCATAACAAATTGACCAGTCACAAGGATTTGGACGGAAGGGCGACCCGTCGGCATCTTTCACATTACATTAATCGTTATCCATACTAACCTTATAATAATGTGGGATTCAGGTAAAAGTGAGTGTTTGCATAACTGACCTACTAGAAATGAAGACGTACCCTAATACCAAATGGGGTCTAACTATTTTTTTTTACAGGGTGTTCCTTAATGACGTGCTAATATTTTAGGGTGTGATTTCTCAAGTCATTTTATAAAGAAAAGTTCATATAAACATATGTTGTAAACGGCTTAAATTTTTTGCTAAAGGGTGTTGATTTTTTTTCTTTTTTAATGAGTTTTTTGTAATATCTCCGAAAGTACTTTAGATAATATTTTCAATTTTGGCATGTGCTAATAGAACATAAAACCAGATGTTTTAGTTATAAAACAAAATTTTTTGTCCCACCAGTGGCGTCCCTGCAAACATGTCCTCTGATATTTTTTAGAAAAAAAGTGATACGCCACTTACTTTTTTCCGTGTGGATATTATTTCTGATTAGCCTGATCAATTCTTCATAAAAATGGTTTCTTGCGTTTTTCTCCACAGGCACACTGTTCTTAATTAAAATAATTAAATTAAATTAGCTTCATTTTGCAGTATTGACGAATAATTTTTGATCACATGCATAAATCTAGTTATCCTGGAACGGTGACGATCTTAAAAACATAATTAACGCCTTAACGGCAGTCTTATCTGCATTTCCTCCAAAAAGAACTACCTGTGTTACTTGAAGATGTACCATATGCGCTAAGGAATCAAATGTAGTACATGCATGATGGAGCTCCTGCTTCCTGCTCATTTCAGTGTAATCGTTCGCGACCATTTAGATGCAGTTTATCCGAATCGTTGCATAGGTCGCGGTGGAGCTCAACAATTGCCAGCAAGATCCCCTGATCTCAATGTTTTGGATTTATTCTTGTGGTCAAAACTCTAGTGTATAAAACTCCCATTAACACTTTAGAAAATTTAAGGGAGCGAATAATTGCCTTCTGTCAAACAATACGGAATTCGCCTGGAATATTTGAACGAGTGCGCTATTCGATGCAAAGACGGGCGAAAGCATGCCTATTAAGTGAAGGTGGTCATTTCCAACAATTTTTATAAAACAAAATTTTGCATTATCAATATTAATAATAATAAATAGTAGAGCTAATTTAATTAAATTATTTTAATTAAGAACGGTGTGCCTGAGGAGAAAAACTCAATAGACCATTTTTATATAGAATTGACCAGGCTAATCAGAAATAATATCCACATGGAAAAATGTCAGTGGCGTACCACTTTTTTTCTAAAAAATATCAGAGGACATGTTTGCAGGGACGCCACTGGTGGGACAAAAAATAGCTTTTATAACTGAAACATGTGGTTTTATGTCCTATTAGCACATGCCAAAATTGAAAATATTATCTAAAGAACTTTCGGAGATATTACAAAAAACTCATTAAAAAAGAAAAAAGTCAACACCCTGTAGCAAAAAATCTAAGCCGTTTAGGACATGTATTTATATGAACTTTTCTTCATAAAATGACTTGAGGAATCACACCCTAAAATATTAGCACGTCATTATCCCCTGTATTATCCTAGCACAACAAAGTCCTACAATGAGCAACAGTGTAATATAGCTGATAATATTATAATTTTACTAGTGACAAACATACCTCGGCTAAAACCTTTTTGTTTTAAATTTACTAAAATAAAAAACTACAACCTTTTTGTAACCTACTTAAAAATCCTCTGTGCCCAACCTAAAGTAATATTTTAGCTAAAAATTTAATTTAATAAAGGCTTTAAACTCTTTCGAGTGAAATTCCCCAAAAGCTTCATAAAGAACCTTTTCCAACAGCTTAATCCAATCAAAAATACCGTTGAAAAATGAGAGCATGTAAAACAACGAGATTGGAACGTACCCTCGGGTCGAAAATTGCTCCAATAAATTTAAACACTTTACTCAGCACGTAAATTAAAATTCAAATTGGGGCGAGCGAGCGCGCCTCCCTCCTCTACGTCCAATCTTGGACGATGTACGGTTATGGACGGCTCCGGGAGTTCCGGTCGATCTGCTCCCGGAATATACCCGGAATATATGTGGTTATGTGCGGACATATCCGTCCATCAGCCTTTATCACCCCGAACAAATACAACTCGGTTGTCTGCCCGGCGGCGGCGGGCGGGCGGCGGCGGCGGCGGGTTGTGTGACCGCCGCCGTTTCGCCGGCTGATTTACGCTGATTGCGAAACGGAAACAAAGAGAAGGGTTGAAGGGTTTTGGAGAGTTTTAATTGGGATATATGGGAGGGTTATAATCACTGACTTTTTATCTCTGTTAATGGGATGGAAGCTGATATGTTCCGAATCGATACTGGAAATTCCCAAATCGGAGGGTTCTGAGTTGATGAAAACAGAAAAATGGTAAATCTTAATATTTTTTTCAGTGGTGTCGTTGATAAAAAGAGTGGATGTTTTTAACGGTGGGTTCTTTAAAAAAAATTTAAATTGTATAAGTTAACCAGTGGCGCAACTAGAAATTTAGTTCGGAGGGGGGGTTTTAACCTGTTGAGCTGAAGGCGCTCTTTTGCGCCGCAGGCGAAAAATTTTTTGGGTGCCACGCCCTTTTTTGGGTAAATTACGTATGATTGACGAAAGCAACAGCCCTCTAAAACTTCTGCAATAATAGGCCGCTGGCCCTAACTAAATATTTATGAAAAAAAAATTAGAGATTTCATTTTAATTAGTTAAAATGTATTTAAAATAAGTAACGCATATATTAATCATACTTATACTAAAACAAAACAAAAACCTTATACAATAAGTTCTAAGTAATCACTAATAATACTAATATTAAAGTAAAATTCTTCGTTTTGTTTTTGCCTTTTCGTCCAGGATTTCTGCCACGGTAATATCAATATCGTGGTTCGCATAAAGAACTGCCAAACCATTTAATCTGTCCTCTTCCGTGGTGCTACGCTGATATGTCTTTAAATATTTTAAATTTGAAAAGGACCTTTCAGATGTAGCGGTTGTAATACGCAAAGTTAAAAAAATTTGTAAAAGCCTTTTTATTGGCATCACATTCGGAATTCGGAATACACTTTGTCCAAATCTTCCTTCAGTTTTTGTTTTTGCATTTTTTATACCACAGCTCAAGTTTAGCGTTTAACATCGTTTCAATGGAAAATTCTTCAAGGAACTCATTCTTGTAGAAGCTGTGAAGTTTCAAAAAACATTTAAATTGACTATCAAAATCTTGATTATCATATGGAAAGAGGCATTCAAAATTTTAAAGGGTTTCTCGATGTTTTAAAAACCCATCCTCGAGATTTGCTATGAGGCCATCAAAAACGGAATAAAAATTGTTATTTTAAAATACTCAGCAACGGAATCGGTTTTTATAACCAATCTTTGTGTTTGTCTTGGCCGTAGTCTAGGTACTCTGATTTCAATATCGTATTCCGAAGGTAGATCTTGAGCTTCCTTAAAAATGTTTTGAAAATTATCATCTGCCAGGCCTTTTATTTCTTTAACTTGATCTGTTACGTCATTAGCTAACTGTAATGCTTAATAAAGGTGTAAATCGACTGTTTGTAGAATCTTGCTTAAAGGCAGTGTGTAGGCATATATTCTTTCTGTACACATTAGTGCGATCACAAATTTGGGACTTATAATGCTGGCCAGTAATCCAGATGCCTCAGTGGAAGTATTTCGGTCGGTCCATTCAGTCAGACGTAGTATAATTTCACTATTGATAACATAATTGATGTAAATTATGTGGCTGAATATAAAATATTAGTAAAAGGCGTGACATGAAAAATTGGTTTGCAATTAAACGAATAGGCTAAGTTTCTAAGCTCGGGGGGGGGGGGGCTGCAGCCCGGCAGCCCCCCCCCCCCTGGTTGCGCCACTGAAGTTAACAGATGGATTCAAAATAGACCAAATATATTGCGACATTTACTCGAATAAACCACAAAGTGCATCACAATCCAGTATAGGGAACGCTATTTGCGTTTTCACCGAAACAGTGTGCAGTTTTGCAGTTTAGAAACAGATCACGCAGCGGCACCCACTAGAATGCGCGCAATCCGTTAAGAAATACCATAAAAATGTTTAGAAGTGTCCGCGAAAATAATTAAAAGCAAATAATTGTGGCATATCGGACAAGTGTGAAATTGTTTTTTTATATTGGAATACACAGGGATCCAAGCACAATGGATACCCTAAGGCAAAACTGCAGACTGTTTTGGTGTAAACGCCAATAGAGTTCCATATACTGGATTGTGATGCACTTCGTGGTTTATTTAGTTGTCTACTTTTCGATTATTATTAGTGTGACTGTCTTTTGTAATGGAGTTAATTCCGCTAGGATGGCGCTATGGTGTAGTGATGTCCGCTTTCTTTTTGTAAAAGGCTTTTAATACATCTTACCGCTGTTGTTGGGATTGCCTGGGTTATGACTGCTTGTAGAGTCCTAACAACGACGAAAGGGCCGACGTGGTCTACCCGCCCCAGGGTATCCTTTGTGCTTGGATCTATGTGTATTCCAATATAAAAAACTGTTACACGCTTGTCCGATATGCCACAATTTTTAGCTTTTAATTATTTTCGCGGACACTACCTATATTATCTTCTAACCATTCCCATTTATGTCCCATCCATGGAATTTCATCTCGATTAACTGATCCCACTGGTCATTGATGTTAATGTTAAGATATGTTTATTGACTTTGGGTAGTTTTTGGTTACATTCAATGCTACAATGATTGGACCAGTTAGTTCTACTTTTAACCGTAAAATTTGTTTTCTTCGTGTGATTGTCTGAAGTTTATAATAATTTGCTACTTTTTATCACTCTGTCTATCATAATTTGTAGACTCAGCGATTCGCTGATACCCTGGAAGGTCTATATTGATCTTGCCATCTACATAACTGATGCTGTTAAGTCTTTCTCTATTCAGCAGAATTATTGACTCGATATTTTTAAGAGCATTCTTAGAAATTTCTTTTACGTATACATTAAATATCAATGGTGATAAATGTATCCCGGTTTTAGTCCTTGTAAAATTTCGATATCAATCGTACTCATTCCTTTTAATCTCACAGAATGAGACTGGTTTCAATACTGGTTCGCAATGATTATTGAATTTTTATCATCTATTTCAATATTCCTGTGCGTAGTATCTATCTTTATGTAATATCTGGTATAGCATTCTATTAAAAGCGTTTTGGTAGCGACTATAACAAACATAGATATCAGCATACTGGAAATAGTAATAATAAATTATGCTAAATAGTACTAAATGGAATTGAACGATACTTAACTGTACCCAACTAAGATGTATCCTAAAATATACACCTTCCGAAAGGTTTCAACACTCACTCACGGGGAGACAAGGTCTGCTTTAACTATCGAATATTTGTTATTACTATATAAAGGTACTGGATAATACTTAATGGTTCCGAACGATACTGAATACTACTGAGTAATAATGGAAGGCACTAAATGATACTGACTCCTAAGGTATTGACTGAACACCTCGAAGAACAGATTGTTTTAAGTATCTGATATTTGCTGTTACTAAAGAACGATACTAAACTGGTGACGGATCTACGAGTTATGGGGCTTACCTAGTTATTATTGAAGCAACACTATTAATTGTTCTCACCCATTTGATTTTATATCATTAATATTTTTTTATTAAACGTTTAATTAAATAAATAGCCAATAATAAATATTTTTACTTTCCAATAATGCCATTGTACTCTAACTTCATTGTATCAGCTACTAAACCCAAAATTATGGCTCCATCTTCAACGGGGATAAGTGATAAAATTGATATTCAAATATGCAAATCTCCGCAAGTAGAGAGGGCCCAGGATTTTAAAGCGTTATGTCTGCCCCGTCTTACGTTTTGAAAGCTTAAATAAAGCTTCAAATTTATGGTTTCAAAATCCCTTGCATCGAGGGCTTAAAAAGGATTAACACTCAATTTGGCCGCTAGATGGCTGCACGACCTAAAGCCGTTAAGTAACTTTAAAACGGCCATGCTGGAAGCCATGATATGCATGTAAAGTTCTCTTTTTACCGAGAATTTACTCTTCCGCTATTGAGAATTTTTTTGATGAATAATGTCAAGTAGTGTTTCACTCTCGTTTCTCTTTTTCTTGTGTCGCCTCGTATAATCGCGAGTATGCCGGTCTCCTGAAAGACGAGGCTAAAGTATTTTCTTCGAGACTCTCGTAAGACGAGACAAAAATATTCGAGAACTTAAACTTAAGATTTTGATTAGAATTAGCGACTCTAAAAATAACCCTTTTTTTATAACGTTTATAGTTTTTGTTTGGAACAATCTCGAGAGATTTTAAAAAGTGCGAGATTTCTCGTCTCGTGAAACACTAATGTCAAGGATCAGGGATTAGGAAAATAATTGTAGAACGTTTCAAGTCAGTGTTATATTTACATAGGCTTTACAGCCATAATATGATACGGATGTAATTTCATATTTTGCATACTACAACTTGTTCAAATCTTCATATTATTATGTAATCGGAAAGGGGAATTTTTGTTTGTTTAAATAAGCGTCATTTTGAATTTAAATTTCTCAAACATTGTAAATATTAGTTCTATGCTAAAATTCATAAACTAGTAACATAAAATATGTACCGTGCGAGCAAAAATTATTTTCATCAAAGAGGGCTTGGATTAAAAAACGTATGGCTTAGTTTAAATCACAATGATATTGGGACGATATATCTAACTAAATCTAGGTTAAAATTTTGTCAAATTCATATCATGACATGATATGCCAAACTAATGAGTAATAAAATAAGTAGACAAATACAATAGTATATTAAAGTACCTACACGTTTCATAAGAAGCGGTTTTAGCGCACGCGTCTATTTTAAAAAACGAGCCACAAAGTGGCGAGTTTTTTTATTGACACGTGCGCTAAAACGCCTTATGAAACATGTGCTTTATACATTTTTTTCTATTTCACCTTTTATAATCAAGAAAAATAAATTTTAAAAAGAAAATAAATCCTTCAAATTTTGTAAATTTTTATGTCTAAATTTTATGTTGGTAATACTATTTTTTATCATAATAGCCTCTGGACAACAAAAATTATTTTGCAAACTGTCATTTTTTGATTTATTGACCCATTTTCACCACGAGATTCTAAAGTTAATTTAGCGATATGAGATTTGAAATTGGACGGAATACGTTGTGTGATCCTTGTACATTCGGTACATATACAGAGCGTTCGGAAATTCGGGAGATTTTGCTACTTTTTTTCAAATTTCAAAAGACGTGATTTTACGTCACGGCATTACAATTTAGGATAGGGAAGATGGAAAATTCAAATAAAGTTGAAGTTAAAATCGACATTGGAAGGTTAGTAGATTGAATTTTGGATAGGATTTGGCAGAAAATGATAGCTTAAAGCATCTACAAAAGATAGATTTATAGATTTATGCAACCAACATACATGACTGTTATCTACACAGAATAAAAAAGTAAGTTATCAAGCTATTTTTCCTCTGCGAAAAATGGGTTTTCTCGTAAATCACAAAGGCCGCGCAAGTCAATGAAATAAAACATTTAATGTTACCAACATCAAAGAAAGAAAAAACGCGTATCGAAATAGCTTCTTAAGAATAGTCCTGCATGTTCCATAAGATCTTCCCACTTCTTGAGACAGGAGGCGTCTTATACAATTTGTTGGCGTATTTTGCATTATTTCACGAACGCTTGCAACAAGTTCTTCTGTTCTTACAGATGGTCTTCCTGCTCCTTTTTGTGTTGTATAGAACCTGTTTCCCCAAACACAGCCATGGTTCTTTTCAGGCAATGATAAAAATCCCCAGCAATAAAAGCAACGTTAGGAAAATGTTCCTGAAAATCTTCCATGCACAAACCCGGATTGTATTGCCACTCACCATTTACTCTAACCCCATTTCGAAAATACGCTTCAACCATGAATGTTTTGTGTTGTTCCGTAAAGCCCATTGTGTGAATTGATCAATAAGACATTGGAAAAATTAGCGATGAATCAAATTACTTGTAACGACTGTCAAAGATAACGGAATAACTGATTGATTGTTAATTCAGGTAGTTACTGACACCCAACAGGTAGTAAGCTCTACGGCTAAGCATTACGTCCTTAGATGCAACGCCCTCTTTGACGCAAATAATTTTTGCTCGCACGGTATTTCAATCAAGTGCCCGTTTCATGTGCTCATCCTCTTTTTTTGAGTATTGCAGTAAAAACCTGCTATTTATATATTTTGGTTGTTTCTTAGAGTTAGGGTTTAAAAAAAAATAAGTTTGAGGGAGGCTGAAATATTTTAATAATAATAACTCTCAATCTGCTCCACTAGTTTATGGTTTATCTTATTTTCATACAAGTTTCGGGGGGTAAGAACTCTCATCTTAGGCGGAAATAATACCTTAATAAATAAGAGAAAACACCAATAACATTGTTGGTTGATGTAAAATTTAAATTTTAGCAGCAGAAAATAAAATGAAAAATAAATAAAGTTTAAAAAAACTAAAAAACACTCTTTAATAATTAATCAAACTAAAAAGCGGAAAATAAAATATAGTTTAAAATAATTCTTGAAATTCTTAATATAGGCAGAAAATAATAATGAAAGATAAACATTAGTATTATTGTGAAAAAAACGTAGGGCGCTTTGTGCTATATTTTTCGTATATCGAGCACCCCACGCTTTTTTCACATTTATACTAATGTTTATCGTTCATACGCCTATACCTACATATTAAGAATTTCAAGAATAATTTTAAACTGTTTTTATTTTCCGATTTTTAGTTTGATTAATTATTAAAGCGTGTTTTTTAGTTTTTTAAACTTTATTTATTTTTCATTTTTTAGTTTGAGTTATTGTTAAGAACAATTTTTTTTTGAGTAGATTGAGCTAGATTAGTAGATTATTGTATTGTCAGCGGTTCTTGATAAGTCTACAAAATTTAAATTAAATCTGACCGTTTAAAGTGGCTCAAAATCGGGTTCAAAGAAGTCGGTTACAAACAAACATACATACAAACCCGAACAAACCCGATCGTCTATACCGAATTATAAGAAAAGAACGATATTTGCAAATTTTTTATTTTCCATACCTACATATTTTTAAAAAAGATTTGTCAAAATTTTATTTTGACGGGTAGAATTTTTTTATAGTTTTTCTCTATTCTTAGCGACCCCACGTTTGTTTCATTACTATCGGTTATTGTAATAATTCTAACATATTGACAGTTGTCAAATTTTGACAAGAGGATTTTTTTGCGTATTTTTTTCAACTTTTCACCGTCAATATACATACGACCTTATAGTTTTTTCATTAATATCATTTTTTTTAAAGAGGTTGACATATTGACAGTTGTCAAATTTTGACAAAAAAATGTTTTGCTTATTTTTCCCGAAGTCTCCGCATCGAATACTATTCGACCCCATAATTTGTTTCGTCAAAATCGCTTCTTCGTCTGACAGCTGTCAAAATTTGACAAGAGAATTTTTTGCGTGTAGATTATTGTTTTGTCAGCGGTTCTTGATAAGTCTACAAAATTTAAATTAAATCTGACCGTTTAAAGTGGCTCAAAATCGGGTTCAAAGAAGTCGGTTACAAACAAACAAACATACAGGTTAAGCTAATAAAAGCGCGTTAAAAAGGAAACCATTGTGTAAACTAGGCTTATTTGAATTTAGAAAAATTTCTTAAAATTTAAAACGATCTGTTTTTTTTCCATTTCCACCAGCTAATTAAAAAAGTAAGAAAAACTTGTATATAAATATTATAAGTATATTGCCCAAGTAAGTGTTTTTCCTTTGTTATTATCGTATTTTCCGATTTTCTTAAAATGCCTACAAAGCACAAAAAATTCAGTTCGGAATTTGATTTCTACACAAATTTAAAAAAATCTTTGCTATGAAATTACTACTTAACAAACCGCGCTGTTGGAAATTTATTTAAAGAGAGCGTTATATGTTTACTTCAGAAGAGCAGTAAATAATATGTAACATAAGATGTAGTACAAGGAAGTATACATCCGAAGACCTATTTAAACAGTTGCTATTTCTACATTTAGTTCCCACATAGTTAATTTCCAAAAAACAATCCAGAAAATATTTCCAATGTTAGTAAATTAAACCAGGGATCCACATTATAAGCCGTTAAAAGTAACTGCCTTTGCAGATCGATCGAATCGATAAGGCCCAACATAAAAATATTCAAAACGTGTTTTATACGCATTTGCGGGTGGGTTTTATATGGAAAATGATGCTAATATTGCCCTGATACCTCATAAAAGCCAGTTATATCGATATTTATGAAGCATTTTAGGCGATAAATTGGAAAATTATCAACAGGAGCGGATGGCGTTGGTGTTGGTATTTTATTAATGGATAAAATGTATTTATTTTATTTGATACCTATGCAAAAGAATAAACCGCAATATTAACTTTCACCCTTAAAAGATATTTTTTTGGGAAGGATCTAGCTACGACTTACGTATAAAACTGAAACGTAGCCTAGTTCCGAAGGCCAAGCAACCTATTTTGAAAAATTGATAACATTTTTTCTAAAAAGGAATATAATAATATTGGGGTACCACAAGGTAGCATTTTAGGTCCATTATTATTTATTCTTTATATAAATTATATGCCAAATGTTTTAAAACAAAGTTGTATTTAAATCTTTGCTGATGATACTTTATTATACAGGGTCCTGCACCTCACCCCCCTTCTTCTATAGCTCACTTCGTAATTTAGTTTAAATTTTCATATTTTGCAGCCCTTATCTATATCTTAGGGCGCATTTCAGAAAAAAAAATTTTTTCAAACAGGGTGTTCCAAAAAAGTGTGACGTCATAAGGGTGTATTTTTTTAAATTACATGCTATATATTTTCTTACTTTATTGGGTGCCCCTATAGTTACCTACATACACCTAAAATTTTATTAAAATCGATTCAGTATTATAGACGAAAAAAAATAAAAACTAAAAAATATCAGTTTTGCACCACTGGTATTAAAAATAAATAAAAATAATGCCTCGTTAATAAAATTATACAAAGGTACTTATTAAATAAGGTATAACAGTTTCGTTAACCAAGTTTGGTTAATACGAATTGTACAGGGTGTCCAAAGTTTAGTGTCAAACTTTGCAAACTTTATAGCAATTTATTTTTCTTATTTCAAATAGGAACCCCTGTATATTTTTATGTCATTCGATGCAGAATTAAAAATCAAACATTTTTCCTAATAGCAACCCTATCGCAATTTCTATCGCATCAAGACTTATTTGCAGAAAACTAATTTTATCAACTATTCCAACAATCATTATTATGAATAAATATCGAAGGTGGCTTTGAAAAACAATTTATTGGTATTAAAGTTTATTAAAGTGACCAGAGACCATTTTGACTTTAGTAATCTAAAAGTTTCAAATATTGTTAAATTGTTAGTAATTGTTAGCTGGAAATGATAATCGTGAACATGGTTATCCTTCAAAATTCGTTGAACTGTTCTTTCGATTACATTTACGGCATCTACGACTGCTTGTTGAGTAACTGAAGGATTTTCTATAACAGATAATAGCACAGCCAATTGATTTTGTTCAGTTCGGACCGGTTTATTTCTCACTGGTTTTGGGTAGTTTACATTTCCCGTTTGTACAAACCACTCTAATATGTTTTGCAGGCTCCTTTTGTCTGGATGTCGTCGTTCCGGATAACGAGTTCTTTTCGCATGCTCCTAATATAAAAATCATATCTACGAGCTCTTCTTTGTTGTAGTCCATCACAAAAAACAATATAAAGTAATTATAACAGTTTAAATAATTATTAACAATTTAATAATGTTTGAAACTTTTAGGTTACTAAAGTCAAAATGGTCTCTGGTCACTTTAATAAACTTTAATATCAATAAATTGTTTTTCAAAGCCACCTTCGATATTTATTCATAATAATAATGACTGTTGAAATAGTTGATATAATTAGTTTTCTGCAAATAAGTCTTGATGCGTTAGAAATTGCGATAGGATTGCAATTATAAAAATTGTTTGATTTTTAATTCTGCATCGAATGACATAAAAATATACAGGGGTTCCTATTTGAAATAAGAAAAATAAATTGCTTTAAAGTTTGCAAAGTTTGACACTAAACTTTTGACACCCTGTACAATTCGTATTAACCAAACTTGGTTAGCAAAACTGTTATGCCTTATTTAATAAGTACCTTAGTATAATTTTATTAACAAGGATTTATTTTTATTTTTACTTATTTTTAATACCAGTGGTGCAAAGCTGATATTTTTTAGTTTTTATTTTTTTTCGTCTATAATACTGAATCGATTTTAATAAAATTTTAGGGGTATGTAGGTAACTATAGGAGGCACCCAAAAAAGTAAGAAAATATATGGCATGTAATTTAAAAAAATACACACTTTTTTGGAACACCCGGTATGAAAAAAAATATTTTCCTGATATGCGCCCCAAGATACAGATAAGGTCTGCAAAATATGAAAATTCTAATTTAATTACTAAGTGAGCTATAGAAGACGGGAGGTGAGGTGCAGGACCCTGTATACCGGGTGTTTCTCAAAAGACGTTCACCCCTATAACTTTTCTGTATTTATAGATAATAAAATGAAATTTTAAGATTATGCATAAGAGAAGAGTCTGCATTTATTGGCATAATTTTCAATTTGTTAGCACTTCCGGTTTGACCGGAAGTGACGATGACTTTGATATTTTAAATGGGACATCTTGTATATTTTTACTTATTTGGGTTCAGCATAACATTCTGAATAAAATGACACCTCACTTCACACTTCAGTCATTTTTTGACGTGTTATAACATTTTTAAATTTATTTTTTATTTTCCATCTAGAGTGCTTCAAATTAATTAAATATGTTAATTTATAGTCAAGTAGTATATGAAAATTAAAATTATGACATAATAATTGCCTTTCTAAGTTTCACAAGCGTTTAAAAAATTAAATTTTGTTTTCTTGACGTTTACTCCATTTTTCCAAATGGAACGACGCTGGTTCGCTAGGATATTTAAAACGAGCATTTTTTTTTTCAACAATTTGATACCATACACTCTTATGCTATTTTAAAATTCACACTGAAAAGTTTGCCTTAAGTCCCAATCGCAAATTTAATAGCGTTATGCATCTTTTCTACAGAAATATAAAGGCGCCTTTGAAAAACAATTGAATGATTTTGAAAAGTAATATTGCTTTAATTTAAAGTTGTAATGTCAATAGTTTATAAAACATACAATACATACAATCTTGCAGCTTCAGAAGAATTTTTCTGGTCACTCCAAAAATTAGGAGCGTATCAATTTGTTCATATCTAGTAAAACTAATCATTTTATCTGATTTACAATGTAAGTTTAATAAACGAATGACCTTACAATTTTAATTTAAAACCATATTGCTTTTCAAAACCATTCCATTGTTTTTCAAAGCCGCCTTTATATTTCTTTAGAAAAGACAGGGCGGCAATAATGCATAACGCTTTTAAATTTGCGATTGGGAATTAATTTTTTCGTGTCAATTTTAAAATAGCATAGGAGTGTATGGTATCAAATTGTTGGAAAAAAATGCTTGTTTTAAATATATCCTAGTAAACTATCATCGTTCCATTTGGAAAAATGAAGTAAACGTCAAGAAAACAAATTTTCATTTTTTAAACGCTTGTGTAACTTAGAGAATTAATTATTATGACATAGTTTTAATTTTCATATACTACTTGACTATAAATTAACAGATTTAATTAATTTGAAGTACTCTAGATTGAAAATAAAATATAAACATAAAAATATTATAACACGCCAAAAAATGACAAGTGAGGTGTCATTTTACTCAGAATGTTATGCTGAATCCCAATAAGTAAAAATATACAAGATGTCCCATTTAAAATATCAAAGTCAAGGTCACTTCCGGTCAAACCGGAAATGCTAACAAATTGAAAATTATGCAAATAAATACAAACTCATTCCTTATGCATAATCTCAAAATTTCATTTTAATATCTATGAATACAGAAAAGTTATAGGGGTGAACGTCTTTTGAGAAACACCCGGTATAAAGGGTCAAAAAAATTCTTGATTGTATAGAAATTTTAAATTTTGAATTAAAAACTATATCAATCTGGTTAAAGATAAATAAATTAAAATTAAATGTGTCTAAAACAAAATTTATGGTTATTGGAGATAACGTGAATAATACAAATATAAATATTTCTGTTAATGATGAAAAATTAGAAATTATACATTCTTTAAAATATTTGGGAGTAATTTTAGGTTCTAAATTAAAATTTGAAGTACATTTTGAAAATCTTGTATCTAAAATCGAGAAAAAATTATGTATTTAAAAAGAATTAGTCAAAATTTAAGTTTATTTTCACGAAAAACAATTTATAACACTATAATTTTACCTGATTTTTTATATTGTTCAACTACTTTATACACTGCAAATGACGGGGTCTTTAATAGACTCCAAGATTTGCAAAATAACGCTATGTGTATAATTTTAAATGTGGATAAATATACAAAAATAAATTTAATGTTAGAAAAACTTCAGTGGTTAAATGTTAAAAATTTAATATTTCTTTTGACTTGTAGTTTCATTTTTAAAATACAACATAATTCTTTTCTTTTCTCATTTAAAAGATTTTATAACACAAAATTTTGAAAATCATAACTATTCAACCAGGCATAATAAAGATTTTTGTCTAGGTAGGGTATCAAAACATTTGACATATAAATCGATTTTCCATAAAATATTAAGTGAATATAACAACGTGAATATTTCAATTAAATAACAGAGCTCTTTGAAAAATTTTAAAAAATCATTAAAAAATTATATATTTAAAAAACAAAATAGTGACTTTTTTTAATACTTCAAAGATGATGTTGTTAAATTAGTTTAAATATTTTATAAAATTTGTTAAATTGTAGCACATTGCTAAATAAATCTTGTTACTAAGTACTACTACTATTTCCTAGAAATGGTAGTTTTTTTAATGGTAATGTTTAAAGCCTTTTGTAAAACTTTTTTCTATTTTAAAAATTTTGTTGTCGAATAACATTGCCGTCCGAATTTTAAATATGGTTTTAGGGACTTCCAAGTTTTAGAAATTTTAAACAATTCTGTCTTTGAAATTTAACGTTTTGTCATCAAATAATCACACATAATCTGTATTTTAAATTATTCTTTCTTTGTTATTATAACTCTAGCAATTATTTTTCACGAATAAATATCAAAATTACTTTAAAGAAAGAAGTTTTTTCGAAAATCAAGGTTCTGTGAGCGTTATTAACGGTCTGTAATGAAATTGATATATTTTTAATAATGATGGTGAATCTCTAGTTTTCATGAACAAAGTAGAAGATAAATGTTATTTTTTTTAAGTAAAAACATGATGTCAAAAAGCACCAAAAAACTTTCTTTTATGGATACGAATTTAAAGGTTTCATTGGGTAGTATGTATAGTACCCGCTGCTTTGTTTTGATAGCGAATTTATAATAATTGAATTGCCCGAGCGAAATCGTGGGTATCCGCTAGCTCCTATACACAACCACCTTGAAAAGAAGCCATGCAGTTACATCGGGCAACGCCGCATCAGCTGGGAGTTGCGGATCCACAAGCTAATATCATGACGCGCGGCAACGGGCGAGTTTTTTTATTCTTTCTGATAATATTTTTTGTGTTTTTTTTGGCTTTGTTGCCACTACCTATATTGATATTGAAAAATGTACAAAAAAGTAATAAATAGTTTTGGATAACAAGAACAACTTAACTTACCTAATTATTAAATAATAGTAATATTGCGTTTAGAAGCTGTTTTTGTTTCACTACGAGTAGATTTATTTGTTCGATCAAAAGTAATATTCTATTATACAAATTATTATCTTCTGCGTTTAAATTACAGGATTGCCTATCATCTTCTGAAACCTCAAAATTTAGTTGTCTTATCTTAAAAAAGTCACCTACTATCTGGGTAACTTCGTTACTTTCACAATGTATGGATTAGTACCGAGACAATAAGTTTTCAAGCTGGGACCACCTGCTTAGTTTTATTTCAAAGGTTAAACTCCATTTCAAATCATTGTAAGCCAATTCATTACCTTTTAGAAAAACCTTTACCTACATATCAATGTCCACTGAAACCTGATTAACAATATTTATACAGTCATTGGTCAAATCTAAACTATAAAAAAATATATATATTTTATAGTAAAACACTTATAGCTTTTTAATGTTTCATTTACTATAGAATTGCTCTACATATGTTTAGTCTTTCTAGTGCTTTTTCAAGAGTACTTATGATACTAAAGTTAAATTCTAAATTTACAAAATTTATATTTTTCTACCACTATTGCAAAATATTGAAAAGAATAATTTAAGTTACCTGGGAGCTATTCTTATTGTTTATTGGGCCTATCATTGGGAATTCCGGGGTTAGTCGACAAAATACACCTATCTAGAATTGGGGTATTTTGGAACATTTGTTGTTCATTAGTGGTCAGGGTTTTATTATTATGTAAGGATTTCTTTATTTCTAATTGTTCTAAAAGGTCCAATCTTTTACCTTTATTTTCAGCATGGATCAATTGTAAACTTTTTGGGTCTATAAAATGGTTGTTCTCTATGCAAAAAAAAAAAAAATATATAAATTTGTAAATTTTGAATTTAACTTTAGTATCATAAGTACTGAAAAAGCCCTAGAAAGGCAAAACATATGTAGAGCAATTCTATAGTAAATGAAACATTAAAAAGCTATAAGTGTTTTACTATAAAATATATATATTAAAAATATTTCACAAGGAACCAACTGCTGAATCAGTACAGTGTACTATAAAAAAATATTCTCTACATACACTCTCTTCACCTGCTTTTAAACACTTTTATAGTTAGAGTTACACCCAGGAATACCTACAACAGGGACTTGGCATGTTGATAAATAAACAAATTAAAAGAAAAAATAGTGCTTACCTAAGTACCTAGGTATGTAGAGGTATCCTACCTACTTATGAACTATCTCTACTATTGATATTTTTAAAGTAATTAACATATACCTTCAAGTTGAATAAAACACTTCAATATTTAATAAATTAACTGTAGCCACAAAACAATAAAGTTTATCCCAAAGAGCTAACTGGAATACAAAAAACACAACTTTTAAATTAAAACAAATAAAATTCTGCCGCCATTATAAGACCCGTAAACAAACCGCCCTGGGCCGGCCAGGCTGTTGGATTTTTCACTTTATTAATGCTATTAGGGCAAACCCGCCCCAAAAATTTTCACTGGTATTTTGTAGAGGTTCTTAGCAATTATGTCACTTAAATTTTCTATTAGATATCAATCGAAAACCGGATAAAAAAACAAATTAATACGACACCTACACCTACTTCTTGCGTAAATTACATACTAAACCATGGCTAACCTCAAAAAAGTCACGTGATACATGGATCTTCCAGCAGTGTTGTCCATGTTTCTGTTTCACGGCTTCTTTCAAGGTGGTTGTGATCTATAATATAGAAATTTAACTTACTTCGTATCTTTTACAGTTTTAGAGATACCCATATGACCACACCAACTTGTATTACACTGTATCGGTACCTATAGGTGTTGAATAAATCATTAGTCCTAAGATACCTACTTATGCGCTTTTATTTTCTTTTAAAGCTTATGTATTACAATAAATAACATATTATTTTAGTTGGTGTATTATGCTTAATAGAAATATAAAAATATTTTTATGATATGAGCTGAAAAAAAAAATGCAAAACTTCAGACAATTTAGTAATTTATTCAAGTATACTTACACTCTTAGATTAAAATGCCTCTTAAACGTCCGTTGAAATAATAGTTGTATTTCTCCCCGCAGAACAAAATTTAATTTAAGCAATTTGAATTTCGCAGCGTCTAAAACTCGGAAATTTCCCTAAGTGAAATTCCAGCCGCAGAAGGCGCATCTGCGATTTACATCCCCCGGAAAACTAATTCCATTTTAGCGTGGCTCTGATTTAAGAGGGCGCAAAACGTTTTCCAAAAGTTATTTCCATTCGGAAGCCGACTCTAATATCGTCTTGATGGAAACGGGGTGTAACACGTGTTTAGGGAGCCTAAGAAAGCAAGAAAGGCCATTAGAAGCATCCCTGTGCTTCTTGAAATGGACGTTTAAAGTTAGATTTGGAAAAAACTTTAATTATTTTTTTCTATTCTTTATGATTCTTAAATTAGAGCTATTCGGATAGAAACGTTTATTAATTTAATAATAATTGTGGCAAGATTAAAC